>JBBGZY010001206.1:2560000-3760000 GCA_037952925.1 Lithobates clamitans
TTACAAGTGAAGTTGCTCCAGAGTTTAGTAAATGAAGTAAAGCTTCACTTTTAAAAACCAACCAATCACATGCAAGAAAAAAAAAACTGCATTTTTGCTTGCACATGATTGGATGATGGAAGCCAGAAGAGCTTCCCTACATTTATTAAGCTCTGGGGCAACTGCATTTTGCAACGTGCACAGTCTATTTGCCTTTAGTAAACCAACCCCTTAGTGTCTGCAATATATGCGCCCAAAAAATCCCATTCCTACTGTTCAAACCATTTTTCATGTATTACAAGGAATGAGGTGCCATTGATACACATCTCCCACCCACATATAGACTTACTTTACTAACCTTTATGACATAATAAATACAGAAGTAAAATAATCAACTCTTTCAAAAAATATTTACAAATTGTTTTGTACTATTATGTTTGCTCAACTTCTTTATGTTTGATGTTAGATTTGTGGAAACTGTAGGAACCAGGCCATACTGTGTCTATAGGAATATTTCATAGGATAGTAGAGACATTAGGCCATACATGGTCGAATTTCAAAAGAATTTTCTTTTGAAAATCAGAAATTTTGTGCGTTTTGTGATCCGATGGTGCCACCATTGATTTAGAAACTCGGCCAACCAAGCCTTCAATTTCATCTCATGTTGCTCTAGAAAATAATTTTCGTGCGTGGGAATCTTCTATTCCTTCTGGGAATTTTCTTTTCTTGCACATTTCTTTTTAGATTACATTTCTCACCTGATTCTCACTTCATTGATTAGAAAATCGTTTGTTTTTCAAAAAATTTCCAACATGTCCGATTGCTCAAATTTGATTACCGCAGGAAAACTGGCTGTTGCTGCAGCCCACTAATGGTGCGAAATACGAACAAAAATTCTTAGATAAGATTTTCGAAAGAAAATTCTTTCGAAAGCCGACCTATGTATGGCCTGCCTAAGGGGATGGTTTACTAAAACTGGAGAGTTCAAAATCTGGTGCAGCTGTGCACAGAAAACCAATTAGCTTCCAGGTTATATTGTCAAAGCTTAACCTCCCTGGTGGTTTTCCCGAGTGTGGCTCGGGGTTAAATTTCAGCACCATTAGCGGTAACCCCGAGCCACACTCGGGATTACATCTCAGGATCCTGGTGCAGTGTACTTACTTTGTCCCCAGGATCCTGCGATGTCCCCCTCCTGTGTCCGCGGGCTCTGTCCACCTCCCGAAGCCTCTCTGTGGTCCGTTCCCTGCGAGCGTCGCAACGCACGGGGGCGGAGCCTGGCGGCAAATTCAAAAAAGTGAAAATTCATAACACATACAGTACACTGTAATGATAGGCGTGCGCAAGGGGTGTGCCAGGTGTGCCTGGGCACACCCTAATCCTGGAGTTGGCAGCCCATCAATTGTGAGCAAGTGACAGGTAAGCCGCGTTCCTTACTTGCCGACCCCCAGAACTTGGACAGGACAGGCAGCTGGAGTGGAAATTAAGGGACCAATCTGTATTTTCTTCTGCAGCAGCTGAAAGTAGGCTTCTCCTCCTCTTCCTCTCGCCGATATTCAGCTGCCACGGGAGGAAAATACAGGGGATTGGTACCTATGTATGCCACCCCTCTTGTCCCAGTTCCTTTTCTTTCTGCTGCCCAGGTCCCCCTGTGTGCTCACCTGCCCCCCCCCCCCCCATTGTTTTAGGATAATGAGTGATGAAAAAGTTTTGGTTTTAGACCAGCTAGAAAACAGCGATAGTAAATTAGAACACTTGCAGAATTGAGCGATAGTGAATCGTGGGGAAATTTATTTTATTATTATTATATTATTATTTTTTATAATTATTTATATTAATTTATTATATTATAATTTATGATTTTGTGTTTCAAACTTCATCATACCCGGGATATCTACTAGACTCTTGGTGGACAGATATAAGTGTGTTATTGTTAAGAATTAAAGGCCTACAATATAAAACGCCAAATTTCTATGCAAAATAATTGTACCGCTTTGAGACGCAAAAAATCTGAAATAATCATACCGCCAGGGAGGTTAATGGAACAAGCTGAAGTTAGAAGCTGATTGGTTACTATGCACAGCTGCCCCAGATTCTGAGTGTTCCAGTTTTAGTAAATCTCCCCCATAGAGTCTGCCTCTCATCAAGCTACATTTGAAGGTTTCCAGTAGTACTGAATGGATGCTCCAAATGACTATACAGACTAAACAAAAAGAAAAAGAGATGAATACTATTTACAAAGTAGAAATTTACACTGCCCTGGCGTTAGAGATCACACACTGGCAGTATTTGCCTTCGGGAAAGTGTCATCAATTGCAGAATCAACAAAATGCAACTTCCATTTACTCTAATGGAAGTCACTCCTTGCTAGCCAAAAGGCTGCAGAATGCAATATCAAGACAGCAGCAGCAACACTGGGAACAATGCCATAAGAGATGGTGAGTCTATGTTACCGATTCTGCTGCCTGTACGTTGTTGTAAGCAAAAGAATCACTACTGCAATGTAATCCTGAAAGTATCAAGTTTTTCCAAATCGCAGAGTTACACTTTAAAGTGTTACTAAACCCACAACAGTAAAATCAATGAGTATATGCAGTAAAGCATGCTTGTTATACTCACTTCTGAACCCAAAGGGTTAATCCTGCGTATTGTGTAAGAAGGCTGTTTGATCCTGTCTTCTCTGATCCTCCCCTTCTTCCACAGTCCCCAATCCATCTGCTGATAGTGCAGAGCCTTGGAGGCACTCTGCACACGCTCAGTTTGGTGTGTATTGCTAGAGAGTTTTTTTTTTTCTTATTCCCCGGTACACACAAGCGGAAATTCTGGCAGCAAAAGTCCAATGAGAGGTTTTGGTCGGAAATTGCGACCGTGTGTATGCTCCATTGGACTTTTAGTGGCAGAATTCCAACCAGCAAAAGATTGAGAGCAGGTTCTCTATTTTTCGGTCAGAAAAAGTTCCTATCCGAAAATGCGTTCGTCTGTTTGCAATTCGGACGCGCAAAAAATCACGTATGCTCGGAAACAATTCGACGCATGCTCGAAAGCATTGAACTTCATTTTCTCGGCTCGTTGTTGTGTTGTACGTCACCGCGTTCTTGACGGTCGAAAGATCAGAGAACTTTTGTGTGACCGTGTGTATGCAAGCCAAGCTTGAGCGGAATTCCATCGGAAAAACCATCCAAGATTTTTCCGACGGAAATTCCGCTCATGTGTACGGGGCATTAGAGGGTGCATGTGATCAGCACAGGGCCAATCAGCACTGTCCAGACAGAGGGTCAGGGGTCCTGCAGCCTCATAGGACAGTCAGAGGAAATTGAAAACTACTCCTACAAGCTTTACTAGACACTGCTAGAAGTCACAAGACTGCTGATGAGAAAAGGTATTTAGCAGTTTATATTTACTAAAATAATTGCATCTCCATGTTCTGTGTACTGTGGGAGACCAGATATAGTGAATGCAAGCTCCTGAGTTTAGTAATACTTTAAGGCTGCTTTTACACTGATGCGTTTTTGCTGCATTTTTTACTGTGCTAAAATGCAACAAAAACACAACCCCCTATTGACGCAGGTCCCTATTGACATGAATAGAAAACGCAGCAAAAATGCGCATGCGTTGCATTTTTGGTGCATTTTTTGGAGTCACATGTCCAAGTTTCACAGGTGCATGCTGGGTAATAGGCATCCAGAAATTGCACTGGAAACTTGATTATTATTTTTTTTTTCAGTGGAGCAGTGTAAAAACAGCCTAAGCAATGAAGGTGGGAATACACTTTACGCAATGGAATCTCTGATTACAAAGATAACAAAAAGCCCCATTAAGGCCCTGCGCACACGGTCATAAAAAATGTGCTCCATAGTGTATTACAATCCATACGGATATACACATGCTTATATCTGTGTGAGTTGAGACACTGCTGTGTGAATGATTTATTCAAGTCAAGTTGTAACAGCAACAAAGTGGAGGCAGCGGCGGTGGCGCAGGCACAAATGATCTCAGTATTCAGCCAATCAGAAGGCTGAAGTCATTCGGCATCTTCACCACCACCGCTGCCCATGTATTAGGTACGGGGCCGGAAAAATGGGTGGGCAGGAGGGGAGGTTGCCCTGTGCACTGTGGTATTATGTGAGGTGGGGGGGCTACAAGGAGATTGGGGGGGGGGGGGGATTTGTGTTGGGAGAGGGAATTTGGAGGGTGGCAGGGGTTAAGAATTGTTCTAGGAGGGGAAATTTGGAGGTGATGTGCTAGGAGTAGTGATTTGGGGGGATTTGTGTTGGGATGGGGGAAGAGTAACCATGCTAGGAGTGCAGATTTTTGGGGCTTGTGCTAGAAGAACTGATTGGTAGAGAGGGAGGAAATTTGTGCTAGGAAGGGATTTTTTTTGGGGGGGAGGGGGGTTTGTGCTAGTAGAGATGATTGGGGGAGGGTGTATTTGTGCTAGGAGGGTAAATGGGGGGGGGGGGTCTGTGCTAGAAGGGGATATGGGGGGATTTATGCTGGGGGGGGGGGGGGATTTGTGCTGGGAGGGGGGATTTGAGGGGTAGAAGATTTGTGTTAGAAGGGGTTATTTTTTGGGGGGATTTGGGGAGAGAGAGGATTTGAGCTGGGGGGGATGGTAATAAATTGTGCTGGGAGGGGGGCTTTCAGCAGGGAGGGGCACATACTGAAAGGAGGGGAAATGTTAGGGGGTAAGCATGCACATTAGTTCTTCACTTTTTTTGGGGGGGGGGGTTTGCTGACCCTAAATTCTCATTCTCAGAGGTTAAGAATTGTTCTAGGAGGGGAAATGTAAGGGTGGTGTGCTAGAAGTGGTGATTGGGGGGCATTTGTGCTACGAGAGGAAATTTGGGGGGGGGGGGAGAATTTGTGCTAGGAGGGGGCATAAGGGGATTTGTGCTTGGAGGGAAATGTGAGGGGTAGAGGATTTGTGCTTGGAGGGAAATTTGAGGGGTAGAGGATTTGTGCATTGAGGGAAATTTGAGGGGTAGAGGATTTGTCCTAGAAGGGTTGATTTTTTGGGGGGGATTTGGGGAGAGAGAGGATTTGAGCTGAGAGAGGGGATAAGAGTTAGATTAGGAGTGTGTGTGTGTGTGTGTGTAGGGGGAGGTGGGGGGGGGGGATTAGGAGTTTGTATGTGTGTGTGTGTGTGGGGGGGGGGGGGGTTGTGCAGGGAGGGAAAATTTGAGGGGTAGAAGATTTGTGCAAGAAGGGGTGATTTTTTTTGTTCGGGTGGGGGGTGGGGAGATTGGGGAGAGAGAGGATTTGAGCTGGGAGGGGGCAATTACTTGTGCTGGGAGGGGGGATTTCAGCAGGGGGGCAGGTACTGAAAGGACGGGAGATTTTAAGGGGGTAAGCATGCAGATTAGTGCTCAATTGTCTTTTTATTTGGGGGGGGGGTAAATTTTTGCTGACACAAAATGCTACATCTTGCACCTTGTCCCAGCACTAATTAGGAATGTCTATATCTTGGCCCATGATTTACTAGGTGCATATGGTCCATTTACCTTGTATGCATGTCAACATATGCGGAAACACTTACACGCGTACCACATCATCAAACCATGGAACGCAGAATTTTCTCGTCTTGGTTTACACAGCTAAACGCTATGGAACAAAACGAAGCTGTGTGAATGGGCCCATAGGATACAATACATCTGCCTTCAGATCTGTATAAATAAAGCATTCAAATGCAGCATATCATGCAGCCACACGTTTGAGTCTTTCTTTGTTCGTTCTTTTTGAATGAATATTAAATGAATTCACGCACACATACATGATGTCATATTTTGCAGACACAAAAACAATGTATTATTTTTCATTGCTGGGTTTTGTTTTGTGTGTCCTGCGCTTATTAGATATTTAAGTCTCAGCAGATACCGTAATCAGATAAAATATAGAATATTATATTATTACTATGGAAATTGCTGATTTTTCTCAGTAGGGGGCGCTGCGGTTCCATAATCCAAGTATTAGACGCACTTATATTAGAGTTTCTTTTTCTAAGAAGGGGCCAGACAGGACCGCTATGGGTAGCTGAGCTTTTTTTTTTTTTTTTTGTAATGCACGTTGATGAATTCAGTATAATGCTGACCGCCTCATGGCTTCACAACGTTATCAATCTTTGGGTCTGTAATATCATTGTATGGATACAGACCTGTGTTTCTCAAGTGGCCACTTTGGTCTGTTAGCTGCCGGCTCCTCTGCATTAAACATTTATAGGCACCCTACATAAACATAATGAAGAAGAGGAAGGCTGGTCTTCAGCACAGAGGATGCCGGGGCAGGAGAGGATGCAAACTGAGAATATTTTACGTTTAGGTAGTATTAGGGTGGCCATACACACTACAATCTGATTGTACAATCCTTGTGCAATCTCATTTAAATGTACCAAAACTAGGTAATCTGAGGACAAACCTATGCAATCTTATCAAGTTCTGTCCAGCTGCACCACCCCCTACATTACATTGTTGTAAATTGTACAAACAGATTGTATATTGTATGGTCAGTCATAGGCTTAGAGGGAAGATTGTATGTAGGGTTAGCAATAGGGCTTGGTCACACTTGCTTCCATGTGTGGATCGCTCTTCAGAAAGCATTTGACAGGCAGTGAGGAAGCATTGTATTGCCTCTTTGCCACCTGCCTTAATCCCTTGAACCCCACGCTAGTGCACCGCAACTGCGTGTATTGCATGTGGCTGTGGGGCGTTTGCAGAGCATCCCCATTGAATGGAATGGGTTGCGCTTGGCGGGCACTACACTTCTACAAGCAAAGCATTGCAGACGCAGAATATGTACACCCCCCGGCCGCTGCCTCTGCAGCTAAGAGGGGAGAGGTTGTCGGGCAGTTAAAATGTGGCTGAACCGCTGGCTTTGAACCAATCACAGAGCACTGTTCAATCCATCAACTGAAAATGATAAGAGTATGGCACAACTGCAAACCTACCAAAACATGTCCATCCACCGTCCACCTAAACTGATAGGCAAGAAGAGCATTAATCAGAGAAGCAGCCAAGAGGCCCATGGTAACTCTGGAGGAGCTGCAGAGAGCCACAGCTCAGGTGGGAGAATCTGTCCACAGGACAACTATTAGTCGTACACTCCACAAATCTGGCCTTTATGTAAGAATGGCAAGAAGAAAGTCATTGTTGAAAGAAAGCCATAAGAAGTCCCAATTTGCGAGAAGCCATGTGGGGGACACAGCAAACATGTGGAAGAAGGTGCTCTGGTTAGATGAGACCAAAATTGAACTTTTTGGCCTAAAAGCAAAATGCTATGTGTGGCGGAAAGCCAACACTGCACATCACCCTGAACACACCATCCCCACTGTGAAACATGGTGGTGGCAGCATCATGTTGTGGGGATGCTTTTCTTCAGCAGGGAAGCTGGTCAGAGTTGATGGGAAGATGGATGGAGTCAAATACAGGGCAATCTTAGAAGAAAACCTGTTAGAGTCTGCAAAAGACTTGAGACTGGGGTGGAGGTTCACCTTCCAGCAGGACAACGACCCTAAACATACAGCCAGAGCTACAATGGAATGGTTTAGATCTAAGCATATTCATGTGTTAGAATGGCCCAGTCAAAGTCCAAACCTAAATCCCATTGGGAAACTGTGGCAAGACTTGAAAATTGCTGTACACAGACGCTCTCCATCCAATCTGACAGAGCTTGAGCTATTTTGCAAAGAAAAATGGGGAAAAATGTCACTTTCTAGATGTGCAAAGCTGGTAGAGATATCCCCAAAAAGACTTACAGCTGTAATTGCAGTGAAAGGAGGTTCTACAAAGTATTGACTCAGGGGGGCGCCATACAAATGCACACCACACTTTACACATATTTATTTGTAAAAAACTTTGAAAACCATTGATCATTTTTCTTCCACTTCACAATTATGTGCCACTTTGTGTTGGTCTATCACATAAAATCCCAATAAAATACATTTATGTTTTTGGTTGTAACACGACAAAGTGTGGAAAATGTCAAGGGGTGTGAATACTTTTTCAAGGCACTGTAACTAGAGGCAAAACATTTTTTTAAGTTTTTGGATAGAGGGGACAAGTATTAGAACCCCTGTCAGGGTTTCTATTGCCGTCTGTGCCCTCATTAGGGAGATTTACCCTCTCTACTTGTCCTGTTTACTATTATCATTGAAAGTGAAAGTAAAGGAAAATCACAGATTTTGGGTTGGCCCCAGAAAAGTAATAGAGGGGAAATCTTCCAATGGGTTCTGGTGACCCCAAGGAATTCCCTTAATTTGCAGGGACTTCCTCCCACTTCTTGCTTGGCTATGGGACAGGAAGTGAAGGGAAATCTCCGCAATGGGACCCAGAAAAAAATCTGACAGGGGTTATAACCCTCCCTTTTTACTCTTTCGAAAATAAGAAAAAAAAGTTTTGCCTATAGTTCCACTTTAATATAAGTCTATGCACTGTCAGTGTTTTGTTTGGAAAGGTGCAGCGCTAATTGATTAAGGTCTATTTGCATAGTCCATAAATAATCCAGGTGAATAATTGCTGGAGTGGAGATCAAATATCACAAGTGCAGAGAGACCGTTACCATCAACCAAACACACTGCCTCTTACCCTCAGATAGACTGTTAGGTTATCAACCCAATGACAGCTCCGGCAGCAATCAGGATAATCTCCAGCAACTTCACCGCAGCACCGAAGTCTCAGTTAAAACATAGAAAGAAACTCCTTGTCGTGCAGACATCCAAATAAGGTGGTTTATTGAAATAAAATCCAATAGAATACACTCACATTTACTGAGAACAAACTATAGAAACGTCCAGCGTCCCGGCATACGAGTCGCGTCACACGTCTCCAACTCCTCCTACACGTTTCGTCATCAATGACGTCATTAGGGGCGCCATCAGATTGTTCTGAGTTTGTTCTCAGCAAATGTGAGTGTATATGTGATTTGCTGGAGATTATCCCTATTGCTGCTGGAGCTGTCATTTGGTTGATAACCTAACAGTCTGAGGGTAAGAGGCAGTGTGTTTGGGTGATGGTGACTGTCTCCCTGCACTTGTGATATTTCATCTCCACTCCAGCAATTATTCACCTGGATTATTTAAAGACTATGCATATGGACCTTAATCCATTAGCGCTGCACCTTTCCAATATATCTCTTTGTGTTTATCTTTACATAATGGGGGTTATTTACAAAAGGCAAATCCACTTTGCACTACAAGTGCACTTGGAAGTTCAGTCGCTGTAGATCTGAGGGGGACATGCAAGGAAAATAAAAAACAGCATTTAAGCTTGGATATGATTGGATGATAAAATCAGCAGAGCTTCCCCTCATTTCAGATCTACCCCTCAGATTTACAGCAACTGCACTTCCAAGTGCACATTCAGTGCAATTTCAAGTGCACTTTGCACTTGTAGTGCAAAGTGGATTTGCCTTTCGTAAATAACCCCCAATGGGGGTTAGCTGCTTACTATTTAACATTTAATTTATCTAAACTATATGACCTTAGTGCAACAGATTTTTTTGTTTTTTTTTGTTTTAGTGTATTGTGTTGCATTATTTATACAATCGGACTGTGGTTTGATTGAAGCTTTGCACATCCTATGCAATCTGATGATACAAGGAGGTAGATTTACTAAAAGGCACATAGACTGTATGTGAACTCTGTAACTGCAGTTGCTCCAGAGCTTTCTAAACAAGGTAAAGCTTCACTTTACAAACAATACCTAATCAGATGCAAGGGAAATAATAAAAAAAAAAGCATTTTTCCTTGCACATGATTGGATGATGGAGGTCAGCAAAGCATCCCCTCGTTTACCAAGGTCTGGAGCAACTGCACTTGCAGATTTCACAGTTTATTTGCCTTTAGTAAATCAACCCCAAGGTCTCCGTAAACATCTTTAGATTTACAAATATTTATGTAGTGTGAAGGTTTAGCTCAGGTAGTCCTTGGCTCTTCATGGATGTTACTAAATCTAAGGGCTCATTTACACCAGAACATGCATTATAATACGCATTACCACAAGGCATAGTAAATCACTGTAAATGTGTGTAGTGGTGTGTTGGGAATCAAAGTTAATTGCAGCTCAATGGGCCTGCTTTGCAATGCACAAACAGATACATCTGCTCTGTGCATGACCAGGGTAGATAAGATGTTCCACCTTCTTGTGACTGCCAACCATTGTATACTCCACCCTTAGCCCCACTTAACTTTACCTACAATTAACGAGAGCACACTTGAGATGGAGTATAACTGGCCATAGCAGCCTTTTTATTCAAAATATAAAATATATAACATTCTTTTACACATAACAAAACTCCAACTATCAGTTGCTCCCCCCCCATGGTCTTTGACGGCACTTCCCAACTTAGCTCTGTTCCACTTCTACACTGCGGGCCTTTTTCGTACTTGGCCTCCAGCCGTGTAACACCAGCTCGGAGACAACCCATTACCCACAGTGCAACCATTACCATCATCCAACTAAACCATGTTAGCTGGAAGACACCAGAGGGCCCATACCACCGATGAGTCCCTCACACTTCCATCTCGTAGGTTATCTTGCAACCATCAAAGACCATATAACATTCTTTTCCACATAACAAAACTCCAACTATCAGTTGCTCCCCCCCCGGTGGTCTTTGACGGCACTTCCCAACTTACCTGTTCCACTTATACACTGCGGGCCTTTTTCCGTACTAGGCCTCCAGCTGCGTAACACCAGCTCGGAGACAACCCATTACCCGCAGTGCAACCATTACCATCATCCAGCTAAACCATGTTAGCTGGAATACACCAGAGGGCCCATACCACCGATGAGTCCCTCACACTTCCATCTCGTAGGTTATCTTGCCACCATCAAAGACCATATAACATTCTTTTACACATAACAAAACTTCAACTATCAGTTGCTCCCCCTCGGTGGTCTTTGACGGCACTTCCCAACTTAGCTGTTCCACTTCTACACTGCGGGCCTTTTTCCGTACTAGGCCTCCAGCCGCGTAACACCAGCTCGGAGACAACCCATTACCCGCAGTGCAACCATTACCATCATCCAGCTAAACCATGTTAGCTGGAATACCCAGAGGGCCCATACCACCGATGAGTCCCTCACACTTCCATCTTGTAGTTTATCTTATCAGAGACCACCACCGCCAATTCATTGCTGCCATGACATGTCTTTCCCACACTGCATCTGAAATAAAGCAAAATGAACACACACACAAAAAACGGGGAGGGTGGGTGGGAACTGTTACCTGTGTAGACTTCTCCCTGCAATGCTGCCCAGGGCACCCCCTATCCAATAAATAAACTAAACCCCTCCCCTTTTTCCCTTGCTTCCAATCCACTCCTCCCACACTTTTACCTTGTTATCCTTAACCCCTTGATATTCCCTTCTCACTCCTGTCATGCCGGCCCTCTGCTAGCTCCATTACTTTCCACTCACTCCGGGTCTCACCTTACGTTGCAACGCACTTCAAAAAATGGTTCAGAACCTATTTTTTTGCGTGTTGATGTGCATTGATAGCCCATTCATGTTGAATAGATTGCCTAATGCATTGTACTCTGCAGTGTGAACGGCGATCAAAGGAAATTTTACAATTTAGATTTCAATAAAAAAAAGTTTGCCAATATCCTAGCAATGTGTATGTATACCAGAAGGTGATTGTTGTTTTTTCTTCTCCTCATCAAAACTGGAGCTTGCTTGTGCCCAGGAAACCAGAGTAAGCATTGTCAGTACAAGAGAAGTGTCTGTAATACTGTACAAGACTGAATGTAATGCTGGCCATATACCATACGAAAGATGGTTCAAACTCATTTTCGGATAACGAGCACTCGGCCGTGAGAGCCATCATGCAATGACCGAATTTCAATCGATAAATCGTTTAATGGACATAAATGAATTGGTTTTTCCTCCGTTTTGTCACATATGGGCAGTACAAACAGTTCAATTTTTTAATGTATGAGAAACACATTAACACTTTCAATTTATAGTTTGTTCGGCAGAATTCTCCAACATGTTCCTTACATTTTTTGGCTCTGAGAAGTTAAAAACCGATTTCTATTTGTTTCTAATTAAAAGTCAGCAGGTACAAATACTGCAGCTGCTGACTTTTAATAATCGGACACTTATGCCGCATAAACACGATCGGGATTTTGGTCGGAAAAAGATATGATGGCTTTTCCGACGGGATTCCGCTCAAGCTTGCCTTGCATACACACGGTCACACAAAAGTTCTCTAAACTTTCGACCGCCAAGAACGCAGTGACGTACAACACTACGACGAGCCCAGAAAATGAAGTTTAATGTTTACGAGCATGCGTAGGAATTGCTACAGACGATCGCATTTTCGGATAAGGAACTTTTTCCCACCGAAAAATTGAGAACATGCTCTCAATCTTTTGCTGGCTGGAATTTTTTTTTTTTAAATAATAAACATGTCACACTTACCTGCTCTGTGTAATGGTTTTGCACAGAGCAGTCCCCATCCTCCCCTTTTCAGGTCCCTTGCTGGCATTCCTGGCTCCTCCTCTTCAGCCAGTGCCCCCCAATAGCAAGGCGCTTGCTCTGGAATACATATCGTCTGTATATGTAAATATTGTCTTTTATTATAAATAAAAGACAATATTTACATATATAGACGATTTTGTGTGTTCGATACGGTGCCTAACAAGTCCCATTTTCTGTGGTCTCTATTTTGTTCTGGATTATTTAGGGATGAGGCATAGAGTATCACTTTTTATGTCCATGATAGCCAGGGCTGGTGCAAGGATTTTTGACACCCTAGGCAAAACCTAATTTTGCCCCCCTTGGCTCCACCCCTGACTCCATCCCCTTTGCACTGCTCATGTATACCCCACCTTTTTAATGAAGCACCCATCAAGGCAGCCTCACCAGCGCCCATCAATGCAGCCTCACCAGCGCCCATCAATGCAGCCTCACCAGCGCCCATCAATGCAGCCTCACTAGCGCCCATCAATGCAGCCTCACCAGCGCCCATCAATGCAGCCTCACCAGTGCCCAGCAATGCAGCCCCACCAGTGCCCATCAATGCAGCTTTACCAGCGCCCATCAATGCAGCCTACCAGTGCCCATCAATCAGTGTTTGCTTTCTTCTCGGGACACAGGCACTATGTTTTAGACAGGTGCAATTTGTTTTGTTACAAATTCGTTTTCTAACGAATTTCAACAAATTCGTTAATTCGGGAATATCCGAATTAACGAAAAACCCGTTTAACGAATTTTTCCGTATATTCGTAAATTCTAATATTCGGAAATTTGTAAATTTGTACATTCCTAAATTCATACGTTCGTACATTCGTAAATGTGTACATTCGTAAATTAGTAAATTTGTAAATTCAGAAATTCAGAAATCTGAAATAATAATTAACTAATATTAACTTAACTATTAAATTATAGGTATTGTAATTTCCTTTCAAATTTGGCTGTTAATGAATGTAACACATACAAATTTATCCGAAGTTACGAATTATCCAAAATCACGAACGCCGTAACCAAACGAATGGAACGTAATGAATTAATAATAATAAATAACAATAATAATAATAAAAATTTTTATTATTATTTATTATTAATTTGTTTAGATGCAGCATTCGTTATTTCGGATCATTCGTAACTTCGGATAAATTCGTATTTGTTACGTTCACTAACAGCCAAATTTGAAAGGAAATTACAATACCTATAATTTAATAGTTAGCTACTATTTCAGATTTTTGAATTTTCGGGTTTTTGGATTTTCAAATTTAGAATTTACAAATTTCCGAATTTTCAATTTACACATGTACGAATTTCGATCATACAAATTTTCTAATTCACGAATTTACGAATTTCCGAATTTCTGAATGTATGAATGTACGAATTTCCGAATGTACGAATTTATGAATTTACGAATATACGAATGTGCGAATGTACGAACGTACGAATTTACGAATTTTATGAATGTACGAATTTACAAATTGCGATAACGAATGACCCGAAAAACGAAAAGAAAAATAGATGAATGAAACGAAAACTAACAACTTTTTTGGCAGTGCACATGTGTGAACGGAGCGGAGGCTGCCTGATGATGCTGAGAATTAGTTGCTTGCTGCAGATAGAAGAGTAGGAACACCAGTGGCTGGGCACCCTAGGACTCAGTGCGCCCTAGGCGGCTGCCTAGTTTGCCTAGTGGTAGAACCGTCCCTGATGATGGCCATGTCATGGTGACATAATTTATAAATTGTATGGATGTACATAGCCAGGCTCTGGTGTGTGCATGCACGAGTGCCTCCTGCCCATCCTGCTTGCTACAGGAGACACCCGGAGGATGGAGAAGCTAATAGGGCTGAACTGCCAGAAGAGGAGGTAGATTGATTACCTTTCTGTGAAATATCTTTGCAGAAAGCAGGTAAGTATTACTTCTTTTTTATTAAAATAATTACATTTTTATTTAAAATATTTTAATGAATTTTAGTATTTTTCACAATTACTCTATATTTATAAACGCTCACACCTTAGCTCCTTGAATTTAACTGGACAGGTCAAGTATGTGTGTATATATGATTTTCATCTTTTTTATGTTGCTCCTGCCGTCCCCAGAGTGCTCTTCTAGAATTCTCAATGGTTATTCCAGATCACTTTTCTCAGCTGATGCCTGATAAAGCCATCTGTGTGTTTTTTTAGACACTGGGCTGTCTGCACATAGAGACGTGTAAAAAAGAAAAACGCTGACATCCCTTTACATTTGCATGCTTCCAGCTCAGACACTTCCCTATCTGCAGATAACCAGGACAGATTCTGTAAGAGATTTTGAGATTCTGTTCATACCACCATACACCCCCCAACATTTTCAGATGGGAATGAGGGGCACCTACTAACAAACGTATGTAGGCATAGGACACACCCCCTGCCACACCTCCTTTTTATGGAGAATTAACCAAAAAAACAGGTTAATTAAATCCACAACTGCTATTCCTTTATATTGGCTTTTATGTACAAATGCAGAAATTTAGAATTTGGATGAAAGGTTTAGCACTGGGAAACACTTTCTGAAAGATAAAAAGTGCATTTTATATACAACTATATAGATCAGACCAAAATGAGGGACAAATGAGGAGGAAAGAGGGACAGAGGGACATTGCTCCAAATCAGGGACAGTCCCTCCAAATCAGGGACAGTTCGGAGCTATGTACCACTGTGGCATTCATCTAAATAAATGTGTGATTTGTATTTGGAATAGTCATCAAGTTGTTATTTCCTATCCTATCACACTTCAATGTCATATCTATAAAATGTGTAAAGTGAATTTATAGGCAGGATACGTTGCTACACGGTTTAGCACTTACCGGTGTCACCCGTCGTTATTCGGCTTTCTATGAATTTCCTCCATGCAGACGCAGGACGCCCCCAAGTTGCTCCCTCTCTGAGGGACTGTCACCTTTGGAATTGCTTCTAATTTATAACTAATTGTGCAATTAGGTTTTGATGTAGTGTTCCTAATAAAGAAGCTGAAGTGCTTTTATCAAGTCATGGTCTTAAGAGAAAATAATTACTTGATTCAAGCGTTATTGACTAAATTGGAGAGCTGCTGATGCATCAGAAGTAGTGGAGTGAGGAGAGCCGTCCGCTGTGTGCGTGCGTCTGTGTGCGTGCCCACATCTGTGTAAATCTGTCTAATGGACATTTGGCATCTTATAAGAAAGATCCTGAAATGGACTGCAGGACAAGTGTAATGTGTTTAATACATTTAGGGCTCTTTTATACAGTATATGCATTGGTTTCTGAAGAGTGATCTGCTTTGGGTCGTTTTTCAGAGGAAATTTAACAGGTGATGAGGAATCATTAGGTCGACTCCTCACCACCTGTTTTATCCCCTAAAGCCTGCAGCACCGAGCTGCAACCAGATGCATTGCACGCGGTTGCAGTGCAGCCCTATTTGCACCAATGTCACAGTCTGATAATAATTGCATCATGCCCATGGCAGTTATCTTTAACCGCTTCAGCCCCGGAAGATTTTACCCCCTTCCTGACCAGAGCATTTTTTTGCGATTCGGCATTGCGTCGCTTTAACTGACAATTGCGCGGTCGTGTGACGTTGCACCCAAACAAAATTGCCGACCTTTTTTTCCCACAAATAAAGCTTTCTTTTGGTGGTATTTGATCACCTCTGCAAGTTTTATTTTTTGCGCTATAAACAAAAAAAGAGCGCCAATTTTGAAAAAAAAGCAATATTTTTTACTTTTTGCTATAATAAATATCCCCCAAAAATATATAAAAAAACATTTTTTTTCCTCAGTTTAGGCCGATATTCTTCTACATATTTTTGGTTAAAAAAAAATTGCAATAAGCATATATTGATTGGTTTGCGCAAAAGTTATAGCGTCTACAAAATAGGAGATAGTTTTATGGCATTTTTATTATTATTTTTTTTTTTTTAATTAGTAATGGTGGCGATCTGCGATTTTTATCGTGACTGCGACAATATGGTGGACACATCGGACACTTTTGACACTATTTTGGGACCACTGTCATTTATACAGCAATCAGTGCTATAAAAATGCACTGATTACTGTGTAAATGACACTGGCAGGGAAGGGGTTAAACACTAGGGCAGGGAGCAGTAGATCTCTGTCATGACACTAGGCAGAACAGGGAAATGCCTTGTTTACATAGTTCTACCTCTCCACACCACAATCGTGGGCCGCCGGCGAACATCGAGTTCCCGGGACCCGCGGGCGCGCGCAGGCCCTACAGGCGGCAAATTTAAAGGGACGTAAAGGTACGCCCATTTGCCTGCCTGTGCCATTCTGCCGACATACATATGTGTGCGGCGGTCGGCAAGCGCTTAAAGCTTAGAAGGAGCAGATGAGGGGCGGTAAAAACACAGCTCATCTGTGTCTATTTACCCACAGGTGTAAACTAAGCATTACCTCCATGTTGTCAATAAACTCTGATGAAAACACAGTGATACCATCAAGTCACTGTTTTTGGTCCCTACACATTCTGCTTCTGGTCCGTAAATATTTGAATTTAATTAGTTGTAGCAACAGAAGTGTATGGAGTTACTCTTGCTCTAAGGCCCTGTCTTTGTTATTATTATACAGGATTTATAAAGCGCCAACAGTTTGCACAGCGCTTAACAAAATGAAGGCAGACAGTACAGTTACATTACAATTTGTTACAAGAGGAATCAGAGGGCCCTGCTCATTACAGCTTACAATCTAAGAAGAAGGGTCAATTGATACAAAAGGTAATAGCTGTGGGGGATGAACTGATGGAAAACGTAAAACAGTGTATTAGTTAGAAGCAGGATAGGCTTCTTTAAAGAGAAGGGTTTTCAGGGATCGTCTAAAGATGCATAGGTTAGGGGACAGTCGCAGGGCCGTCTTTAATATTGACTGGACCCTGGGCAAACATTTTCTTGGGCCCCCCCTGCATGAAATTTCGCTCTCCATCTCTTCTGAGTCATACAAGAGATAGCAGCTAGACTCAAAATCAGTTTACTGAATCAGATCAGGCAGCGATTGCGATTGGTTGCCAGAGGTTACAGTGTATCATTACCACTCACTGACTGGCTGCTAGAGGTTACAGCACACATTATGGCTCACTTATTATTTGCTCGAGGTTACAGCACATGACTTCTGCTTGTTGATTGGTTGTTAGAGATTACTATACATCAACACTGCTCACTGATTGATTGATAGAGGTTACTGGACATCCTTACCACTCACCAGTTGGTTGCTAGAGGTTATTGCACATTATTACTGCTCACTGATTGGTTGCAAGAGGTTAGTGCACATCATTACTGCTCACTGATTGGTTGCTAAAGGTTACAGCACATCATCTCCTCACTGTCTGGACACCACAGACTGGGGAGGTGAGGGGACCCATCAATAGACAGAAAACTCCCAGGAATCCTGGGACTCCTGGCATTAGCGGCAATGCTGGGGGGGGGGGGGGTTGATCAGTGACAATGCTGGGGGGTTGATGGTATCAGTGGCAGTGGTGGGGGGATAGGATTAGTTAGGAGGCAGTGCACTGTGGCAAATTCTGAATCATGTAGACCAAAGCTGGAAATCTTTAGTATATAGAGGTGGATTCTACACTGACCACCAATGTAATGGGGAATTTACAATGACCGCCAATGTGAGGGGGAATTTGCACTGACCACCATATAATAGGGGATTTTACATCACCTAGCAATATAAAGAGGGATTTCCACACTGACACCAATGTAATAGGAGCATTTACACCAACCACCACTGTAAGGGGGAATATACTGTACACTGACCTCCGTGTAAGGGGAGATTTACACTGACAACTATTGTCGAGGAGATTTGTACTGACCACAAATGTAAGGTGACACTTCTACACCAACCACCAATGTTGGGGGGATTTACACTGACCAATGTAAAGGGGGATTTACACTGACCACCAGTGTAAGGGCAACTCTGCACTTACCACCAATGTAAAGAAAAATGTGCACTGATCACCAATGTAATAAAGAATTTTACACTGACAAAGGGGGATTTCCATCAACAACCAATGAAGGGGAATTTCTACACTGACCACCAATGTAAGGCCAGTTTTCACTCACTGGCAATTTAAAAGGGGCTTCTATATTGGACGACCAATGTAAGGGAGGATTCAAAACTGACCACTAATGCAAATTTGGATTTTTTTACCGATTGCCAATATAAAGAGGAGTTTTTACACTGGTCACCAATGTAATGAGGAGTACACTGACTACTAATGCAAGGGGGACCTTCACACTGGCACTAAGTGTGAATGAAAGGATTGTACACCAAGCCCCAATGTAATGAGAAGATTTACCCTGACCACCAATGTAACTGAGACATTTAGCCTGTGTTTACATTTGTGTGTGTTGGGAACGCATGCAGGGGGGCATGATATACATATGAATGCTGCCCTCTTTTGCATATCAATGGCGCCAGTCTGGGGATATTTACATAACAATGCAGTTTATTTACATGTAAACACAGGGTCTGCAGGTGAGTCGTCTGTACACGACAATCGGGACACAGCACGGGACTAAAACTTCAAGGGACAAAGGAATTTAAACTGGGATAGTTGGCAAGTATGAGGCAGCTGCTTTGGGCCCCACTACAATAATGGGGCCCTGGGCAGCTGCCCCTTTTGCCCTGCCTTAAATATGGCCCTGGACAGTCGGACAGATTGGGGTAGGGAGTTCCAAAGGGCAGGAGAAGCTCTGGAGAAATCCTGGAGGCGAGCATTGGAGGAGGTAACAAGGGAGCTAGAGAGCAGGAGGTCTTGAGAGGACTCAAGATAGCGGCTTGGTTGGTATTTTGAGACTAGGTTAGTCAGGTTTTACTCAACAGGGTACCTGTCCACTAAACCCCTGCTGAGCTGAGCAGAGAGGCCACAGACACAGCCCGCTCTGCTCTATGGGCAGTCAGATGCAAACGGACCAGCTGTCCTTTTAAATCCGATTGCCATCCGATCCAGCCAGACAGAGGGGAACAGATCCCCTTCCCTTTCTTTTTTCTGAGTCTGATCGGACCCGGAGGTAGCCGGGTATAAATGTTTACACCTGACTGCCCATAGAGGAGAATGGAGGATCCCATCGGGTCTGGCTTAAAACATTCATGCATTGTATGAATCTATCTATGGCCACCGCTGCCACCCCCTATTCAGGCGCCTGGCCCCTTTTCGAGCTCCAGAATTACAGCGGCGGGGGGTGTTTTGAAGCACCTTATTAGAGCCATAGGCTCTAATAGACGTCAAAAAAAGTGACCTGGGGGTGCCAAGCTGGGCACTCGCAGATCACTCAGCTGTGTTAGAAAAGCAAATGAATATTCGCTTTCCTAACACTAAACCGCCTCTCCGCCAATCAGGTGCTCGGGTCTGTTACCTGTCACCTGATTGTCTGAAACAACAGGCGCCGCTATTGGACGCCTATCAGATGGAGAGGACAGGAGATGAGAAATCCAGGAGACGCACAAAGTCACCGTCACCCGCTGCCCCACCAAGACAGGGTAAGTGCCGGGCAGACGGCGAGCGGGCGAGGGTCACACTGGGGGCATTCAAGGGCACACTGGCAGCATTTAATGTGCACACTGGCAGCATATGATGGGCACACTGGCAGCATTTGATAAGCACACTGGCAGCAGTTGATAGGCACACTGGCAGCGTTTGATGGGAACATTGGCAGCGTTTGATGGCACAGTGGCAGCGTTTGATGGGCACAATGGCAGCATTTGGCACAGTGGCTGCGTTTGACAGGAACAGTGGCAGCGTTTAATGGGCAGCGTTTGATAGCACAGTGGCAGCGTTTAATGGGCACAGTGGCAGCGTTTGATGGCACAGTGGCTGTAATTGATGGCACAGTGGCAGCATTTGATGGCATAGTAGCAACGTTTGATGGCACAGTGACAGCGTTTGATGGGCACAGTGGCTGCAATTGATGGCACAGTGGCAGCGTTTGATGGGCACACTGGCAGCGTTTAATGGCACAGTGGCAGCGTTTGATGGGCACAATGGCAGCGTTTGGCACAGTGGCTGCGTTTGATAGGAACAGTGGCAGCGTTTAATGGGCAGCGTTTGATGGCACAGTGGCAGCGTTTAATGGGCACAGTGGCAGCGTTTGATGGCACAGTGGCTGTAATTGATGGCACAGTGGCAGCGTTTAATGGGCAGCGTTTGATGGCACAGTGGCAGCGTTTAAGGGGCACAGTGGCAGCGTTTGATGGCACAGTGGCTGCAATTGAATGCACAGTGGCAGCGTTTGATGGCACAGTGGCTGCAATTGATGGCACAGTGGCAGCATTTGAGGGCACAGTGGTTGCAATTGATGATTTTTTTTCTAAATTTTTTGCGCCCCCCCAAAAATTTTGAGCACCAGCTGCCACTGCTCATGACGCCATATTGCTGTCCTTAGAATACCTGGACATTTACACATCTATACACTTTTTCTGTAGTCTGCCGCAGCATTGCGCTTTATGTCCCATTCCAAGCATTACCTTCTACACCAGCATCATAGCCAAAGAGAAAACAGAGGCAATGGCTGCCTAGGGGGAGGGACGGCTATTCAGTAATCTCCAGTAATATTACATTTAAAAATGGAGAATCAGTACAGAAAAGAATATTGTTGCTTTTCCTGAATAACACAAAGCTTTGTGCTCCAGGTCACTGTAAAGGAAAAGGCTGGTTGGCAACCTCGCGGACCCGTTATCCTGTCCCCGTCACTTGCTGCCAGATTAATAGCGCTGGAGATGACCGGAGCCAATGCTATGTTTATCTTATAAATGTAGGGGACCCCGGTTCTCAGGAGCACAATTCCAGCCGCTGCTCCCTTATTAAAGGGGGACCAATGTAAAATTGTTTGACGATAAAGACCAGCAGTGGTGGAGCACGTGGAACACAATCTCAGGATGTGGAAGAAGACATGACTTTCTATGTACACCGTACTACAGACTGTATAATGGCATTCTCTTTAGAAAAAAACGTTGTTCGCTCTGGTCCTACAGGGAATTGCACAAGATAATCTCAGCACATGCTACACTGACAGGCTACAGAGAACGATGCCGAAGACATAAAGTCATAGTAAAACAGCACAAGGGCAATTATAAAGCAGATTTATAGCATTTTGAAAGCTTTCTCTCTGGCATGCCACATTTTAAAGCTGTAAACTAAGCTCTGCAAATGCATAAACATGGTCTATAGTTTGACAGGTTTAAAGTGCATGTGTCAATAAGAAATCACATTTTTCTGATATAGAGTAGAATATTGTCAAACTACAAAAACATTATGAAAAAGGAGGAACCCCCCAGGGGTGGGACTTTGAAGGCACTACCACATCAAGGTTTGTAGAAAAACATCATGATTGCATTGATTTTTGCCAAATGCGTATTTCTGTTTCTTTGGCTTTTACTATACTTCCCTGACCTCTTCATTTTCCTCTTAAAGGGATGTGGATAAAAAAAATGGGGGTTGCCATTGCTGAGCTGGATAAAGAAAAAAGTTTCCAGGCTGTCTTCTGGATCTTGGCTTCACTATCTAGCGCAGCCTTTCTCAACCTTTTTACAGCAGAGGAGCATTTGCTTTGGACAAACATAGATCTATACTCAGACAATACAGCTAACGTAAAAACAAACAAAAAACAAACAAACAAACAAACAAAAAATAAAATTTTTTAAAAATGGGCAGAAGCGATGGACTACTCTGTCTTTTTCTGCCATCATTTTTCTATATTTCTATGAAATACCTTTGGGTCTTGAGGTGCCCCTGCTGAAACCAACTTCTTGGCACTCAGTGGGAAGAATGCCACCTTTAGAGTGGTGGTTAGAAAGCCACCCTTACAAACAGCTAGAAAGATTATTGGTGTCATGCAACCAGAGGAAGCCTATCTATTGTAGGCGCATGGGCGCCGCCTCCCCTATCCACCACTGCTGCCCTCCCTATCAATGCGCCCAGGCCCCTTTCAGGACACCAGGCACATGAATTCCTATGGCCTGGGGTGGGGTTTTTGAAGCACCTGATTAGAGACAGAGGCTCTAATAGGCTTCAAAATAGGGTGGGCTCGGGGCGCAGAGCATTGCGTCTGAAGCCCACCCAGGTGTGTTGCAACAGCGAATGAATATTTGCTGTTGCAACACTGATCCTTCTCCCTGCCAATCGGGAAGCGGGTCTGATACCCGTCACCGGATTGGCTAGAAGGACAGGCGAACCTATTGGACGCCTAGGAGGAGGGGAGGAGACACCAGGCGGAAGCGAGGAGGAGAAGACACAGGAGCCGCTGCTCGATGCCCACCGCAGACTGACGTCCCGATCTCCACTGCTACCCGATGTGCCCGCCGATGCCCAGATCCCCACCGCTGCCCGATCCCCGCTGATGCCCGATGTGCCTGCCTTCTAGATGGGGTAAGCGCCGGTAGACCGGCAGACAGCGAGGGGGGGTTTGAGGTGCCGTGGGGGGGGGGGGTTGTTTGCCGCCCCCCCAAACAAAAAAAACACCAGCCTCCACTGCATGCAGCTGGCTCCACCAAGTGGTGTTGGCCCCGGAACTATGCAGACACCATCAAATTAGGCACAACTCCAACAACTTTTGGAGGTACCCTAGTTGAGAATAGCTTCTCTAGGGTGTAACAGATAGGAACCCCTACCCCCACCTCACTTATACTTAACACTTTATTTTACCCCAGCACTTAAAGCCCAAATCTGGGCAAACAAAAACTCCTGTTTCCCGCCCAACCCTGGCCTGGCACCTTGTTAATCACCAGGGAGCAATGTGGGCCTGTTGTGCGTGTTAATCTCCTTGGCCCCCCTACAGCACTCACTGGTTCCTCCTGCTCCTGATCTCCACTTCACTACTGTCTCCCGTACATGGAGTTCAGCAGGAGGAACCAGTAATTTCTGTTGGGAAGATTAACACTCCCAAAAGTGTCTGTTTTCCAGCAGATTTCGGGAGACGATTTCTCCTTAGCAAGGCAGCATTAGTATGCCTTGGGAATATTAGTATAGTGACTGGGTTGTTTGGGACAGGTTGCTTGTTCTATGTAACTATACAAGTAATTACAGTTGTGATCAAAAGTTTGCATACCCTGGCAGAAATCGTGAAATTTTGACATTGATAATGAAATTATGACTGATCGTGCCAAAAAACTGTCTTTTATTTTAGGATAGTGACCACATGAAGCTATTTATTATCACATATTTTTTGGCTCCTTTTTAAATCAAAATGATAACAGAAATCACCCAAATTGCCCTGATCTAAAGTTGAAATACCCTGCAATGTTTGGCCTTTTTTACAGACATACAAGGTTAAAATGGCAATTAAAGGTTAATTTCCCACATCTTTGGCTTTTTAAATTAGATTAGAACATCTTTTCGTTTTTTTTTTGTGGTCAGTGCCCTTGTTTGGGAGATTCTCGCTTTCTATTTGTCCAGTTTACCATTATTACTAAAAGTAAAAGTCCCAAATTTTGGGTTGTCACCAGAACAGAAATAGGGATGAAATGTTCCAAAGGGGAAGACTCTCATACCAACCAGGGATTCGCTAATTTTGTAGGGCTTTCTTCTCCCTTCCTGTGGAAAGAAAGAAAGTGAAGGGAAATCTCCTCAATGGGACACATGACAAAAATAAAACAGGCAGGAGTTTTACCCTCCATTACTCTATCTGAAATGAATAAAAAAAGTTTTGCCCTTAGAGCCCTTGCACACTGGGGCGGTTTGCAGGCGCTATTGCGCTAATAATAGCGCCTGCAAACCGCCCCGAAAGTGCCGCTCCTTGCATTCCAGTGTGAAAGCCCCGAGGGCTTGCACACTGGAGCGATGCGCTGGCAGGACGGTAAAAAAAGTCCTGCCAGCAGCATCTTCGGAGCGGTGTGTATACCGCTCCTGCCCATTGAAATCAATGGGACGGCGCGGCTATACCGCCGGCAATGCGCCTCTGCAGAGGCGCTTTGTGGTGGTATTTAACCCCTTCTCGGCCGCTAGCGGGGGGTAAAACCGCATACCGGCGGTAAAACATGCTAATAATAGCGGCGTTTTACCGCCGACGCCGCCCCCCGCCCCAGTGTGCAAGGGCTCTTAGTTCTACTTTAAAAATAATTATGAAACCCTTAAGTAGTTTCCATTCCCTCTTAATTTTGTTAGCATTGGTAGGATCCAATGGTGTTATTATTTACATCATTGGACCCTTGATAGTGGTTAGCATGGGTTGGGTCAAAATATGTTATTATTTACATCATTCGACTCTTAAAATTTGTGCCCTTGAGATTGGTCAGCGTTGGTTGGGTCCAATGATGTTCTCAGTTACATCATTGGACCCTTGAGATTGGTTAGCGTTGGTTGGGTCCAGTGATGTTATTATTTACATCACTGGACCCTTGAAATGGGCACCCTTGAGATTGGTCAGCGTTGGTTGGGTCCAATGATGTTATTAGTTACATCATTGGACTCTTGAAATTGGTTAGCATTGGTTGAGTCCAATGATGTTATTGTTAAAATCATTGGACCCTTGAAATGGGTGCTCTTGAGATTGTTCAGCGTTGGTTGGGCCCAATAATGTTATTAGTTACATCATTGGACACTCGAGATTGGTTAGCGTTGGTTGAGTCCAATGATGTTATTATTTACATGATTTGACCCTGGAGATTGGTTATCGTGGTTGAGTCCAATGATGTTATTATTTACAACATTGGACCCTTGAAATGGGTACCCTTGATAAATGGTTAACGTTGGTTGGGTCCAATGATATTATTATTTACATCATTGGACACTTGAGTTTGGTTAGCGTTGTTGGTTAGGTCCAATGATGTTATTATTTACATCATTGGACCCAAATGGGCACCCTTGAGATTGGTTAGCGTTGGTTGGGTCCAATGATGTTATTATTTACATCATTGAACTCTTGAGATGGGCACCCCTGAGATTGGTTAGCATTAGTTGGGTCCAATGATGTTATTATTTACATCATTGGACCCTTGAGATTTGGCAGTCTGTTTTTTTATATATGGACTTCTTCTTTCAGGTGGCCCCTACTTTGTGGGGGACCCTCTGTTTTTTGTGATTTAGCAGCTGAAGTCAAGTCATTAAGTTTTACTACCATCTTTTATTTGATGATTAGTCCGATGTCTCATGTTTATTCTGTTCTTGAAAGCTGATGAGACAGTAGAGCACAGATATTAGAATCAAACTAAAATAAGGACCCATGGAAGGTGTGTATACAATACTTTGTCCAAACTGAAAAGGTGTCATAACCGAAAAGATCGTCCTTTTACATCATACAATGCAACATAAAATGACACATTCGAAAAAGTGTGCTAAAAGGAACATTTACTGTCGCCTGTAGCAACCAACCAGCTTCTAACTGTTATAATTGCCATGTAGAACTAAATCTACAACAAGGATTATGATTGCTTGCTGGAGGCAACCAGAAATTTTCTTGTTAGCATACTCTTCATACATGTTTAATTAGCACACCATACGCTACAAAACAAAATAAAAATGTTATGCTCACAATTTGATTAGCTCTACCAGCAATGTTGACTACTAACAGGATTTTTAAGGCAAGCACATACATTTGTGTTAATTAGTCCCAACGTTTACTGCTGCATGTTATTGCTGCTTCATAGCAGGCCCACCCATGGGTGCACTGACAACCCTCAAAGCTTCCTATGCTGGCTTTCCCTGATACTAATATTAAATTGTGTCATTGCTACTATACATGGTTTGGTGTAATGGATACTAAACTTTGCTTACTTCCATCTGATTGCTGTATAATGTTTCCTGGTAGGGGGTAAATTTCTCTCCAATTTCAACACTGGCTCCACACTGAGCCCTATCTCATTGATGAGCTAGTGAGATGCAGTCTCCTGCAGCGATGTGTAAATTAGCCCTCCTAGGGGGTTAATAGGTAGATTTACTGCCTAGCTTTACTTTTGTCTGCCCTGATGTCCTTCGCCCAATCCACATGCAATTATGAAGGGAGTATTGGTACTATAGTAATTACCAGTAGACCTACCTAGTATTGTGTAATATGCGCTTAGAATGTCTTTGTTTAACCACTTGACCTCCGGAAGATTTACCCCCCTTCATGACTGGGCCATTTTTTTGCGAAACGGCATTGCGTTACTTTAACTGCGTGGTCATGCAGCGCTGTACCCAAAAAAATTTAAGTTATTTTTTCCCATGAATAGAGATTTGTTTTGGTGGTATTTGATAACCACTGCATTTTTTTTTTTTTTATGCGTTATAAACAAAAATATTTAGAAATTTTGAAAAAAAATAAATATTTTTTTACCTTCTTCTATAAAACATATCCAATAAATAAATAATTAAAAAAAAAATCAAAAACTTCGTTATAAATTTAGGGCAATATGCATTCTGCTACGTGTCTTTGGTAAAAAAAATTCCCAATAAGCATATATTGATTGGTTTGCACAAAAGTTATAGTATCTACAAACTATGGGAAGTATACAGAAATTTTTTTTTTTTTTTAATACTAGTAATGGCAGCCATCAGCAACTTATAGCAGGACTGTGATATTGCGGCGGACAATTGGACACTAATGCTGTGTACACACGAGCGTTGCAAAAGGTTTAAGTCAGTTTCCAACAAATGTGCAGACATTTTACATTGTTGGGAGATGGTGGCAGATGCTGATGGATTAAACTGCATTGTGGGTAATGGCTACACTGTTGGGCACTACCAAGAGAAGCAAGATAATGTTGGAGACAAGCTTAAAGAATATGTAAACCCAACATTTCATATTCCTGATATGAGCCTGCTGTATCATGTACTTGTATGAAAAAGTATACTGTTCTCGTTGTATTTCTTCCTTTGTGTGAATTCCTGCTTTCCTTTTGTCCTGACATACCCCTCCTGCACAGCCATTCACAGGGAAGGCCAGTGCAATGCTGTTTCTCCTCACCCAGCTCCAGTCGCGGTCCGTCCATTAGGGGTGCCCGGCGCCGCCCCCTCTCTCCTCGCCACCCACTATATGCATAATAGGTAGATTCATACATAGCATGAATCTATCGAAGGCCGCCACGGCCACCCCCTATTCATGCGTCGGGCCCCCTTTCCGGGCACTGGGTGCATGAATTACAGTGGCGGGTTTTTTTTTTTTAATCACCTGATTAGAGTCAGAGGCTTTCATAGGCTTCAAAATAGGGTGGGCTCGGGTCGCAGAGGATGCGTCCGAAGCCCACACAGGTGTGTTACAACAGCGAATGAATATTCGCTGTTGAAACACTGATTCTCAATCCGACCAATCAGATTGGCCAAAAAGAGAAGACTCCTGATTGGCCGCGGAGGAGGGAGGAAACAGAAGCAGCCGCCGCCGAGCACGGGAAGCTGCCGGTGATGGGGTAAGTGCTACCTACCTGCTAACCAACCAACCGACGAGGGGGAGGAGGGTTTGACATACTGTTTGCCGCCCCCCTAAAAAAATGTCACTGGCCACCACTGCCCAGATCTTATGCAGCTGAGAACAAAGGGAATTTGATCACTTAAAGGGGTGGTAAACCCTCAAGGTTTTTCATCTTAATACATTCTATGCATTAAGGTGAAAAACCTTCTGTAGTGCAGCAGCCCCCCAGAGCCCGCGTTTTACTTACCTGAACCCGATCTTTCCAGCCTCGTGAACAAGCAGAGCAGCTCCAGCCTCTGTCAAGGGTCCTCATTGGATAGATTGATAGCAGCAGCAGCCATGGGCTCCTGCTGCTGTCAATCAAATCCAGTGACACGGGAGCCGGAGGGTGGGGCAGAGTCCCGCTGTCTGTGTCAATGGACGCAGCAGCAGGACTCGGGAGCGCGCCTGCATGAGTGCCCCCTTGAAATGCGGGTCTCCGAGGGGGCACTCGGTGCAGGGAGGAGCCAGGAGCGCCGCTGGGGGACTCCAGAAAAGGAGGATCGGGGCCATCGAGGAGGTAAGTATACCTTGTTTGTTTTTTGTTTTTTAAAAGGAACCTTTACAACCCCTTTAAAAGAAAGGGAAAAAAGGTATTTATATCTATACACAAATGTTTTCCTTTTCTTTTCTAGTTTAAACTGAATGGGTTGAATGGGCAGGGACCAGCTGAATTTGGATCAGTCTGTGGTCTTCCCTGTTCAACAGAAGTCGATTGATCAAATTTTTTCCTGATCAGTGGCTGCAGCCAATCAACTGCTGCTGCTGATCAGTGTATTCCAGCTGGGAAGATCCCTTCATTCAGCTTGTTTGTGTGGATGGAGGAATCTGTTGTATTTTTTCAGAAGGCTCTTAGGTTGCTATTGCTGAATTCCTTCTGAAAATGCTAGCTGCCTGATTGTCTTGCTGATCCGGACTAAAGCTGAACTCTAGGCAGCTATAAAAGGCAGAAATAAATACAGCAATATTATCATGGATACATCATTAAATTATTTTTGAATGTAACGGACCTAGTGTTCTGTCTTTGGGACAGATAGCTAAACCTTCTTATCCTAATAACTTCAGATACCATATTTCTTTGATCTCAGTTTTATTAGAACAAGTCAGGTGAAACTACAAAATAACAGAAATAGACCTCAATAAGTATAATATTGCATACAATACAGCCTACATTGCATAAAAACGTACTTTTTAAGTTCTCTAAGGGTTGATGACGATAGATTGAGAAAGACATGTCTTGCTTCCTGCAATGTGTTGAAAAAAATTATGGCTGGTTCACTTCCTGTTAAGATTCTACCCAGTTGCTGACAACTTCCTTAATTACACATACAATAAAACAATAAATAGAACTGTAGCAATACCAAAAAGGAATGCTAGATCGAGCATGTATGTACACCACATATGATTGTCTTAAGTAAATTACACATTTTGCATGTGAATTTAACAACACAGGTACAAATAAGGTACAAATAATCAGCAAGACATCTGGTGGACAGAACACCTAGTATCAGCCTCTTGCAATCCCTGTACAGCAGGGCTGGAGTGTGAGAGAAAGAAGCAGTACAAGGAGCTTATTGGTTTGTGTTCTGGCAAGGAGCATGCTGATAGAAGGGGAAAGCAGAGTGATAGAGAGGTGAGCTCATCACTTTGCTGCTTCTCCTTTCACTATCCAGTCAAAGGCTGGGTGGGGGTCAGGTGCAGGACTACTTGGGCCCAGTGCTTGAATAATGCTGGCCAGCAGAGTGAGAGCATCTAGAAGCAGAAAAAACAAACTGTGATGGAAATCTTTGGATTGAAGTTGAGTATTGCAGCAAAAGCTGGTTCTGTTATTTTATCTTTTAATAGTCTATTCCTTTTGTTCTTGTTATTTTTGGCTGGATTTCTACTTTACGGCTTTCTGAGATTTGAAACCTGCAACAAGTATGCAGTTGATTTTGGCAGAACATATGATTAGGTATTTATTTTTGGATCATCGGTTACAAAGCTAGAGGATTAGCATAATGGCCAGGACCACCAGTAATTTCAGAAGAGAATGTGGAAGGGAACATAGAAGCAAGTTCCTTCACACTTGTAGGACTCCAAAGTTGCGTGGACTTTGGAGTGCAACTTTGACGCAACTTTGGATGAGTGCAACTTGGATACGACTTTGGCTTTGACCAGTGATAATGGACAACTGTTGCACACAAGTTGCATTGTATAACATTCAGGTACGACTTTCATGCAACATCTGAAGGTTAAAATTGAAGTCTATGGCCCTCAAGTTGCGTAAAAGTCGGACCAAAGTAGTGCATGAACTATGAACCGCATCAAGCTAATCGCTCAGTCTCCAACACTGTAGCCAGCTGACTGGCAGATCCCAAGGAGCCCCTCCACTACAAAGAAAAGGGCCGAACCCCAGAAGCATGACAGCTTTATGGATAAACAGCACACACTGCATCTTTCCACTCTAGTTCCTCCTCTCTAACACGTTTCACCCATTCGGGCTTAGCCATAAAGATAAGCTCAGATGAGTGCAACGTGTTAGTGGAGCAGACCTGGGGTGGAAGGATGCAGTGTGTACTGTCTAGCATTAAAGCTGTTGAATTTTAGTGATGTCATTAGAGTGCAGCCCCTTTTCTTGTAGTATCTCATATTATATTTGTATACAGACTGCCCTAGGTGACACCAGGAGTGTGAGATGCTTGGTCCCCCTATGCGCCATCTGGCTCCTCCCACCATGTACCAGAACAGGACTTTTTTATTTCTGTTGGGTGGTGAAAATCTCTTTTAACTCAATCATACATTATATTGTCAAAAGTACATAGGGTTCAATATTGAGTTGGCCCACCCTTTGCAGCTATAACAGCTTCAACTCTGGAAGGCTGTCCGCAAGGTTTAGGAGTGTGTCTATGGGAATGTTTGACCATTCTTCCAGAAGCGCATTTGTGAGGTCAGGCACTGATGTTGGACTAGAAGGCCTGGCTCGCAGTTTCCACTCTAATTTATCCCAAAGGTGTTCTATCATGTTGAGGTCAGGACTCTGTGCAGGCCAGTCAAGTTCCTCCACCCCAAACTCTATGTTTATGGGCCTTGCTTTGTGCACTGGTCCAAATAATTAAGGGGAGGGGGGATTATGGTGTGGGGTTGTTTTTCGAGGGTTGGGCTTAATCGCTTAGTTCCAGTGAAGGGAACTCTTAAGGCATCAGCATACCAAGACATTTTGGACAATTTTATGCTCCCAACTTTGTGGGAACAGTTTGGGGATGGCCCCATCCTGTTCCAACATGACTGTGCACCAGTGCACAAAGCAAAGTCCATAAAGACATGGATGAGCGAGTTTGGGGTGGAGGAACTTGACTGGCCTGCACAGAGTCCTGACCTCAATCTGATAGAAGACAGTTGGAATGAATTAGAGCAGAAACTGCGAGCCAGGCCTTCTCGTCCAATATTCCAATATCAGTGCCTGACCTCAATAATATGCTTCTGGAAGAATGGTCAAACATTCCCATAGACACACTCCTAAACCTTGTGGACAGTCTTCTCAGAAGAGTTGAAGCTGTTATAGCTGGAAAGGGTGGGCCAACTCAATATTGAACCCTGTGGACTAAGACTGGAATACCATTAAAGCTCATGTGCGTGAAAGGTAGGTGTCCCAATATTTTTGATAATATTGTGTATACAGTATAAGCAGATTTGTAAGAATGCTGGTGATAGGAATTTTCCCAAAATCCTAGCTTTCCTGCTATCTAATAGGCTTCACTGAGCACCTTACACATCAGAGGGTAAGGACAGAGATCTGCTTATTTGAATATTATTGGCTCCTTTGGTTCATTGCAATAGAATATAGATACAATCCCCATACTATCTTGCAACAGATCGGCCCTTACAATACTATTAACCTTTAATAATGGAGTTATTTAGATCACATTATGTATGGATTCCAGTTAACCGGTGTCCTACAATGATGATTCACTTCGACGTGTGTAACACAGACACATTCTTTGTTTTTTATTGACTCCCCTAGAGAAATGGTGTACTATTGACAGTTCTGAAACACATACTTCTTTTTTTCCTTTACAATACTAATAATCCTCCATTCGCTAACTTGAAATGAGTGAATTTTTCACTCACATTTTCAGACGTACAACCATGATGAATGACTCCCAGACTCCAATGAATCATAATCACATAAGCCACATTTGTTAAAGCTTCTCTCTACCAGGGTAAAATATTATTGCCAGCGTATTTACAGTGTCCGAATGGTTTGATGTATCAGACAAGCCGAGTATTAATGTTCAGCGTTTATCAATTATTCTATGTTACTTCCACTAGTCCGTCAGATAAATGGATGGGACTAAATTATGTATAGAAAAATCCCTCAGCACATTTCAGTCCCGTCGAGAGGAGGTAAGAGAAGTGCAGCAACCAGAAGGAGAGACGGGAGAACATGTTTTAAAGAAGAACCCTAGGCTAATATGCCTGATAAAATGTATTGGAAACAGCCCACAGCCAAATTTAACACAGTACATAATTTAATTTACTTTTTCCTTTTTTCTAGTTATCTTCTTGTATACAGAGCAAACTAGGGATTTCAAGCTTTCTGGCATATGAACGTCATGTACTTCAGTAAATACCCTTTAGTCTGCAAGAGCTGATTAATAGCATGCTCCTACTGAGATTGTGATCTTAGGCCTATTTTACCTGCACTGCCAAAGGTCTCAGAGGCTACAGTGAGTATCAATACTAATTAGCTCTCTTAAAGGCACCTTGAAGATTCTCTTGAAGGCACCTCTCTTGAAGACTCTCTTGAAGACACCTTTCTTGCAGACTCTTAAAGTCACCTCTCTTGAAGACTCTCTTGAATACTCTCTTGAAGACATCTCTCTTGAAGACTCTCTTGAAGACCCCTCTCTATAGGACTCTTTTGAAGACACCTCTCTAAAAGACTCTCTTGACATTACCTCTCTTGAATACTCTCTTGAAGACCCCTCTCTATAGGACTCTTTTGAAGACACCTCTCTAAAAGACTCTCTTGACATTACCTCTCTTGAAGACTCTCTTGAAGTTACCTCTCTTGAAGACTCTCTTGAAGACACCTCTCTTGAAGACTCTGTTGAAGACACCTCTCTTGAGGACTCTCTTGAAGTCACCTGTCTTAAAGACTCTCTTGAAGTCACCTTTCTTGAAGACTTTCTTGAAGACACCTCTCTTGAAGACGCTCTTGAAGACACCTCTTTTGAAGACTCTTGAAGTCACGTCTCTTGAAGACTCTTTTGAAGACACCTCTCTTGAAGACTTTCTTGAAGACTCTCTTGAAGTCACATATCTTGAAGACTCTTGAAGTCATCTCCCTTGAAGTAACCTTTCATGAAAACTCTCTTTAAATCACCTCTCTTGAAGACTCTCTTGAAGTCACCTCTCTTGAAGACTCTCTTGAAGACTCTCTTGAAGACACCTATCTTGAAGACTCTCTTGAAGACATCTCTCTTGAAGACACCTCTCTTGAAGACTCTCTTGAAGACACCTCTTTTGAAGACTCTCTTATAATCACCTCTCTTGAAGACTCTCTTGAAGTCACCACTCTTGAAGACTATCTTGAAGACACCTCTTGAAGACTCTCTTGAAGACAACTCTTGAAGACTCTCTTGAAGACACCTCTCTTGAAGACATCTCTCTTAAAGACACCGCTCTTGAAGACTCTCTTGAAGTCACCTGTCTTGAAGACTCACTTGAAGACACCTCTCTTCAATACTCTCTAAAAGATACCTCTCATAAAGACTTTCTTGAAGTCACCACTCTTGAAGACTCCTTGAAAACACCTCTCCTGAAGACTCTCTTGAAGACGCTCTGGAAGACACCTCTCTTAAATCACCATGCCTTTAGAAACCCATCATTTTCCAAGGTGTGTTATGATGACCAGGTCACCCATTGAAAAACAAATGGTTTTCATTGGCAGCCTAAGTAAGCAGAACCAATATAAACCATGGTAGCTTCAACAGTGCTTGGTTGCTATGTACAACAACTGAGCAGCGAGTCCATTGATCAGGACACCTGTTTTCTCTGGAAAACCTCTTTGGAGAGCAATAATGGCTCTCATTTCATGACGTACATGACTGTACAGATTTATACACATTCATTATTAATATGAACAGATCACTTATCGTCATAGAGCTTGATTATAGTACCTCTCCCTTGTTCTACCATTTCACTCCTAAAGTTATGAAAATTTGCAGATGATTTCAATTGGTTCCTACTTTCTTTTTCAATCATTTTTATTGAACTGTTTAGGAAAGTACAATTCATAACAAAATTGCGTGCTACAAATATCAGTTGAGGGATCAGCATGCGTCAAATAGTAAGCACAAATGAGGTGTACATGAATTGATAGAGAGCAACTATTCAACAAATTTCAATGGGGAAAACTTGGCTTGGGGGCTGAAGGCCTAAGCAGGTTTATGGCAGCCATAGAGGTGAATGCTCAACAAGAAAAAAGTATCATAGAATGGATGGGGTGGGAGTGTGTGTTTGGATGGGTTGAGGTGGGGGTCAAAAGAGGGTTTAAAGGAGGTAGAGGAAGAGGAAGAAGAGATTCATTACTAATTTCAATTGTTAAAATTGCCAGACTAATTCAACCATCACCAACAGTTTCTATTGATGACACCAAGTGATCTTAAATTACATCTAAATAAAGGCAAACATTTTGAGTAGGAAATAGTTAAACCCCATCATGTTTATTTTTTTATGTCTCTGCCCCATTGGGGATTTTTTTACTTCTGTCTCCGAGGCACAACAGGAAGGGAACAGAAATCTTTACAAATTAAGGGAATATCCCTTCCTAAACAGTTGTCACTGTCTCAAGTGTCCCCGTTGGAAGATTTTCCCTCTGATCCCATTTCTGTGGCAGTAACATTTTCTGATCTCATATTACTTTCTGTGACAAATAGAGAGGATGATGCCACGCAGTGGGGACACGGATAGCAATAAAAGCCAGAATTAGATCTCTGGATGGATGGAGAGCGGGGTAGCTGGTGAACATGCACCAGCCCCCTTCCTTCCCTGAAAGAATAAAGACAGTGATCACAGTACCGATCGCTTCTGCATTTTTTAATCACTAACATAGTAAGCTGCGTTTACTATTTGTCAGCTTGTGAATAAAATATAGTAAACACTGTTTAATATATTTCATGTTATGAATGATTAGGAGACTCTATACAGACTCTTATCTCATTCATCCACAGTGCAGCTCAGGCTTCAGAGAAAGGGACTGTCTTCAGTGACCCCTGATGTCTCTCCAAAGCCCCCCCAAAAAAAGTAAAAAATATTACATAAATAATACATGTACTGGTATGTATGTATGTAAAAAATAAAATTGTACCTGTACAAAAAAATAAAAAATAAAGTTGTAAAAAAATAAAAATAAAATAAAAAAACATAGTAAAAGCCCTGTCACACAGGCGGCTCCGTAAAGCGGATCCGCCTGCTTAGCGGGGGATCTGTCTGCTATGCAGAGCGGACAGGGACACAGCCCGCTCTCCTCTATGGGGCGGTTGGATGGAAACGGATCGCCTGTCCATTTCCATCCAACTGTTATGCGATCCGATCCCCCAGACAGATGGGGAATAGATCCCGCATCCGTCTGTGTTTGGTGGACAGAATCAGATCGGATGGCAGTGGGTGTCAATGGACAGGAAGGGGTGGGACAAATTTAGATGGGGGGGGCACCCGATTTTAGTCTTGCCTAAGGCAGCACAAAACCAAAACACACTACTGTCTGTTGCCCTGGAGTTTAACATACACAGACGTGAACGTGGACACTCACATCTCAGTGCCAACCCCAACATGCCTTCCACGCCTGAGGTGGCCACTTTAAATGGCCTAATGGGCACATTTTTTAAATTAATGTCTCTCCTATTTTCAATCATTTCTCTAAACAGACTCCTAACTGAATAAATGACCAATATATTTACTATCCATTGTAGGAGGAGAACCTTTTACAGCTGATCTTTTTAAATGAAACATAGATGTCAAATAAAAACATATTACATGTCAGCTTGTATTTGGACTGCACATATTTTTTTTCTTTAGAAGACAGGTTCTCTTTAAGAGAGATAAGGGTGCTGCAGGGTATAGTAATACAGTAGCTTGCAAGCGGTACAGTGAAGAAAGGACATAACCCAGAGGATACAGGGCTGTCACTACACTAGTTTAATGTGTGACACTGTGACTGATGGCTTATCAGCCTCACTAGAGCAGAGAGCTCTATTTTACACGCCTGCTGACATGTTTACAAGTCTGAACTTTCCAGGGCTGTCACTAGAGGGACAGATCAACTATCGTCCTGCCCCAGGATATCTGCCTCCCTCCGAGGGCCCATTACTAGGTAATTAGGGCCTTAGACTGCCAGTTTTACCAAATGCTAAGTGATTGCAGCCCTTTAGACTAGAGTAAGAGAATTTCTTCTTATTCTGAAAGTTTGACTTGGGCTATGGACAGACCATGGCCTTGGCACATAATTTGGTACAATACACCATTTACCAATATGCCATGCTGGGTCTTTCTCATGTTCTGTTCATGCATGGAATTATCAGTCTATGCTGGCCTTAGTAAATAAGTAGACTATCATGTTTTTATCAATTTCCAAGACAGGATAAAATTTGACAGAAATAATCCAGCTATTTTATGTTTGTTGGGGGGTGAACTGAATGCAGAATTTGGCAACCAGCCTATCCAATTCTGGAGCAAATAGGCACTTTTACAATTCCAGGACACTTGGGTTTCCGCTAATAGTGACTGAAAATCTTTGAAGGCTGGGTTCACACTGGTACGACACGACTCTTGTACAACTGTCATCCTACTTTGCCCTGTGACATTGGTCCTGCATCCATCCTACTTTGGACTTGAATGAACAAGATAAGATTTTGCTCCGACTTTGAGATAGTCTGACTTGTCCTTTGAACAATCAAAACAATTCCAGTGTGACATAAATTCCTTTTACTGCTGCTGTAATCTCCATGTCAGATCGTTAGGACAAGGATCTGACTTTGATCCGACTTCCATGATATTCAATGGGCTGAAGTAGGACCAAAGTCAGACTAAAGTAGTGCAGGAACTTTTTTCAATGTCAGTAGGACCAAAGTCGGTCTAAAGTAGTGCAGGAACTTTTTTCAATGTCGGTAGGACCAAAGTCGGACTAAAGTAGTGCAGGAATTTTTTTCAATGTTGGTAGGACCGAAGTCAGACTAAAGTAGTGCAGGAACTTTTTTCAATGTCGGTAGGACCGAAGTCAGACTAAAGTAGTGCAGGAACTTTTTTCAATGTCGGACCGACTTCTGTCAGACCAGTTAAGACAGCCCTCATAGGGAACCATTGATTTACACACGCCATGCAACATAAGCTCCCAAAGTCGGAGCGTATGTCATCCCAGTGTCAACCCGGCTGAAAGGTTAGAAGCCGTGTGGACTTTTTAGACATTAGCTACCTAGCTTCCGGGCTTTTCCCAGCCCTGCTATAGGTAAAACAGACAGTTCTTATTTCTTATATGTGATGCTTGGCCTTCAATTAGATTGTATTTGGTTCATATTTAATAAGGATAAAAAAAGACTAATATCCATTTAATTCAACCTTTTTATGCTGGGATACAACTGTAAAATCATTGTAGGATATTTCGGGGACAGACCCAATCTCACAACCCAATCTACATTTTTCTGAAAATCTGTTGCCTTTCTGTAACATATACTCTTTAATATCAGTTGGGAATAATAGAGAGACATTTGTTCCAAATCAGGGACAGTCCCTCGAAATCAGGGACAGTTGGGAGCTATGATTTAGGTCATTAACCTGCTGCATTTACAAATACATAAAATGTTTTTAACCACTTCCGGACCGCTGCACGCTGATTTACGTCCTAACTTTGAAGAGGAATATCGTTGTTATGGCAGCAGGCTAGCTGCCATAACCCCGGTATCCTCTACTTCAGCCGGCGGTCCGGTTTCCCATAATAGTGGTCTCTACGGCGGATTCGACGCAAGATCACTTTTATCGGCGGCGGGAGAGGCCCCCCCTCCCGCCTCGCTCTGGTGCCTTCCAACGCTTACCGGAGCCGTCTGCAGCGGCAGAGGTGATCGGATCCTCTTCCTTGCTGGGTATGGAGACGAGTGAGGGGAAGATGGCCCCCACCCGTCTCCATACCATTGCAGTGCGGAAGCGACGTCACTTCTGCCCATAGCTCTTAAAGGGCCATTTTTTATTTTTTTTTTTAAATGACATTTTTTTTTTTATTGCATTTTAGTGTAAATATGAGATCTGAGGTCTTTTTGACCCCAGATCTGCTGTGGTTTGCTTTGTGCAAATCGCTAAAGTGCAAGAGCAGAAGTGCCACTTATTTAAAGAACCTCACTTCTTTGGAAGAACCCCCTGTATGTGCAGCCCCCTGTATATGTTCCCCCCGTAAAGAAAACGTTGTTTTTATACTGTGTTGGGTGTGGATAGAATCTGGCAATTATGCTGTTTACATTCCTTGTAATAGGAATAAAAGTGACACAATTTTTTTTAAAAGAACAGTGTAAAAATAAAAAATAAAAAAAGGTAAAATAAATAAGAAAAGAAAAAAAAAATGTAAACGTGCCCCGTCGCGTGCAGAAGCGAACGCATACGTGAGTAGTGCCCGCATATGAAAACGGTATTCAAACCACACATGTAAGGTATTGCCGCGATCGGTAGAGCGAGAGCAATAATTCTAGACCACCCCTGTAACTTAAAACATGCAACCTGTAGCATTTTTTAAATGTCGCCTATGGAGGTTTTTAAGGGTAAAAGTTTGTCGCTATTCCACGAGCGGGCGCAATTTTGAAGTGTGACATGTTGGGTATCAATTTACTTGGCGTAACATTATCTTTCACAATATAAAAAAAAAATTGGGTTAACTTTACTGTTTACTGTCTTATTTTTTAATTTAAAAAAGTGTATTTTTTCCAAAAAAAGTGCGCTTGTAAGAGCACTGCGCAAATACAGTGTAACAGGAAGTATTGCAACGACCACCATTTTATTCTCTAGGATGTTAGAAAAAAAAGAATGTGGGGGTTCTAAGTGATTTTCTAGCAAAAAAAATGTTTTTTAACTTGTAAACAACATCTCAAAAAGAGGCTTGGTCCTTAAGTGGTTAATGAATACACAGCTGGGTTAGCAATGTTCTTTTATTATCCACCTATAGTTTAGTTGAGATATTCCCAAGATGCAGAGAATTGCTGGCAGGACCATTCACACAGAGGCAACACAACTTGCAGGTCGCCTCAGCGAGGCGACCTGCAAACGACTTCCGTGGCGACTTGCAAAACGACCTCTGTATAGATGTCTATGCAAGTCGCCCCAAGTCGCCCCCAAAGTCGTACAGGAACCTTTTTCTAAGTCGGAGCGACTTGCGTCGCTCCGATTAGAACGGTTCCATTGTACAGAACGGGAGGCGACTTGTCAGGCGACTAGGTCGCCTGACAAGTCGTCCCTGTGTGAATGGGCTCTTAATGGGGTCCTGGAATGGAGATTGCTCACGACTTCTCTACATTGGAAACTTAGAAGTACCTAGTTGCCTTTTACCATGTTGCAGCTAGACAGAGAGTATGTGTACAGCAGAATAATATGTAAAAAATAGGCTCATTTTACCCCGTTCACTTGTGCTGCTCTAAAAGTACAGCTGCATCTTAAATCTTCCATGCCAAGGTATTTTCTTCCACATATCTAAACAAGCAGTGGGATCTTGTGGTAATTTATTGGTTAGAGCTGCGACCAAGGCCTGTGTGTCTGTCCCCTGCTGAGCTAATTACTTTCTCCTGCATATATAATGTGAACTACAAACCATTAATTGCCAGAAATGGCTTCTTTGTCAGGGATGGAAAATTTACCTTTGCTTCTCCCCCTTTTTTTATGATTTTGGCCAATTTAAATTCAAATTCACCATAGGTTTCTGGCCCATTAACCCCATGAGTGCTCAAGAGGCTTAAACTGTATTATAAAAACAAAGAGGTTTCAGCAGTTTTGGTTAATGTCATGACAGGAGCAAATAAATGTCCATGTTCAATCACAAATTCAACATTTATTTCCATTTTATTTTGTCTGATCATTTTTCGTCCCACCCATCCCTGCCTCTCTTTAATGTGTAGTTATACTGATGCCCTGTACACACGGTCGATTTTCCAATTGAAAAAGTGCGATGGGATTGTGTTGGCGGAAATTCCGATCGTGTGTCCCGACGTACGTGTTTTACATCACCGCGTTCAGAACGATCGGATTTTCCAACAGATTTGTGCCACCGTGTGTATGCAAGATAAGTGTTTGAGCCAACACCCCTCAGAAAAAATCCATGGATTTTGTTGTCAGAATGTCCAATCAATGTCCGATCGTGTGTACAGGTCAATAAAGTTTTAAGGAAGTGAAAAATATATGTACCCACATCCTGCATGGCTCCAGGACAGGAAGTGAAGGGAAATCTTCCAAATGGGGTACAGACAGCAAAAAAAACAAAAACCCAACTTTGTTCAATAGCTGGCACTCCCAGCATGATTCCTGGTATGTAGGGGATTGTAAGATGTTTATACCAATAGAGATTTCAGATAACCATATTAAAGCCCAACTCCAGGCAACAAAAAAAGTTTTCCTATGCAGTGGAGCTGTACCTGCACTCAGGGCCTGGATCAAGGGGTGGGCAGAAGGGAGCAGCGTGCATTGTAGGGTTTGGGGTTCTGCAAGCTCCTTCTACTATAAGGCTGACAGGAGTAGTGACAGAGGCATCACTACTTCTGCCCAGCGCTGGAAGCGTCAAGGAGAGGTGGAGAGAGCCAGGAGGAGGTGCGGACTGTGCTTTCTCTTACCCCTCCTCCTCCTTATAAGCTCACACAAAATGAAGGATGGGGGGCACAATTTTGCATCTTTGCCCTGGGTACTGGATGATCTTGTCCCGGCATTGCCTGCACTGCATGGGTTCACTGCACGTTTTTGTTTAGGGGAGAGGAGGTGTGCAGTCATTTTGGAACAGGAAAGGGGCCATCCCCAAACTGTTCCCACAAAGTTGAGAGCATGAAATTGTCCAAAATGTCTTGGTATGCTGAGACCTTAAGAGTTCCCTTCACTGGAACTAAGGGGCCAAGTCCAACCCCACATCATACACCTTCCTCCACCAAATGATTTGGACCAGTGCACAAAGCAAGGTCCATAAAGACATGGATGAGCGAGATTGGGGTGGAGGAACTTGAATGACCTGCACACAGTCCTGACCTCAACCTGATAGAACACCTTTGGGATTATTAGACCGGAGACTTTGAGCCAGGCCTTCTTGTTCTGGAAGAATGGTCAAACATTTCCATAGACACACTCCTAAACCTTGTGGACATCCTTCCCAGAAGAGTTGAAGCTGTTATAGCTGCAGAGGGTGGACCAACTCAATATTGATCTCTTCGGACTAAGACTGGGGTGCCATTAAAGTTCATGTGCGTGTAAAGGCAGGCATCCCAGTACTTTTGGTAATATAGTGTAGTTGCATTGGTTAATTTTTATATCAGCTTTAAGCATATGCAAATAATTAAAAAAAATAAATAAACAGGAGTTTGAATGATAACATATTCATATTGTCGAAAAAGGCAACAGTGTAAAAACCTAAAAAGTATAATATAACGAAGAAGACAGTTTTCATTTTCCTGTTCTCTGGTTTTGCTTTCCTGTTTTATTTTCCCTGTCTATGAGAGGCTGGGGCAATCCAGGTCTATTTTTCCACTCCTTATTGCAAAGCAATTAACCCACTGATGAACCCACCGAGATTCCTCCGCAAAATGAACCTAACCGCAGCATAATCTGTGAATGATGTGATTTATTGATCGTGGGAGAGCTAACCATTGAGGAGTGTATGTGAATTATACACGGAGTAGGATGTCCTTCTGTATTAACCACAGAACACTGCATGCATCATATAACATGTGCAATGCAATGTATCTAAAAAGCCAGAGATATTAGGTTTAGCAACCTTTATTAAGAGCGTGTTGGAGACAACATTAGATACATTATATATTTATACTCAGCACAGAGTATGTAGAATACACAGGAGGTTTTACATGGGGGTGTAGCTGCAAATCACAGCATTTTTCAACATTTTTAGGAAGTTTGGCGAGCTGTGGTCAGGGTGATGAGTAGTGAGTGCAAAGTGCATCATGGTGAAAATTGGGAACTTGCCATATGGACAACCACACAACAAAGCCTTCCATGTAGAGAAAGACTGCCTTGGAGTGATGGAATGCAAATATATTGGCAATGTAGAGAAAAAAAAAGAGGGAAGAGACTGCACTGGAAACATTAAAGACTGTCCTAAAAAGAGGAACGCCTGCCCTGTGGATGGAGGAGAACTGCACCAAAGCAAAAAGAACAGGCCAAATGTGCAAAACCCATGCCATACATGCAGGGTTGCCAACCTCCCGCAGCATTTTTTACTGACAAAACATGGAAAATTTACTGGTGGAGCACAATTTTTACTGACAACCAGATAAATTACAGAACTCCTATTGAAAACTAACAAAGTGGATATTTAAACAGTATAAACATGATATGGAAACACTGTCAATACCCATAAACAAAGTAATTTGCTTGATTTACACTTAAAAAGTCAACACAGCATGAAATGATCATGAAATGATCAACCCCCGATATTTACTGACAGTTGTAAAAAAAATCACAGATTTTTATAAACTGTCAATAAATTTACTGGCAACCCTGCATACATGTGATCTGTGGTGTACATTTCAGGGCATCAGATATTTACATAAACTTAATTTTGCACTATACAAAACACACAAAGGAAGTGCAATAATAAAAATCAGAAATAAAAATAATGATGAACAGTTGTTCTCATCATATGCACTTAAATCATTCCCTGCATCTATTACCTTTTGTACCACCACCACCCCCTCCCTTTAGAATGTAAGCTCTATGAGCAGGGCCCTCCTGTGCCTTCTGTATTGAACTGTACTGTAATTGTGCTGTCCCCCCTCTACATATTAAAGCGCTGCGCAAACTGTTGGCGCTATATAAATCGTATATAATAATAATAATAATAATAATGGTAATTAAAGTAGACTTACATTATTATTTTGATTTTTAATATTGCACTTATTTGGTGTGTTTTTGTATAGTATTATTACTAGCGCAGCACAATTATGTTTATATATTGTATTTGATTGCACAGCGTGTCTGACTGTTTTCTTGCCTGTAGCTCTTTTTGCACCTGCTAGCGCATTTTTTACTACAAATGTGTATCAGATATTTACAGTCAGTCCAGGCTGAGAAAGGAACAGCATGCAATCTTGCAGGTTAGCAATACCCATTATCCTACTTAAAAATTAGTGCCATCCCCCTTCTTTCTATGCTCAGTTGAGCCTGCTGGGCCCTCTCCCACCCCTGGGCCCCATAGCCACCACCTGGGCCAGTTGTTGCCGATATGTCTTTGGTATTACTGAGTCATCTAACTGAAGTGAACATGAATTTTAATTCTTGTTTTGTATAAATGACTGGATATGTTGTGCTTTGCCACACAGGCTAAAAGACTCCGTACATCCGGAGAAACTTCACAAACCCCAAAAAATAAATAGTCAGCACCAAGGACAGGGATATTGTGGTTTCTCAAACCCATCAAATGTATCAATTATTTTTCACCCGGAGTGGACAGTTAAAAACAACCGTATATATGATGTGAATGTACAATGTATATGTAAAGAGCTGCATAAATTGACAGTGCTATATAAGTATCTGAAATAATAATAATAATAATACATGCCTTTTATATCAGCTATGTGTTATAAGTCTGCTACACATTGTGCAGGGAAGGGCAAAGCTGGCCACTTGAAAACAATCATCGATTTGAAGTCGAAAAGTTCCAAAAATGAATTTTTGGTACCGTATATACTCGAGTATAAGTCGAATTTTTCAGCCCTTTTTTTTGGGCTGAAAGTGCCCCCCTCGACTTATACTCGAGTCACCGCCGTCTGTCTGCATGATCAGCATGTCATGCAGGCAGACGGCGGCCAGCGTGTGATAATTCGTTCAGGAGGCTATTCCAGCTTTCAAAAGCTGCGCCTCCTGCTCATCTGTGATAGGCTGAACAGCTGTCAGTGTACAGCCTATCACGGACATTCTCTCATCCTCGTCCATGGTATGAGGCTGCACAGGGAAGCTGCACAGGACACATGCACACAGGAAACATGCACACAGGACACAGGACACATACACATGTACAGGACACATACACATGTACAGGACACATACACATGTGCAGGACATATGCACAGGACACATGCACAGGACACATGTACAGGAAACAGGACACAGGGACACATACACATGTACAGGACACAGGGACACATACACATGTACAGGACACATGTACAGGACACAGGGACACATACACATGTACAGGACACATGCACAGGACACATACGCATGTACAGGACACATACACATGTACAGGACACATGCACAGGACACATACACATGTACAGGACACAGGACACATGCACATGTACAGGGCACAGGACACATGCACAGGATACAGGTAGGCTGCACAGGACACAGGGAGGCATGCAACTGCAGATGGGCATTGTTGACCCTTTGCATTTCTCACCCTCGTCTTATACTCGGGTCAATACGTTTTTCCCAGTTTTTTGTGGTAAATTAGGGGCCTCGACTTATACTCAGATCGACTTATACTCGAGTATATACGGTAATTGGAATTCTATTCGTGTATGGCAGCTAAAGACAGTCATTGTTGTTGGCTTGTCATCTGTGTAATGTGAAAAAAGATTGTTGTAATATTTTATCAAAAAAATGTATTCTTACCTAGGTGGATGCAGCATGGATCCAATGCTGCATCTGTCCCATGTCGCTTCTAAGCTAAGAACTGAGCGATTAAAGACTGCTGATTACTCAGTTTTCAGTCTTTACTGAGCATCGGTCACTGTCAGTCACCGGCTCTCTGCTCTGCTCCTCCAGCGCTCACTAGAGTGCCAGGCTGTGGAGGGGGTGGGAGCGTCTGGCTCAGGTTCTCAGTGGCTCGCTGAGAGGCTGATCCAGCTGCTGATCCTGGCATCCGGGTGGATCCCAATTCCCGACTGCAAAGTCGAGATTTTCCCGAGCCTGGACCGGCTGAGTGAAAATGGGTCACAGGAGTGCAGAACGAACTGCAGTCATGTGACCTACAGGAGAAGTACAGCCAAAATAGCTTTGGCCACATTTCTTCTTTTACAGAAATGATTGTTTATGCATAATATAGTGCTGCAATTCTGTAACTTAAAATGTGCTATTTGTATGCAAAACATAAGGATGCTAGCTGTGCAGAGTGGTAGGTAGTTACCTGTGTACAGCATACAGGCAACACAAACCACCACTGACATGTTTACCCAGCTGTGCAAGTCTGAACATTTATTCCTTTTTATACAGACTGATTTATGAACACACAAAGCAGACATAGGGGTTGATTTACTAAAGGCAAATAGACTCTTCACTTTGCAAGGGAAATTGCATTTTTAGTGGGAATTTTCCCCAGAGCTTAGTGAATGTGGTGAAGTTTCACTTTGCCCAGAATACCCCATGCATGGAAAGAAAAAAAAAACATTGCACAGGATTGGATCATGAAAGCCAGCGGAGCTTCACCTCACCTCATTAAGCTCTGGGGATAATCCCCCTGCAAAGTGTAACTTCCCCTGCAAAGTGAACAGTCTATTTGCCTGCAGTAAATCAACCCCTAAAGTCCAAAACTGATTTTAGGTCTGGCTACTGAGTGCCTAGATTCATCCTAGTACCTAAAAAAATCATTCCTGAAGCAATACATACTTATATGTCAGTTACCAAGCAATACCAAGTCCAAGCAATGCAATTGTTTTCAGCTGTGACTAAAGGCAGGTTCTGTGTGTAGCAAAGGTAGCCAATTGGTTCTGTGTGCCGCAGAGTCAGCCAACTTGTTCTATGTGGGGCAGTGGCAGCCAATTCATTCTGTGTGACGCTGAGGCAGCCAACTTCTTCAGTGTAGGGTAGAGGCAGCCAACTTGTTCTATGTGGGGCAGAGGCAGTCAACTTGTTCTGTGTGGGGTAGAGGCAGCCAACTTGTTCTATGTGGGGCAGAGGCAGCCAATTCATTCTGTGTGGGGTAGAGGCAGCCAACTTGTTCTATGTGGGGCAGAGGCAGCCAATTCATTCTGTGTGGGGTAGAGGCAGCCAACTTGTTCTATGTGGGGCAGAGGCAGCCAACTTGTTCTGTGTGGGGTAGAGGCAGCCAACTTGTTCTATGTGGGGCAGAGGCAGCCAATTCATTCTGTGTGATGCTGAGGCAGCCAACTTCTTCAGTGTAGGGTAGGCAGCCAATTTGTTCTGCATTGGCCTACCAGATACCTGGCGAAGACTGAGTAGATGAGGGGGCTCCTCTTGCATCTTCTACCCAACACTCCTGAAAGCGGTGACAGAAAGTGTGAGGGCACAAACTGGCATGAGTGCCAGAGTTTGCAAGCTTAACTAGATCTGTGTAGCACCCAGATGTGTATAACTGATTGCTGAGGATCATGAGTGCAGGAACCAGGCACAGACACAACGTGGTACCAGATCAGGAGAGAAAGATAGAGTGTGGGGAACAAGTTGAAGTTGGCAAAGACAGAGTCAAGGAAACAAGCTAATGTCATTAAGAGCCAGGCAAACTGCTTACAAGTTGGTAGTTCTACACAGTGAGACAGAAGCGGTATGTCAGGTCTCGGATAAACAAGGACAAGCTGGAGACCACTCAGCAACTTCCTTCTGCAGTGCTTCAGTTTATATAGGCCATTGGGCACCAATACCAATGCTGAGCGTGCATTCTGTGCACACCAACGTGCATAAGCCTACTCACGGATGCATGTTCAGTGTTTACCTTATACACAGAGGTATGGGCAGTGTATGCAGGGCCGGTACAAGGGGTGGGCAGAAGGGGCGGATGCCCTGGGCGGGACCATTTACTGGAGGAAGGGGGGCGCAGTAGAGGCCATGCTACAGACCGCTTTGATCTGTGGCTGCAGCGCTCCCCTCCCACCTCCTCCTCTTGTGCGTCACACAGCTGGTTCTGTGTGTGTGTTCGGCAGCGCCGTAACAAGGACCCGCCCCCCTAGACTGGCTCATGTGGTAGCAGATTGAATCAGTGTTCCGCCAGTCTAAACGAGCCAGTCTAGGGGGGCGGGACCTTGTTACGGCGCCGCTGAACACACACAGACCCAGCTGTGTGACACACAGCGCTGCGGGAGATGTCCGCTGTGTGATCCATCCAGGGCAGGCTATGGTGAGTCTGCATTCATAGGCAAAGTGAGGCTGAAAATATGGTCACAGAGAGAGAGGCTGCGATTATGGTCGCAGAGGCTGCGATTATGGTCACAGAGAGGCTGCAATTATGGGCACAGAGACTGCAAATATGGGCACAGAGGCTGCAATTATGGGACAGAGGCTGCAATTATGGGCAAAGAGGCTGCGATTATGGGCATAGAGAGAGGCTGAAATTATGGGCACAGAGAGGCTGCGATGATGGGCACAGAGAGGCTGCGATTAGGGGCACAGAGGCTGTGATTAGGGTCACAGAGGCTGCGATTAGGGGCACAGAGAGAGAGGTTGAAATGATGGGCACAGAGAGGCTGCGATTATGGTCACAGAGGCTGCGATTATGGTCACAGAGGCTGCGATTATGGGCACAGAGAGCACAGAGAGGCTGCAATTATGGGCACAGAGGCTGCGATTATGGGCACAGAGAGGTTGCAATTATGGGCACAAAGAGGCTGCAATTATGGGCACAGAGAGGCTGCAATTATGGGCACAGAGCCTGCGATTATGGGCACAGAGAGAGAGGCTGAAATTATGGGCACAGAGAGGCTGCGATTATGGTCACAGAGGCTGTGATTATGTGCACAGAGAGGCTGCAATTATGGGCACAGAGACTGCAATTATGGGCACAGAGACTGCAATTATGGGCACAGAGAGGCTGCAATTATGGGCACAGAGGCTGCAATTATGGGCACAGAGGCTGCAATTATGGGCACAGAGAGAGAGGCTGAAATTATGGGCGCAGAGAGGCTGCGATTATGGTCACAGAGGCTGTGATTATGGGCACAGAGAGGCTGCAATTATGGGCACAGAGGCTGCGATTATGGGCACAGAGAGGCTGCAGTTATGGGCACAGAGGCTGCGATTATGGGCAGAGAGACGATGAAACTACGGGCACAGTGAGGCTGCGATTATGGTCACAGAGGCTTCGATTTTGGGCACAGTGAGGCTGCAATTATGGGTACAGTGAGGCTGCAATTATGCGCACAGTGAGGCTGCAATTATGGGCACAGTGAGGCGGCATTGATGGGCACAGCAGTAGGCTACATTTGATGGGCACTGGTGAGACTGCATTGATCTTTTGTATCATGTCTGCAGTCTCTGAGGGGAGTTTGCTTAATTAGCAATGGTATTGGTAATATGCAGCAGGAAGGGGGTTAATGCACTGTCACCGATGCATTAGTATAGATCCCATCATCTGTAGGCGCTGTAGCTTTTCACGGGGGGGGGGGGGCGCAGTTTTTCATCTTCACCCTGGGCACCGGATGACCTTGTCCCACTACTGAGTGTAAACTCTTATACTCCCTTTAATGATGAGAATCTGACCTTCATGTGACACACAGCGCTGCGGGAGATGTCCGCTGTGTGATCCATCCAGGGCAGGCTATGGTGAGTCTGCATTCATAGGCAAAGTGAGGCTGAAAATATGGTCACAGAGAGAGAGGCTGCGATTATGGTCGCAGAGGCTGCGATTATGGTCACAGAGAGGCTGCAATTATGGGCACAGAGACTGCAAATATGGGCACAGAGACTGCAAATATGGGCACAGAGACTGCAAATATGGGCACAGAGGCTGCAATTATGGGACAGAGGCTGCAATTATGGGCAAAGAGGCTGAGATTATGGGCATAGAGAGAGGCTGAAATTATGGGACAGAGAGGCTGCAATGATGGGCACAGAGAGGCTGCGATTAGGGGCACAGAGGCTGTGATTAGGGGCACAGAGGCTGCGATTAGGGGCACAGAGAGAGAGGTTGAAATGATGGGCACAGAGAGGCTGCGATTATGGTCACAGAGGCTGCGATTATGGGCACAGAGAGCACAGAGAGGCTGCAATTATGGGCACAGAGGCTGCGATTATGGGCACAGAGAGGTTGCAATTATGGGCACAGAGAGGCTGCAATTATGGGCACAGAGAGGCTGCAATTATGGGCACAGAGGCTGCGATTATGGGCACAGAGAGAGAGGCTGAAATTATGGGCACAGAGAGGCTGCGATTATGGTCACAGAGGCTGCGATTATGTGCACAGAGAGGCTGCAATTATGGGCACAGAGACTGCAATTATGGGCACAGAGACTGCAATTATGGGCACAGAGAGGCTGCAATTATGGGCACAGAGGCTGCAATTATGGGCACAGAGAGAGAGGCTGACATTATGGGCACAGAGAGGCTGCGATTATGGTCACAGAGGCTGTGATTATGGGCACAGAGAGGCTGAAATTATGGGCACAGAGGCTGCGATTATGGGCACAGAGAGGCTGCAGTTATGGGCACAGAGGCTGCGATTATGGGCAGAGAGACGATGAAACTACGGGCACAGTGAGGCTGCGATTATGGTCACAGAGGCTTCGATTTTGGGCACAGTGAGGCTGCAATTATGGGTACAGTGAGGCTGCAATTATGCGCACAGTGAGGCTGCAATTATGGGCACAGTGAGGCGGCATTGATGGGCACAGCAGTAGGCTACATTTGATGGGCACTGGTGAGACTGCATTGATCTTTTGTATCATGTCTGCAGTCTCTGAGGGGAGTTTGCTTAATTAGCAATGGTATTGGTAATATGCAGCAGGAAGGGGGTTAATGCACTGTCACCGATGCATTAGTATAGATCCCATCATCTGTAGGCGCTGTAGCTTTTCACGGGGGGGGGGGGGGGCGCAGTTTTTCATCTTCACCCTGGGCACCGGATGACCTTGTCCCACTACTGAGTGTAAACTCTTATACTCCCTTTAATGATGAGAATCTGACCTTCATGTGACACACAGCGCTGCGGGAGATGTCCGCTGTGTGATCCATCCAGGGCAGGCTATGGTGAGTCTGCATTCATAGGCAAAGTGAGGCTGAAAATATGGTCACAGAGAGAGAGGCTGCGATTATGGTCGCAGAGGCTGCGATTATGGTCACAGAGAGGCTGCAATTATGGGCACAGAGACTGCAAATATGGGCACAGAGGCTGCAATTATGGGACAGAGGCTGCAATTATGGGCAAAGAGGCTGAGATTATGGGCATAGAGAGAGGCTGAAATTATGGGACAGAGAGGCTGCAATGATGGGCACAGAGAGGCTGCGATTAGGGGCACAGAGGCTGCCTTTGCCACTTTCAATTGTCCATGTGATGGAAAACGGTTGACTTTCAGCAGTCTCTTTTGATCTGAGACAACCACAATGCTCTTGTTAACCAAATACCATGTGCCATGGGTTATCTAGGCTTTAGGTAAAATAATGGAGCTTGAAAACAGAAGTTCCTTGTTTATGGAAAGCAAGAAGTACATTTTACCTATATGTAATAATATGATTAGGTAAAACTAACGTGTCCTGCGCCTACTGATTCTTATAAAGTGTGAACTCTACATCCATTGTAAAGAAAAGAGAAAAGGAAAGCTATTCTGCTCTTGCTATGAAGAAAGTCAATTATATTTTCATTTTCTTAGTGGCTAAGTTGGTACATAGTGTATATGTGTTTATAGACAAAGGAACATTAACATCTGTATACTGTACATAATTACTCATTTTTCTCCCTGCATAAGGGTGTCTGCTGCTATTAGTGAGATACTGTGATATTTTTACAGGTGCTAACAAAGCCTTCCTCCCCTTTATGTGTGACATTGACATGTGTAACCAGTGCAATGTTAATTAATGTGAGAAAAAGAAGGAAACATTAACTTCCATGCTCACCTTTTCAACTATCGGGTTATTAACAGTCAGCAATGAGAACATCAAGACTGTAAAAAAGGTGCTGGGCGTTTTGTCCAAAAAAAGGTACATACATTAACAGGTATATCAAAAATACTAAATTAATGCACTCACTACTAATAAATACTAAATAAAAAAGTTTAAGTTTAAGCATTTAACTTGTTGATCAAGGCATAAGAGAATAGCTTGCCATAGGTCTTGTGTACACGTGTGGGGGAGGGAATAGTACAAAACATGCAACTGAGATGCATTTTTACTGCCCCCCAACTGCTCCCCCTTAAGCTGCAAAGGCAGTGGATGGAAGTGTACACATGCTGTGCCATGATGCTTTGCTTTGTGCCCATGGCAAGAATTAAACCCCCTGTTGCATTTGGCAGGCAGTACCATTCACTAAACACAATCTATTCAAATAAATGGGGCTGCATGGCATCTGCCTCTCAACCATGTGCAATGCAACGTGGTGGTGCAGGCTTTTAGGAGTTAAAACACAGTTACGTAGTTGGTAAAATTGAGTAAAGACACCAGTCCATCTAGTTCAACCTGTGTGAGAGTGTGTGCTCGCTAAGATGCCCAACTAATGCCCCGTACACACGGTCGGACTTTGTTCGAACATTACGACAACAAAATCCTAGGATTTTTTCCGACGGATGTTGTCTCAAACTTGTCTTGCATACACACGGTCACACAAAGTTGTCGGAAAATCCGATCATTCTGAACGCGGTGATGTAAAACACGTACGTCGGGACTATAAACGGAGCAGTAGCTAATAGCTTTCATCTCTTTATTTATTCTGAGCATGCGTGGCACTTTGTCCGTCGGATTTGTGTACACACGATCGGAATTTCCAACAACGGATTTTGTTGTTGGAAAATATTATATCCTGCTCTCAAACTTTGTGTGTTGGAAAATCCGATGGAAAATGTCCGATGGAGCCCACACACGGTCGGAATTTCCGACAACACGCTCCAATCGGACATTTTCCATCGGAAAATCCGACCGTGTGTACGGGGCATAAGAGTTTTTTAAACTATCAACACTTCCCACAGACACCGACTATTGTGGAAGTGAGTTCCACATCATTATCGCTCTGACAGTAAAGAACCAGGGCTTTTTTTAGCAGGAAAAAGAAAGCACAGGGGGGGGGGGGGTCCTCCACCCTGACCTCCTCCTCCATGGGGCAGTCTGCTGGCACCAACTGTCCTCCACCCCACATAGCCCACGCACATTGTGGTACCGGAGCGGAGCCTGCCTGACAGCGGGCCCCGACCTGCACACACGTGGGATCCACCCACCTCTCCACCCTCCTCTGCATCCTGGCAGCTGGTCCACTCTGACGGCAGCTTCCCCATGTTAAAGATGGCCCGGGTTGTGTATCGGCTGTACCCCCATGATGGCAGCCCTAATATCATATCTCCTCTCAAGCGTCTCTTCTCCAGGGAGAATACGTTTCATGATTGTAGTCATTCCTCGTAACTGAGGTCCTCAAGTCCCTTATTAACCTTGTTGCCCTTGACTGGCCTCTGTCCAGTTCCAGCACATCCTTTCTGAGGACTGGTGATCAGAACTGGATGGCATATTTAAGATATGGCCGGACCCGAGTTTTGGAAAGTGGTAGAGTTTTATCTCTTGAGTAGATACCCTTTTTAATGCATGCCAATATTCTGCTAGCTTTGCTTGCTGCAGCTTGGCATTGTATACTATTGCCAAGCATGTAATCTACTAGGACCCCCCCAGATCTTTTTTCCATCCTGGATTCCCCAGCAAAATTCCTCCTCACTACCTGTGAAATGCTCTCTGAAAAGCAATCTACTGCGGAGCACCTATGCATCTCCATGCAGGAAAACATGGCCCTTACACAAGTGTAGGCTGTAGTTTGCCTGTGTGAATGAGGCCTTAATTAAAAGAAAAAAAATAGAAGTTTTTAGCAGCTGCCTATTCAAATGGAAAGGTCTTTATCAGGAACAAATCATAGAATGGCTTGTGTAGCAATGATACAATATCAATTTTGTAAGAAAAAGTTAAGTTTTCCTTTAAAAGTAAAATTGTTTGTTTCTATTGACTTTCACGCAATGTCTCTGGGCACCTTAAAAATTAGGAACCTTTTTTACGCACAGCAGTCTTACTTCAAAGCCGCAGCACTAATCTCCGGTGCTTCTTCCCTTGCTCGCAGTCTATTTCGTTCCACTATGCAGTGTTTATTTAACTTCAATATCTGCATCCCTGAAGGGTAGCGTGCTCTGGAGACTGAAGGGTGTTCCCCAGGATATCATCCCACAGGGCATCCTTGAAGATCTCATTTCTAAAATCCATGAAACCAGGGTAAAATACACCCAAAGATGCGAACGGGTTTTAAACTAGGTTATTGCTGTAGGTGGGCCCCTTGGCCTTGCTTGTGGGATCATCTTCACTACTTTAATTCTGCTAATGAGACAGAAGCAAATATTTAACAGGAAGAAAGGGAAAATTCAATCTGATATTGATTTATCTACGTGAGTATTTGAATATGATTATAATTAACTATTGCAAAGTCATGCAATAACAGTGCTGAAACCTTTTCAGTGAAACAAGACAAAAGGAAAAAGAGCACATATCTCATACTGCAGTAATGTAGAGAATGATTTAATGTGGATAGAGGACAATAAAATGAGGCACTCACAAACAAATGGTAGTCTATGTATTGCATGTTTCCAAGCCAATTTGCTTCCCTGTGAGGCATATGGCTGAATAAAATTCCTACCTACACACCTCCTGTGGGTGAGCGCTAGGGTTGCCACCTTTTCTTTAAGCCAAACACAAACACTTTAGCCACGCATGGCAACATTTTTTTTAAGGGAAAAGTGTCATGGTTATGCAATAGATCAGCATACCTGTCTCCATGTGTTCATCTCTAGAGACCAGCTGACCCTCACCTGTCTGCTTTTGTAACCTCTCCTCTAAGCATGGCCCCACCCCAGGCCCTATTAGGGAACCCTATATTAACCTGTGCACTGCAAGCCAGCAGTGCTGATCAACCATTGTGTGTTAGCCTCTGTGTGTACTTGCTGTGTTTCCTACATCTGATTCCTGTTATCGACTTTGGCCTGTTCTTAACTATTCCTGGGGCCGCAACCTGGAGCCTGACTGCAGCGCAGTCCATCCTTACCATTAAAGGCTCTGGTGAACACCTGCTGGCTCTTAGACTCCGTGCCCTTGGGGAATCTATGCTCTAGCTCCCAGTGGGATCTGTGTCAATGATCCAGTAGACCTGCTTCCTGAAACCTCCCAGGGTTCAATCCGCAGCAGTCAGCCGTAGGGTCCACTACCTTGCGGTGCACTCCTGATCCCAACGGTGTGCATCTGTCACCCAGCCCCTAGGTGACCTGACAAAAAGCTGTGGACTCTGGTGTAAAGGGGTTTCTGCTCACCAAACCTCCAACTCAGAGTTTGCAACATTCCCCCCTTAAATTAGGGTCCCCAAAGCCTTCCTTACATTAAAGTTCACAGGGTACTCCTTACATCTGAGTCTCCCTTAACTTAGTGTACTCACTCGCTTGGAGGCAGGAGAGAGATGGGAGGGAGGGGGTAGACTTCAGTCATGGACATTGGATGGTGAGCTCCCTCACCCAAGGATGGAGGCTTAGGCATCGGCACCTTTTATCCATAATGTATCTGCCGGTTGCTGAGCTTCAAACTTCAGATCAGCCCTCTCTCCTCTCCTGTCCTTGTATGGGGGTGGGGCCCGTGTGCACACCTATACATTTGGCGGTTGTAGTACTTGGGGACTTGGGGAGCCACAGTCCATTCTGAAATCTGAATATCGTGTCTGGGTTTAAGGTGATATGAAACCTGGACACACAATTCAAAACCCGGACTGTCCAGGTGAATCCCAGATGGATGGCAACCCTAGTGACTGCAGTTTAGTCCACAGGTTTTCCTAGTGGCTCTTCCTAACTGGAAACTTTCTCAGTGATGAGCTTCTATAACCAATTTTCTAGGTATGGCATAAAGGAAACTTGTGATGAGTTTGCCATTAATGGCTGTTCTGCTGATCCAGTGGCTTTAATACTGAGTCACTGACTTAGAAAAAGTATGCATTTCAGGAGCGCCAATAATAATTCGACTTTCCTGATCTGCAGGACTGTTCCAGGTCAGTGACAGTATTAAAGTCATTGGATCAACATGACAGTCAGGTAACTAGTGAAGACATGATTTGTACAGTGGTGGATGATATATAAATTGAGAAGTCACAATAATTGAGAAGTCACAATGATTAAACGCAGAAAAGTTTCAGCATATGAGCTTTAATTGAACACATTATTATATTGATTTATTTATTAATTTATTTGAATATAATTTGATATAGTTGAATATTTCACATGATAGATTAATAGCGCTGCACTTTTCATATTTTTCATTTTTTATGTTGTATGGTGAGGTGACTTCATTGGAAGTGTACTGCAGCTGTGGAGTACTAATTAGTATACTTTATAGTTTATTTATAGCACATAACACTTTAGGTAGGTGGCGCTAATTGTCTTTTATACACGAGGTAACTAGTGTTGTTAAAAGGAGGAGTAAGTAATGGGAGCCATTTCTCTCAACCCTTTAAATTAAAAATAGACCCCTGCTTTCGACCACCTTGTGTGGGAAAAGTGCAGAGGTCTTGCCTTCTGTTGATCATGTTAAAGCACCTGAAACAGGACTCTTATCCCTATTATCTTCGTTAGTATTCGAGATAGCAAAACTACTAAATTAGTTTCTAATAGCACTTCTCAGGAATTTCACGTAAAGTCCTTCATTACATGCTCTACCACTCATGTCGTTTACCTCTTAACCCGTCCTTGCGGATTACAATACATAGGGTGTACAGTACGACCACCCCAAGTAAGACTAAATGAGCACAATGGAAATATAAGGAGAGGTTTTAAAGGTCACCCAGTTTCTAGGCATTACTTGGAGGTACAAAGTAAAAAACCCAAGGGTACATCGTTTATAGCTATCGATAAACTCAAATCACATTGGAGAGGTGGGCCAACGAGACGTGCCATTTCCAAACTCGAAATTAGTAGGATATACCACGTCAAATGTCTTAGACCTTTGGGCCTGAATGCTGATGTTGAAATCAGTGCCTTTATTGACTATTCTTAATATGTACATTTGTACATTTATACATTTATATATATTTTTTATGGTTTTATTTATTTTCATATGTTTTTTATCCATGTAACTTTATATGTATTGCATTGATTATGTTTACATGTATTTTTCTTGGATTAACTGTAATGTACTTTATGTCCACTAGAGGTCCTCATCTCAAAGTGACGAGAGGCTAATATTACATACCCGTGCCCCTGGAAGACGTCACATATGACCAAAAATGTCAGGTGGAGCTACATGCCCCATGTGAACCCGGAAGTGTGGGTTTTTCAAATTTTACTGCCAGAAAGTGTTTTTCACAATGTTTGTGCATCCAACCAGAGATTTGATAAAAAACCAGTGTTTTTAAAAAACGATAATGCACTATTGGAGCCTTTGTTCTTCTATATGCTCCGTGCTAACTCGAGAGATTGCACTTTTGAGGAAGGGGGACGGACGGTGGATATATATCGAGGAGGACCCCCCTAGTCTGCCTACGCATCTTAGAGCCAAGACCCATCTCAGACCCCGCAGAGGGCTATATCTGCAGGCGTGTGTGACCTCTCTACAACAGGAGGTCTACTCCTTCCGGTAAGAGTCTCCATTCCTGCGGGTGATGGCCACACGGAGAGCTCCATCTCTTTCCTTTGGTGGTGATGAAAGCTCTGAGAATCTTTTCCATCTTTCTGGATCTCTACCATCATAGAACTTGTTTTATTTGCCATTTTTCAGAGACTTTATTTCACTAATCAATTTTCACTTTATATGTTATTATATGTACTATACAGATGTCCTTACACTTCCGTGATTTATAGTGCTTTAAGATTTCAGTTTTATATTTTGTTCACTTGTTTTGATTAGCGCAACTTTTTTAGTTTATTAGCTATTATCTTCATTGTCTTGGTGAAGCCATTGGATTATCATGACAGAGCAGGCAAAGAGCATTTCCTGGAGGTATTTAGCAATGGAAGTCTTGGTCATTCTTAAAGTACATGTCCTTTCTATATGCATCTATACAGTTATCTACTGACTGTGGATCAGTGTTAGCATTTAATTAAATATCAAGAGCTCATTGTTAAAGGGTTTGTTACCACACTTTTATAAGTCTATGCCAGCTCCCCATTAGAGGCTGGCATAGCACACTATTTAAGCTGTCTTCGGGCTGGTCACATGACTCGTGGCCGCTTTACAGCTCAGATGGATGTCTTCTGCGGGAGAAGCCATGATTTCCCTCTGACTTCAGCCGGGGAGATCACGTGGCCGCTCGTCTCCTCCACGGAAGCTCTGTCTAGTAGCAGTAAAGTGGCCGTGAGTCATGTGACCCGCCTGAAGACAGCACAAATTTGGTATTTAGAACGCTCGTTTTTTTTTTTAAAGAATAGCGGTGGGGGGGGGGGGGGTGGAGACAGACACAGAGAGGGAGATGACAGGCAGGAAGGAGAGGGTGAGGGGGAGAGAGGAGTGCAGAGAGGACAGCAGCATATGATGCAGGGATATACTCTGACCACGGTGGTCAGGGCTGAGCAGCCCTGATTTTCGTGGTCAGTTTAGAGAGGGGATACAGGAAATGCCAAGTTCAGGGAGGTTTTTTACAGTTTAGAGGGGAGCAGATTACACAGCACAAGCATTGTGCTGTGTAATCTGCTTTAAGGGACCAGGATCTGTATGTATATTTTTTGGGTTAACAAACACTTTAATTGGTGGAGAATGAATGTGTTCACTGACATAAGATGATCTTCACCTTATCTGACTGGGTACAGTTTCTTTGCTATACAGTATATGATAATGTTCTGTGTTAAATGCTGCTTTGTGTGAAAGATCTACAGTACCTCCTGAAACTATGTACAGACAGTATGTCAACTTGCTGACTTAAAAAGATCCACAGGCAGTTTAACTTGCCGAGAGGACTCAGAAGCTGACTCTAATGTGTTTTATTCCAGCTTGAACATACTGTAAATAGGATGTTTTGTTTGGGGATTTCATGTTTGGCAAAACCGACATTTCTCTCCAAAGCCTCCTTACCTACGGTACATGGACAAGAATAACACTGGACCAGTAATGGGCTGGGGCTGCAATTGACAACTAGGGGCTATGCTAACTAACAGCAAAACAGGGGGTATTGTGGAACATACCAAACCCAATACATGATAAAGAATAAAAGGCTGCTGTGACAGCACAGATCATACATATGTGACACTGTCAATCTCAATAGATATCCCCTGGTTGACCATTCAAGGTGGAAAAATTGATTCACTAGGTTGGATTTCCCGTCCTGACCCTATGCTTTCCTCTGGGATGAGCTAGGGATCACTTCTTTTAAATGCTTAAAGCAGAAAACTCAATTCAAGTATGTATTCTTAACTTTAAAAAGTCCCTTCTTATTGCTCTCAGGCTCTTCCAGATCTCCAAATTCCTTAGTTTTTACTGCTGTGATATAAGTTCCAATTAGAGGGTGGCTACGTTCTTTCTCCATGGTCCCAATGGTCCCACTATTTAGTAACATAGCCACCTTCACTTGCTCACTCCTTAAATGGGCTATGGGGCTATGGGATTTATTTGTGCATAGAGCAGTGCACATGACCACAACTAACATGTTCACTGCTCCTTCCAAACAAAAGAAAGTAAGAGGTAAAAGGAGAGGTTCTGGGGCTCACCGAGGCTGTTACAGGGAGGCAGAAAAACATAGTGAAAAAAGGTTTAATGAAAAATAGATTACAGGTCCCTTAAGTGGTGGATGTGAATGGATTTTTTTTTTGGAAAATAAGAATATTGTTTAGTGCCTCTTTAAAACAGAGCTCCACCCAAAAGGGGCAGCTCCACTTATTTTCCCCCTCCCCTCCTCCGCTGCCACATTTGGCACCTTTTCGGGGGGGAGCGGGTATCTGGTTTTGAGAGGTACCCACTTCTGGGTGACTTCACTGTTATCCAGAAGTTTGGCCCCCCTTCTCCTTCCCCCACCGCCGGGCCATTGAAAAAGGCTTTACTGCCGGTTCCCCTTACCCAAAATGGTGGCTGCAGCACCCAAAAAATCGGCTCAGGTAAAGACACCGCTGGATTCCAGGACAGGTAAGTGTCCTAATATTAAAAGTCAGCAGCTACAGTATCTGAAGGAGCCCCGGAACTCCTCTTTATTTAACATTCAATCCTTTGTAGTATGGGGGGGGGGGGTTAATCAAAGCAAGGGTTTTTTTTTCCATTCTGGAGTTGGACTTTAAATAGATTGTACAGGTAGGTTCTTGCACTACATACCTGTTGTAAATTGTACATAGATTGTGTGTTCTGTGTCCAAGGATCCTTACAATGCATATATAGTAAATCTGAACCTTTCATGAATAAGGTCAAAAAGTCACAAGGAGTGGGATCACTATGCAGCAATTGCAATCATTAAAATAGACAGATTGATCATTTTCAAACATACTTGATTATAGATATAACCATCTATTTTCAACCTAATATATAGTGATCTCTCAACTGCAAGATATCAAGGAAGAATGCTGGGCTCCCCTTTAATGGACATGGATTCCCTAACTGCGGCTTACATCCAACAGACATTATTTTGGTTCGGTGAAGGTTAAGCACAATTCTTATCTTTCAGTTCTCAGGGCATCTGTAACGTATCATGCCTTTGCTCAGGGGTGAAATTTGGGTAAAGTGAATTGTAAATGGCCTATTGATATTAAATGATGTTTTCCCAACATTGCAATAACGCTTGCTTTGTTTGTGGGAGAGTTTATTGCTTTTTGGGATCAATAAGCGCGGTAGATTTGTAGGGGGAATTAGCATACTGAATAACAATTAGGACAAAAATCAATGACATTCAGACATATAAGTGACTCCAGGTAATCCCAGAGGCGCATTTATTTTTTAAAATGTAATACAACTCATTTAGAATTCCTGTGTGGGGGGAGCACCGGAGCCCAGTACAGAGCTTAGAAAACAGGCAAAATGAGCTGGGTATTTTTTTTTTTTTATTTGTTCCTGGCAGAGAAACTTATTGGGTAGATGATGAAGCAATAAAGAAGGCCGTGAAATTCTGTCTGAAGAACAAAAAATGTATATATAATGTCAGGATGTAGCCAGCTGATGTGTAGAATTTCTAAGTGGTATTTTGTTAGGCACAGAGTAGTACGGTGACCCAGCCATCAGGAAAGTGACCTGGCATTGTTGTATGAGCTATGGATGATTAAACATTCAGACTAGGATGAATAAATTAACTCAATAGTGCTGCGAGCCAGCAAGCTAGTCATAGAAAGAGCCAATGTATTTAGTCTTTCGGTGCAAAATACAGATAACTTTGACGCTTGAATTTTAAATAAAAAATGTTTAATTCAGTTTGTCTTCTAAAATATCAAGCACATTTTATCAGTCAATAAAGTAGGGTTAAAATCTAATGGTCCACAAGATCCATACACCCACACTTGAAGTCCCACCACTGCGCCAGGAACACAAATTAAAGAGGCTGCCACTTTAAACTGAAGCAAAAAATATATAAAACATTTACTATGTGAATGAAAGTAAATAGTAGCGCTAATAATTTCAATTATTAGTGTAGCACTAACTCTCGGTGGAGCTGCTGGTTTAAAGCGGCTGTTACCTTCACTCTCGATACCTCTGTTTCACCGGCACCGGGTCTAGGGTCCCGTTGAGTTTACCTCTGAACAATGTAGACACCAACACTTGAGTATTTTTTTTCAATGCTTTATTGAACAAGTAAAAAAAGGAAGTAGCAGGAAAGAGGCAGAAGGAAAGTTGCAGGGAAGCTCAAATACCTTTCCTTAGTTTTCAGAACATTCTTTGCAATTGAGCACTTCTAATTGAATGCACTCCCCTCTTGGGATTCAATCTTTGCCCGCCTGGATAGGCCTCTCTCACTTGCCTAGCAGCCAGTACGTAGCACGAACCAAAGTCTCTGCCACAGACTTGTTTGGAATAAAACCGATCCTCTGCCACAGGATGTATTGGTTTGCGATGAATGTCAGACACAGTACTTGAACCTTTAAGCCAACCCGGCAGTACTATGCAGTAAGACTACTTCAGGATACGTCCTCCAACTGAGTCACCAGGCCCCTCTCCAGACCAGCACTCTGCATGATCCTTTCATGACGGGTCCTCCCCTGGAATCTCCTCGGTTGTCCAGTTTCTTCACTCAGGATAGACAGCTCAGGACCATTCCTCTGCTGCTGTGGTAGGCCCCAGACAGGCTTCTGGGCCCACCCACACACCGCAGCCACGCGGGCCTCCGGAACAGAGGACCACGAGGTGGTACTCCTAACGCATACCTGTCGGCCAGGAGGACCAGCAGGTGGCTGAAAACGAACCCCTAAACATGGCGTCTGTCCCATAAATACCCTCTTCCAGAATACAACTCGTAGGATCACCTCCACCCAGCTGTCTCCGGGACAGAGGAGCATTCATACGCTTCAACATGTTGTCTTTCCAACACCAGCCCATGGTGACAACGACACCCACTGGAGCCGTGTGGAACTACACGCAACTCAGCCAAGATGGAACAGAGGCAAATCTAACTTCACCTAACAAGTAACCCACAAGATTTACCTATCAGCGGTAGATTGAAAAATCTACCAGCGCTACATTAGCGCTACTATTTACTTTCATTCATATAGTAAATGTTTTATATAAATAAAGTAGGGTTGGATGAATTACAACAGTCAGTTATCCATTGTGCCTAAAATTTAAAGTTTTTTTTTTTTTAAAAACTTTTTTTCTATTGGCAATGGAAGATCTCCTTACAAGATCCTGTTGGCTAACAGAGTGGTAGGGCAAGCTTTATTATTGCCCTCTTTTGCTTTTGGATACATTGGACTGTCACATTTCTGAGGGAGTCCAAGATTAGGAAGGGAGCTTCTTCTTACACCCCCCAGTCCAATGGTTAGTATGACAGGCGTAGGGAAGTGACCAGTAGGCCTTTAATGTATTACCAAAATGTTGAACAGTCCAGTTCACTTCCCAAAGTATGGGCTAAACAGAGAGTCACGTTAAATCCTTTACAGAACTAAGATTGCGTAAAGGTTGGTGTTAGAGTTAACAATACATATAGGGTAAGGTCAATCACACCTTATTGCCCACAGTACAATATACCTATATCCCTGGTGCCCAACCTGTGGCCTGGGGAAACATGCAGCTCTTTGGCACTTTTTTGCAGCCTTCAGGTCTCCTGCAGCCACTACTCCAGCCATTGACCCCTAAAGCAAGTCTCTGGTCTCCAACAACTCCTACAGCATGTTTGTAGTCTTTAACCATCTCTTGTAGCATGCCTGTAGTCTCTGGCCATGTCCTGTGGCATTTCCACAGTCTCTGTTCATCTCCTGTAGCATGCCCATAGTATCTGACTAAGTTATGTAGCATGTCTGCAGTTTTTGACCATCTCTTGTGTCATGCCCATAGACTTTGGTCATTTCCTGTTTCAAGTCTTCTTTTTCTGACACTGAATATTCACTGGATTTTGGTGATGTCAGGGACCAGACATGAGGCCCCCTATATCAAGCAAGTTTACCACCTCTGATCTAAATAACGAATGGGTGTAATTGATATCTAGGCAAATAATAAAGATGCATAATAAAATAATGAAATAATGACAGCTTTGTTATATTTATACCAATTTTGGATATAAAAAGGAATTACTGAGAACCCATAAGTATTATGATTGAAAAGAAAAACATCTTAATGTCCTGGGATCACTACTTTTCTATATTTGAATATCTCTTTATATTCTCCTTACTGTTGTACCCTGGGACAGAAGGAGATTGAAACTCTAAACTTTTGCTGTTGCTGCTGAAACTAGAGAAGAGGAAATCTTTAAAATGGGACACTGATTCTAGTGACCACCATCTAAGAGGGGATTTCTTCTTACTTTGTAGAGAATTCCTCTCACTCCTTGTTGTGTCTTATGGATGGAAAGTGAAGGATAATCTGCCCAATGCGGGACACAGTAAAAAAATTGCACCTTACTCTCTATCCTAAACGTAACAAGAAAATGTTTTTGGCTTTAGACACACATTCAGTATTATTGCACCCTTGGAAACATTTCTTTGGCTAAGTCAGGTTAACTTTAGGCCCATTTTAGTCCTGAGAGACTTTGAAAGCAGTCACCTACAAGTGCCAACACACCCCTTTAGATATCTGCTGGAGTGTCCCCGGTGCTCTGCCATGCAAAGCTTGACAGAGAGTTGAGCTTGATCCCATTTCTTTCCAAACTATTAGCCCCTCAAAGTTATGAGTGACCTTAGTTGACCATAGTAAGCAGCAGAAAGCAGGGGGATGTGGGCCACAGCCTGACTTTTAATATTAAAGTCAAAATTTGCATGACAGAGCACTCTGAATTTTAATACACACAGGCCGAAAATTGGCCGAAAACAGCAGGAACCAGCTTACTTCTAGCCCTTGTGTACAGCTCCCTGTCCAACAGAAGCTGGTCTCTTGATTGGATTATTTTGAACGAGCATGCTGGAAAATCTGCATCCGATCGGAATCTGATCAGCTATTTGCTGCCAGAGTTGATCAGTGTGTTCTGGTTGAGGTGGGGGTGGTGGGGGGACAGTCCAGGGGCAGAACACAACAGCACAGCAGTGGAGATCGCTGTACCATTATCACTTTTGTTAGTACAATGATCTGTCAGTTTATTTTCATTCAGCACACTGGGTTTAACAATAAAAAACGTATAGTGTGTACCGGGCTAGACTACTTTACTACAGTCGTCGCCAACCAGTGGTCCATGAGAAAATTTTGGTGGTCCCCAGGTGTTCTGCCACAAATCAACATTGTGGCAGATGTATCCCGCCCAATGTTGTTTCCAGTGTTGTTTTCAATGCTCACTGACATTCATAACGCACATTGATATCCAATGCCACCTCTGTAGTTCCTGGTCCTGTGAACTCAGAGGGAGGCGCAGGGAATAGTTCAGAGGGCAGGAGGTGAAGAAGGAGGAGTCCGATGGCAGCGCTGATCACAGACTATGGGAGGGAGCATGGAGCTCGAGCACATGGCTGGTGTATAAGGCATATGAAATTCATGTTAGTCGTCCGCGGGATTCAAAATTGTGAGTTTAGTGGTCCATGAGGTCGGAAAGGTTGGCGACCACTGATCTAGTAAGTACTGTATATAGATACAGAGTCAGAGCAGAGTCCTGCTTCCTCCAACCACTCACACCTTGCCATTAGTCCTCGACCATAAATGGTGACCTAACTGACCAATAGTGAGGTACTGAGGAGGTTGGCATGAGCCTACGTTTTGGAGCTGAAGAGACAATTTGCATAAAGGTGCATTTGGTGTATTGATGCACCTAGAGTACTCCAGGAGACATCTCAAAGTATATGCAACAACGTCTAGGTATTTGCAGTTTACGTCTGCTCTCAGTACTTGTATAATTGCTACAGGTACACTTTAGAAAGTGTGTTTCAAGAATAACCATGCAGGTGAATAAGAGAAACTGACTTACGGTTGCCACTCAGGAATAGCAGTAAGCTTTCCTCATAGCCTTGGACATACACGGCCGGCTCCTCTGGCTGCCAGAAATCAATTTTCAACGTAATGTCTGTGTTTTCCTCTGTGTTGAGCTAGTTAATAACCATTGCTGGGGGAATCAATCAATTCTACGATATCTTATTACTTACGCTAATTTAATCACAAGGAACGCATCATTTCCTCAGTTCACAGGGTTATTTGTAAAGGGAGGGAGAAGGGGGCTGCTTCTTGTAGACTGGGATTTCAGTGCAACTGTGCAACTTTTCTACCATGTCAGCTTAAGCGCCCACAGCTCTGCAACATAACGTGCATTAACACTTGCACTTCCAGCAGCCACACATCTGACACTGCCTGAATAATGTAACAACCTTCAAGCCACAAATAGGTACCAGACTAGAAGAAGTCATAGGGTTTTAAAAGAAACATTGAATATCTGATTCTGCGCTGATGATCCACATTAAAAAGAAATCACAGGTCAGCTCAAGTATTAAGTAACAGGATTAATACTACATCTGGCCACACATATAAACGGCCAAACTAAACAATAGCCAGCTGTTTGGGCCTTTGGACCATTATCATGGTCGGAATATGAAGGCAGAGTTAAGCTGAAAAACATCATCTCTCAATGCATTTGTCTTTACTGTATGTTATATTGAGTAATTGGACATGTATTTGCGGAATATAAATGAACACTGAAACACGTCGCCCCAATATAACTATGGCGCTACCCCCACAGGAGCCTCTTGGTAGATTGGATTCTCAGTTCTTGTTCCTCAACTCTGAGAACAACCTCAGCCCCACAGACACAGCAGGTTAAACAAATGGATACTTCACTGCTACTGGGAGCACAATACTGAACAGATACCCTGAACACAGCTAAGGTTCAGTATCAAAAAGCAAATTTTAGACTGGTTATCGGTAAATGATCCCAATATAGTGATAAATAAGTAATAAGTAAATAATATTAAATAAAATGAGTAAGTAAAGGATTAGGTCAATTACAGTTCACTAGACAATATGTTCACTAAGCTATAGCAGCATGCATCTAAATTAGAGTAAACCTGGTAAGCCACAAAATCAGCAATAAGTAATGGCATTAGTAAACAGTAACAGCAATCATATTCAATACTGCGATAACTCCTCTGGCAACAGTAGTCTATATGTCACTCTATATGAATGGCAGTGATGACATTTAAGACTCTCTGAAGAAGCACCTCTTATCAAGGGCAATAGGCAAAGTTATTGTGAAGCAGATATCTGAGTGAGTAGTCTTTAGCCCTAGTTCTTCAGCCGGCTAGCATTGGGGCCTAGTCTTTATGGTGGTGCACATGAATACAGTCCCAGTAAAGTCCTTTACATTAAATAATGCTGCCAGTCCCTATGTGCTCAGTCTCTGCTAGCAGCAGCAGTGTCCTCTCACCAGTGCCAATATCCCATTATAGCAATATCACCAATATAGCAACAGGGGTCTCACTGTTCAGATATCAGCTCACTTCTGCATCTGCCTGGAGCGACTCCAGTCCTCAGCACAAAGCCACAGGCTTGTAGGAGGTTGATGTTCACACAAGAGCACCGATCTGCACACCTCAGTCTTCTCGCAACAAAGAAAAAGTTCCTCGTTAGTCAGCCCAAGAAAATACAACTCACTCTCCCCTTATACCTGGCATGCATTAAGTATTGAAGTCTAATGTTCCATAGACTGCCATAATAAAATTTTATCCCCAAATTTCATCTCCAATGGTTCAATGCTAACCATTGAGTCTCTTGAGCTTCTTCTGCTTGTCAGCTCCCTCTGGTGGATGGAGGCGAGGTGGTGTTAACCCATTCAGCTGAAGTCCATTGGGAGCACAGAGAGAACTGCAGCAGTGTTCTAAAACGCTCTCTGTCTCTAGCCAAGCAACTGGCACAGCTGCAAGGCCTAAAAATTTGAAAAAAAAACTAAAGCAAATTGTTTGTTGCAAAGATGCCCTTTATTGCCTCAAAAATATTTGTTTTGGGGTGTGCTAATACAATTTCCACAAGCAGCAGTTGTGGTGACACTGACACCTGCTGGATGTAAATGGCCTGCTCGGCCTATTATTAACAAAACCAAATAAACTAACCATTATTCAAAAATATTCCAGCTCCAATCCCACTACTTGATTGCAGGTCCCTGATGACCCCATCTTCAACTTTTTGGTCTGTAATACCTCTTAGTTAGCATCTGTCCCCAGCTGCCAGAATTGCCTCGAGGACCACTAACTGACCACAGACCCCCACCAACTTATTACCCGGTAGTCTAAACTTCAACCAGGCCAACCGGGAGGACACCATACCTGAGAATGGGTCCCCATTCTCTCAATACCTCATGTTGTTTATACTTATCGTCAAGGACCCAACCGCCATGCACAATTTTTCAGTCTACCCCAATACCAGAAAACCTTTTTATTAGGGCGAGAGAGAGGGAACTTTCCAACCTGCTTCTTCCTCCAGACTGCTAACCTCTGATCTCACCCCTCCTGGACTTTACTTACCACTCCTCCCCCACTCATCCTGTCCTCCAATCCGGTAAGACAAGTACTTTCTTAAACACCCTCCCTTTGTTAACCCTTTTCTCTCCATAAGTTACTTACACCCTGTCATGTATGTCCTGCTCCTACATTTGCAATTTTGGCTACGTACATGTCTTTCCAGTCTTAAGGAACACATGCTAAAAATGACAATATCTACAACGCATGATACATTAGTGTGATGCTCAGTGGAAAGAAGGCTCCTTAAACTTGTGATCATTGGGAAGAATTACCCCTTACAGATAGCTAAAAAGATGAATGGTGTCAGTGGGAACTTATCTGAGAGGCAGGAATTGCTCAAGGAACCCCTAGCAACCTCTGGAGGAACCCAAGGGTTCAATGGAACCCTGGTTGAGAAACCCTGGTCTAATTATTAATCCAGTCGAGTATCTTGCTTTGCTTCAATGAGTACTAAAAAATATTCCTATTATTTCAACTTAGAGACACACTGTCAACTGCCCATTCAGGGGAAAGTGGCAGTGTCTACTGATCACCCACTCTCCAGCAAGGTATACTCACCCATTCATGTTCTCCTTGACAGGATGACAGGACGGAGATGAGCTCATCAGTTTGCTTCTTCTCCTTTCACTGTCCAGTAACAGCCTGGAGAGGGACAAGACATGTAAGTGCTAACAAGTGCTAACAAAATGAAAATTCAGTTCTCCAGGCTGGCTGTGCTGCCTGGAAGGGCTCTGTAAATCGCAGGACTGAATGGACAGAAATGCAAATGTTTCAATAAATAAAACATCTTTCATTTATTTCATCTGTGTATTTAGATGTTCACCTGAAATTCAATTTAAGAAGCTCCCAATAGTTTAATCATGTAGAATGACACTGACATTTTCTGATACAGTATCCTACCTCTTGATTGTTTTTCTTTGTTGACAATGTTCGATTTCTGATCTTTACCAACTTTTCCAGATCTACCATAGCTTTCCTCTGAAAGTGTCTTCCAATATCATTACCAGAGCCACCATCTGCAAAGATCCTGGAGTCAAGGAAGATGAAGTGTGTGATTGCATTCATGTCTCCTCCATCTATTTGCAAAGAGTCAGAAAGGATAGTTGAAAAGTTGACAAAAGATTTTAGTTTAGTAATGGTTGTATCATATAATTTAGATTTAGAGCATTAGTAGCCAAACTAATTATGAGCAATAATTATCATCTCTTTTGGGAAATAAACAGCACAAGCTTCCTGATGACAAGATTATAAAGGATACCAATGAAGAAGATACATTTTTTCACTTATGCACTATATTGGCAATTGTATTGGGACACCTGCCTTCATATGCACATGAACTTTAATAATCCCAGTCTTAGTCCATAGGGTTCAATATTGAGTTGGCCCATCCTTTGCAGCTATAACAGCTTCAACTATTCTGGGAAGGCTGTCCACAAAGTATAGGAGTGTGTCTATGGGAATGTTTGACTATTCTTCGAGAAGTGCATTTGTGAGGTCAGGCACTGATGTTTGATGAGAAAGCCTGGCTTGCAGTTTACGCTCCAATGCAACCCAAGGGCATTTTATCGGGTTGAGATCAGGACTCTGTGCAGGCCAGTCAAGTTCCTCTACCCCAAACTCGCTCATCCATGTCTTTATCGACCTTGCTTTGTGCACTGGTCCAAATCATTTGGTGGAGAGGGGATAATGGTGTGGGGTTGTTTTTTAGGAGTTGGGCTTGACCCCTTAGTTCCAGTAAAGGGAACTCTTAAGGCATCAGAATACCAAGACATTTGGGACAATTTCATGCTCCCAATTTTGTGGAGACAGTTTTGGGATGGCCCCTTCCTGTTCCAACATGACTTTGCCCCAGTGCACAAAGCAAGGTCCATAAAGACATGGATAAGAGAGGTTTGGGTGGAGGAACTTGACTGGCCTGCACAGAGTTCTGATCTCAACCTGATAGAACTCCTTTGGGATAAATTAGAGTGGAGACTGTGAGCCAGGCCTTCTCGTCCAACATCCGTGCCTGACCTCACAAATGTGCATCTGGCAGAATGGTCGAACATTCCCATAGACACACTCCCAAAACTTGTGGACGGCCTTTCCAGAAGAGTTGAAGCTGCTATAGCTGCAAAGGGTGGGCCAACTCAATATTGAACCCTATGGACTAAGACTGGGATGTCATTAAAGTTCATGTGCGTGCAAAGGCAGGTGTCCCAATACTTTTAACACTATAGTGTATGTCTATTCAAAAGTGCACTTTTAATTAAGGCTGACAGTTGACAGTTGACAGACTGAGGCAGTCTCTGTTCCTATTTCATGTCTTGTATGTTGTAACAGCAAAATCTTAATGCCTTATTTCCGAACGCTGTTTCTGTCTGCCTGAAAGTTCTGGGTATTTCCATCCACTTTTGTGTGCTCTAGTTTATCCTGTTGAATTCTCCATAATATAAAATAAATAAAAATCCAGTGGAGGGAGTGGCAACCCCCCTGTAATGGCAGTGACGGTCCGTCTATAGAGTGCGCCGCCTTCCCATCCATGCGTCCAGCCCCCTGATCTACATATCAGTGGCACCGGACCATGGTTTCGAATGCGGCGGGGTGTTTTTTTTAAACACTTGATTAGAGCCAGAGGCTCTAATAGGCTTCAAAAAAGGGTGAGCTCGGAGTGCAGGGTATTGCAATCCAAGGCCACCCAGTTGTGGGACCATAGTGAATCAGTTTTCGCTATTATCACACTAGAGTTCATCCCCGCCAATCAGGAGGCAGGTCTGTGAGACCTGTTTCCTGATTTGTCAAAGCATCAGGCGATCCTATTGGATGCCTAGCGCTTTAGCAGAAGACACGCGGCAGAGGAAGCTGGAGGAATGGACACCGGAGCTGCCATGGCCACTGCCCGCACTCCAGGAGAGGACACCACAGCCCTGCCCCACGGGCGGGTAAGTGCCAGTCCAGACCGCCCGCTAGGGGGGGGGTGCTGTGCCACACCGCTGGGGGGGTTGTTTTATTGCTGCCCCCCCTAAGAAGAATCCACCAGCTGCCACTGATGACCACAGCAGGTGTGCAACATTGGGTACGTATACAAATGTAAAGTTCTCACCAATAGAGTCATCACCAGTATGAAACCGTCAAGTGGTTTAACTATTAAAAAATCTACCAAAAAACTGAAGTAGTAACATGACCCTGTGAAGAAGTAAATGCCAAAGTGATTTTAAATGGTTTAGCCGAAAATATCATAGTTTGCATTCAATATACTTTCCAAGAAAACAAATCCATCATAAAAGTGTGTTCAAACAAGACATTCTTTGTACCCCTTTCAGCAACATCAATGTAGTTTAATTTTTCCCATGTAGAGCAATAAAGCACCTTGTGGTGGTACATTACTGACTTTTTCCTTATGATTCCCAAAAGATATTTCCTGGTTACAAAACGCCTTTTGCTTGAAAGAAATCCCCCTGTTTTTGCTGATGCTATTTCTCTAACCAGCCACTTCCTTCTTTTTTCTCCAGGACAGTTGATGTGGTCATCTTCTCATGAACAAAAGTACACAGTTAAAACTTTCTGAGACATCAAATATCTAAACATCCTGTTCATTGATTAATAGAACCCAGAACCCAGAGCACTCACCTTCTAATGCACAACTACTGTAAAAGCTATTTACATTTGAGTTCACATGAACTCAGTCGAAAAAAGAAGGACCTTCACCATATCAGATGTAGAGTATGGTGGTCCCATCCCTGGTGCAACGAAACAAGAAAGAATACCCCCTAAAATGGGACTCTAATAGAACACCAACACTGAGATAAAAAATATGTATCTTTTAATATAGCAACATAAAAAAGGTGTGTGCAGTCTACACCTTATATGAATGCATCAAACATGTTGTATTCATATAAGGTGTAGACTAAAAGAACTCAGTAGGACTCACAAATTAATGGAATGTACATGACCTTAGAGTCAGGAGCACCTGGAAAGGTACCCAAAGCTCTCCAGATATACTGCATGTTCTGGGCAGGTCCAAGATGGCAATTGAGGTCTGTCTTAGAGCACCAATGTTCTAAACATGTACATCTCCCTATATCTGAGCTACCAGAACTCATGTTACATAATAGTATGCTATAGTGCATTAGGGAAATTAGCATCTTTAGCATTCGCATATAGTACAGTACACTTTAAAGTAGTTCTAAAGCCTATACCAAGGGTCTTCAAACTATGGCCCTCCAGTTGTTCAAGAACTACAATTCCCATCATGCCTAGCCATGTCTGTGAATGTCAGAGTTTTACAATGCCTCATGGGATGTGTAGTTCCGCAACAGCTGGAGGGCCGTAGTTTGAGGAACTCTGGCCTATACCAATGAGCTGTTTTCATATCCGACATTTTGGTTGCCAAGTGAATAGTTTTATTATTTGTTTTTTTGTTTTTATGCCTTTTGTTTTATCTTATAAGCCTGGGTATGTTTTGTACCTTAACTTCGAAATACTTTAATAAAGAGTGCCTTAAAAAAAAACTGGTTACAAAGGCTGAAAGTTTATTTACCTTCAAATTATACTAAACACACACTGTTTAATTTACATTGTCCCTTCTATTTATGTATGGTGATGAAGGCACTGTAATTATTTTAATAAAAATCTAAACATCTAATCGATATACAGCTGTCACATGACCCTGTTCTTTCCCAGCCTGTCTGCAGGGAAACATGAGCAGGAGGAGCTTCTAGTCATCTGCTGCTGGTCACATGTTCAAAATAAGAAAACAGCCTTTGGAATACAGAGTAAAAATACATAAATAATATCAATAAACTGTTTTAAATTGGCATATAAATACAGTATCTCACAAAAGTGAGTACACCCCTCACATTTCTGTAAATATTTTATTATATCTTTTCATGTGACAACGCTGAAGAAATGACACTTTGCTACAATGTAAAGTAGTGAGTGTACAGCTTGTATAACAGTGTAAATTTGCTGTCCCCTCAAAATAACACACAGCCATTAATGTCTAAACCGCTGGCAACAAAAGGGAGTACACCCCTAAGTGAAAATGTCCAAATTGGACCCAATTAGCCATTTTCCCTCCCCGGTGTCATGTGACTTGTTAGTGTTACAAGGTCTTAGGTGTGAATGGGGAGAAGGTGTGTTAAATTTGGTGTTATCGCTCTCACTCTCTCATACTGGTCACTGGAAGTTCAACATGACACCTCATGGCAAAGAACTCTCTGAGGATCTGAAAAAAAAAATGGTTGCTCTACATAAAGATGGCCCAGGCTATAAGAAGATTGCCAAGACCCTGAAACTGAGCTGCAGCATGGTGGCCAAGACCATATAGCGCTTTAACAGGACAGGTTCCACTCAGAACAGGCCTCGCCATGGTCAACCAAAGAAGTTGAGTGCACGTGCTCAGCGTCATATCCAGAGGTTGTCTTTGGGAAATAGACGTATGAGTGCTGCCAGCATTGCTGCAGAGGTTGAAGGGGGGGGGGTCAGCCTGTCAGTGTTTAGACCATACATCGCACACTGTATCAAATTGGTCTGCATGGCCTCTTCTAAAGATGATGCACAAGAAAACAGTTTGCTGAAGACAAGCAGACTAAGGACATGGATTACTGGAACCATGTCCTGTGGTCTGATGAGACCAAGATAAACTTATTTGGTTCAGATGGTGTCAAGCTTGTGTGGCGGCATCCAGGTGAGGAGTACAAAGACAAGTGTCTTGCCCACAGTCAAACATGGTGGTGGGAGTGTCATGGTCTGGGGCTACATGAGTGCTGCTGACACTGGGGAGCTACAGTTCATAGAGGAACCATAAATGCCAACATGTACTGTGACATACTGAAGCAGAGCATGATCCCCTTCAGAGACTGGGCCGCAGGGCAGTATTCCAACATGATAACGACCCCAAACACACCTCCAAGACAACCACTACCTTGCTAAAGACGCTGAGGGTAAAGATGATGGACTGGCCATCTGTGGGGCATCCTCACATGGAAGGTGGAGTTCAAGGTCTCTGACATCCACCAGGTTCGTGATGTGATCATGGAGGAGTGGAAGAGGACTCCAGTGGCAACCTGTGAAGCTCTGGTGAACTCCATGTCCAAGAGGGTTAAGGCAGTGCTGGAAAATAATGGTGGCCACACAAAATATTGACACTTTGGGCATTTTCAATACTGGCCCTTTTAGAGAGTACAGAACCAAGTATCATGTTGTGGTGCTAAATAATTTATAAGGGATTTGTTAATTGTAACAAGAAAAGCAGTAAAATAGTTCCTCTGCAGCCAGCAACTACAGATAATCCTAGCAACAATAGATCCCCCTAGCAACAATAGATCCCCAAGCAACAAAAGATCCCATCCCAGCAACAATAGACCCCCCCAGCAACACTAGACCCACCCCAGCAACAATAGATCCCCTACACAACATTATACTGACCGTTACAAAATACCACCCCCGCAAAAACATACACGCCCCAGAAACAATAGATCCCCAGCAACATCAACAGATTTCCCAGCAGCCAGCAACAATAGACTCTCCAGCAGCCAGCAATAATAGACCACTCCCTCAACAATTGCCCCCCCCCCCACAGCAACAATAGACAACCTCAGCAACAATAGACCCACACATAAAAAAGATACCTGCCAGCATCAATAGGCCCTCCAATACCCCAGTACCTCTTGCCATTCCATACATTCAGTGCTAAAGGTGCTGGAACTCCCAACGTTCCTACTGAAAAAAAGCCCTGGTCCTTTTAAAAAATGTGGATGCCAGCCTTCCATGATATTAATTAACTGTAAATGACATTTGCTTGAAATTCTTTCACATTTGATCAGTCTGCATAGATGTTTATACAAAAATCAGGACATATATATTTGGTGCTTATAATATAATACACAAAAAACAGGACATATATCCTCACTGCTCATGTTAATGTTTGCTATTTACTGCTTGGTGAGTACATGTTCCTCACATCATTGAGCAATACAGCCACCGGGGCTTAGAGCCAGAGCCAGTACCACAACCACCAATCAGTCCAAAATAAGGCAACATTACAAAGAACGTATTTGATTTAACAAACTACTTGCAGGATCTCCTTCCCATACATCTTCCAAAGTGCCACAACCACCAGTCAGTACGAAACAAGGCAACGTTACAAAGAACGAATTTAATAGGACTCCCAACAAGCAAGTCGGAGTATGTCCTTCCCATATATCTTCTAATGTGGGACATCCGTGAATCTATGAAAACGAGAGAGAGTGTATGCAGGATTCCTGGTGTAACGAGCAGCCCAAAGGCCCAGGTGAGGTAAAACAGCCACAGGCATTTTTGACCTTTTCAAAGTCAGCTCTATCTGGTAAGCAGACATCCTTCCTTGGGTGATAGTCACATGCGGTGTTGGTGTTATATGGGACTTGGAATAACTAGAAAATCCTATGAACTGTGATTCAAGGATCTTAGTGTATGAGGTTTCTATTTTTGCACCATCCTTTGTCCTGTACCTGCCTCTCTTTACCTCTTTACCTGTGTCTAATTGGATGCTCATCCTCTGTTGTGAAAATCCACTGTTAAATGAGGACTTTTCATATCAATATTGTGTTGATATGTCACATGTGTATGAATAGCAGAGGTGGGGGACTCGAGTCACATGACTTGACTCGAGTCAGACTCAAGTCACCTGTTTGAGGACTCGCGACTTGCTTGACAAAATTAAATAAATGACTTGACTTGACATTGACTTGTCACTAATGACTTGCGACTTGACTTTGACTTGGGCTATTTGACTTGCAACGACTTGGCACCACCAGTGCTGTGTCTTGGCCTAGGCAAAAGCCGCCCCCCCCCCCCACAAAAGAAAGCTCCCCCCGAGTCCCAGCTTCGGGGTAGATCAGTATTTTGACTTAATTTGTGACTTGACCAAAATAAATGACTTGACTTGACTTGCTTGACTTCTAGAAGGGGCTCGACTTGACTTGGGCTATTTGACTTGCAATGACTTGGCACCACCAGTGCTGTGTCTTGGCCTAGGCAAAAGCCCCCCCCCCTCCCCCACAAAAGAAAGCTCCCCCGAGTCCCGGCTTCGGGGTAGATCAGTGTTTTGATTTAATTTGTGACTTGACCAAAATAAATGACTTGACTTGACTTGCTTGACTTCTAGCAGGGGCTCGACTTGACTTGGGCTATTTGACTTGCAATGACTTGGCACCACCAGTGCTGTGTCTTGGCCTAGGCAAAAGCCGCCCCCCCACAAAAGAAAGCTCCCCCCGAGTCCCGGCTTCGGGGTAGATCAGTATTTTGACTTCATTTGTGACTTGACCAAAATGACTTGACTTGACTTGCTTGACTTCTAGCAGGGGCTCGACTTGACTTGCTTGCTTTTCGCCACAGTAACTTGGGACTTGCTTGTGACTTGCACATGTGTGACTTACTCCCATCACTGATGAATAGTATGCTTCACTAAATGTCCAAGCCCGACTCTTGTTTTTATACTTATTAATACAGCCAGTGTTTCTAGGAACCTTGCTTCTGGCAGACAGAAAAATTTTGTTAGCTGCCATGAACATGACCGTCCTTCATCAGTCACCATCACAGCATTAGGAACACTATAAATGGCCTTCAATTTATCGTGAACCAACTTGCTGGCTGATTGCGTGTAGTGGTCATCAACCATCAGACTGGAATGGTTCCCTTGTAGAGCTGTGGGCAGCACAGGCCCTGCCACAAGTTGCAGAGTTCCCCTTCTTTGTGATTATATTTCCACATCCCTTGTGAAATAAATGTTTCAGTCCGTCTTCTATGTGTATGAATATACCACAGCTGGCGTACTTAGTATAGTGGAAGTTACACGCTGTCCCAGCCAATAGCTATTGCCCCCTATCAGTGTCTTTCTAATGGTGTGCATGGTTCATCTGCCTGTCTTATTTGTGCTCTCTGCCTGATCAGGGCTTCACATCCAGTAAATGGCCGTACCACTTGTTGCCGCAGTGCGGAAGCTGGTAGAAATTGTAGTCCAGTCATTTTTTTTGATATTCAGAAGTGCCTATTGGAATATATGGGAATAGATTTTGACAAGGGAAATGACAGTGTCTCTCTTCCAGCCCTGTCCACTACGGGGTGTCCTTGTAATGCTGGTAACTCCCTTAAATGCTATTGACACTACTCCTATTATTGCCTCATAATACATGGATTTGCTGCATCCTCTACTGCCCTTATATCAAGATGGGCTCCATTCCCAGAGCACTTGCAGTCCATAAGAAATGAAAATGTGTTATTCAACACAGCAATTGTGTGCAATCCAAATCAGAGCCAACTGTCAGGATAGCTCAGTGCCACCCGGCGTACATTCTGGCAGCAGAAATCCTGCCTTTACCTAATTCTCTGACACAGTAGACAACATCCCCACCTAGTCTACCCTTCTCCCTTCTGCTACAATATGTATTTTGTTTTGCATCAGTCACCCAATATTTTGAGGATCGTTTCATGTGAATTACAGGAAGATTTCAATTTTTTTTGCATTTGTCATTTCCATACTTGGTGAAAAACGCACATGAAAGCTGTGCATTGTGGTCTGTTTTTTTATCCCCACAAAATTTTTATTGATTGAAACAAATATTATAATATAATTTTTTTTTTTTTTTAACCACTTTAGCCACGGAAGATTCACCCCTTAATGACCAGGCCATTTTTTGCGATACGGCACTGCAAAGTTTTAGCTGACAATTGCACGGCTGTGCGACGCTGTACCCAAACAAAATTGACGTCCTTTTTTTCTTACAAATAGAGCTTTCTTTTGGTGGTATTTGAGCGGTTTTTATTTTTTGCACTATTAAAAAAAAAAAAAAAAAAAAAAAAACAATTTTGAAAAAAAACAATATTTTTTACTTTTTGCTATAATAAATGTAAAAAAATAAAATAAAAAAATGTCTTCATCAGTTTAGGCCAATATGTATTCTTCTACATATTTTTGGTAAAAAAAAAATCGCAATAGGCGTATTATATTATTATTATTATTATACGAGATTTATATAGCGCCAACAGTTTACGCAGCGCTTTACAATGTATAAGGGGGACAACACAATTACAGTACAGTTCAATACAAAAGGTACAGGAGGGCCCTGCTCGTAGAGCTTACATTCTAAAGGGAGGGGGTGGTGGTACAAAGGGTAATAGCTGCAAAGAGTGATTTGATGGGGGTGGTATATTGATTGGTTTGCGCAAAACTGTACCCATACAAAATTGACATCCTTTTTTTCTCACAAATAGAGCTTTCTTTTGGTGGTATTTGAACGGTTTTTATTTTTTGCACTATAAAAAAAAAAAAAAAAAAAAACGACAATTTTGAAAAAAAAACTATATTTTTTACTTTTTGCTATAATAAATGTCAAAAAAAAAAAATAATAAAAAAATGTCTTCATCAGTTTAGGCCAATATGTATTCTTCTACATATTTTTGGTAAAAAAAAAAATCGCAATAAGTGTATATTGATTGGTTTGCGCAAAACTGTACCCAAACAAAATTGACGTCCTTTTTTTCTCACAAATAGAGCTTTCTTTTGGTGGTATTTGAGCGGTTTTTATTTTTTGCACTATAAAAAAAAAAAACGACAATTGTGAAAAAAAACAAAATTTTTTACTTTTTGCTATAATAAATCTAAAAAAAAAAATAATAATAATAAAAAAAATGTCTTCATCAGTTTAGGCCAATATGTATTCTTCTACATATTTTTGGTAAAAAAAAATCGCAATAAGCGTATATTGAGTTTACAAAACGGGATATATTTATGGCATTTTTATTATTATTTATTTTTTTTACTAGTGATGGCAGTGATCAGCGATTTTTAGCAGGACTGCGACATTGTAGTGGACAGATCGTACAATTTTGACACTTTTTTGGGGCCAGTGACATTTATACAGCGATCAGTGCTATAAAAATGCACTGATTACTGTAAAAAAGAAACTGGCAGGGAAGGGGTTAACATTAGGAGGCGATCAAGGGGTTAAGTGTTCCTTAGGGAGGTGTTTCTAACTGTGGGTGGAGTATACTGACTGGGAGTACAGAGAGATCACTAATCCTAATCACTAGGAACAGACGATCACTCTGTACTTCCCAGTTCTGGCACTCTGTGTAGCGATCGCGGGGGGCCGGCGGACATCGCGGCTGCCGGCCACACGCATCAGCTCGCCCGCCTGCTATAGCTGTTAAAGAGACCGACGTACAGCTACGGCGATTCGCGGGATCGAGCCGATCTGCCACAGTATGATGACAGTGGCTGGTCGGCAAGCGGTTAAAGGGTAACTTCAGTTAAAAAAATAATAATTATAGCGTATACAATTGCGACACAAGTAATATTGTAATTGAATATTATATAAAAATGACCTTTCCTTTTCAATCTGCAGCTCTGTAATTCTCTGTCAAATGCAATGCAATATGGATACATGGAGGTGTTCTGTACACAGATTGTGTACAGAATGCCCCCCAGGTATGTCATTTTATGCTTGTGTGGTTGGCTTATTGATTTCTCCAGAAGTCTGTGCTAAGATACAAATTCTATTTTGTACATCCCCTGCAACAAAAAATGCATTTTTGGTGAGATACTACCAAAGGAAATTGCATCCAAAGGGATGCAGACTCTGCCACTTTCCTCATTAGAGCCTTGCAGGTGCAGCAGCGGATTGATAATTGTAAAAAAGGACTCTGCAACAAAGTTTGTTACAATTTTTGCAATGTACACAGATTACACAGAGGTGAATGTTTTTATCTCAACAAAAGTGGAGTTACACTTTCAGCTGAATTCCAGAAGAACAGTTAAATACATCAATGAAGTATATCTATAGGAACTGTTTTATCTGCCAAAGAAATCGCATTTCTGTCTAACCAGTCCTGAGATTTATATAGCTCTGCACACAGCATAGTCCTATGTGGCAGGAGAGTAGACCTGATTCTGCTACAGTTAAGTTACAAACTTCTCACAGGCTTTTATTGCTGTCTGTGCCCTGACTGGGAGCATGCCAAAGACATGATCAAAATATCCCTCTCATTTTTGACAGTTGCCTCTGTCCCAGGGCTGGGGCAAGGAGGGCAGGATAGGAAGCTGCCCTGAACACTGTGTTTTCATTGGGGGGGATACCATGCAGCCAGCTGCAGAGGAGAAGTGTGGTGTTGGGTGCTGAAACAATCTCTGCATTCTAACATCTGGCACTGTACTGTCGAGCGTAGATCACTCTGTCCTGCCCTCGTCTGTTTACGAGAGAGAGGTACTGGAGTGTGTGTGATCAGTTAATACCTGCCGAGAGTTACATTTTGCTGGCACTTGTAAGGGGGCTTATGATTGGATAGATGTTGGCACCAAATACGCAAGGCCCCCACCCACTCCTTATTGGTTAGGGCAACTACCCAACTGCTGTTCATGGAACTAAAATACTCCGCCATATTGTGCCAACTCTTGACCATATTCCTGTTTGCGACATCCTTGACCTGAGGCCTTAATACTTGTGAGTAAAGGTGTAGCACCCTCTAGTGTGTGCTACTTGTGTAAGAGTTGGAAAAAGCATATTTTGTCCAGGAATAACCTAAGTCATTGAATTGGGTCAGGGTTACTAGAGGCCAGGGTTGAATGACTCTTCCTGGTAGCTCTGTGGTGTCTCCCTCTGGTGTCTGGAGGGTTAGAGATCCTTCTAGAACTAGAGGGCGGGGGTTAGGAGGAGTTGCCATAAATATTTATGGAGCCGCCCTCAGCCAATCCCCAGAAGTGGGCTGGCAGGGGGCAGAGACAACCCTCTAAATAGACATGGGTCATTCAGTAGGAGAGTTGGGTGGAAGATGGAGATCGAGTGCTGAGGAGAGGCTGTCGGTGGCCCTTGAGGGAACTCCCTGCTGGGGAGGGGTAATACCTCGGGCTGCAGGCTCGTGATAGCTGGCCTAAAAGGATTCCACCACAGGAGGCAGTTGGAGGAGAACCTTCAGGAGAGGCAGCGGGACAGAGCAAAGACAGACAGTGAATAGAGATCAGCACTGAGCAGGGACAACACAAGGGGAAAGACTGTCAGCTGTAACAATGCTCTCTGAAGACAGCAATGGGTTTAGTCTTCATCCTTGGCCTGAAGAATCTCCATGAAAGTGCGCCAGTTGGGCAGGACTGGGGCAGAAAGTCAGTCAGGAGGACTGTGAGGAAAATCAGCCAGGTGTGGCTGGTGGCAGCCAGATGGGCTAGCAATTTTATTCAAGCAAGTAGATTAGTGGCCACAAGGTAAGCAGACGGAGGAATGTCATGCTGTTTTCTCTCTGCACTACTTTGTCAAGGGACTGAGAGATCCTGCCTATAATGGGCCTTTGCTGAGCCAACAACAAAACTGTTAGTTCCCTCAGGCTGGATTCACACTTATGCAAATTGGATACTGGTTTCCCCACATCCAATTCGCATGACAGGAGACTGTAACTGGCTCTCAATGGAGCCGGTTCACACACCTCTGGGGTGGCTGTGGTCCACACTGGAAAAGCATCCTGTGCGTCTTTGGCTCCATTTCAGGTCCGAATTTAGGTAAAAATTTGGACCTGATTCGCTCCTGAATCGGTGAACAGGGATGCATCGGAACCCCTGCTGCGAGCCGTGGCCGCAGCTAGTGTGAACCCAGCCTTAAGAGTGAACAGCGGGTGCTTTGTTGAGAAAACCAACTTTGTGCAGGAGGAAGGAAATGTCGACATTTTGTAAATAGGGAGGAATTGTCCCTTTGTTCATAGTTCTAGACATTTTTCAAGTTGGGCATCCCATAATTCCCCACCCCATCCAAATTATCAACCCCTAATAAAACATCAAAAACAAGCCAAGGACTGATTTCTGCGTTGGAGTGCAAGAAGGAAATGCTGTGTGACTGTCTGTGCAGCAGTAGGGACCCGGGACACTAGCGACTCCAACGGGGGTAGTGCTACTTAGGAATGTCCACACATAAAATGCATTTTCTGCACTTTACTGTAAATTTGCAGATATTTCCATGACATCTAACATCACATTTGACAGTAGAAGAATTCTTGGGCGCGGAAAGCCATACACAGGAGTAGATAGTCTGTAGTTGTCATTTCTGAGCAGAACAAAAGCACATAACTTGTAAGCCATCTTCCCTTTGCACCTCCTCTCTTTGGGAGCACCACAGATTTGGGGCCACTTCCCCATGTATATTAAGACAACGCGTTTCGGGAGAAAGGACTCCCCCTATTCAGGGCTGTTGCTGCATGCTATTTCAATGGAAAAAAGCTGTATAGATATTTGCAAGGTATCGGAGGGCAGTCTGACAGAATGACAGCTGTGGGTGCGGCTGTCATTTGTTTTGTAAACAAACCTGAATAGTTGGACATTATTACACAAACATTAATAATCCAGATGAAAGGAATCTTCCCCCTTCCTCTCTCCTAGTAGAAGCCAGAACTTTTTGGTGGTCAGTCAGTAGAGGCAGGCAATGCTGAGCTGACTTAATAGAAACCCCAGCATGCTCTGTCAACTGAGCATCATGGAGGCACCCTGTAAAAAATGTTTATTTGACAAATAAAGTATTAACACAAATAATACAAAGAATATAGATCAAATATCAGTTTATAGGCTTGAAATATTTATATATATATATATATATATATATATATATATATAATTTTTTTAAACGGACAAAAAATTATATATTGTCTTTAACAGGGCAGCTCTGTGTTTTTACAGGATGTTTTGTAACCCGTCCAGAAAAAAAGGGAATAAAACTTAAAGTACACATCTTCATATAGAACACTGACAGACTTCTCTTACCAGCTTTTGTACATGACCCTGTATGTAACTGATGTGAATAGGCCCTATAAAATAAATAGGTGAACAGGAAGGACAGAGAACAGGACAGTCCGGGAGATAATAGTAAAGCCTAGTTATTGAGAAAAGCCATCTTATAATAGGTAGTTCACAGATAGAAAGTGAGGAGCACAAATAGAAAGATAAGGAGGAGAGTGAAAACAAAATAAATAAAATTAAATTAATAAAATAAAATAGTAATAAATGCACATAAGACATTTAAATACATGAAGCAAACATATATATTCCTGACTCAAAAGAAGTTAAAAGGAGCTTAAAGTAGGAGAAAGAGAAGTCTAGGATAGACCCAATTCAAGGCAACGATTATGCAAAGGGTAATTGTGGAGAAGACAGACTGGAGATGTGATGGGACATGATCTAAATGGACACGAAAGAGAAAATAAAGATGTTAACAAATTGGAAAGAAAATAGGATTTGAGTCCACTAATCAATCCAACCCCTTTTGACCTCACAATGGCCTATTGATTCTTTCTCTTTCTCTTGCAATGAACTAAACAAGCGATTAACAGTAATAACCCACCTTTATTAGCCTTCCCATGAGACCCCAAATGTTGGGAAGAGAAAGGACATGCTGTAAAGCAGGCAGTTTCATTAACAGAGGTAAAAAAATTAATTAAAAGTGTAGAAACTATATAGGTATATTGTATGTGTATGATCCAAAGTATTGAGGTTTGGATTATATATGATTGTAACAGCTCACCTAGAAGCAGGCCAAGAAAGACGGTTCTGTTTTCATGTGCACCAAAAAACAAACCACAAAGCACGATAAGCTATCTGCAATTAAATATAGGGTATGTCTAACTACAGTGCCTTGGAAAAGTATCATACCTCTTTAAATTTTCTGCATTTTGTCATGTTACAACCAAAAACGTAAATGTTTTTTAATGGGATTTCATGTGATAGACCAACACAAAGTGGCACATAATTGTGAAGTGGAAGAAAAATGATAAATGATTTTCAACATTTTTTACAAATAAATATCTGAAAAGTGTGGTGTGCATTTGTATTCAGCCTACTTTACTCTGATACCCTTAACTAAAATCTAGTGGAACCACCTTCAGAAGTCACCTAATTAGTAAATACCTGTGTATAATGTAATCTCAGTAATACAGCTGTTCTGTGAAGACCTCAGAGGTTTGTTAGAGAACCTTAGTGGACAAACAACATCATGAAGGCCAAGGAACACACCAGACAGGTCAGGGATATAATTGTGGAGAAGTTTAAAGCAGGGTTAGGTTATAAAAAAATTATCCCAAGCTTTGAACATCTCACGGAGCATTGTTCAATCCATCATTCAAAAATGGAAAGAGTATGGCACAACTGCAAACCTACCAAGACATGGCCGTCCACCTAAACTGACAGGCCGGGCAAGAAGAGCATTAATCAGAGAAGCAGCCAAGAGGCCCATGGGAACTCTGGAGGAGCTGCAGAGATCCACAGCTCAGGTGGGAGAATCTGTCCACAGGACAACTATTAGTTGTGCACTCCACAAATCTGGCCATTATGGAATAGTGGCAAGAAGAACGCCATCGTTGAAAGAAAGCCATAAGAAATTCCGTTTGCAGTTGGCGAGCAGTCATGTGGGGATCACAGCAAACATGTGGATGAAGGTGCTCTTGTCAGATGAGACAAAAATTGAAATTTTTGGCCTGAAAGCAAAACGCTACGTGTGGTGGAAAAAAAACACTGCACATCACCCTGAACACATCATCCCCCACCGTGAAACATGGTGGTGGCAGCAGCATCATGTTGTGGAGATGCTTTATTTCAGCAAGGACAGGGAAGCTGGTCAGAGTTGATGGGAAGATGGACGGACCCAAATACAGGGCAATCTTAGAAGAAAACCTGTTAGAGTCTGCAAAAGACTTGAGATTGGGGCGGAGTTTCACCTTCCAGCAGGACAACGACCCTAAACATACAGCCAGAGCTACAATAGAATGGTTTAAATCAAAGCATATTCATGTGTTAGAATGTCCCAGTCAAAGTCCAGAGCTAAATCCAATTTGGTTGTAACATTCAAAATATGGAAAATTTCAAGGGGTATGAATACTTTAAGGCACTGTAGATGTACATTTTAATAAAAAGGTTTTAATACAAAACAAAGAATACAGAATGTAGGGGTTAAAAACAGCAAAGTCCCTAAGGAGCCTGTATAGTGAATGCAAAGATCACTGGAATGTAGTTCAGAGTAGTTTGGTGTATGTAGTCCATCATCCTCTATCTGGGGTCCATAGCAGCAACTACCTATAATAAGATTTTCCACTGGATGGTAATGAAGGTTTTGGCACCTTAGGATTGGTGTTCTGTGCTGTTTTCATGTGCAGTTCACCTTATCAGGTATACGCACTTTATTTAAAATGCCTGGTATCAAAAAAAAGCATTGCCTTTAAACCTAAACTACTCTATACATTGAAGGAGATTACAAAACATTTCTAAAGGGAAGTATCTGCTTTACTTTTACCCACCTGAGCAATCTTAGTACTGTAATGAGAAAATCTGAATGCCATTAGAGGGTATCTCATCAAAAATGAAATTTCTATTGCAGAAGATCCCCATGTTGTCATATTGCAAGAAAGATAAATATTGAACTTTTTTTTTTACAGCTTTGGAACTTCTGCTAGGTTGGCCCTGAGGAAGTGCAAGTCTCGAAATGCGAGTATCTGGGCAGATAGTTTTCTCTGTTGAAAACAGACTGTCTGCCCCCGAGTCGAGGATAGCTACGGTATATCATAACTTAAGGGGAATATACTTGACATGTTGAGTACAGTTTACAAATATGGCCTCAATAAATATTTATGTAATATTGCAATAAAGTTTTGTAAGAGTTTTCTATCATTTTTTTGTGATTATTTTTCTATATGGCCATAATAATCCCCGCCACCCGACACTATGGGGTTGATTTACTGAAGGCAAATAGACCGTGAACCTCGTTCCAGAGCTTAGTAAATCAGGTAAAGCTTCACTTTCACTTGCAAAGAATACCCAATCACGTGCAGGTTAAAAATATTTTTTTGCTTGCACATGATTGGATGATGGAAGTCAGCAGAGCTCCTGCTCATTTACCAAGCTTTGCAGCAACTGCTCTTACAGCATGCAACTGCACTTTGCAAAGTGCACAGTCTATTTGCCTTTAGTAAAGCAACCCTTTATATGTGCTTCCTTTCATTAAACTTCCAAGGCAGGTTGGCATCTGATTCTTGAGAAACTTTTGCACTGACATTTTTTTCCAGGCTTTGTTGCTCTGTTTGTGGCAGACAGTTAAAGTGGAAGTTCACCCTAATATTAAAATCTCTAAATCTACTGGCATCCATAATCTAAGACGAAGAACATAATATAAAGAAGAAACCGCTATACATACCTTTTCTGAAGCTGATCCGATCGATTGCCGACTGGAAAATGAATGGGAAGTGACGTCACCCATAGCGTTACTGTGGGGCTTCCATTGTTGGCTGCCTCCTCTGCACCTGCCTACACAGAGAAGCAGAGGCGGCTCTCTAATTAGGCAAATTAGGCGGTCGCCTAAGGCCTCACACTCACAGGGGCCTCACGGCCGCCTAATTTACCTGTTCTCAATCACTGAAGTTGACGCCGGCGGCTCCGCCTACCCCCCACTGGGACTCTGTGGCCCAGGAGCTGACGGGCAAATCGGATACTGCCCGCAGCCTGAGGAATAGCGGCCTCATCACGGAGCGTTCCAGTCCGTGGGGCCTCATTTGTAAGTTTTGCCTAAGGCCTCACAAAGCCTAGAGCCACCTCTGCAGAGAAGCCACCGCTCACAGCTCAGCGTGGGACCGGACCGGATCGGCTTCAGAAAAGGTATGTATAGCGATTTCATCTTTAAAGGGCTAGATAGGTTAGTCTTAGATTGTGGATGACCCCTGATGACGTCAGAGCGTGCTGATGAAACGCGTAGGGTGGCTTGAGCGTGGTACATCACTTCCGCCGTTTGAGATGCAGCTGGAACGCCAGCGGCATCTCCAAACACATAGTTGTGTTATACTGTTTAGCTGCTATGAAGATTTTATCTGTTTTTTACTTCGATTTTTGATTAATTTTTTGACATACTTCACTATGGGAGCCTTTTTCTTCTTTTAACCCACGACACTGATGCTTTGATACGATCATTTCCACATCGAGTTTCCCAACAATACATCCACAAGTACCTGAATAGGTCCACTATAATCCTGGTTATACAATCGTTCGGATTGAGGCCGTGGTCGTGAGATTCTTCATTGGCATCTTCCAAAAGCGCTTATGACTACCTGTAATGGGGGTCATTGGATTCTGGTGAGTAGGATGTGTGGCTGGTGATGGTGGTGGAAGATCTACTCCTTTGCTGTCTGCCGAGTATTGGAAGATTTATATACACAAAATTGTTCATTTGGACAGTTTATTTTTTGCACATCAATGTGTGCTTTCTGATTTTTTGATTTTTTGAATTTTTTGAATTTTATGAACATTTGATTTAGTATCTTGGACACCTTAACTAGATACATTTTGGATGACACATACAGTACATATACACATATTATATTATATATAATTTGTTGTGTTTGTTGTCACTGGTCTATGCAATTGCAGCATTTTTTGCATTTGCACTTTTATAGAGAGCATGGTTCCAATTAATTAATACATTTTTAATTAATTTCTCCACATTTACATTTATTTACAATGAGCTGCTCTTATTGTTATTTATACTTAGTTATACACAATTTATTTGCCATTTGCGCAGGTTTGTGGTAGTTTAACCTATTTTTACTTAGATCGTGGATGCCTGTAGATTTAGGCTGCATTCACACCTGAGTATTTCGTTTTCAGGCAGAAAGTCATGTGTTTTTACCACGATTTTGCCGTGATTTTTACCAAATTTTTTTGCCGCGATTTTGCCACGATTTTGTACAGGACAGGTCAAATGGTCACTAATGTAAAAAGAAGAAAAAACGCCTGTAATCTTAAAAAGAAGCTCCAGAACTTCTTTGAACTTCAGGCGTTTTGGAGCTTCTAGCTTCAGGCGTTTTTGGAGTGTGAACCATCTCCATAGAGAATAATTTATTTTTTCCCCTCCAGCATTTTGTAGCTTGAGGCTTCAAGCTACAAAACGCTCAGGTGTGAATGAGGCCTTGGATTTAAGTATTAGGGTGAACTTCTACTTTAAAGTATATCTAAAGGCAAACTTTTTTTTTTCAGTTTCAGATATAGGGAAAAGTCTAGTTTTGGTGACCCTGGTGACTCCCATGGATTTCCTACATTTTGGAGGGATTCCTTTACCTGCCTGTTGTGGCAATAGGACAGGAAATTAAGGTAAATCTCCCCTAGGGAAACAGATGTATATATAAAAAAAAAACTCTACTCAAAATGAAAAAAAAAAACATTTTGCCTTCAGTTCTACTTTAAGAGCCTACAGTGAATGTAAAGTATTTGGTAATAGTTCTCTTGCATCACCAGAAGGGGTTCTCAGACCACCAGTTTACAGGCAAAAAAGGAATAGAGTCTAGTAGTGCACAACAGAAAAGCCTGGATGAAAAACCCAAAATACTGAGCTGGTAGGCTGAACAACAAATTCAATTTTTTTACAGTTGCCTAATGCAATTTATTAAGTTATTAGCGGTACATACAGTATAATATATTGTTGCCAGTCGCACAAACCATCTACTAAAACTCATGCACTTGGTGGAGAAAATCAGGGTTAACGTCTACTGTAGTAATTACATTAAAAATAAACTGCTGACTTCCCATTTTGAAAATTTGATTGATCTGTAAGTGCCTATCACACTAATCCCCTGGATTTCCCAACCCAGAGCCATGACCATGTATGCAAATAAGGAGCTTTGACTTTCCTCTGACTTTCTGATCATGCTTGGTCCAGGTTGGTGACTGAGAAAGCAGTGAACCGATCAGCATAACAACCACAAAACTAGCATTTTTAGAAGACGTGAGCAACGGTAGCCCAATGTTTCTCTCAAGTAAGGTTTCCTTTAGAAGAGTGCTAAATTATGGAGAATCAAAACTGCACAGTAGTGCAAGGGTTATTCTTGTTTCAGGTTTTGCCTTCTAAAATAAAGCCTCTTCGTACTGTGACTGTCATCCACTGTTACCTCTAGCAGGGGTAGCCTCCTGCAAGTCTGGTAAAGCTGTCATTACGAAGGATTAGCATCACAAAGGAGCATCACCTCGTGTTTCGGAAAATGCCATGCAAAAGTGACAACTACTACAAACACAGGAGAGGGCCCTGTCACACAAGGAGGTGACACCGAGGGGACTCCGGCACTGTCATGCTCTGACATCTCTCCAACCCCTCAACCCACGCTACCATTTCTTCTCTCCCACCTCCATTATCACCATCACAATATGTCAATAGGCACTTGTCAGGGCTGGGATGAGGTGTAGTTGGTGATTACGCCTGGGGAGGCAGAGAAAACACGAGGCATCGTTCAGCTGCACAATAGGGTTCTTGATAGAGGTACAATTACAGATGACGAGTTTGCAAAAAAACTTCCAAGACATTTTTCATGCTGCAAAAAGATCCTCTCACACTTCATGTTTAGCCTGTCCTATGGAATCCTTCTTCATGAGTGGCAATTTCTTGAAGGGAAAAAGGCATATGTACTGATGGGCAGTTTATTTCTGATTGCTGCTTAAAGTGGTCCTTTCATTGAACTCCACAATGGATTGGGTGTGCATGGAGTAAAGCGCCAAATGCAGAATGTGTTGCGTCCAGATTCAGTATTATTTAGACTGTTAAACAATAAAAATTCAATGTGTTTTGGGGGTTCAAATGGCTCTTCTTAAGCCTCGTACACGATCGGACTTTCCGACGAGAAATGCTCGATGACAGGCTGTTGGTAGTAAATCTGACCATTTGTACGCTCCATCGGACAATTTTTGTCAGATTTACAGCAGACAAATGTTGGATGGCAGGTTTTAAAATTTTCCATGGACAAATGTGTGTTGTCGGATTTTCCGAGCGTGTGTACACAAGTCCATCGGACAAAAGTCCAAAGTACAAACACGCATGCTCGGAAGCAAGGGCGAGCCAGAATCTTGTAAACTAGCGTTCGTAATGGAGAATTAACATTCGTGACACGGCAAATTCTGAAATCTCCAAATGCAGCGCACAATTCTCTTCTTCTTTAATGGGATAATAATGAAGCTGCTTTGCTGGTGATACTGATGGAGTTATTGCAAACGGATTTTCAAAGTCTTTTTTTTCTAGTGATATCAAGAATAATATTATTATGCTTTTTTTTTAATTTGGGGAAGTTACCACAACACCATTATCCTGTAGTTTTTAAGATCAAAGATACAACTATGTTGGTGTCCCTTGTCAATTTTACATTGTATTTTTGTAAATGTAACTGCCTACTCCCAAACTGTCATTTGAAGTAAAACACATAGCCAAGTATTATTCTACACAATTTTTTTATTGTGCATTAAAAAAAGAAAACAAATAAAATTAGACATGCTATCTGCCAATAGAACTTAAAAAAGTGCATTCTATGCATCCAAAAATATAGAAAATATACCAATTCAAATCATTATTCAACCAAAAAAATAATGTCAAAGCAATAACTTCAAGGCCAATAATAAATAACACTTTATCTCCTCCGATTCCGCAACATGTCTGGTTGATGAACGGCCGTTTAGAAACTAACCGAAAAGCGCGAAATGAAAAGTGCGAAATGAAAAGCCCAAATCAACACTCACGAAACTTCTACTAACACTAAATTAGCAGAAAGAGCCCAAAGGGTGGCACTAAAGAGCAGAAAAACAACATAGTACGTCACTATGTTCGTAATTGTTGGCCAAGAATTATGTGGCCGTGTGTATGCAAGACAAGTTTGGGCCAACGCCCTTCAGACAAACGTCCACATTTTTTTTTTGGCAATAATCCGATCGTGTGTACGAGGCTTTAATCAGGGCTTGATACTGATAAACAAAGTGTGTTCTGGACTGATAAAATTGTAGAGATACTAAGGGATAATTGGTATGATCGCTATAGATGCTGGTTAAAGCGGTAGTAAACCTCAAAAAAACGAAAACCTTCTCCCTGCAAATTAATGTCATAATGCTAGTATGCATTGCATACTAGCACATTATGAAAGACTTACCTGAAAACGAACTTCCGGGTTCGAGGGCTGCAGCCGTTTGACTGGCCAAGCCGCGATGACATATATATATGGATGGCACACTGTCCTTTGGGAGTGTAGTGCTCATGCGCCGGTGACATCAAAGCCACTGCTAAAGTAAATATCTCACAAATGGTGCGCGTTTAGGAGATATTACTGTACCTACAGGTAAGTCTTATTATAGGCTTACCTGTAGGTATAAATAAAAAAAAAATGCCTTTACTACCAATTTAATGCTTAACCAGCACCGGGAGCAATCATACTAATTTAGATACTTTATATTATTATTGTTAATATTATACAAGAATTATATCGCACAAACAGTTTGCACAGCGCTGTACAATCTAAAGGGAGACAGTACAGTTACAATACAATAAGATACAAGAGGCCATACATGGTGAAAATTTCTTTCCTGCAACCACGGGTTGCAGGAAAGAAAATTTGCATGATTCCCTCATCAACACAGACAGTGCTGACAGGGGAATCAGCAATTGTCATCCCCCCACCGGGAGAAGACAGTGATTATTGCTAGCAGCTATAGCGACCGCTAGTGATAACCGCAAGAGAATCCAGCGGGCTGGTTGTACCCAAGTAGATCGATTGATCAACTTGGTACATTCAGCCAGCCCGTTAACAGTTTGAATCTCAGTTCAGCAGGATTCGAACCGTGTATGGCCGGCCTTAACAGGGTCCTACCCGTCAGAGCTTATAATCTAATAGGGTGAGGTGAGTGGTACAAGAGGTTATAACTCTGGGGGATGAGCTGATGGAAGAGTTAAAGATTCAGTTGTCCTCTTAATGTTTTTGGCTTGATATTATTACTTGTGATATGTTTTTTCATGTCTATGTGTTTATAAAAAAAAATTTAAAAAATGAAATAAAATCTGAATTAAAAAAAAGGTTCAGTCATTAGTTGGAGGCGTGATAAGCTTCCCTGAAGACATGAGTTTTAAGGAATCGCCTAAAGGCGGCCAGAGTAGGAGATAACTGGACAGATTGAGGTAGAGAGTTCCAGAGGATGGGAGAGGCTCTGGAGAAGTCCTGAAAACTGTGAGGAAGAGAATTTGAGAGTAGGGGGGGTTTGCTTTTGACACTTTTTTTCCTGCATACCCAGTCATTACTCAAAGCAAAGAGATAATCTTTGACCACCGCTCATGGGACAGCTGCCTAAGGAAAATCATTCCCTCTACTTTGCTTAAAGCTGAACTCCAGACACAAAATTATATATAATTTAAATATTTTATTTAATGGCAAAAAAGTTAATAAATTTACTTTGTGTGCACCAAATGCCTTCGTAAATCCAGGTATTACCTTGTGAAAGTAGCAGTGACCTCATCACTGGGCTGTACTTAGCCTGCGCAGAGAGCAGAGCTGTGGGAGGGGGCCAGCAGGCTCCACCCACTACAGGCTACCTGCAGAAAATGACAAGGGGGCGGAGACAAGACTAGTCTCCCTGCACAAGTAGAGAGAGCAGCAGTGACCAGTCTTTATTAGAGGATTACTGCACAGATCTGGAAAAAATATACAAAGCAGACCAAGATTCCAGTAAGAATACACATGCCCCATGCATTTAGACAATATTGGCTTATCCTGGAGTTCTACTTTCTGAACTCTGTGACCCATGTCACATAAGCTGGGCATAGACGGCTTGAATTTGGTCTCTGTTTGGCAGTCCAAATCTTTTCAGGCAGCTGCAGGTGCCACGGCTGCCCGAATACCACACTGTCTCTTGCGAGCTGAAAGGCCAAAATTCAAGCTGTCTATGCCCAGCCTTACAGTCTAGACAAGGTAGACATTACGTGCATGTAGCGTCCCCTTGTGGATGGTTAATAAACCAGTTAATGTGCCAAGGACTACAGTTACATTTTTAGTGATGGTGGGTCAGAGACCCTAAAAAACATCCAACCAATACTTCTTAAAAAGATATCCCCTAGACCAGAGGTGTCCAAACTTTTTTGAAAGAGGGCCAGATTTGATGAAGTGAACATGCGTGAGGGCTGACCATTTTGCCTGACATTCTTTGCACCACTAAAATTCGGTGTGTTCGTCCGAGCACTAATACACTGCCCAAGAAAAGTTCTCTTGCCTTTGTGGCTGTGTGTGTTGAAGAGATGAGCTTGGGCGTGTTATTTGGATACCACTGTATTTATCGGCGTATAACACGCACCTTCACTTTAAGAGGGAAGTTTCAGGAAAAAACGTAAATTTTAAATAAAGAACTGTGAAGCAAGATAAGGGTCAGTGTCCATGAATGCAGCCTAATTAGTGCCCATCTGCAGCCTCACAAGTGCCATGAATGCAGCCTCACCATTGCCACCATTGCCATGAAATGCAGCCCCAACGTTGCCATGGATGCAGCCCCACCGTTGCCATGAATGCAGCCCCACCGTCGCCATGAATGCAGCCTCACCATTGTCATGAATGCAGCCCCACCGTTGCCATGGATGCAGCCCCACCATTGCCATGAATGCAGCCTCACCGTTGCCATGAATGCAGCTTCACCATTGTCATGAATGCAGCCCCACCGTTGCCATGGATGCAGCCCCACCGTTGCCATGAATGCAGCCTCACCGTTGTCATGAATGCAGCCCCACCATTGCCATGAATGCAGACACACCGTTGCCATGAATGCAGCCTCACCGTTGCCATGAATGCAGCCCCATCGTTGCCATGAATGCAGACCCACCATTGCCATGAATGCAGTCTTACCTTTGCAATGCCTTACCATTGCCAGGAATGCAGCACCCCAATTGCCATGAATGCAGACTCACCATTGCCATCAGTGCAGCCTGATTGATGCCCATCTGCAACCTCGGATGGGACAGGGAGGGGGCGGGACGAGCGCCAACAGATTACATACAGGAAAATCTGTTTTCTCGGCGGCCTCTTTAATAGAAAGTCCCGCCTCCTATCATGGATATAACAGTCGTCCAATGGCAGCGCAGGAGATTGGACTTCCTATTACAGAGGCCGCCGTAAAAACACGGAAATACTCCTGTATGTACGACACTGGTTCCGCCTCCTCCCTGTCCCCTCCAAGGCAGCCAGCATGTAAATCTTTTGTGGCCCCCGGCGCTCAGGGATTCGTTGGGGGCCACAAAAGATATACATGTCCAAATTACCAGGCGGGCCCTTCAAAACCAGAATGCGGGCCGCAATTGGCCAGCCCTAGACTGATTCATTGTAAGTGAAGCCAAATCTATCCAGTGGAGCCCTAAGAAGCAGTAAAAAATATACTCACTGTGGAGCCTGGCTTCCTGGCGCTTTCTGAGGGCACCAGTGACATCATTGAGTCCGACCACTGCTTCCTTGGAAAGCTGGGTACTCAAAATTCCACATAATTCCCCTCCTGCACTTTTTTCCAGGATTTCAGTTAACCTGATTAACCCAGATGCGGCAGAGAGGCAAAGCGAGGCCATTTGTGCCTTTAGGAAACAGTTTCTTTAAATGTTATTTCAGCTTTTATTGTCTTTTCTTTGGGGGTTCCCAGATAAGCATACCTTGCATTTTCATGCAAGCTGTGCTTTCATTTGTAATGTCCATCTTGAGATACTCAGGGGTTGTTTTACTAAAGGCATATACACTGTCGCTTTGCAAAGTGCAGTTGTTCCACATCTTGGTAAATGAGCAGAAGTTATGCTGACTTCCATCATCCAATCATGTGCTAGCAAAAATGCAGTTTTTTAAACTTTCCTTGCACTTGGTTGGGTATTCTTTGCAAAGTGAAGCCTTACCTCCATAGGTGTGCACAACCTATTGCATTAGGGTGTGCACCCCAGATTTTACCCCCTTCCTGACCAGAGCACTTTTTGCGATTCGGCACTGCAACGCTTTAACTGACAATTGCGCGGTCATGCGACGTTGCACCCGAACAAAATTAACATAATTTTTTTCCCCACAAACAGAGCTTTCTTTTGGTGGTATTTGATCGCCTCTGCAGTTTTTATTTTATTATAAACAAAAAAAAAACGACAATTTTGAAAAAAACGCAATATTTTTTACTTTTTGCTATAATAAATATCCCCCAAAAATATATAAAAAAAACTAATTTTTTCCTCAGTTTAGGCCGATATGTATTCTTCTACATATTTTTGGTAAAAAAAAATCGCAATAAGCGTATATTGATTGGTTTGCGCAAAAGTTATAGTGTCTACAAAATAGGGGATAGTTTTACGGCATTTTTATTATACTTTTTTTTTTATTAGTAATGGCGGTGATCTGCGATTTTTATCGTGACTGCGATGGCGGACACATCGGACACTTCTGACACTATTTTGAAAAAATTGTCATTTATACAGCGATCAGTGCTATAAAAATATGCTCCAGGCGACGTCATTGTATGATGAAACGCGCGTCGGGCGGACAGGACGCACTCACGTACCGCGTGTGGTTCCCGGTTCCCAGAGAGTCACGGGCGCTCGCAAGGTGGCCAGCTACTCGTGCTTGATTTTTATCTTAGTCTGTAAGTGTTACTCCTTTTTACTATTAAACCTTATTTACGGTATTACACTATGGGAAGTCCTTTTTCTTTCATGCCCTGATGTTATGGCACCGGAGGGCCCCTTCCACCCATTGAACGTTATACCTCAGCGTTTCCTGGAACTTTGATTCCTGACTTTCCTAGAAAGGCCCTGGCTGGGTTTATAGCCGCCAGCTCATTCTTGCTTGCCTCTGGTAAGCGTGCATTTGGTTTGGTGTTTCACATTCACTGGTGATGGAAGATTGCACCTTATTCTGAACCCAGCTTACGGTAGACTCTTTGGACTTTTATGCAAACTTTTTTCTTCCTTGTTATCACTCAATTTTTGTGCATGCTTTATTATTATTATCAATATGACAATCTATTATTATCAATGTGACAATTTCTCATACACTAAGATCATTTTTTAGCGCAGCTATTATTTACCTAGCCATGTGTATATGTTTGTATTCCATATGTTAGCTGCTGCTCCACAATTTTTGGTTTATTTTTATTTTTTGGTTTGCTTATTTAGAGCACAGTATTCTATTTTTTTTTTAGTGCTATAAAAATGTACTGATTACTGTGTAAATGACACTAGCACGGAAGGGGTGAAACAGTAGGGGGCGGTGAAGAGGTTAAGTGTGTCCTAGGGAGTGATTCTAACTGTGGGGGGGGGGTGGGCTTCCACTCACATGACAGCGATCACCACTCCTGATCACAGGGAGCAGTGGATCTCTGTCATGTCACAAGGCAGAACGGGGAAATGCCTTGTTTACATAGGCATCTCCCCGTTCTGCGGCTCGGCTCTGTGACACGATCGCCAGGAGACCGGCGGACGTCGAGTCCGCGGGTCCCACGGCACACGGTCACGCTGTACGCGGTGGGCACATGTGCCCACTAGCCCTGCCAATTAAAGGGGATGTGCGGGTACGCTCATTTGCCCACCGCTGCCATTGTGCCGACGTATATTGGCGTGCAGCGGTCGGCAAGTGGTTAACTGATACTCTGATCAATTCTGCCACCTCTATAAAATCACCATTAGTTATCAACAATCCTTTGTATCGTCGACAATTTTACACTCAATGGTACTACCAGTTTCCAAAACCTGGTGATTTGCTGATCATCATAGGGTTGCTCACTGTGATTTTTATGGAGTGTGTGGGGGGAGCAAAGGATAAGGTAAGTATAGACACTGGAGAGAGCTTAGCACAGTTTGCGGTACATGCGGGGGAGTTGGGTTTGTTTCTGCCAGATTTTCTGGAAAGGCTACTATTAAATATCGTTTTCCATGTTACCTTTTGATATTCTTCTTTTCATTCCTGGAATGAGATGGAAAATGGAATATTTTCTGTTGGCAGCGGCTGCCATCTTGGCAGGAAGATTTATGGCACCTTTGTACTTTACTTTTATGTTACAGTAGTGCCATGGCTGAGAGGAGAAAATCACTTCCACCGCCGCTGCTTGTGCAGAGTACAGTGTGCTTCGACTTGTTACAGCCAGAAGAAGAAAGCTGAATGTCTGTGTTGGACACGGGGAAAACAGGAATGACTATAAAAAAAAAAAAGGCCTGGATTCCGGAATTTTCTCCTCTTCTGCCAGGGGATAACCACACTTAACCAACCCGCTGCAGCTGCCAGCATGGGAGGGCTGTTATGTGGCTGCCACATAAGCACATCTATGCCAGGCTGCAGCTCAGAAAGCAGCCTATTTAAAAAAAAAAACCTATTAGGGGAGAAAAGCAGCCCCCCACATTTTTCCAGGAATCGTTATACCTGCCCACGCAATCCAAAAAACCAACACCGAGAATAACGTTACATAACTGTATCTACAGAGGCTGTCTGCAGTCTAGAAATTACCAAAAAGAAGGAAGGGGAAAGGCTTGGGACTTTAAATGATGTATACATATAAAAATATGTCCCTCCATCCCTGATTCAAATTAATAATAGAAAAGAAAGTTGAGACTTTGTGTTAAGCAAGTGGCAGCTAAACAAGACAAAATATATATAGTGACTAAATGACTTTATTCACATAAAAGAGGGTATAGAATCGCACTCAGTATGCAGTACATTAAAAGCCACTACATAATGTAAATGTTGAAAGAAGTACAAGTTCATAGACATATGAAAATGACATAATACCATTGACCATTTTAGCAAGTAGTAATGTTTGTAACACTTTCTAACACCTTCTAATACTTTTTAAGTAACTTTTCAAAAAAACAATCATTTTTAATGGCATGTAACTTTCTATATATGTGTCCTTCACTATACATACATTTGGTGTTTATTCTACCTAGAGCGCTGTGATGTGGACAATTCTAGAGTAAAGGAGAATCCATCATTCACCATGTGATACACCTCCCAATCAGCCACTCTTCTCTATGTTGGTCTACCACATTGTACAGACTTTCTTTTGTTTTCCAAGGCTCTGATGAAGAGGGAAACCCCTTGAAACACGTCAGCCAACCTTTGAGCACTTGCCCTTGCATGGCCCTCTAATTTTTAATGTATATTTTATAACCTAGTTTTTATGAATACGTAGTAACTTTTTTGTATTTATCCACTTTGTATAAGAATAAACTGTATTATCTTGATTCAAGCATTAGATCACGCGCCTTCCACTCCTTTCTTTCACTCGACCTGTACTGTGCCCTCCTGACCCCTCCCTGTACTGTGCCCTCCTGACCCCTCCCTGTACTGTGCCCTCCTGACCCCTCCCTGTACTGTGCCCTCCTGACCCCTCCCTGTACTGTGCCCTCCTGACCCCCCTCCCTGTACTGTGCCCTCCTGATCCCTCCCTGTACTGTGCCCTCCTGACCCCCCCTGTACTGTGCCCTCCTGACCCCTCCCTGTACTGTACCCTCCTGACCCCTCCCTGTACTGTGTCCTCCTGACCCCCCTCCTGTACTGTGCCCTCCTGACCCCCCTCCCTGTACTGTGCCCTCCTTACCCCTCCCTGTACTGTGCCCTCTTGACCCCCCCTGTACTGTGCCCTCCTGACCCCTCCCTGTACTGTGCCCTCCTGACCCCTCCCTGTACTGTGCTCTCCTGACCCCTCCCTGTACTGTGCCCTCCTGACCCCTCCCTGTACTGTGCCCTCCTGACCCCCCCTGTACTGTGCCCTCTTGACCCCCCCTGTACTGTGCCCTCCTGATCCCTCCCTGTACTGTGCCCTCCTGACTCCTCCCTGTACTGTGCCCTCCTGACCCCTCCCTGTACTGTGCCCTCCTGACCCCTCCCTGTACTGTGCCTTCCTGACCCATCCCTGTACTGTGCCCTCCTGACCCCCCTCCCTGTACTGTGCCCTCCTGACCCCTCCCTGTACTGTGCCCTCCTGACCCCTCCCTGTACTGTGCCCTCCTGACCCCCCTCCCTGTACTGTGCCCTTCTGACCCCTCCCTGTACTGTGCCCTCCTAACCCCCCTCCCTGTACTGTGCCCTCCTGACCCCTCCCTGTACTGTGCCCTCCTGACCCCCCTCCCTGTACTGTGCCCTTCTGACCCCTCCCTGTACTGTGCCCTTCTGACCCCTCCCTGTACTGTGCCCTCCTGACCCCCCTCCCTGTACTGTGCCCTTCTGACCCCTCTCTGTACTGTGCCCTCCTGACCCCCCTCCCTGTACTGTGCCCTCCTGACCCCCCTCCCTGTACTGTGCCCTCCTGACCCCCCTCCCTGTACTGTGCCCTCCTGACCCCCCTCCCTGTACTGTGCCCTGCTGACCCCCCTCCCTGTACTGTGCCCTGCTGAACTCCCCTGTACTGTGCCTTTTGTGTTGATTGATCATTGATTTATGCCGTGTTTTCTCATTGAAAGAACTAATAAATATATGTTTAATTTTATAAATTATTTGTACATTAATTCTTGAGAGTTGGTGCGTAAATTTAGGCAGGCTGGTAGGGACCCCCAATGCTTTACTTTGCCAGGGGTCCCAAGATGCTATTAAGGCGGCCCTGTCTGTATGGTGACTAGGGATGAGCTTCGAGTTCGAGTCGAACTCATGTTCTACTCGAACATTGGCTGTTCGCAAGTTCGCCGAACAGCGAACAATTTGGGGTGTTCGCGGCAAATTCGAATGCCGCGGAACACCCTTTAAAAGTCTATGGGAGAAATCAAAAGTGCTAATTTTAAAGGCTTATATGCAAGTTATTGTCATAAAAAGTGTTTGGGGACCCGGGTCCTGCCCCAGGGGACATGGATCAATGCAAAAAAAAGTTTTAAAAACGGACGTTTTTTCAGGAGCAGTGATTTTATTAATGCTTAAAGTCAAACAATAAAAGTGTAATATCCCTTTAAATTTCGTACCTGGGGGGTGTCTATAGTATGCCTGTAAAGGGGCGCATGTTTCCCGTGTTTAGAACAGTCTGACAGCAAAATGACATTTGGAAGGAAAAAACTCATTTAAAACTACCCGCGGCTATTGCATTGCCGACAATACACATAGAAGTTCATTGATAAAAACGGCATGGGAATTCCCCACAGGGGAACCCCGAACCAAAATAAAAAAAAAAAAAATGATGTGGGGGTCCCCCTAAATTCCATACAAGGCCCTTCAGGTCTGGTATGGATATTAAGGGGAACCCCAGCCAAAATTTTAAAAAAAAATTGACGTGGGGTTCCCCCTAAATTCCATACCAGACCCTTCAGGTCTGGTATGGATTTTAAGGGGAACCCCGCGCCAAAAAAAAAAAAAAACCGGCGTGGGGTCCCCCTAAAAATCCATACCAGACCCTTATCCGAGCACGCAACCTGGCAGGCCGCAGGAAAAGAGGGGGGGACGAGAGTGCGGCCCCCCCCCCTCCTGAACCGTACCAGGCCACATGCCCTCAACATTGGGAGGGTGCTTTGGGGTAGCCCCCCAAAACACCTTGTCCCCATGTTGATGAGGACAAGGGCCTCATCCTCACAACCCTGGCCGGTGGTTGTGAGGGTCTGCGGGCGGGGGGCTTATCGGAATCTGGAAGCCCCCTTTAACAAGGGGACCCCCAGATCCCGGCCCCCCCCCTGTGTGAAATGGTAAGGGGGTACTTACCCCTACCATTTCACTAAAAAACTGTCAAAAATGTTAAAAATGACAAGAGACAGTTTTTGACAATTCCTTTATTTAAATGCTTCTTCTTTCTTCCTTCATCTTCTTCTTCTTCTGGTTCTTCTGGCTCTTCTGGTTCTTCCTCCGGCGTTCTCGTCCAGCATCTTCTCCGCGGCGTCTTCTATCTTCTTCTCCTCGGGCCGCTCCGCACCCATGGCATGAGGGGGGAGGCTCCCGCTCTTCTCTTCATCTTCTTCTCTTCTTCATCCTCTTCTTCATCTTCTTCTTCTTCTTCTTCTTCTTCTTCTTCCTTCTTCTCTTCTTCCTGTCTTCTCCGGGCCGCTCCGCAGCCATGCTGGCATGGAGGGAGGCTCCCGCTGTGTGACGGCGTCTCTTCGTCTGACGGTTCTTAAATAACGGGGGGCGGGGCCATCCGGTGACCCCGCCCCCCTCTGACGCATGGTGACTTGAGGGACTTCCCTGTGACGTCACGGGGAATGCCACAGGGAAGTCCCGTCATGTGTGCGTCAGAGGGGGGCGGGGTCACCGGGTGGCCCCGCCCCCCGTTATTTAAGAACCGTCAGACGAAGAGACGCCGTCACACAGCGGGAGCCTCCCTCCATGCCACAGCATGGATTGCGGAGCGGCCCGGAGAAGACAGGAAGAAGAGAAGAAGAGAAGAAGGAAGAAGAAGAAGAAGAAAAAGAAGAAGAAGAAGATGAAGAGAAGAGCGGGAGCCTCCCCCCTCATGCCATGGGTGCGGAGCGGCCCGAGGAGAAGAAGATAGAAGACGCCGCGGAGAAGATGCTGGACGAGAACGCCGGAGGAAGAACCAGAAGAGCCAGAAGAACCAGAAGAAGAAGAAGATGAAGGAAGAAAGAAGAAGCATTTAAATAAAGGAATTGTCAAAAACTGTCTCTTGTCATTTTTAACATTTTTGACAGTTTTTTAGTGAAATGGTAGGGGTAAGTACCCCCTTACCATTTCACACAGGGGGGGGGGCCGGGATCTGGGGGTCCCCTTGTTAAAGGGGGCTTCCAGATTCCGATAAGCCCCCCGCCCGCAGACCCTCACAACCACCGGCCAGGGTTGTGAGGATGAGGCCCTTGTCCTCATCAACATGGGGACAAGGTGTTTTGGGGGGCTACCCCAAAGCACCCTCCCAATGTTGAGGGCATGTGGCCTGGTACGGTTCAGGAGGGGGGGGGGCCGCACTCTCGTCCCCCCCTCTTTTCCTGCGGCCTGCCAGGTTGCGTGCTCGGATAAGGGTCTGGTATGGATTGTTAGGGGGACCCCACGCCGTTTTTTTTTTTTTTTTTGGCGCGGGGTTCCCCTTAAAATCCATACCAGACCTGAAGGGTCTGGTATGGAATTTAGGGGGAACCCCACGTCAATTTTTTTTTTTAATTTTGGCTAGGGTTCCCCTTAATATCCATACCAGACCTGAAGGGCCTTGTATGGAATTTAGGGGGACTCCCACATCATTTTTTTTTTTTAATTTTGGTTCGGGGTTGCCCTGTGGGGAATTCCCATGCCGTTTTTATCAATGAACTTCTATGTGTATTGTCGGCAATGCAATAGCCGCGGTAGTTTTAAATGAGTTTTTTCCTTCAAAATATCACTTTGCTGTCAGACTGTTCTAAACACGGGAAACATGCGCCCCTTTACAGGCATACTATAGACACCCCCCAGGTATGAAATTTAAAGGGATATTACACTTTTATTGTTTGACTTTAAGCATTATTAAAATCACTGCTCCTGAAAAAACGGCCGTTTTTAAAACTTTTTTTTGCATTGATTCATGTCCCCTGGGGGAGGACCCGGGTCCCCAAACACTTTTTATGACAATAACTTGCATATTAGCCTTTAAAATTAGCACTTTTGATTATTCATGTTCGTGTCCCATAGACTTTAACGGCGTTCGCGTGTTCGAACGAATTTTTTTCCTGTTCGCATGTTCTGGTGCGAACCGAACAGGGGGGTGTTCAGGTCATCCCTAATGGTGACCAGTCTTCAGACCAAGTTCAGTTTGCTTGTATCTGTTTTCCTAGAAAGAGTATTTGATCCTTTCTATAGTCACTGCTTTGAGAAATGACAGAGCCCGGAGTACGTGATCACTCTGGCATGCCCAATTCCCAATTTTCTGAGACAGAAAAGAAAGTTTTACATAGAAGCAATTGACATACTGGAGTTGATTTACTAAAAGCAAATACTGTAGACTGTGCACTTTGCAAGTGCAGTTGCTCCAGAGCTTAGTAAATGAAGTAAAGCTTCACTTTACAAAGAATACCCGGTTACTTGCAATTAAAATAAAAAATAAAAAAAAAACAGCATTTTTGCTTGCACACGATTGGATGATGGAAATTAACAGAGCTTCTGCTCATTTACCAAGCTCTGGAACAACTGCACTCTGCAAGGTCCACAGTCTATTTGCCTTTAATAAATTAACCTCACTGTATACAATAAGGAAGGAGTTAACATCTTTAGCACTGCAACTGTAGCATGTTTCTGGAAGCTTTTCAAGACAATCTGTCAACCTGCTATTGATTGGTCGATGTAGATGCGAATAGATTGCTGCATGCTGCACATTTTTCTTGGCCAATCAGGAGTTTGCAGGCAGGAGAAAACAACAAAGGAAGTTATTTAAAGTGGACATTTTCCCCCTAAAGCTAGTCACATTAAAACAAACAAACAAAAAAAATATTTGTAAACTTCCTATTTTTCTAAACCTTGGTATAGTGAGGAACTGGTGATGTAGCATGGCCTCACAAATGCCTCCTGGAAAGGCTACGTTTTCGGTGCCTTCCACTGAGATCACGCTTCTTCCCCTGAGATCTTGGGGAGAAAACAAGGAATATGGCGCATGCACTAGATGAGCTGCATTACATCATGTGCCTCCTCTGGTACATGTACCGTATGACATCACACTGATCGGTTGGAAAAAAATGCCTTTTTCCCAAGATCTTGCATGATTTTACAAAATCACAAAGGCAACAGTCAGGAGTGTACACATGGTCAGGGCTTCTTTTTAGTGGGAACGCAGTTCCAGCACCTCTCCCACTGAATGCATGTAGTGTCAAGGGGTGCTGGGGTGTGCTGCAGGGTCTATTGATGCTTGCTGCTGGGGGGATCTATTGTCGCTGGAGGTGATCTATTTTTTTGCAGGGGATCTATTGTTGCTAGGGGTGGGTCTTACATTGCTTAGGGGAGGGGGGTCAGTTGTTTGCTGGGAGGGATCTATTGTTGAGGGAGGGGTCTATTGTTGGTGGCTGCTGGAGGGTCTATTGATGCTGACTGCTGGGAGTTCTGTTGTTGCTGCCGGGGGTCTATTGCTGCTGTGGGGTTCTATTGTTGCTGGCTGCAGGGGATCTATTTTACTGCTTTTCTTGTTATCATTAAAGCGGAGTTCCACCCACTTTTAGAACTACAGTGGAACCTCGGATTAGGAGCATAATCTGTTCCAGTAGAATGCTCGTAATCCAAAGTACTCGCATATCAAAGCGAGTTTCCCCATTGAAGTCAATGGAACCGAAAGTAATTTGTTTCGCATTGACTTCAGTGGCATGCAATACCGCATGCGGCCGGAGGTGGGGGGGAGCCGGAAAGCCTCGGAAACGGCCGGGAAGGCCCGAGCACACCTCGGCTGACCTCGGCAAACCTCGGAAAGACTCCGTTCCCGAGGTTTGCCGAGGTCAGCCGAGCTGTCCTCGGGCCTCTGCATGCATTTCCGAATGGCGCCAACCGGCACCGCTTGGCTCCGGCGCCCCCCCACCTCAGGCCAAACGCGGTACTGCTCATGCTTTGACCTGAATCGTGCTTGTTTTGCGAGACAACACTCGCAAACCAAGTTACGATTTTTGAAAATACAGTGCTTGTATTGCGAAACGTTCGTTAACCACGTTACTCGCAATCCGAGGTTCCACTGTATTTCTTAAAATCATTTTTGCAGCATATAGATCAAGCAATAGAATTTTTTTTTTTTTTATGAGAGCTTACCTAGATAGCTGTGTTTTCTATCTAGTTTCCAGCCTCTGCTACCCACGGATATGTCCGTCATAAGTTTCCAGTGCTGCGATCATTTCCTATTGCGCATGCGCGAGAATGGGCGGTGCATGCAGGTCATTCAGCTGCACCGTATCCCGGAAGACAATGCTTGTGGGCTTCACATGCCCACAAGCAAAATGGGAACTTACAACAAAGCGGAATAAAAGGTATTTTTTAATTGAATATGATTATTAGAAGGGCGAATGTTATTAAAATCGTCAGTGGTATTAATGTTTGGCATAATCCAAAGTTAGGCTTATAAAAAAAAAAAATGGGGGGAACTCCGCTTTAACAAACTCCATACAAATAATTTATTACCACCAATGATACTTCTGTATTCTGTAAAGTAGAGCAGTACTGGGAGGTTGGTAGGGGGTGGAACCAAGGGGGCGGTGCTCAGGGGTAGGTAGGGGGTGGAGACAAGGGGTGACTTGGAAAGGGGGGGGTTACTGCACCTATTCTCTGAGAAAAATGCCTTGCATATGGTGCATCCAAAACTAAAAAAATACATACACATTAATCGGTTCCATAGTGATAAAGCTCTTTAAAAAACATATTATTTATTACGTTGTTATTGTAACTATGAAAAAAAATCCTATTAAAAAAATTATAACCGTCGTTATTTTAATTATTTCTATGACTGTGTTTATGTTTTCCAGAAAAAGAAGAATCAGCAGAAAAAAATTTAGCGTCCTTGTCACCTAAAACTGATCTGTGAGACAAGGACTTTGCTATCCCATGACCTCTTCTCACCACATCGCATTGTTGAACTTATAGCGTAGAGTGAGAAAAAAAAAAAATGTGTCTTAAAAATAATATCTAAACCCCAGTACAATAATACATGGCATGGCCAGGGATCAGGAGAAATGTGTCTTCCCACCGACCTTCTGCGCTCTTGCTTCCTTCTGAGGTCTCTTTGAATTATTCCAAACCACTGGGGCCCACACACAGCTAGGCCGCGGCCCAGGTCTGGAACACTGACAGCTCCTAAACCGAGAGGCTGAGTCCTGCATGGGTGCGGGGGCAGCTGGCATTCCCTCTGACAATACCTTTTGGGCTGGTACCTGATTCTAGAAACCACCGCCAGCTGTATCCATTCATCCTAAAAAGCAAGTAAATATTGTTTAAGACGTCAACCCATAAATCCTTAAAATCCATTCATTTGGGTTACTTTACCACATCTCCCCTTTAATAGAGCGCAGTTATGAAAATATTGTTGGGCTGCCGTGGTTCCCATGTGGATTTCTAGAATAAAATCTATTCATTCACTTCTTAACTTTTTTTTTTTTCAGCTTTAATGTACAGTAGATCAAAAACCTAAAAATCTCTTAAATCTCAGACAAGCTTTAGCATGTTAATGTTACATAGTTACATAGTAGGTGAGGTCGAAAAAAAGACACAAGTCCATCAAGTCCAACCTATGTGTGTGATTATGTGTCAGTATTACATTGTATATCCCTGTATGTTGCGGTCATTCAGGTGCTTATCTAATAGTTTCTTGAAACTATTGATGCCCCCCCCCGCTGAGACCACCGCCTGTGGAAGGGAATTCCACATCCTTGCCGCTCTTACAGTAAAGAACCCTCTATGTAGTTTAAGGTTAAACCTCTTTTCTTCTAATTTTAATGTGTGGCCACGTGTCTTGTTAAACTCCCTTCCACAAAAAAGTTTTATCCCTATTGTGGGGTCACCAGTATGGTATTTGTAAGCTGAAATCATATCCCCTCTCAAGCTTCTCTTCTCCAGAGAGGGAGGAATGTAATTTCAAAAATGTTTCAATTCTTTAAAATCTGCAGCTTTCATTAAAATAATATCCATTTTTCCTACCATGAAGATCCTTGTTCAGGTACTTCCTCTTATGGGATGACAACTTCCTGGCAGTTATGCTCCTGTGTTGTCACTCTGTCACATATACTCCCCTGGTGAAGATTATAAGCGCTGGTGCTGACATGCATTGCGCATGCACAGTTCACTGTTGTCACCATAAGAAATCTGGTCCAGAGCAATGATGTGCAGTCTTTCCTGGAGAGAACCCATGTAGACAGAGGCTGGATCAATTTTTGCATCTCAGTTGCATTGAGGTGTAAAAATTGATGTAAAAAAAGGGAAAGCAATTTTTTTTTGGAAAGTTCTTGGTTAAAGTAAAACTATGGTGGCGTTTTTTTTTAATGTTAGTTTTTTTTTTTCTGGACCTTTTCAAGTTTCATCTTTTTTCACTATTCATATTAAAATTTTATATGACAAGCAAAGATTTATTTGAAACCAGATCCAGGTTCAAATCCAAATTTTTCCTCCCACACACCTCTGACGGCTGGGTTAAAAAATTTTAGGTGCTGAAAGCGGTACCATTATTTTGCATGGAAATTTGGCGTATTATATTGTAGGCCTGTAATTCTTAACAATAACACACTTAAATCTGTCCAAACAAGAGTCTAGTAGATATCCCGGGTATGATGAAGTTTGAAACATAAAAACATAAATTATAATATAATAAATAAATATAAATAATAAAAAAAAAATATATAATAATAATAAAATACATTTCCCCAGGATTCACTATCGCTCAGTTCTGCAAATGTTCTAATTTACTATCGCTGTTTTCTACCTGGTCTAAAGTCACTTTTGACGTAAAGGGACACTTTTTGGTTGCTATGGACAATCTCAAGTTTCCAGGCAGAAAGAACAGTATATATCATATAAAACTGCATGCAGGGCATTGGACAAAGCACTGGGGACACAAGGGATGTGAAATGATGTCATACAATAATGTAAGTTGTAAGATTACAGTGTACTGTATGTGTTATGATTTTTACATTTTTTGACTTTGCCGCACAACGCTCGCAGGGAACGGAGACCGGCACAGAGAGGCTTCGGGAGGAGGACAGAGCCCGCAGACACCGTTGGGGGACATCGCAAGATCCTGGGGACAAGGTAAGTATACCGCACCAGGATCCTGCAATGCAATCCCGAGTGTGGCTAGGGGTTACCGCTAATGGTGCTGAAATTTAACCCTGAGCCACACTCGGGAATACCGTCAGGGAGGTTAAAGCAGAGCTCCGCCAATTTAAAAAAAAAAAAAAGTTAGCAGCTACAAATACTGCAGCTGCTGACTTTTAAAATAAGGACACTTACCTGTCCAGGGCACCCACGATGTCAGCGCCCGAAGCCGATCTGTCCCTGGACTCTCGGGTGGAGGCGCCGCCATCTTTGGTAAGGGAATCAGGAAGTGAAACCTTGCGGCTTCAGAGCCTGGTTTCCTACTGCGCATGCGGGATCCCACTGGTCCCTGCTGTCTTCTGGGACCTGTGTGTCTCCCAGAAGACAGCGGGGGGGACGGAGGAGGGACCAGACATGGCGTAGATAGCCGCGGATACTGCGGCTATCTATGCCAGGAAGTAGGAGCAAATACCTGGATTATACAGGTATCTGCTCCCCCTCCCCCCTGAAAGGTGCCAAAGGGGGAGGGGGAGGATTCTGAAAAGCGGAAGTTCCATTTTTGGGTGGAACTCGGCTTTAAAGTGGTTGTAAACCCTCTCCTATACCCAGTGAAGTGACTGGCCTCAGGCGATACACAGAGATGAAATAAATCATCTTACATACATTGCACCTGTCCACCTCCCTGCAGCCCTTCAAAGTGCTGAATTTTTAGGCTTGTCTGAGAGTTTTGAAAAAAGGGGGCGGAGAGATGAAGTTACACTCTGTAGAGCTCAGTGAGGAGAGCTCTGATAGCTGATTGGAGGGAAGGGTTTGTCTCTTGCCTCCAATCATCTCTCAGAGCTCTCCTCACTGAGCTCTACAGAGTGTAACTTCAGCCCTCCACACGGCACACAGGAACAGAACCGAGGCTGTCAGTCAGCTGGAGGTCCCTCCCCTCCTCCATGGACATGGAAAATTCCCACTGGCTTGCCAGTGGAGGGGTCCACTCAGGATCCAGAAGAGGATCGGTCAGATGGGAATGAAGAGGACTAGCTGTCGAAGATTAACGCCCAGCCTCGGACTAGTGGTCCCCACAGGTGAGAACACTATTCCCCTGCTAGGATAGGCTATAGTGGGATGGAGGGTTGGGAAAAAAAAAACAGATTTTGCCTGGAGTTGGGCTTTTAGGCCTTATGCACACTTGCGTGTTCAGGAGAGGAGCTTTTCGGCAGAACAAAACGCCCAAACGCCCCTGAACGCGTCTAAATGCATGCTTGAGCACTCATTTTAATGGTCAAAATAAATTACTATTCTGGCCAATGGAATGAAATGAATGCTCAAACTCTTGACGTTCTTAAAGGTGTTTGCAAATCACGGCTTTAGGCACATTTTTTATACTGTCTTTTCCTTCTCTGGGGCAAAGCCATCCAGGGAAGGAAAGCAAAATGTCCTGTGTGCATGAGGCCTAACAAAAAAAAGTCCAGCACTGCTTGCATGCTTGAAAATTTACTAAACCAGACTGTCTTGTCTTTGCCATAAACTGGGGAGAGGTTTGTATCTTCTCTATAAGATATCCTACAGCATATGTCATCTGGGCTCTCCTGTTCTGTGGTTCAGGTCCGTTTCACAGCACAGTAAAATAAGATAAAGATAGCTGCTTATATTGGATCTCACAACCTGTTGGCTGCAAGTGGTATGTCGTTTTTACAAATTTCTATGATTAAAAAAGAAATCAGATTGAAAAGAGAACAAAAATTGGTACATATTCTGAATTATGGCCACTGCTTGCATAATTTAGTTTCTCCCAGTTTCGAAGTTGTACACTAGGAATGAACAAAACAGAGTTTTCATCTCCTCCAAATTCCACTGAATATCAGGAGTTTTCAGCTGACTGTTGCCTAAATACACTATATCAAAAGTATTGGGACGCCTGCCTTTACACGCACATGAACTTTAATGGCATCCCAGTCTTAGTTCACAGGGTTCAATACTAAGTTGACCCACCGCAGTCTGCGCTCTAATTCCCAAAGGTGTTCTATTGGTTTGAGGTCCGGTTACTGTGCAGGCCATCCAAGTCCAAGCAGGCACCCCAAACGTGCCCATCCCTGTCTTTATTGACCTTGCTTTGGTCCAAATCATTTGGTGGAGGGGGGATTATTTATTTATATTAGGTTGTTTTTCAGGAGTTGAGCTTGGCCCCTTAGTTCCAGTAGAAGGAAAGGCGTCAGCATACCAAGACATTTTGGACAATTTCATGCTCCCAACTTTGTTGGAACAGTTTGGGGAGTGCAAAAAGCAAGAACCATAAAGACATGGATGAGTGAATTTGGGGTGGAGGATCTTCACTGGCCTCAACCTGATACAACACATTTGGGATGAATTAGAGTGGAGACTGCGAGCCAGGCCTTCTTGTCCACATCAGTGCCTGACCTCACAAATACGCTTCTGGAAGAATGGTCAAACATTCCCATAGACACACTCCTAAACCTTGTGGACAGCCTTCCCAGAAGAGTTGAAGCTGTTATAGCTGCAAAGGGTGGGTCAACTCGATATTGAACCCTACAGACTAAGACTGGGATACCATTAAAGTTCATGTGCGTGTAAAGGCAGGTGTCCCAATACTTTTGGTAATATGGGGGTTATTTACTAAAGGCAAATCCACTTTGCACTACAAGTGCAAACTGCAAGTGCAAAGTGCACTTGAAATTGCACTGAAAGTGCACTTGGAAGTGCAGTCGCTGTAAATCTGAGGGGTAGATCTGAAATGAGGGGAAGCTCTGCTGATTTTATTCTCCAATCACATGCAAGCTAAAATGCTGTTTTTTTATTTTCCTTGCATGTCCCCCTCGGATCTACAGCGACTGAACTTCCAAGTGCATTTTCAGTGCAATTTCAAGTGCACTTTGCACTTGCACTTTGCACTTGTAGTGCAAAGTGGATTTGTCTTTAGTAATTAACCCCCATAGTGTATATTGTAGTCAATGGGCAGTTTTTTTTCTGATGGTGCAATAGGATTTAACTACAGTAGCTCCTGAGTGTTAGGGAAGCTCCTTTCAACTACCCTAAACATGTTCTTGTACCAAAACAGCCCCTCATTACCCACCTCTATTTATTTATTTTATGTTTTTTGGTGAAAAGTAAATACAAAGGCAGATGAAAGAAAAATGACAAATTTAAAGCAACAATTCACAATTAACACACAAAAGAAGGAAAAAAATGCAAATCATACTAAATCAAATATGTGACAATATTTGCCATATGTGCCAAATTGTACCACCTGCCCCACCCTATTAGACTGTAAGCTCTTCTGAGCAGGGCCCTCTTAACCCTCTTGTATTATAACTGTATTGTCTCCTTTTTATATTGTAAATCGCTGCGTAAACTGTTGGTAAGGACCTTGAGAAGGCGCAGGCGCACAAAAGCGGTCATCACAGCAACACTGAGCTTGCGATCCACCTCCATTCACCCCGGTCATCTTTGCTTCCGGCCCCGACATCCGCGTCATCCAGGGCGCCCGGCCTTGGCCAATCCGATCGGCTTGTTTGAGTTTTATCTCCAGCGGTGCGCACTACAACGTAGCAGGCCTGACATCCGTGACAAGCCACCGGATTCATTATTGTGACCCTTGCTTTCCCATCCTGGCGGCTCCCCCTGGAAATCTGGTTATCCATCCCAGGATCGAGAGTTAAAGCACACCGGTTGATGTTAACCCCTCGTCATCTGGACTTCATGGTGGTATCGTGTACACATTTCTTCACAATATATCAACAATGGCAATGAGTTTTTATCTTGCTTTTACATATTTTACTATCTCATTACCATTTGACAGTTGTTCTTAATTATTAATTATTCTAAGTGTGCATCTAATAAATTAACTTTACCTGGCATATAATTAGCAAAGTTTTTTACACTGATCCCATAGAGCGCTGCATTTGTTTTATATGTTCTGTTGTTCACCTTTTCCAGTGGTTGGCAGCTACACTGGGTTTCAGCTTTTTCTTACATTCTCCAGGATATGAACACCTTTATAGATGACTGACAGTTTTAGCGCTCAAGGACTCATTTGTTTTGTTTGCTGTATAAATCCTGTATTATAATAATAATAATAATAAAATATTATTTATTTTTTAATTTTGTAATAAAATATGACTACCCTAAATACAACCCTCCCCAAAACACACACCCTCTAAATAAGTAGCAGAATTATCCTAAGCAGCACAATATTTCAAAATGAGAATATGTGCTTCAGCAAAACTTTGCCAACGTCAGTCTACACATCGCTATTGTAGAGACATGGTCAATTTTCAGTACCAATGCACTAAGAAACTGGTGACTGTTGGCTTTCTCCAATACATTTATATGGGGGTTGTGCCAGATATACTAACAAAGGGGGGTGACAAGACATGCAACACAGCATGGGGGGGGGGGGACCAATGGTCACCAAGATTTGATCGCAGTGCATATGTACATAGAGAATTTTGCAGATGTCTTCACTGGTGAGATCTGGATTGAGCTCTGGTTTAAGCACTAGAAAAAAAAAACAGCAAGAGACATTTACATACCTCCCAACTTTTTGAGATGGGAATGAGGGACACCTATCAGCAGAAGAATGCAGGCATAGGACACACCCCTGGCCACGCCCCCTTAAAGGGGAATTGTGCAAAAAACAAGATTGGTTAAACCCACAAGTGCATAGGTGTGCGCAGCCTATTGCATTAGGGTGTGCACCCCAAAACGCAAACACACATGCGTGCCTATATATATATATATATATATATATATATATATATATATATATATATATATATATATATATATATATATATATATGTATATATATATATATATATAACACACACACAAACACTCTAAATAAATGTAAACATTTAAAAAAGTAGTAGGTTAGTGGATGGTGTCAGTAGTTATTTATTTTTATTATTTTGTTTTTGTATTATTTTTTACAATTTCATTTATATTTTTTATTATTTTAAAAAAAATTTTTTAGAAGCTTTGGTGAAATATCAGCAGGGGGAATCTGTGCTGCAAGGGCTGATTAGGGTGTGCCCAGGCACACTCGGCACACCCCCTGCGCACGCCTATGCACAAGTGCTTTTTTACCACTACTATTCCTTTATATTGGCTTTTGGAATTTACAAATGCAGCAATTTAGAAATCAGGTGAAAGGTTTAGCGCTGGAAAAAGTGCATTTTACATACATCTATATAGATCAGACCAAAATGAGGGACAAATGCGGAGGAATGATGGACAGGGGGACATGGCTCCAAATCAGGGACAGTCCCTCCGAATCAGAGACAGTTGGGAGCTATGCATTTATGTGAATTGGGTGGCTAGTCTCTTGCTACAATATTTGTGCAGCTGTTCATATAAATGTCTGTTTTTTTTTTTCTAGTGCTTAAAAATATATACATTAATGTTTCACTTTTATAAGTTGTTATATTGCATTGTGCAGGTTCTGGCATTTTTTACACGTTCTTTTCTTTATTCGCTTCACTGCTATCAGCCTGCCAAGGGCTTTTGGCTGGTTTACACGATGGTTGCACATATTTCACAACTTTTTCCCTTACAAGCACATACTTCTTAGAACATCAACATCAATATATACTGTATATATACAGTGGGTATAGAACAGAATCACCCCCCCATTTAAAAGAATCACATTTTGTTGCTTTGCAGCCTGAAATGAGGACAGACACAGTTTTTGTTTTACCCAGCTGTATTTACTAGTGCAACTTATAACATTCAAGTAAAAGATAACACCAACATGTCAGAAAAAAAAAAATCAAAAACAGAATCACTGAGTTGGAAAAAGGATCACCCCCTTGTGTCAGTATTTTGTTGAACCATCTTTTGCTTTAATTACAGCCTTTAGTCTGTTGGGATATGTCTCTACTAACTTTGCACATCTAGACTTTACAATATTTGCCCACTCTTCTTTGCAGAACTGCTGAAGTTCAGTTAAAGTTGATGGTGACCGTTTGTTCACTGCAGTTTTCAAATCATTCCACAGATTTTCAATGGGGTTTCAGTCTGGGCTCTGACTAAGGCTCAGGCTCTAATCATGTGCTTAAACAAAAAAAAATCCCATTGAAATCCATGCATCCGGCGCCCTGCATGTAGATTAGGGTCCGGCGCCCTTGCGCCCCTTATGATGCAGCCTCCACTGGTTAATGAATCAGAATACTAGCTTAAAAGAACTTCAAAACAGTTGACATACAGGAATATGTATTTCAGGAGTGTACTGTTTTTAACAGCATGCCAGAAGTTCATACACCTGTACTGAAGCCGACATTCAGTTCCTAGTAGCTGGTTGAATTTGCGGTTGGGTGTGTCCGCCTCTAGTCATACATAATGAGAAGCGGTTTAACCTTAAAGCGGAGTTCCACCCCCTTTATAAACTTTATCTCAATCTATATATCACTGGCCATATTTTCTTCAATGGGCATTCATTATTTTTTTCTGTTAGCTTACCATGATTGTAAGCTTTTCCATATCGCTTCCGGCTTCTCCCACCCACGGATATCTCCATCATATTCTGCGGCGCATTGTCTCTTGGGAGATTTGTGTCATAATTCCCAGGAGTCAGTGTGGCTCCCGCCGCCGCTCATCATTGCGAGATTTGAAAACTGGATCTTCGTTGCCATCACAACAGAGGCGGGCGGGTACTTCTGATGAGGCCGCCCATTGTGACGGCAAGCCGATATGCTTCCTGCGCTGCGAGCTGTGCATACTGCACATGCGCGATAACGGGTGGTGCATGCTGGTTATTCAGCAAGATTATGCTTGTGGGCTTCACATGCCCACAAGCAAGATGGGAAATGCCAAGAAAGAAAAATATAAGGTGATTTTTGATCTAAAATAGTACCGTATTTATCGGCGTATAACACGCACCCCAAGTTTAGGAGGGAATTTTAAGGAAAAAAACTTTTAGGAGGGAAGTTTAAGGGAAAAAAAACTTACATTTAAATGCCCATCAATGCAGCCTTATCAGTGTCATTGAAGCCTTCTCAGTGCAGCCTTATCAGTGCAGCCTTGTCAGTGCAGCCTTGCAGCCATGTCAGTGCAGCCTTGTTAGTGCAGCCTTCCCCAGTGTCCATTGCAGCCTTGCAATCCCCGCCGATCTCCACTGATTTTTTGCGATCGCGCCGACATACACATCCGAGTGTACAGATTCAAATATGGCGCCGGAGGACTCGGCGGAGCAGAGCGAGCGCCGCAGAGATCGGAGGGACTGGGCGGAGCCAAGATACACATAGCCGAATGTACTCACGCCCTGGGCGTGACTGTGAGTGGAGCCGAAAAGAGCCGAGTACACTCGGTATGTGTATCTCGGCTCCGCCCAGTCCCTCCGATCTCTGCGGCGCTCGCTCTGCTCCGCCGAGTCCGCCGGCGCCATATTAAATCTGTACACTCGGATGTGTATGTCGGCGCGATCGGAAAAAATCAGCGGAGATCGGCGTATAACACGCACTCACAATTTTCCCCTGATTTTAAGGGAAAAAAAGTGCATGTTATACGCCGATAAATACGGTAATTTTAGTGGCACAATGTATAGGAATAATGCTTGCCATTATTCTATATTATGATGTAAATATATGAATTTAAAAAAAAATGTCGATATGTCGCTGGAACTCCGCAGGGGGTTTTTCACTGTCAGGGCAATAAGGATGTGGAACTCTCTTCCACAACTGGTGGTGTCAGCGGGGAGTATTGATATTTTTTTTAAAGATTCTTGGGCGTACATCTTAGTGAACACAACATACAGGGATATGGAAAATGATTATTGACATTGAGACACATAAACAGGTTGAACTAGATGGACTATTGTCTTTATTCAACCTTACCTACTATATAATTGTAGCATCCTCTACCAGAAGGTAGGTGCTAGTAAGGAGTATTTTACTAGGTTGTTCAGCACAGGCAAATTTAGGCAGGCCTATGCTGCAAGCTAGGCCCGTCTGTTTTGATCTGGGGGCTGGGAGTGGTTAGAGTAGCAGTGGGTGTGACCACCTGTACTTCAGTTCTGAGGCACCTCCCCTGCTTCCAGGGAGAATGTTCTGGAAGAGGAGGCTGGGCCTAGAACTGGAGTGGCAGGCAGCCCAAGTGGGAGCCCTGACCAATCCCTAACTGGCATTGGCAGGGGGCGGGCCTCCTATATAGGCTGAGGTCACATGCTGCTGGGGAGGAGTAGTCGACTGGGTGACCTGAGGAACGGAGTGCTAGACAGCCGCAGGAGCACACTCCCGTCTGGGGGGGGGGTGTAGCGATCGCAGGAGGAGGCTCAGGGAGCACTGTGAGGGAACATTGCCTCTGCACGTTCATTGGCAATGTCTCTGTCACCACACGGTCGGTGGCAGGGAACTCCTGGAGCAGAGAGGAGCTGTCGGAACGCATGGTCCGGGCAAGTTCCTCATCAAGGACTCAGGGCTGGAAGGTCGGTGAGTGTTACCACAGTGGATGGCTGGAGGTGCTGGAATCTGTGAGGGAACTCTGCTTCTACACGGTCACTAGCGCAGTCTTTATCATGCACACGGTGGATGGTGAGGAGTCCTGGATCAGAGAAGAGACTGTGGGGATGTGTGTCAAATCAGTGTGGCCGGCTGGCACATGGTTTGCAAGTTGGACTGGCTGGGAGCAGTAGTCCATTTCCTAGAAGACAGGCTTTAACCTACTAGGCCTCCGGGGAGAGGTTCTGCAGACCTCAGGCCTAGTAGCAGCGAGTCACCAGAGCCAGTAGAGGGGCTTATTCAGAGAGAGTTCTTCATACCCATTAGAAGAGGATGTGTTATATCTCAAATGTGATTACAAGTTGTGCAGGAGGAAACCAGTCGAGCAAGAGGAAGCAAGTTTAGGCAGGAGGTGAACAGATCTAAGACCATTACTTTTACACGGTCAAAAGTGACGTTTCTGTCCCTCACACGGCGACGGATAGAAAACTCTTAGGAACAGTAGTCTGCATGGAGATACAGAGGGAGCAATAGTCTGCATGGGGATATAGAGGGAGTAACAGCCTGCGGGGAGCTGCAGGAGAAGATTTCTACTTAGTAAAGTATGCACATTCAATCTTCAGGCTCTAACTATGATCAAAGTATACTGATATCTGTAAATATGATGGCAATAATTGATTCTATGGGCATCTCATATCCCAATCCCTATCCAAGTTGTACCCCCCCACCCCCCACCCCAATAAAACAACAAAAACAATGATTGCAAAAGACTGTTCATTGTCTCTGGAAAGGATGCATGAAGTCTGGCAGTAGGGTGATTTGGCGGATTGTTTGTCAGTAGTGCTATCACCATGGCTACAAAACTATATATGTAACTATGTAACTATAATGCAAAGGTTATTGATATCTCAATGCACCTAAAATTTTTTTTAGCTTACTTATCAGTTGTGCCAGTTACAACTGCCTTAGAGTATTTTCCTTACTTTGGCGATATCTCCTAACATTTCCTGTTGTGTCACAAGACAGGCAGTGAAGAAAAATTATCCCCAAACATAGGGGTAGATACGGGGGGAGATAAGTGGATGGAACCCCCCCCCCCCGAGAATGTCTGTGGCACAGCTAGGCACTAGCTCTGACACCATGGATGTCCTAGCAGTAGGCACCTGGAATATCTCTTGCAGGGTGCTCCGGAACCAGAGGTTGTGACTTCCCGACAATATTTTTAAAAATTTCTTGGCAGTGCCACAGTGCCAATGCCACTTGAACTGGAGCCACTGCTTCTGCCACCTGTCAGACTTCAGATAGCTCAGTTCCAGTTCAGAGCTGAGGGTGGCTCTACTTAGCTCCTCCTTGGCTCTGTTCACATTAATTAGCCAAAGGGAGGACTTCCCCTCACTCTAAACTGCTGTTGTATCTCTGGTCTAAGCTCTGGTGAGTACGTTTCGCAAAGAGGGTATATACTTGGGGTAAGATTTGGACTAGGAGGCAGGTAGATCTGTACTGGGTGAAAAATCTGTATTGGGGGGAGAGCTGTACTACAGGGAATTTTGGCTTGGGGAGGGGTTAGTTTTTGGTTGTACTCTGTTAACTGACCTGTGTATTATACTGACCTCTGCGTTACACACCCTTGACCCCTGCGACCGCAACCCTGCATTTGGACTTGTTTCTCCGGCACATCCCACAGATGCTCAGTGGACTGATATCTGGAGAATTTGGAGTCCAAGTCAACATCCCAAACGCACTGTAGTGTTCCTCCAACCATTCTTGAACCAGTTTGCTGTGTTAACGCTGTAGTAAACCGCACCTTTAGGCCTCATTCGCACAAGGCACAATTTGCTCAGCTGAGTCCGCTAGCTCAGCAGGTGATCTCTCCGTTGATCTCCGCTGAGCCGGCAGAAGACGGGTTTGTCTCTGCGCACTGAGCGGGGAGGGGCCTGTCAGAGCACCGCTGATTCTTATGGAGAGATCGGACTAAAATGGACAGCATGTCCATTTTCATCAGATCTCATCCGATCCGCCAAAACGGATAGCGAACTTATCGCCATACATCTGATTTTTAGCGGATCGGATGGCAGATGGGTGTCAGCAGACAAATCTCTGCTGACATCCATCTCCCCTTTTGAGTCAATGGATGGTCTGCTCGGATCCGCCTGAAAAAAAAAACAGGCGGATCCGAGCGGGCTTGCCATGTGAAAGGGGCCTTAAACAAAACGTTATTATGTGCTAGTGTGCATTGCATACTAGCACATTATGAAATACTTACCTTAGATCAAAGCCCTCCAGCGGTGCGCTGTCACCACTGACAGGGCTTCCATCTTCACCCGGCCTCCCTTCAGGTTTTGAATGCTCTGCCCTTCTGATTGGCCGAGCCGAGGCGAAGAGCTCTGAAAGGACGGCACGTGTATCCTGTCCCTTCAGAGCTCATGCGCCGGTGATGACACCAGCTGCATGCAGTGTGAATATCTTCTAAATAGTGCAAGTTAAGGAGATATTTACTGTACCTACAGGTAAGTCTTATTATAAGCTTACCTGTAGGTACAAGTTAAAAATAAGACTTTACTACCACTTTAAATCAACGCATGGTATGAATGGGTTCAAAAAGTGTCCTGGTGTAACTATAAGTTGCAGCAAACCCTAACAGATTCTGGCTAATGCTGTTGTTCATATACTTTTTCAGATTGATCAATAGGTTTTTTTTTTTATATTCTTGTTTAATATATTGTACTGAAATCCTGTTGATTTTTTTAAACTATTTTAAGTAGCATTAACAGGATGGGTGAGAGGGAGGAATCATAACGACACTCATGAGACCCTCCTGGATATAGTGAGAAACCATTGATGCAGAACTAACAGTGTGATAATTTCCCTTCTAAGGGCATAGGAGGTGACACTGGTGACAGGTTCACACCATGGGATAAAAAGATATAGGAGAGGAGCAGAAGAGACATAAAGTTACACCTCACTGCACATATACAGCCAGGTTCATCGAAAACTGCAAACATACAAGAAGGTGTGGAAATTGTCTGCTGCTCTCTTCAAGAGAGCAAATATACAGTATGACCTTATTAACCTTATCTTTTTCGGTCAAAAAAATAAATACATGAAAAGTATAACAAAGGATTAGTTATTTTTTAGCAGTTATTTTATATATGAACATTGGTCTGATCTACATACATAGCCCTACAAAGTGATAGTCCTATAACAGCTCAATTTCAACTTTCTTTGCTTAGATTTTTGTAATTCATAGATTGTATGATACTCTGCAGAATAAACAAATCTGCACCGATCAGCCCTAACATCAGTGGCGTCGCTAGGGGGTGGCTTTTGGGGCTATAGCCCCGAATCTGGGGCCCATAGCCCAGAGTCTCTGCAGGGGTCCCCAAAGGGAGAGGAGACTCTCTGGGGACCCTGATGTAAGTGGGGGGCTCTCTGGGGACCCTGATGCAAGGGGGAGGCTCTCTGAAGACCCTGATTTTAAGCGGGAGGCTCTCTGGGGACCCTGATTTGAAGGGGGAGGCTCTCTGGGGACCTTAATGTAAGGGGGCGCTCTGGAAACCCTGATGTAAGTGGGGGGGCTCTCTGGAGATCCTGATGCAAGGGGGAGGCTCTCTGGTGACTCTGATGTAGGGGGGGGCTCTCTTGGGATATATATATACACACACACACACTCACGTATATTACTGTATATACATGTGTATGCCCGCCCAAGCGTATGACTTTCTTTACTACGCTGCTATGGGCTCTAGCCCCAGATCTTTTGTACACCTAGCAATGCCCCTGCCTAACATTATGATGACCTACCAAATATTGAGTAGGCCCTTTTGCCATCACAACAGCCCCTTTGGCCACCAAAACAGCCCTAACCCATCGTGGTGTGGACGCCACTAAATCTCTGAAGGTACTGTATGCTGTGGTACCTGGCACCAAGCTATAAGTAGCAGATTCTTTAAGTTCTTTAAGTTGTGACGTGGGGCCTCCATGGATCAGACTTATTTTTCCAGCACATCCCACAGATGTTCGATGGACTGAGATCTGGAGAATTTGGAGGCCGAGTCAACATATCAAAATCATTGTGTTCCTCAAACCATTCTTGAACCACTATTGTAGTGTTTCAGGGCTGTGTTTAGATGGTGGTAGGTGAAGGCTTATCAGCAGAACATTGCCCAAAGCACCATACTGCCTCTGCTGGCTTCCCTGCTTCCCATTTTGCACCCTGTTGCCATCTCTTACCCAGGTAAGCCACGCACTTTCACAAAGTCATCCACATGATGTAAAAGAAAATTAATCGTACCAGGCCCCTCTTCCATTGCTTCCAGTTCTAATGCTCATGTGGCCATTGTAGGCATTTCTGGCTGTGGACATGGGTCAGCATGGGCACCCTGACCGGTTCCACAACCCCATAAACAAAAAACTATGATGCCCATTTTCTCTGCTTTCAACGCACCAGCTTCAAGGACATGTTTACTTGTTGCCTAATATATACCACCAACTTTCACATGCCAATGTACTGAGATAGTCAATGTTATTTACTTTACCTGTCAGTGATCCTAATGTTATGGTTGATTGGAGCACATACATAAACAAGTCTGTTTTTTTATCCATTTAAAGTGGTTGTAACCCTAAAAAAAACATGCTCCTGTCCCTTTAAGGCACAAGATACAGCACAGTGCGTTTGCCCTGTCAATTGTCCCTTTCTATTTTCTACAATACCTGGTAGATCCTGCCTGTTCCTGTCCTCCCCTCTGTAAACTGACCACGTTTATAATGGCTGCTAATCTCTGATAGCGTGGTCAGTTTACATGCCTACGTCATCCAGCTATCTCATCGGCATCTCTGCATCTCCCAACACCCTCTCTCCCTCTCAGTTCCGTAGTCTGTGTGAGAGCCAATCTCATCCCCTCCCCTCCCCTCTCCACCTTATGTAATTCTATTCGCTGCAGCTGCTCCAATGCTTGTAAAGTAAAGAAACATGTATTAATTACTTTGATCCTCTTTGTTTTAGGTCCCTGTTAAGTACAGTGTGTGTTTTTCTAAAATTTGAATGCTTCTTTGCAGAGCCCTCCTGTGCAGACTAATGACCTCCCTCAGCTAGCTTGCATTCATCATAGAGAAATCTCAGCCCATCCCACTGTACTCACATACTCGGGAAGGAAAGCAGAGGGAGGTCACAGGACAGCAGGGCTCTGCAAAGAAGGTATTTAGCAGCTAGATAATAACAAAGTATTTTAAAGAGTACCGTATTTAACGGCGTATGAAAATCAGGGGAAAATCGTGGGTGCGTGTTATACGCCAATCCCCCGCCGATTGTGAGCTTTTCAGCAGCTCTCAGCGGCTTTCGGCTTTTCTCAGCAGGTTTCGGCCACTTTCGGCCATTCTCGGCGGCTCTCGCCCGCCCTCGGCCATTCTCGGCGGCCCTCGGCCGCTTTCGGCAATTCTCGCCGGCTCTCGGCCATTCTCGACGGCCGAAAGCCGAGTGCGTCCGAGAGCGGCCGAGAGCCGCCGAGAATGGCCGAAAGCGGCCGAGAGCCGCCGAGAATGGCCGAAAGATGCAAACTACATGGGGCAAGGCTACAGAGGGACGCTGACAAGGCTGACAAGGCTGCAATCGGGTACAAGACTACAGATGGACACTAACAAGGCTACAATGGGGGACAAGGCTGCAATGGGGGACAAGGCTGCAATGGGGGACAAGGCTGCAATGGGGATAACACTACAGATGGACACTGACAAGGCTGCAGATGGACACTGATGCGGCTGCATTGATGGGCATTTAAATGTAAGTTTTTTTCCTTAAACTTTCCTCCTAAAAGTTTTTTTTCTTAAAATTCCCTCCTAAACTTGGGGTGCGTGTTATACGCCGGCGAGTGTTATACGCTGATAAATACGGTAATTCCAGGCATTGGCATGGTATACATATTACATAGGTCCAGCTTGGATCAATGTAAATATGTATATGACATACCTGACTGATGCCTCTGGAAGCTGGAAATGACTAAAGCAGACACTGCTACTTCAGTGATCTCCTCTAGCTTTTGAGTTCCGTGCTGAGTAGGGATGAGCCCGATGTTCGAGTCGAACTGTCGAACGTGGAAAAAGTTTGGACCCAAACCGTGAACCCTATTAAAGTCTATGGGACCCGATCTTGAAAAATTAAAACCCCCAATTTTGAAGGCTTATATGCAAGTTATTGCCCATAAAAAGGGTACGGGGACCCGGGTAATGCCCGGGGGGACATGTATCAATTATTTTTTTTTTTTAAAGATCTTTTTTAACCACTTCAGCCCCGGAAGGATTTTCCCCCTTCCTGACAAGCCCATTTTTGCAATACGGCACTGCCTTTGTACCCAAACAAAATAAATGTCCTTTTCCCCACAAATAGAGCTTTCTTTTGGTGGTATTTGATCACCTCTGTAGTTTTTATTTTTTGCACTATAAACATAAAAGAGCGACAATTTTGAAAAAAAAAACAATATTTTGTACTTTTTGCTGTAATAAATATCCCTAATTTAGGAAAAAAAAATTCTTCATCAGTTTAGGCCGATATGTATTCTTCTACATATTTTTGGTAAAAAAAAAAATCACAATAAGCGTATATTGATTGGTTTGAGCAAAAGTTATAGGATCTACAAAATAGGGGATAGATTTATGGCATTTTTATTATTTGTATTTTTTTTTTACTAGTAATGGCGGTGATCAGCGATTTGCATCGTGACCGCGACATTGCGGCAGACTGATCGGACACTTTTGACACTTTTTTGGGACCAGTGACATTTATACAGCGATCAGAGCTAAAAATAGCCTCTGATTACTGTATAAATGTAATTGGCAGGGAAGGGGTTAACACTAGGGGGCGATCAAGGGGTTAACTGTGTTCCCTAGGTGTGTTCTAACTGTGCAGGGGATGGGACTGACTAGGGGAGGAGACCGATCAGTGTTCCTACTTAGTAGGAGCACACGATCTGTCTCCTCTCCCCTGAGAGAACCTGGATTTGTGTGACCCCGGTTCTCGCTCTGTCACGCGCGATCGCGGGAAGGGGTTAAAGGAGCAGTGATTTTAATGATGCTTAAAGTGAAACAATAAAAAGGAAAAATTCTTTTGGGTCTTTATGGATCTTAAGGGGAACCCACGCCAAAATAAAAAAAACGGCCTGGGGGCCCCCCAAAATCCATACCAGACCCAAAGGAGTTGTTCATTTTCATTGAGGACAAGGGCTTCTTTCCCACAACCCTGGGTGGTGGTTGTGGGGGTCTGCGGGCAGGGGGCTTATCGCAATCTGCAAGCCCCCTTTATCAAGAGATCCCAGCCGAGATTCCGCCCCCCCCCCCTATGTGAATGAGTAGGGTGTACCCCTACTCATTCACCAAAAAAAAAATGTCAAAAAGAAATAAAAACACACACACTGTTTTTGACAATCCCTTTATTTAAAATTTAAAAAAAAATATCCTCCGATGTAGATCCGTCGTCAATCACGATGCCCGCCGCATACTCATTCACATGGGGAGGTGTCGGGATCTGGGGGCTTCCAGGTTCCAATAAGCCCCCTGCCCGCAGACCCCCACAACCCTGGGCGGTGGGGACAAGGTGATTTGGGGCAGGGAGTGCTTAGCACACCCCCATATTAAGGGCATGTGGCCTGGTATGGTTCAGGAGCCCCCCCTTTCCTGGCCTGCCAGGCTGCATGCTCGAATAAGCGTCTAATATGAATTTTGGGGGGGGCCCATTTTAAAAAAAATTGGCATGGGTTTCCCTTAAAATCTACACCAGACCCAGAGGGCCTGGTATGGATTGGGGAGGTGGACCCCCACACCATTTTTTTTTCACATTTTTGTATGTAATGTTTATTTTTTCATTCAGCTGTTAGTGAGGAAGCCCGTTGAGGGCTGATGACTCATCCATTGTTGAGGACGAGGTGGCTGGCTTCCTGGCCCACTCCTTAACAACCAGCAATTCACTGTGCCCTGATTGGGCAAAGCCTTGCACCTGATCAGGTGCATTACTTTAGCTAATCAGAGCTTAGAATGCACGGTGCAGTGCGCAGTGCATTGTGGGGCGCTCGGAGGGAGAAAATCCCGCCGACAGCCCCGCAAATTCGGGTTTTCGCCGAACACATGAACAGGCAATGTTCGGGTCGAGCTTATGCTTGGTTCGAACTGCTCCCCAACACTATCGGCCAGGTATGTCATATACCAGAATATTCCAAGCTGGATCAGTGTAACTATGTATAATGCCGATGCCTGGAATTATACATTAATCCTAGCTATAGGACTTAATGGTGTACAAAGAAAGGAAAAGAGCCCCATATCTATGACTGCATATGCAACCTGGCTACATTACAGTGATAAATACTGAGAGTATAGTTAGGTTTTAAAATCAAAGACTATGAGGCAGTTAACATTTACAGGAAGGGGTCGGCTATGGTGGCTTCTATATTCATGGGTTTCCTTTATTAGGTTATACTGCACAGTATTTTGATCTCCTAGCATAGGTGTGCGCACAGGGTGTGCCAGGTGTGCCCAGGCACACCCTAATCCACCCTGTGCAGCATAGATTCTCCCTACTGCCCTAGCCCCCCCCCCTTCCCCCAGCACCGCAGTTGGCTTCCCTCCTCTCCTCCCCCGACAGCTGTTGCTGCAAGGATGTTTTATGATGGATAGGGATGGAGGAAGGGGCCAGTAAATATGTCATTTACTGGCCCCTTCCCTTTCTGAATGAACACAGTGAGCGATCAGTAGTGTGTGTGTGAGCTTTGGGGTGCACACCCTATTGCAATAGGCTGCGCACACCTATGTCTCCTAGATTGTAAGCTCTAACGAGAAGGGTCCTCTGATTCCTCCTGTATTGACATGTATCGTAATTGTATTGTCTGCCCTCATTTTGTAAAGTGCTACGCAAACTGCTGGTGTTATCTAAATTCTGTATTATAATAAAAATTACTAAACAGCTAAAATATTAGAGGTTAGAAAAACTCTTGTTCATACCATACCTCTTCTTTAACCACTTGCCAGCCGCCGCAGTTTTACTGCGGCAAAATGGCGCGGCTGCGCGAAACAACGTTATCTTACATTGCTTCGCCCTGTGGCCACTAGGGGCACGCACGCTGCTCACCCCCGGAGCCGATACGAGTGCCTGGCGGGCGCGTTGACCGCCGGGCTCCCGCGATCGCTTGTGACAGAGCGAGAACCGGGATCTGTGCGTGTAAACATACAGATCCCGGTTTTCTGAGTGGAGAAGAGACTGATCGTGTGTTCATACAAAGTATGAACACTGATCTCTCTCTTTCCCTAGCAAGTCCCATCCCCCCTACAGTTAGAACATACCTAGGGAACACAGTTAACCCCTTGATCGCCCCCTAGTGTTAACTCCTTCCCTGCCAGTGACATTTTTTACAGTAATCAGTGCATTTTTATAGCACTGATCGCTATATAATTGTCAGTGGTCCCAAAAATGTGTCAAAAAGTGTCTAATTGTCGCAGTCCCGATAAAAAATCACAGATCACCGCCATTACTAGTAGAAAAACAAATAATAATAAAAATGCCATAAATCTATCCCCTATTTTGTAGATGCTATAACTTTTGCGCAAACCAATCAATATACACTTATTGAGATTTTTTTTAATGAAAAATATGTAGAAGAATACATATCGGCCTAAACTGAGGAAGAAATTAGTTTTTAACCACTTCAGCCCCGGAAGATTTGGCTGCTGAATGACCAGGGCATTTTTTTTTAATATGGCACTGCGTCGATTTAACTGACAATTGCGCGGTCGTGCGACGCTGCACCCAAAAGAAATTGACGTCCTTTTTTTCACACAAATAGAGCTTTTTTTTGGTGGTATTTGATCGCCTCTGTGGTTTTTATTTTTTGCGCTATGAACAAAAAAAGAGCGACAATTTTGAAAAAAAAACACAATATTTTGTACTTTTTGCTATAATAAATATCCCCTTTTTTTTAAAAAAAAGCAAATTTTTTCCCAGTTTAGGCCGATATGTATTCTTCTACATATTTCTGGTAAAAAAAATCGCAATAAGCGTATATTAATGGGTTTGCGCAAAAGTTATAGCTTTCGCAAAATAGGGGGTAGATTTATAGCATTCTTCTTCTTCTTTTTTTTACTAGTAATGGCGGCGATCTGCGATTTTTATCGGCACTGCGACATTATGGCGGACACATCGGACACTTTTGACACATTTTTAGGACCATTGGCATTTATACAGCTATCAGTGCTATAAAAATGCACTGATTACTGTAAAAATGGCACTGGCAGGGAAGGGGTTAACACTAGGGGGCGATCAAGAGGTTAACTGTGTTCCCTGCTACGTGTTTCTAACTGAAGGGGGAGGGGACTGACTAGAGGAAGTGACGGATCGTGGTTCCTAGCTAATAGGAACACACGGTCTGTCACTCCTCCCAGAACGGAACAGGGGTTTGTGTGTTTACACACACACTTCTGTGTTCTGTCTCTCATGCTCGCGATTGACTGGTGGCTGGCGGTCATCGCGACCGTCGGCCACGAACATCGGCACCCTCGCAGTGCAGTGGGCATGTTCGCGTGCCTCTGGTGGCGCATGCGCGCCTGCTATCCCGATCCCGCAAGCCGACATATAGCTAAGACGGTTCGCGGGATCGTGCCGACCTGTAGCAGTAAAATGAAGGCGGCTGGTCGGCAAGCGGTTAAAATAAAAAAATATTTATTATAGCAAAAAGTAAAAGATATTGGGGGTTATTTACTAAAGGCAAATCCACTTTGCACTACAAGTGCAAACTACAAGTGCACAGTGCACTTGAATTTGCACTGAAAGTGCACTTGGAAGTGCAGTCGCTGTAAATCTGAGGGGTAGATCTGAAATGAGGGGAAGCTCTGCTGATTTTATTCTCCAATCACATGCAAGCTAAAATGCTGTTTTTTTATTTTCCTTGCATGTCCCCCTCGGATCTACAGCGACTGAACTTCCAAGTGCATTTTCAGTGCAATTTCAAGCTGTAGATCCGAGGGGGACATGCAAGGAAAATAAAAAACAGCATTTTAGCTTGCACATGATTGGATAAAAAATCAGCAGAGCTTCCCCTCATTTCAGATCTACCCCTCAGATTTACAGCGACTGCACTTCCAAGCGCACTTTCAGTGCAAAACGGATTTGCCTTTCGTAAATAACCCCCAATGTGTTTTATTTTTCAAAATTTGTCGCTCTTTTTTTGTTTATAGCGCAAAAAATAAAAACCGCAGAAGTGATGAAATACCACCAAAAGAAAGCTCTATTTGTGGAAAAAAAAAACGTCAATTTTGTTTGGGTGCAACGCTGCACGACTGCGCACTTGTCAGTTAAATTGCATTTTAGGTGCACTTTGCACTTGTAGTTTGCACTTGTAGTGCAAAGTGGATTTTCCTTTCGTAAATAACCCCCATTGTGTTTTTTTCAAAATTGCTGCTGTTTGCCGCTTTTGTTTATAGCGCAAAAATTAAAAACCGCAGACGTGATCAAATACCACCAAAAAAAAAGCTCTATTTGTGGGGAAAAAAAAGGACGCACATTTTGTTTGGGTACAGCGTCGCACGTCCGCGCAATTGTCAGTTAAAGCGACGCAGTGCTGAATCGCAAAAAGTGCTCTGGTCAGGAAGGGGGTAAAATCTTCCGCGGCTGAAGCAGTTAAACCTTCACAGATAGCATGTGCTCCTTTAAAACACCAGCAAATGTGATGTGTAGAGAAGCACTTTGGGCGTATGTTGTATGTGAAAACGCATACAAGGTTCCGCTAAATAAGTAAATAACACACAAATTGAATAGCAGGGAAATGATTTATTAACATCAGCTTAGTGGCATTAGAGGGTTCTCTTTAAGTGCAGGTAGAATTAAAAATTTACAAAACTGAGCGACACGGAAATTTTGCAGGACAGAATTGATGATGAATATTTCATAGGCTGGACTCTATTCACCTTCAATACACACCACCAAAGCCACCATTAAAATTTTACGCCACCTTCGTGCCTCTAGAATGGAGAGCACCACTTCTGCATTGTGGTAACTCTTTCCTTGCTCTGGAATAATGCCATACATTATAATAAGTTGTCCGGGCGATGGACCTACAAAGCGCCTGTGTTGGTCTTTCAAGGTTTACATTCTTTCTAAGAAGAGGTTATCAAGCCATAGTCACACATGCCTTGTTGATAACCCCCTTTCCCTTTTTTAGTTTATTTTTAAGAATATTGTGATTGCGTATCAAAAAATCCTGCTAAAAATAGTCCTGTTGTGTTGTCAACTGCATAGAAGAAAAAAAAGCTGAGTGATGCGCTCATTTGTACTCCGGATTTACAATGGGGCACATCCTGTGGCTGGTCTGCAGACTCCTAGATAAGGGTGCTGGATGACTGGTCCATGGATCACGAGAGGTGCACCCACATAATATGCAGATGTACATACGCTGGGGCTTGTGCTTCACTGCCATTTGTTTATTGATGAGCCTCAAATTCAGCTTTAAACTGACAGTTCATCAGCATATATAAACAGGTGATGTCATTAGGCACATGAATACAAGGTGGTAAAGCTCTAGCGAATCACAGCAATGCATACCTCCCAACTTTTTGAGATGGGAATGAGGGACACCTATCAGCAAAAGTATGCAGGCATAGGACACACCCCTCGCCACACCCCCTTACAGGAGAATTGTACAAAAAAACAAGATTGGTTAACCACTTAAAGTGGTGTTCCGGCCGAAATTATACTTTATAAATAAAAATACCCCTATAATACACAAGCTTAATGTATTCTAGTAAAGTTAGTCTGTAAACTAAGGTCTGTTTTGTTAGTTTATAGCAGTAGTTTGTTATTTTATAAACTTACAGCAGGCCGTGGCCATCTTAAGTGTGGGCATCTGAAGCCAGACTGCGTTTCTTCCTGGATCTCATCCTTGCAGATCTCGCACACGCTCAGTGCAGCACAAGCAGTGTAATAGGTTTCAGGTCATGTTTCCATAGCAATGGCAGTTTCAGAGGAAGTTGCCGCCCCTTCCCAGAAGGCATTGCAAACAGGAAATGATGCGATGGGCCGCGGCCAGGGAGGAGGAAGTGAAAAATTAATACAGCAGATATACAGTAAGTTGTGAGAAAAAAAATAAAAAAATATCCAATTTGTTTACAGTGCACAGTTTAGTGAGGGATGCTGGAGAGTTGTAAAAGTGGGTGGAACTCCACTTTAAGGACCAGCCTCGTTTTGGATTTTAGGTGTTTACAAGTTTAAAACAGGTTTTTTTGCTAGAAAATTACTTAGAACCCCCAAACATTTTAAATGTTTTTTCTTCTAACACCCTAGAGAATAAAATGGCAGTCATTGCAATACTTTTTTTTGCACCGTATTTGCGCAGCGGTCTTAAAAGCGCACTTTTTTTTTTCAAAAATGCACTTTTTTGAATAAAAAAATAAGACAACAGTAAAGTTAGCCCAATTTTTTTTTTTATATTGTGAAAGATAATGTTACGGCAAGTAAATTGATACCCAACATGTCACGCTTCAAAATTGCGCCCGCTCGTGGAATGGCGTCAAACTTTTACCCTCAAAAATCTCCATAGGCAACATTTAAAAAATTCTACAGGTTGCATGTTTTGCGGTACAGAGGAGGTCTAGGGCTGGAATTATTGCTCTCGCTCTACCGGTTCATGGCGATACCTCACATGTGTGGTTTGACCACTGTTTTCATATGCGGGTGCTACTCGCGTATGCGTTCGCTTCTGCGCGCGAGCTCGTCGGGACGGGGGGGGGGGGTTTAAAAAAAAAAAAAATGTTATTTTTATTATTTATTTTACATTATTTTATTTATTTTTACACTGTTTAAAAAAAAAAAAAATGTGTCACTTTTATTCCTATTACAAGGAATGTAAACATCCCTTGTAATAGAAAAAAGCATGACAGGTCCTCTTAAATATGAGATCTGGGGTCAAAAAGACCTCAGATCTCATATTTACACTAAAATGCAATAAAAAAAAATAAATTAAAAAAAAGTCATTTAAAAAAATGTGCCTTTAAGAGGAGTGGACGGAAGTGACGTTTTGACGTCGCTTCTGCCCAGCAGTGTCATGGAGACGAGTGGGCGCCATCTTAGCCTCACTCATCTCCAGGCACAGCACGGAGACGGATGCGATCGCCTCCGCCGCTACCGACGGCTCTCTCCGGTAAGCGGCGGAGGGCACCGGATGGCGGTGGGAGGGGGCCCTCTCCCGCCACTGATAAAAGTGATCTTGCAGCGAATTAGGGACCACTTTTATCTGAAAGCTGGCCGCCGCACGAAGACGGGGATACCGGGGTTATGGCAGCTAGCTGCTGCCATAACAAAGATATCCCCGTTCAAAGTTTGGACGTACATCGTCGTGCGGCGGTCGGCAAGTGGTTGAAAACCACAAGTGCTTTTTTTTACCACTACTATTCCTTTATATTGGCTTTTGGAATTTACAAATGATGAAAGCTTTAGCACTGGGAAACACTTTTTGATAGATAAAAAGTGCATTTTATATACAACTATATAGATCAGACGAAAATGAGGGACAAATGAGGAGGAAAGAGGGACAGAGGGACATTGCTCCAATTCAGGGACAGTTGGGAGGAATGACAATGTAATATTTGCAGATCACTTGATTTAAAGCTGAATCTTAAGCCTCGTACACACGATCGGACTTTATACAAAATTTCCCGTGGATTTCTGTACAAAGGGCGTTGGCCGTGAACTTGTATTGCATACACACGGCAGGACTTTTTAGGCATCAAACACGAACGTAGTGACGTTTCGGCGCCACCCTTTGGTCAACTTCTGTATTGTTGTCTGATCTTTTGCATTAGTTCTGAGCATGCGTGTTTGTACTTTGTACTAAAGTCTGATGGTTTTGTGTACACATGATCGGACTTTTGTTGCCGCCAAGTTTGTCTGTTCGCACGGCCAACATTTGTCCGATGAAAACCGAAAAAGTTTGTCCGATGGAGCGTACACACGGTCAGATGTTGCCTTAAAACAGCTCATTTGCATGTTTGATGTCAAAAAGTCCGATCGTGTGTACGAGCCTTTAAAGTGACAGCTCAGTATAGCATGATATTAGAATAGTTAGTATGGATTACAGTATTGTGATGTCAAAGTGATTTAAATGATCGCTTTGTAAAACAACCCATTCAGTTTAACCGCATCAGCCCCGGAAGATTTGGTTGCTCAATGACCAGGCCATTTTTTGTGATTCGGCACTGCGTCGCTTTAACTGACAATTGCGCGGTCGTGCGATGCTGTACCCAAACAAAATTGACGTCTTTTTTTCCCACAATTAGAACTTTCTTTTGGTGGTATTTCATCACCTCTGCAGTTTTTATTTTTTGCGCTATAAACAAAAAAAGAGCGACAATTTTGAAAAATAAAACACAATGGGGGTTATTTACAAAAGGCAAATCCGCTTTGCACTGAAAGTGCACTTGGAAGTGCAGTCGCTCTAAATCTAAGGGGAAGATCTGAAATTAGTGGAAGCTCTGCTGATTTTATCATCCAATCATGTGCAAGCTAAAATGCTGTTTTTTATTTTCCTTGTATGTCCCCCTCGGATCTACAGCGACTGCACTTCAAAGTGCACTTTCAGTGCAAAGTGGATTTGCCTTTCGTAAATAACCTGCAATATTTTGTACTTTTTGTTATAATAAATATCCCCATTTTTTTTTTTTTTTTAAAAAGCAAATTTTTTCCTCAGTTTAGGCCGATATGTATTCTTCTACATATTTTTGGTAATAAAAATCCCAATTAGCGTATATAGATTGGCTTGTACAAAAGTTATAGCGTCTACAAAATAGGGGATAGATTTATAGCTTTTTATTATTATTATTTTTTTTTACTAGTAATGGCGGTGATCTGTGATTTTTTATCGGGACTGCGACATTATAGCGGACACATCGGACACTTTTGACACTATTTTGGGACCATTGTCATTTATACAGTGATCAGTGCTATAAAAATGCACTAATTACTGTAAAAATGTCACTGGCAGGGGGCGATCAAGGGGTTAACTCTGTTCCCTAATGTGTGTTCTAACTGAAGGGGGATGGGACTGTCTAGGGGAGATGACAGATCGCTGTTCATACTTTGTATGAACACACGATCTGTCTCTTCTCCCCTCAGAGTGTGTGTTTACACACACAGATCCCAGTTCTTGGTGTGTTGTGAGCGATCACGGTCATCGCACCCGCCGAGCACTCACATCGGCTCCGGGGGTGAACAGTGGGCACGCGCACGCCCCTAGTGACCACAGGACGAAGCAACGTTACATAACGTCATCTTGCCCAGCCGTGCCATTCTGCCACAGTAAAACTGCGGCAGCTGGTCGGCAAGTGGTTAAAATAGAAATGAAAGGAAAAACATTTGTGTATAGAGATAAAAAAAATATTATAAATACCTTGTTTACCCTTTTTTATAAGTAATCACATTCCCTCTGTTCTCAGCTGCGTAAGAGCTGGGGGAGGAGAAACAACAGGACACTCATCTTCCCAGGCTGTGCAGTGGGGGCATGTCAAGGCAAGTCTGTTCTTTGGAGGACAGCAGGCTGGGTTCCAAGCACATCCAGAGAACTGACCATGGTGTGCTCTCCTGCTTAGTGTGGTCAGTTCTTAATAGGAAAGCAGAGAGACTGGCAGGGACACCAGGGATTTCACACAAAGGAAGCAATACAAAGAGAACAGGATACTTTCTCATACAAGTAAATGGTACAGCAGGCACATATCAGGAATATTAAGTGTTGGGGTAACAAACAATTTAAGGGAAACATCTTTTCTGAGAAAAAAGATTCTCTCCTGGTCACTTGTATACATTGCAAAGATTTTAGCAAATGTCATCAGATTCTTAATTGCTTCTGGTCTATAGATACTGAGATGAGCCAGGACTGTGTGTTATGGTGCGCTGCAGGGTGGGGGTGTTGCCTGCTATCGCAATACAAAGATCTGATTGGGCCAGTGAATAAAAGCCTTTCATTTGCTATCATCAGCCTCTTTGAAGTGACATTTTATAGCACAGTAAGTAAAGCTGCACAAGCATACACTATATTATCAAAAGTATTGGGACACCTGCCTTTACACACACATGAACTTTAATGGCATCCCAGTCTTAGTCCGTGGGATTCAATATTGAGTTGGGCCACCCTTGGCAGCTATAACAGCTTCAACTCTTCTGAGAAGGCCGTCCACAAGGTTTAGGAGTGTGTCTATGGGAATGTTTGACCATTCTTCCAGAAGTGCTTTTGTGAGGACAGGCAGTGATGTTGGACGAGAAGGCCTGGCTCGCAGTATCCGCTCTAATTCATCCCAAAAGTGTTCTATTGGGTTGAGGTCAGGCCTGTCAAGTTCCTCCACCCCAAACTCGCTCACCCATGTCTTTATGGACCTTGTTTGTGCACTGGTACGCAGTCATGTAGGAACTGGAAGGGGCCATCCCCAAACTGTTCCCACAAAGTTGGGAGCATGAAATTGTCCAAAATGTCTTGGAATGCTGACGCCTTAAGAGTTCCCACTGGAACTAAGGGGCCAAGCCCAACCCCTGAAAAACAACTTCACACCATAATCCCCCCTCCACCAAATGATTTGGACCAGTGAACAAAGCAAGATCCATTAAGACATGGATGGACATGTTTGGGGTGGAGGAACTCACGACCTGCTTCCTGATTGGCCGGGAGGAGAATCAGTGTTGCAATAGTGAATATTCATGTGCTATTGTCACACAACTGGGTGGGATCAGGGTACAGTGCTCTGCGCCCCGAGCCCACCCTTTTTTTTAAACCTATTACCTGGCCTCTGGCTCTAATCACTTAGTTCAACCCCCCCCCCCCCTTATTGGCATCCATGTGTCTGCATGTAGATCAGTGGGACGGACGCATGAATAGGGGGGCGCCCCTAATGGACGGGCTGCCACTGCTGTACAACTATATAGATCAGACCAAAATGAGGGGCAAATGAGGAGGAAAGAGGGACAGAGGGACATTGCTCCAAATCAGGGACAGTCCCTCGAAATCAGGGACAGTTGGGAGCTATGTGTATACTAAACACAGAGGGTCACTCACTCAACACCTCTTAAGGAACAGAAGACGATCTTTGATTGGACGAGGCAGAGATCCTGAGCCCCTTTAGTAGGCTGCGTTTAGTTTTATCCCATGGAGTTAGTGACAGGCTGACTTTAAGAGGTATTTTAAGGTTTAGCTGATTTAGACCCCAATGTACCGGGTCATGCAAGCTCCTTTTTTTTCAATCTATCATCCACAGAATGCTGGGCTATAAATGCGATTGAACTTTTATAACACATTTACTGTCATACTGGGACTCTGCTCTTCTGGAATGCATACAAGTTGCGGAAAATGGATTTTATCATTGTTCAGTAGCTTGGCAAAAAAGAAGTGTAGTTTTTCTTGTAGAGGACTCTCATAGATTTTGTTTTCCTCCCCGCGCTCCCTACATAAAATATTAACACCGCAATTAAACCTAAAGAGCAGTCTGCTGTTTACAATAATTTATTGATCATTTATAAACACTTCTCCCAGGTGCAATCCACTCACTACTCTGATTTATAAGCAGGGCGTGTTCCCCCTACAAACGCGTCGGGCAGAGCGCACACCGAGAATGATACAATATGCTGAGTTCATGAAGCTTTCTCTATGGCATCCTATTAGCAGAAGGAAATTAACTGTCACAAGCAAAGCTGAACTCCAGAACCGGCAAATATTGTCTAAATACAAGAGGCGTGTGTATTCTTACTTTAATCTTACTGTGCTTTGTATATTTCTTCCAGATCTGTGCAGTTTTCCAGTGTAAAAGTTTACCTCTGTGTAGGAACTTCCTGCAATAAAGACCGCTCACTGCTGCTCTCTCTTCATGTGCAGGGTGACTGGTCTTGTCTCCACCCCCTTTAGTAGTGGGTGGGCCTGCTGGGCCCCTCCCACAGCTCTGCTCTCTGTATGGACAGCATAGGGATACCTTTTACAAGGTAATAACTGGCTGTGCAAAGGCATTTGTTGCACACAAAGTGGAGTGGATTTATATCATATATTGAGGAATACAGTATACCATATTTATCGGTGTATAACACGCACCTTAACTTTAAGAGGGAAGTTTCAGAAAAAACCTTAAAATGGAGTTCCACCCAATTTAACAACTCTTCAGCATCCCTCACTAAACTGCCCACTGTAAATGAATTGGATATTTTTTTATTTTTTTCCCAGCACCTACTGTATATGTGCTGTATTAATTTTTCACTTCCTCCTCCCTGGCTCATCGCATCATTTCCTGTTTGCAGTGCCTTCTGGGAAGGGGCGGCAACTTCCTCTGACACTGCTTGTGCTGCACTGAGCATGTGCGAGATCTGCAAGGATGGGATCCAGGAAGAAATACAGTCTGGCTTCAGATGCCCACACTTAAGATGGCCACGGCCTGCTGTAAGTTTATAAAATGACAAACTACTGCTATAAACTAACAAAACAGACCTTAGTTTACAGACTAACTTTACTAGAATACATTAAGCTTGGGTATTATAGGGGTATTTTTATTTAAAAAGTATAATTTCGGCCGGAACACCACTTAAAATTTTAAAATAAGGGTCAGTGCTCTGCAGCCTCACCAGTGCCCATCAATGCAGCCTGATCTATGCCCATCTGGAGCCTCTAATATGCCCATTATTGCAGCCTGTTTGGTGCCCATCTGCAGCCTCTAACGTGCCCATCTGCAGCCTCTAATATGCCCATTATTGCAGCCTGTTTGGTGCCCATCTGCAGCCTCTAACATGCCCATCTGCAGCCTCTAATGTGCCCATTATTGCAGCCTTTTTAGTGCCCATCTGCAGCCTCTAACATGCCCATCTGCAGCCTCTAATGTGCCCATCTGCAGCCTCTAACGTGCCCATCTGCAGCTTCTAACTTACCCATTACTGCAGCCTGTTTAGTGCCCATCTTCAGCCTCTAACGTGCCCATCTGCAGCCGCGCCAGTGCTGGATGACACAGATCCACGATCAGGGCCGGATTAACATAGGGGCTGGTGGAGCTGCAGCTCCAGGCCCCTCCCTCAATATAGGCCCATGGAAGTGGCTTATGGATATCTGTGTGCCTTCCTGAAGGAAGAGGAGCCCTCCATGGAGGAGACAAGAGTTAGTGCAGCCGAGTCCTGTCTCTGCCAATGCCTCCTGTCCTGACTCCTATCACAGGATCTGTTCCACTCACACTCAGTGTCTGGGAGCTGTCTGGGGGAGGGGCGCTGATGTTCTCCTAACCAGCAGGAGCCCGGGAGGAAGGACATCTCCCATGCTGTTATGATAAGGTCAGTACATTTGTTAGGGAGATGTGTAATTATTGTGCTAGGGGACAGACTGCTGCTTCCCCCCATGTAATGTGCTCTCCCTCTTGTGCCCACCATGTCATGTGCTGTACATTGCAGTGCCCACCATGTAATGTGCAGTGCCTTGCAATGCCCGCTATGTTATTTGCAGTGTCCACCATGTCATGTGCTGTGCCCACTATGTAATGCGCTGTGCCATGCAGTGCCCACCATGTCATGTGCTGTGCCCACTGTGTAATGTACTGTGCTGTTCAGCAGTTCCCACCATGTCATGTGCTGTGCCCACCCTGCCATGTGTTGTGCCCACTGTGTAATGTACTGTGCTGTTCAGCAGTTCCCACCATGTCATGTGCTGTGCCCACCCTGCCATGTGTTGTGCCCACTGTGTAATGTACTGGGCTGTTCAGCAGTGCCCACCATGTCATGTGCAGTTCCTAACATGTAATGTGCAGTTGCATTGACCAACATAAAATGTGCTGTGCCATGCAGTGCCCACCATGTAATGTGCTGTGCCATGCAGTGCCCCCCATGTAATGTGCTGTGTCCAGTATGTCATATGCTGTACATTGCAGTGCCCTCCATGTAATGTGCAGTGCCCACCATGTCATGTGCTGTACGTTGCAGTGCCCACCATGTAATGTGCAGTGCCCACCATGTCATGTGCTGTGTATTGCATTGCCCTTCATGTGATGTGCAGTGCCCCCTATGTTGTGCTCTGCCTTGCAGTGCCCACCATGTAATGTGAAGTGCACACCATATCATGTGATGTGCCATGCAGTGGCCACCATGTCATGCACTGTGCTCGCCATGTAATGTGCAGTGCCCACCATGTCATGTGATGTGCCATCCAGTGCCCACCATGTCATGTGCAATGCCCACCATGTCATGGGCTGTGCCATTCAGTGCCCCCCATGTAATGTGCAGTGCCCACCATGTCATGTGCTGTGTATTGCATTGCCCTTCATGTGATGTGCAGTGCCCCCTATGTTGTGCTCTGCCTTGCAGTGCCCACCATGTAATGTGAAGTGCCCACCATATTATATCATGTGATGTGCCATGCAGTGGCCACCATGTCATGCACTGTGCTCGCCATGTAATGTGCAGTGCCCACCATGTCATGTGATGTGCCATCCAGTGCCCACCATGTCATGTGCAATGCCCACCATGTCATGGGCTGTGCCATTCAGTGCCCACCATGTCATGTGCTGTGCCTTGCAATGCCCGCTATGTAATTTGCAGTGTCCACCATGTCATGTGCTGTGCCATGCAGTGATCCCACCATGTAATGTGCAGTGCCCACCATGTAATGCGCTGTGCCATGCAGTGCCCACCATGTCATGTGCAGTTCCCACCATGTCATGTGCTGTGCCCACCCTGCCATGTGTTGTGCCCAGCATGTAGTGTGTTGTGCCCACTGTGTAATGTGCTGTTCAGCAGTGCCCACCATGTCATGTGCAGTTCCTAACATGTAATGTGCAGTTGCATTGCCCACCATGAAATCTGCTATGCCATGCAGTGCCCACCATGTAATGTGTTATGCCCACCATGTAATGTTCTGTGCCCACCATGTAATGCACTGTGCCCACCACGTCATGTGCTGTGCCATGCAGTGCCCACCATGTAATGCGCTGTACACACCATGTAATGTGCTGTGCCATGCAGTGCCCACCATGTCATGTGCAGTGCCCACCATGTCATGTGCTGTGTTGTGCCCACCATGTCATGTGCTGTGTTGTGCCCACCATGTCATGTGCTGTGTTGTGCCCACCATGTCATGTGCTGTGTTGTGCCCACCATGTCATGTGCTGTGTTATGCCCACCGTGTCATGTGTTGCACCATGCAGTGCCTACCATCTAATGTGCTATACTCACCATGTAATGTGCTGTACATTGTCCACCATGGCATGTGCCGTGCAGTACCCACAATGGAATGGGCTCTGTGGGGCTCACCATGTCATGTGCTGTGTCCACCATTTAATGGGCTGTGCTCACAATGTAATGTGCTGTGTCGTGCAGTGCCCACCAATGTGCCCAATGGAATGTGGTGTGCAGGGCTCACCATGTCATGTGTAGTGTCCACCATTTAATGTGCTGTGCTCACAATGTATTGTGCTGTGCTGTGTCGTGCAGTACCCACCTTGTCATGTGCTGTGCAGTGCCCACCATGCCATGTGCAGTGCCCACCATATAATATGCTGTGCCCACCATATAATGTGCTGTTCAGTGCCCACTTGTAATGTGCAGTGCCCACCATGTAATGTGCTCAGCTGTGCCCGCGATGTCATGTGCTGTGCCCATCATATAAGGTCCTGTGCCCACCGTGTGCATGTGCTGTGTTGTGCCCACCATGCAATGTGCTGTGTTGTGCAGTACCAACCATGTCATGTGCTGTGTCCACCATATAATGAACTGTGCCTACCTTGTAATGTGCCGTATTGGGCAGTGCCAACCGTGTAATGTGCTGTGCCCACCATATAATATGCTGTGCCCACCATATAATGTGCTGTTCAGTGCCCACTTGTAATGTGCAGTGCCCACCATGTAATGTGCTCAGCTGTGCCCGCCATGTCATGTGCTGTGCCCATCATATAAGGTCCTGTGCCCACCATGCAATGTGCTGTGTTGTGCAGTACCAACCATGTCATGTGCTGTGCCCACCATATAATGAACTGTGCCTACCTTGTAATGTGCTGTATTAGGCAGTGCCAACTGTGTAATGTGCTGTGCCCACCATGTAATGTACTGTGCTTTGCTTACCATTAAATGTGCTGTATCCATGTATCCACCATGTAATGTGTTGTGCCAACCATGTAATGTACTGTGCTATTCCCCCCCCCCCATGTAATGTACTATGCTGTGCCTCCCACAGACTCACCCCCTCACTCCCACCCCCCTCTCTCTTTCACCCCCTCTCTCTCTCACCCCCTCTCTCTCTCATCCCCTCTCTTTCATCCTGTTCTCTCTCTCACCCCCTTCATCCCTTACCACCCTCTCTCTCTTTCACCCTCTCTCTATTCCCCTTTTTCTCACCCCCCTCTCTCGTCCCCTCTCTCTCACCCTCTCTCTCTCTCTCATTCCCCCTGCCTCTCATCCCCTCTCTTTCAACCCCCCATCTCGCTGTCACCCCCCCACCCCTCTCTCTTAACCACTCTCTCACACCCCTCTCTCTCTTTAATTTAAATTTAACAAAAATTGTTTGCTTTTTCATTTTATTTATTTCCATAAAAAGGCCCACCAAAATCCTTAGCACCAGGCCCATGTTGCTCTTAATCTGGCCCTGTCCACGATCTCCTGTGTATCTGGCACTCAGTCACTCACAGTCCCACCCGGCTCATATGACTGACAGAACAGTGGTCCAATGCCGGGCCAGGGGGGCGGGACTGTGTGTGACTGAGCGCCGGATACACAGGAGATCGCGGCTGTGTGTAATCCAGCGGCACTCGTCCCCTCCTTCCACTCCGAGGTCGCAGGGATCGGCATATAACACGCACACACACGATTTCCCCCCGATTTTCAGGGGGGAAAAGTGTGTGTTATACACTGATATATACGATATTTATTTATTTAGCAAAAAGTAAAAAATCTTTTTTTTTCAAAATTGTTGCTATTTTTTTGTTTAAAGCGCAAAAAATAAAAACCGCAGAGGTGATCAAATACCACCAAAAGAAAGCTCTATTTGTAGGGAAAAAAGGACATCAATTTTGTTCGGGTACAACGTCGCACGACCGCGCAATTGTCAGTTAAAGTGACGCAGTGCCTTATCGCAAAAAATTACCTGGTCATTAAGGGGGAAAATCTTCCGTGGCTGAAGTGATTAAAGGGTAACTCCACTTTAGTGGGAAAAAAAAATAGCAGAAAAAAGAAAAAGCAACTCAAGTCATACAGTAATTCAATGTTAATAAAAAGCACCATTCCTTTTCAATCTGCTGCACTGTAATTTTCTGTAAAATGCAATGCAATATGGCTAAATGGAGGCATTCTGTACACAGATGGTATACAGTACTCCCCCTGAAAATGTCATTTTACTGCTTGTGTGATTGGCTTACTGATTTTACCAGAAGTCTGCACTAAGATACAAATCAGATTGTTGGCATCCCCTGCAACAAAAACATGTTTGGTAAGATACTCCCAAAGGGAAATCATGTCTAAAGGGATGCGGACCCTGACAATTACCTCATTAGAGCCCTGCAGGTGCAGCAGCTGATTGATCACTATAAACACCACTCCCATAATGATTCACTCCACACGGACGCAGACACACAAACACTTATTTCTTCAGAATAACAAAATGTAGGAATCTGCAACAAAGTTTGGTAAAATCCTTGTAATGTACATAGATCACCAGCTACTGAGGTTGTGATCTGTGACCTTGCCATCCAACGCGTTTCGTCCCAACGCACATCATGCCCCAGATAATGTCCGTTGGGATTCATGGCAATCGCTTTCTACAATCCAAAGAACAAGCTTGTTTTTATCTGCAATCCTGTAAGTAAGTGTGAACCCCTCACTTTTAAAATAAAAGACCTTACGGAATTACACTATGTAGATTCATTTGCTGTTTATGTTCAATGCCAATGATTTAACATTTGCTGCATACTCTGGAGTCCGTCTGTTTGAAGCGTGATCATCTATCCTTGGGGTCTACCTTCCACCTACTGCTTCATCCACAGATTACTTAATTGAGGCTGCCTGTCTGACCCATGTGCTGTACAGTACATGTGTCCACCTTATCTAGTAAGCGTGCCAACTTTACTTCCATTGATGGCACTTCAAGTGACACTAAAGGTTTGGGTTTTTTTTTTAAAATAACAAATATGTCATACTTACCTCCACTGTGCAGTTCGTTTTGCACAGAGTGGCCCCGAACCTGCTCTTCTGGGGTCCCTCGGCGACTCTCGCTGCTCCTCCCAAACATCTGATAACCCACTGGGAGAAGCGCTCTCCCGAGGGGGTTACCTTGCGGGCACGCTCCCGAGTCCAGCATTCGGCGTCCATAGAGGCCGAATGCAGGACTCGCCCCCGGCCCCGCCCCCGGGTCATTGGATTGGATTGACAGCAGCGGGAGCCAATGGCTGCGCTGCTATCCGTCTATCCAATCAAGAGCCAGAGAGAGAGCGTGTGTGCCCATGGGACAATTTCCCAGGTTCAAGGAAGGTAAAACGGGGGGCTGGTCACGGACAGGTGTTTTTTCACCTTAATGCATAGGATGCATTAAGGTGAAAAAACATGAACCTTTACAACCCCTTTCATGATCAAGCACTTTCTCAAGATTTATTACTACAATTTACTCACTTTTGTTGACTTTTATTCACACCATTATGATTTATCCCATCAAGATGGACTAATATGTTATGTTATTATCCTTTTTTAATTTCATATATTAATTGTCACATTTTTTCATGTCACTGCCTTTTTTTTTCTATTTCACTGCTATATGAGCGCTACACTATTGTTTTTATTTTGTGTTTCACTTTGTGTCTAGTGGAGTGTTGGCTACTCACCAATTTTCCTATGCGCAATTTTTTCCCTTTTTTATCCATTTATTACATTTCCGTAGAATCGTTTATCAGCATGCTAGATGAGTATCCTGGAGATTTCAGTTCAGTTATTCTCACTCTTCTTTTTGAAGATCTTTTGCTGGCCCTCAACAGATGACAAAATGTATATAGAGATGAGCAGCAATCCCACCTGTGTATGGCAAACTCCTATTTTTCTAATTCTGTCATCCTGCAGTTGATTATGGATGTTTCTTTTCATCTCTTTGCCTCCTGTGTACATATGTTTATTGATATCATATAAAAAGTCATGGAGAGAGGCTCCTGAAATGGATTGCGCAGTTTATTAGTTTCCAGCTTTGTGACCTCGACCGTTACATAGCAGTAAATCTAGAATGTGTAAGTAATGTGGAACGTGTGATAATCCATTACATTCTGGCCTGGAGGGCACAAACCTTAACCCTTCCCTTTATCATATAACGGTAGTCAGGTGTTGCTCTCATCTGAAAGGTTCGAGTGCGAGTAGGGTCACTGCCCCCGGTCCACTGCTCTAAGGTATTCTGGCCCCTGAGGTCCTATTTATTTGCATCCTCTAAGCCTGCAGAGGAATAAAATACCTGGCGATGCAGACTTAGTTCTGCTCCCAGGCCTGAGAACCTGGGTATTGGTGCACAAATGATGGATGAGGTACGTGGTATTGAGGAAACAGAGGCCAGCAGAGGTGGCTCCCTACAGATTAAGAGCAGTGAAGCCTTCAGTAGGCCTGAGACGGGAACTTGGGTATCCACACTCCCAATTACTTAGACTCACTCAGCTGTAGGTGGAGAGGGGGGAAACTAGGGAGAGACCTTGTGAGCAGCAGACTGTTCTACACGGACTATGTTGTGTTGGAAAATTAGGAATAAATAACAAAGAAGAAAAGGAAACTGCAACAGATTATTGTCATAGCTGCAAAGTATTCAAAAGTTGATGATTATAAGGATTTCAGTAAATCCAAAAAATTGTAGTGGTGAGATGATGTTAAAGTGTTACTAAACCCACAACAATAAAATCAGTCTGTATACATAGCTCTCAACTGTCCCTAATTTGGAGGGACTGTCCCTGATTTGGAGCAATGTCCCTCTGTCCCTCTTTCCTCCTCATTTGTCCCTCATTTTGGTCTGATCTATATAGATGTATATAAAATGCACTTTTTATCTTTCAAAAAGTGTTTCCCAGTGCTAAACCTTTCATCCGATTTCTAAATTTCTGCATTTGTACATTTTAAAAGCCAATATTAAGGAATAGTAGTGGTAAAAAAAAGTCCTTGTGGAGTTAATGAGCTCCGACTGCCGATGAAGACCATCAGGCCTGCAACGTGGACATTGCTGTCATTACTGCTTAACCACTTAAGCCCTGGACCATTTGGCTGGCCAAAAACCAGAGCACTTTTTGCGATTCGGCACTGCGTCGCTTTAACTGACAATTGCGCGGTCGTGCGACGTGGCTCCCAAACAAAATTGACGTCCTTTTTTGCTCACAAATAGAGCTTTCTTTTGGTGGTATTTGATCACCTCTGCGGTTTTTATTTTTTGCGCTATAAACAAAAAAAATAGCGACAATTTTGAAAAAAATGTATTATTTTTTACTTTTTGCTATAATAAATATCCCCCAAAAATATATAAAAAAAACATTTTTTTTCCTCAGTTTAGGCCGATACGTATTCTTCTACATATTTTTGGTAAAAAAAAATTGCAATAAGCGTTTATAGATTGGTTTGCGCAAAAGTTATAGCGTTTACAAAATAGGGGAGAGTTTTATGGCGATCAGCGATTTTTATTGTGACTGCGACATTATGGCGGACAGATCGGACTCTTTTGGTGCGATTTTGGGACCATTCACATTTATATAGCGATCAGTGCGATTAAAAATGCATTGATTACTGTGTAAATGTGACTGGCAGTGAAGGGGTTAACCACTAGGTGGCACTGTAGGGGTTTAGTGTGTCCTAGGGAGTGATTCTAACAGTGAGGGGGAGGGGCTATGTGTGACATGACAATGATCACCGCTCCCGATTACAGAGAGCTGTGATCAGTGTGAGTGTCACTAGGCATAACAGGGAAATGCTTGTTTACAATAGCAATTCCCCGTTCTTCCTCTTCGTGAGACAATCGCGGGTATCCCCACGGACATCGAGTCCGCGGGACCCGCGATCACGCTCACGAAGCTCCCAGCGGGTGCACGCGCCCGCAAGCCGCCTCTTAAAGGGCAACGTACAGGTACGTGATTCTGCCTGTACGTGCCCTTCTGTCGACATATATCAGCACGAGGCGGTCGGGAAGCGGTTAAGGGGGTGTGACAGGGGGCGTATCCTATGCCTACATACATTTCTTAGTAGGTGTCCCTCATTCCCATCTCAAAATGTTGGGAGGTATGTGTATATGCAGCATAGCGGGCTTGTTATACTCACTGTGGAACTTAAGGGGTTAATCCTCTGCATTGTGTAAAAAAGGCTGTTTTTATCCTGTATGCAAAGATCCTCCTCCTCCTGCACTGTCTATCTGGGAAAGGCCAGCTAACACAGGCAGAGTAGCCGACCTGCACATGCTCCGTTGTGTCTTTCATGCTGGAGAGAACAGTTACTTGTTCTCAGAGATAGCCAGGTCACATGATAGTGACATCACACGTGTGGGCGTGTATACAGGCTACAGTGGAAATCTCCCCCTTCCTGAACTCTCAGCACTGGAGAAACTGTGCAGTTTATCATGGACCGTGGTATACAGATCATCCAAAAAAAAGGCTATAGTGGCAGTATTTTAATGTAGAAAATGTAGATTTTTTAATCTACATGTTGCCATGTTTGGGCTGCCCTAAACATGGCAAAGTAGCTCATGGGACATTTTGGCGTATTGCAGTTTGCACGTTTAATACTGTGCGATTTGCTGCGTTTGTTGCATGTTTTTTTTTTCACATGGCAAAATGCGTATTTGCTTCTGCATTTGGGGAGCCATTACAATGTAATGCACCCCCTAAGGAGCCGCAAGTAAATTGGGAACCCCCACCCTGCACAGCCAGGCACACTGCATTTTCACAGGCACGCCTGAGACAGAGAACAGTGCATGACTTTGTTTTTTTTATTTTTTATTTATTGAGTAATAACATGGATAGGGCTGGCAGGTCATGGGATGCCCATTTGACTTCAACAATTTCGGGGACAACTTCCTATATACAGTCTCTATTTACAGCTCCTCTTCTTCCTCCTCCATCACACACTTGCTTACAGAACCCAGGCAGGAACCCGAGGCCCCTTATTGTGCAGCACGAATTACAGTGTTCAGTTTGTATCACTCCTGTGGCTACTGATCCCCAGCACCCCCTCTTCAGGCACTGCCAACCCACCTGGCTGTCTATTTACTAGCCCTCCAGGCTAACTTCTACCTACAGTCCTCCAGAAACACCATCCCACTCCGCTCACTCTCAGGAGATCTCTGAGAAGTGCTGACTTGTTCCTGCTGTCCTGTCTCCTTGCTCCTGTGCCTCCAGGAAGGGCTTCCTCTATGTGTTTTGGTAGGATCCTTCCAGCACCCAAGCCCCAGGTCCGAGGTCGCCCCCCCAGACTAGGGTGCACCCTCAAGGGCTACTGACAGCCTCCTCAGCACTCCCTCTCCATCTTCCACCCGACTCCCCTCCTGGCATGACTCATGCCTATTTATGAGGGGGCCTGCCCCCTGCCAACCCTTTAGTGGGGATTGGCTGAGGTCCTCATAATTATTCCAAACAGCTGTCCTAACCTCCACCCACTATGTCCAGATCATTCTCCAATGTCCTAGAGAACAGGGGGAGGCTCCAGAGAGGCTGTTAGGATGAGTCCATAGTTGCCAACATTGCAAAAAAAATATGTGGGACACTTTTTTGGCTGTAGGCGGAGCCGTACAATAATTGGGGGTCGGGGCATTCATTTGTAAGCGTGACTTAGCAGAAAAAATTAGAAACACAGCGAAAAATGGGCGCGACCTGTGTTAAAATGGGTGTGACTTAATGGGCGTGGCTCAAGAGGGTGTGGTTAGAGTCTGAGATGAATGAGGGATGGAGAGGGAAAGGGGGAGAAGGAAAGGGGGAGAGGGGGAAAGGGGGAGAGGGAGAAGGAAAGGGGGAGAGGGGAATGACGGGACAGCAGCCCCAGATCCTACACAATAGAAATATGTGTATTCTAGAAAGTTTAACAATCAGCAGATAAAGATACTCCAAACGCCTGGTGTTAGCTCTTCAATCATCCCAGCACCATGGTTGTTATGGTGTCAGGATGATTGAAGCGCATTATTTCTATTATTACATTGTAATATAAAATTAAATCATTCAACTCACCATAATGCCGAATCAGTGGGATCCCTGAGCGTGTCACTAGCCACGTCGCCTGCCACCAGTAGAGTCTGTCCTTGCATCAGGTGCCCCCGGTAGAGTCTGTCCTTGCATCAGGTGCCCCCGGCAGAGTCTGTCCTTGCATCAGGTGCCCCGGCAGAGTCTGTATAGACCCCCTCAGTGCAGACCCCCTCAGTGCAGACCCCCTCCATCAGTGCAGATCCCCTCCATCAGTGCAGACCCCCCCTCAGTGCAGCCCCCCCTCTATTAGTGCAGCCCCCCTCTATTAGTGCAGAACCCCCCTCAGTGCAGCCCCCCCTTGATTAGTGCAGCCCCCCCTCTATTAGTGCAGCCCCACCTCTATTAGTGCAGACCCCCCTCTATTAGTGCACACTCCCCTCAATTAGTGCAGCACCCCCCCTCAGTGCAGCCCCCCTCTATTAGTGCAGACCCCCCCTCAGTGCAGACCCCCCTCTATTAGTGCAGACCCCCCCTCAGTGCAGCCCCCCTCGATTAGTGCAGCCCCCCTCTATTAGTGCAGACCCCTCCTCAGTGCAGCCCCCCTCGATTAGTGCAGCCCCCCCTCAGTGCAGACCCCCCCTCAATGCAGACCCCCCGCTCAGTGCAGGAGCAGCCAGCCGGTGTTCTGCCGAGAAAGTTCCCCTCGGCAAGTAAGGACCCCCTGTACTGCGCAGGCGCAGCGCTTGTGCAGTACGGGGCTGGGGAACTTTTCGGCTGGACACGGCGACGGCGGCGCCATGTCTTCTGCTTCAGTGGAGAGGGGAGGGGCCATGCAGCTAAAGAAGCCGCTTCATTGGCTGCACGGATCGAGCCCCCTTCCTCTCTCCACTGACTTACTCAACACTAGGGGGAAGATCGAGCGGCGGCGCCGGCTGCCATTTTGCTGGAGCCAGCTGCTCCAAAAAGAAAAAGAACAACATTCCCCATTTTCCTTAGGGAAAATCCCGATTCTGGACAGCCTCCAATCGGGACGAGGGTCCCAAAATCGGGATTGTCCTGGGAAAATCGGGACTGTTGGCAACTATGTGAGTCATCCAGCCCTGAGTCACTGAACCCTGACCCAGATTCATAGCTCAGGCTCAGCCCTAAGCTAAAATAAATTTACCTACACTAACAACACTAGCACACTAGAGGGTGCTATACTGGAGTCTGCGTTAAATCCTGTCCTAGAATATAGAGACAGCTTTTTCTTTTCTTCAATAGAGGTACATTATTGGCATATTGGTACACATAGCTCCCAACTGTCCCTGATTTTGAGGGACTGTCCTTGATTTGGAACAATGTCCCTCTGTCCTCATTCCTCCACATTTGTCCCTCATTTTGGTCTGATCTATATAGTTGTATATAAAATGCACCATTTATCTATCAAAAAGTGTTTCCCAGTGCTAAACCTTTAATCCAATTTCGAAATTGCTGCATTTGTAAATACTACAAGCCAATATAAAGAAATAGTAGTGGTAAAAAGAACTTGTGGGTTTCACCAATCTTTTTTTTTTTTTTTGTACAATTCTCGTTTAGGGGGTGTGGCAGGGGTGTGTCCTATGCCTACATACTTTTGCTAATAGGTGTCCCTCATTACCATTTCAGAAAGTTGGGAGGTATGGGTACATAGGGACACTGGAATTTAGAATAAAAAAGTGAACTTAGCCTTTAAAAGTCTTTTTATGCATGTGCATAAGCCATAAATTCTCATTACATATACAGCGCTGCTTCCGCTTTAGGCCCCATGCCCCATGCACACATGGCATTTAGCACAGGTGCCCTGTCCAGCGCCATTGCAGGCAGCCTGTCAAACTTTTATGAGAGTCTGACAGCTGCTGCGGCAGGATGGAGCTGGATGGTGCACCTAGTGGTATGAATGTTCAGGGCAGCATGTGTCCAGGGACAAATACCCAGGATACAAACTTATGTGTTCCAGACTTTTGTTCCTGAGTGCATGCTGCCCTAAATGTTAGTTACACCATCCAGCCACAATTTGATGCTTCCCCTGATCTCTTCGTGCTGCAAGTTTTCTAGACAGTCTCTCAGATTGAAAACAATACACTCACTGCAGGCTGTAATGACAGGAAAAATATACTATTCTCCTGATAGCTAGGTAGCTCACAGGAGGGTGAATGCCTTGAGGCGATTCAGTTCGCATTTGCAGCGCTATACAAATTAGCCATTCATTCATTCAGGAGGGAACTCAGTAGTAGCAGTTTTTTTTTTTAATGCATGGAAAGCCAGAGGTACCATGCTGCTGAACGTGTCTCTATTGCTGATGATACCCTGAAGACCACTGAGAAACAGACACTTCTGGAGGTGTCGATCTCCATTCTCCCCCTAGCATCTCTCACTGCTTGACTACTGAGACGCAATGGGCCCGGTACAAATTAAATGTAACATAAATATATAGGAAAGCAACATCCTTGCCTCTTCACCACATTAAATAAACACACTTACAACCATTAGGTTGGAAAGGGCAAGGCCATAGCTTTATTAAAATCCAACACATAACTTGTGAACACTTTTAAACTGGTGCCAGTCACAGTTGTACTGTGAAAACGCAATTCCAAAAGGGGGTCTGTCTTTACCATAAGTGCTGGACAATGCCGCCTACTTCCAATTTCCATCAAGGGCATAGCCCATTACAGCCACTTTTATGCTGGCGAGGTCATGAAACCGCAGCAAGCTGTGACATACCATAGAAAAAAGGGGCAGGAGGGTGGGCAGCTCTTCCAGCCACGTTCCTGGAAAGACACAGAATTCCCTGGGGGCAAAACTTTCCTGAGCTCAGGCCCAGCCCATCTCCCCTAACAACCAATCCTTGGTGACCACTCAGCCAACTTGTCCTGCACCTGGCCATGCCCCCATCAGTCAAGGCTCTCTTTCCCTGGAGGGGTTCAGGAGGCCTTCATTCTCTTGGTGACCTCCACATCACTGCAGAAGAGAGTAGCAGTCTGAAGGTCAGCAGCAAGAACTTGGAGGGGTAGCAGGCAATCCAGATAATTTATTCTCTAGTAAATGTTGATTTCACTTTTGGGGGTTCATTTGCAAGCAAAGGAAGAGCATTCAACTGCACAGCATCAGGAAAGGTACCTTTACTCTTCTTTTACAGCTATAGCTTCTCTTGGAAACTTTTCTGTAACATAGGGTTGTTGTAAATATAAAGCCTTCTATGAAAATCACATTGTGTGGTCATTTACATGTTTTTGACCACAAAAAGATGACCAGCTGTGGTTTAAACTGGCACATGAAAAGTTTAGTCTTTAAAAAATGTTTTACTGACTAGTAACTGATTTGACAAAACAAAGTGATTGAACTATGCTTGTGATAAACCTATATAATTACAGACCAGTGTGAGGATAGCACAGTGTGATTTTCAAGGAACTGATACCCACAAAGTTAGAATATATATGTAAACTTACATTGTATCCAGTTGTCTTGTTTGTTTGGCGGCAATCCCTTTTGAAGGGTCTAAAGATACAGTGTATTTATTGACCTCTTAATAGTTCACTAATATGCATTGAAAGCCTCGAGAGAAATCTCAGGCTCCTCTACAGCCATTGGATATGGCCACTTTATTACAGCAACAAGCAACACATGATGTAAATATATACATTTACTACATTACTTGCCCAATAACAAAAGGCCTGAAGACAGAGAGCATGCAAGTGCACTTGTAGGTAGGTGTTGGGCTGCACTATATCTGCTAACCTGAAGGTAGCAGCACTGTGCCATCTCTTTAGGCTGGCCGAGGACAATAGATGACTATTCTGTCCTCTATCATGGGCTCCAGGTGGCCATCTTAGGTAGGTCCTGCAAGATTTGGGTGTCTAACTGCTTAAAGCAGAACTTCACCCACATTTTTTTTGGGGGGGGGGGGAGCTGGTTTTGACAGCTACCCACTCCCACTTCTGGTCAGATCGCCACGACGATTAGTGAGAAGTTCGGCCCCCCTCCTTCCCCCCCGCAACCTTCTGGAACACATTGCGGGTACCTGAAGACTGCGGGACCATTCACAAAGCGCAGCAGGGCCTGTTCATGCACAGTGGGAAACATATTGAGGACATCGATGAATCCCTGGACAGGTCTATAGTATTTGTAGCTGCTGACTTTAATTTATTTTTTCTTGGAAAGAATAGAGATTCTCTTTAAATAGCAGGTTCTGTGTTATTCATCATACCTGTAGTGTGGGATTAGGTTAGGGAAAGAGCCCTGCTTATTAGGGATTGTAAGAGCAGCATTAGAGATAGGCAGAAAAATAGTAAGTTTTCCAGAACAGAGTGTCTCTTCTCAGAACAGCCTCCCACCAGGCAGCTGGATATCTGCAAGGACTTCTGAGAGTCGCAGTGTGACCCAGTAGTACTCCAGCCCCTTCAAAGGAAGTGCTTCTCTGTTATTCTGTGGTGTGTAGGTGTACTGTATGTTATAACACTTTTGGAAAAGTTGCTTGCTGACAAACATTACCTTCTCTGCCGAAAGAACTCTATGATTGGCGGCATATGTAGTACCATTGTTATACAGTGATCAGCATAAGAGTACACCCCTTTTGAAAAGTAAGGTTTTAGTCTCAATGAACACAAGAACAATTTCCAAAATTTTTACAAAACTGAGTTTTATAGAACATTTGCTTAACTCATTACATGAAAGTAAGGTTAACTTAATAATATAACTTAGATTACAAAATCTTCAGTTTTACTCAAATTAGTTGTAAAAACGAATACACCCCACAACAAAAACTACTACACAGAGTATTTTGTATGACCTCCATGATTTGTACGGACATCACCAAGTCTTCTAGGCCTGGCATGAACAAGTTGGTAACATATTGCAACATCTACTGTATCTTTTTCCATTCTTCAAGAACGACCTCTTTTAGAGTCTGGATGCTGGATGGAGAGTGACGCTCAACGTATCTCTTCAGAATTCCCTATAGGTGTTCCCCAATTAGGTTCAGATCAGGAGACATACAGTACTTGGCCACTGAATCACTTTCACCCTGTTCTTCTTCAGAAATGCAACAGTGGCCTTAGTTTTAAATCAATGTCATGTTGGAAAAGTGCACGACGTCCAAGGGCATGGAGTGATGGTAGCATCTTCTCTTTCAATATAGAGCAGTACATCTGGGAATTCATGATACCATCAATGAAATGCAGCTCCCCGACACCAGCAGCACTCATGTAGCCCCACAGAAGGACACTGCCACCACCATGTTTCACCCCAAGCACTATGCATTTTTCTTTGTACTCCTCGCCTTTGTGATGCCATACAGTTGTGAAGCCATCAGTTCCAAAAACATCTTGGTCGCATCACTCCAGAGTACAGTCCCAGAAGTCTTCCTCTTTTTCAGCATGGGTCCTGGCAAATTCTAGGCTGGCTTTTTTGTGCATGGGCTTCAGGAGAGGCTTCCTTCGTGAACGAAACCCATGCATGCCATTCCTCTTTAGTGTACACCATATTGTGTCACAGGAAACAGAGCCGAGAGAGCCGCCGAGGGACCCCAGAAGACCAGGATTGGGGCACTGTGTGCAAAACGAGCTGCACAGTGGAGGTAAGTATGATATGTTTGTTATTTAAAAAAATAAATAAATTACCTTTAGTGTCACTTTAAATGGTTAAATGGGGCAAATGTTGGGTACTGGAGTGTCTGTGAATTACGGAAGTTGCCTCCTTGTGAGCACAATAATACCAGTATAGCAAATGCTGAAGTTCTCTTTACAGTGGCAAAGTGACTTCAACTAATACATGAAAGTGGGTTAGCTTTGGGGGCCTATTAATAGCAGAAAATTGATATTGATGTCTGATCTGGTTACACCACCTTTCCTCATTTACTGTAATAGTTTGATTCTGTTGGTCTTTGCTTATATGTGCCAACCTTCTTTTCATACACTTTTGATGAATTAACCTTTTTTATGGATTGTTTTGAACATTTTTGTCATGTCAGTACCACTTTTAGTGATGATTCATATTTGTTGCAGTGAAAAAATGATATTAAATATTTGGATTACCACTGCAGGCCTGTTCCAGAGCCAAAAGACGGGTTCCGTTTTCTGTAGTCACAGGGCTGGAGCAATGAACCAGATGCTAAAAAGCATTGATTCTTTATACAGCAATGAAGCAGCGATCTCTCCCCAGGAGCAAAATGTGTTGCTGTGCAATTACAATAAGTGTGCTCATTTATTAAGATTGATTAGCAATCCCAGGTTGTTCTTACTAATTGTGTTAATTATTTCTGTGGAAGACTTTCGAAGTGCCATCATTTTTAATATGTGCGAATAGCAGTTCACATTTAAAGAAGTTAGGAGGAATGAGATTTTAACTGCCAGGCGTGGAACCTGTATATTTACAGGGTCTGTCCGTGTATACCTCACTGAAACCTGTTCAGTACATGATTGTTTATATGAATGGACATCACTACAGGACCAGTTCTTTATCTGGTTCCAGCATTAAGACCCCTTTCACACTGAGGCAGTTTTCAGGCATTTTAGCACTAGAAATAGCTCCTGTAAAGCCCATGAAAATTGCCTCCCATTGCGCTTGCTGGACGTTAGAAAATTTCCTGCAAGCAGCATCTTTTGGGCGGTTTGGGAGCTCTGTATACAGCGCTCCCAAATGCCCCTGCCCATTGCAATGAATGGGCAGCGCTTCTGAAAAGCGCTTTGGAAGCGCCGCAACGCGGGAGTTTTTAACCCCTTTTTTGGGGTTAAAAGCACCCCGCTAGCAGCCAAAAGCCCTGCTTAAATAGCGGTAAAGCGCCGCTAAAACGAGTGGCGCATTACCCCGAACGGGGCCCCAGTGTGAAAGGGTCTTATGACTTTCCAACTTTTCACATATCACTGTGGCAGTACAGTCATATTGCATATGGATTTGTAAGGGATGGTTAAAGCAGTATGAAACCCAAAACCAAAAATGTAATTGTAGCGGTACCCCTGTAGGGGCTGCTGGATATTGTGGTCCACCTGTCACCCTGCCCAGCCCGGCATTCACTTCCCAGTCACTCCAAGACAATGAAAACTCTGTTAGCTTTGTTTTGTGTTTTTATTAAGGGATTATGACTTGGATGAGTTAAGGAATTCATGGGATGTTCAGAAGGATGTTTGCATTGCTTGGGACAAATTATAAACGCTTATCTTCCTCAAGCACAACTCTTGCTGCAGACTATTCCTTCCTCTTCCTCCAGCACAACTCTTGCTGCAGACTATTCCTTCCTCTTCCTCAAACACAACTCTTGCTACAGACTATTCCTTCCTCTTCCTCCAGCACAACTCTTGCTGCAGACTATTCCTTCCTCTTCCTCCAGCACAACTCTTGCTGCAGACTATTCCTTCCTCTTCCTCCAGCACAACTCTTGCTGCAGACTATTCCTTCCTCTTCCTCCAGCACAACTCTTTAGGCACAGCTAGCACGTGGTTAGGCCTGACACTGGCTTCAGCCAGGCCTTAGCAAGAGCCCTTTGCAGGCAGGGACCGCGGGCCCCTTTAGTGTAGCAAGAAAAACGGAAAGTTCTGGTGCTAGCTGTCCAAGGTGGACTACCGATCCCAGTCAGCCCTCTTCAGGCCCTGCCAGTCCTCCTGGCTGCAGCTGCCTGTTTCCACTGCCCATGACATCACATTCTCTCCCGCTGGCTGTACATCTATCTTAGACTGCGCACTCGCAGTCCGGACCAGCATGCATCCCCAGCTCTCCCAACTGTGCCTGCCACTCACCGACACCTTGTGGATCCCTCCTGGAGACTTTGCCTGGCAGTACCTTCCACTGTCCTCTCCTGCTAATGGTCCGGACATCCCTGTGGTTTGTACAAGGGTCCCTTCCACTCCCGAGCTCCAGCCCAAAGTCACCCCCCCCAGACTGGGAAGCTTCCCCAAGGGCCACAACAGCTAGTACTCCATCTCCCAGTTCTTCCACCTGACAACTCCTCCCCAGCAGGGCTGGCTTTAGGAATTTATGGAGGCCTGCCCCCTGCCAATCCAGGCTGGGGATTGGTCAGGGCTCCTTAAAACACCCCAGGCAGCTCCACCTCTCTTCCCACCTCTATTCTAGAATCCTCTAGAAACCAGAGGGAGGAGACAGAGAAATGATGCTGCATGTAAGTCACCTGCTGCTGCTCTAAGCTACTCCCAGCCCACACAGATCAAAACAAACAGGCCTAGCTTGTTGCTAGCAGCGATCATTCCTAAGTCTCAGGACCCGCTTCATGATTGGCCGGGAGGAGAATCAGGAAGACAATAGTGAATATTAATTCCCTAATGTCACACAACCGGGTGGGCTCAGGGCGCCTGGCACCCTGTATGTAGATTAGGGGCCAGGTGCATGGATTAGGGAGGTGGCGCCCCTGCACCCGTAATGGACGGGCTGCCACTGGAGCTTACCTTCGTAGCTGCCCTGCCCACCTTTAGTGCGTATTAACTGTTAAATCTTTTAGGGAATTCAATAGGGGTCAGTAACATCATAATGCTCCTTTCTTCACATGATAAGAATTTACTTACAACAAATATGACCTGTGTGGTGAAACATTTAAAACTGCACCTCACTGACTGCAGTTGTGATCACTAGAGAATGTTGTATTGCAGTGACTGGTTCATGATTTTATTCTATCCTATTTTATAACCACTTGACAACTGTCCCATAGTAGAATTAAGCATCGTACACACGATTGGATTTTCCGCATACAAAACCTCGGACTTTTGTCCTGGATTTTGTCTTGCATACAAACAGTAAGGAATTGCCGGCCAACAAACATGAACATAGTTGTTTTTCAGCTCTTTAGCGCCACCCTTTGGGCTCCTTCTGCTAATTTCATGTTAGTAGAAGTTTGGTGAGTGTTGATTTGCGCTTTTCATTTTGCGCTTTTCATTTAGCTCTTTTCAGTTTGCGCTTTTCATTTCGTGCTTTTTAGTTCGTTTCTGAACGGCCGTTCGTCAACCAGACATTTTGCGGAATCGGAGGAGATAACGTGTTATTTATTATTGGCCTTGGAGTTATTGCTTTGACCCAAGTCCTGTCCAGGAACAGGAGGAGGAGGATTTCTTGGACCAAAAATTGGTTGCTTTATGAATCGTGGCCAATTATGTCATATGCCTTTGCTGCGGGAGCTCCAGGAGAATAATCCAGATGATTTTCGGAATTATCTCCGGATGACGGACCCCTGCTCTCACCAACTCTAGGCATTGTTGACCCCCTATATTAGGAAGCAGGACACATGCATGAGGCTTTTATTTTATTTTTTGGTTGAATAATGATTGATTTGTTATATTTTCTATATTTTTGGATGCATAGAATGCACTTTTTGGTTAAGTTCTATTGGCAGATAGCATGTCTAATTTTATTTGTTTTCTTTTTTTAATGCACAATATAAAAATTGTGTAGAATAATGCTTGGCTATGTGTTTTAATTCAAATGACAGTTTGGGAGTAGGCAGTTACATTTTAAAAAATACAATGTAAAATTGACAAGGGACACCAACATAATTGTATCTTTGATTTTAAAAACTACGGGATAATGGTGTTGTGGTAACTTGCACCAAAAAAAAAAAAAATAATAATAACAAGCATAATAATATTATTCTTGATATCACTAGAAAAAAAAAGCCTTTGAAAAGCCTTTGAAAATTAGTTTGCAATAACTCCATCAGTATCACCAGCAAAGCAGCCTCATTATTATCCCATTAAAGAAGAAGAAAATTGTGCGCTGCATTTTGAGATTTCATAATTTGCTGCGTCACAAATGTAAATTCTCCATTACGAACGCTAGTTTACAAGACTGACCGCTTCTGGCTCGTCCTTGCTTCCGAGCATGCGTGTTTGTACTTTGGACTTTTGTCCGTGGACTTGTGTACACACGCTCGGAAAATCCGACAACAGACATTTGTCCACAAAAATTTTTAAAACCTACCATTCCAACATTTGTCCGTGGAAAATCCGACAACAATTGTCCGATGGAGCGTACAAACAGTCAGATTTTCCGCTAACAGCCTGTCATCACACATTTCCCTTTGGAAAATCCAATCGTGTACACATGGCTTTAGTGCTACAGGATGGCTGCGCTGCGCAGAATCATGTATATATATGTGATTCTGCACTTCCAGGTAGGGGGAGCACCACTTCTGCTGTGATTTGTCACAGCAGAAGCTGATCAGCGGATGTCGACCAATGGATGTCCAACGGCACCCGCTGATCATCAGGAAAACACACAGAATGGAACTCTGCCTATGTAAACAAGGCAGAGCTCCGTTCTGACAGGAGGGAAGTAGGCGTTTTCTTTCCCAGCAAAGCTGGGAAAGAAAATCCCTCACTTCCCTTAGTAAAAGCAGCACACATAGTACACACAAACACTCACTAGGCACACATTTAACTCTTCGATCGCCCCTGATGTTTAACCCCTTCCCAGCCAGTGTCATTAGTACAGTGACAGTGCAGTTTTTTAGCACTGATCACTATATTAGTGTCACTGGTTCCCACCAAGTGTCAGTTAGTGTCAGAATGTCGGCTGCAATACCGCTATAAGTCGCTGATCGCTGCCATTACTAGTATAAAAAAATTTCTAGTATATATCCCATTGTCTGTACAAGCTTTTGCAGTTATGTAGCAGAATACATATTGGCCTAAATTAATGAAGAAACTTGATTTTATAAAAAATTTTACTGCCTATGTTTTATAGCAGAAAGTAAAAAAATATTATTTTTTTTTCAAAATTCTCAGTCTTTTTTTGTTTATAGCGCAAAAAATATCAAATACCACCAAAAGAAAGCTCTATTTGTGGGAAAAAAAGGACATACATTTTGTTTGGGTACAGCATTGCATGACCGCGCAATTGTCAGTTAAAGTAACGCAGGGGCGGACCGCCAAAAAATGTTTTGGTCATGAAGGAGGGGTAAACCTTCCAGAGGTCAAGTGGTTAAAGTGCACGGCTGCAGTATTGTATAGTCACTTACCAACCAATCAAGAATAGAAGGGAGAGGCAATCACAACACAAGTCAGTGTGGTGTGTTTCTGAGCATGGGCTTAAGCTGATAACAGTTCTAATTTCCTTTGTCTTTATTGAACACACCCCATTAAAAATTCACAGTGCTGGAGGAAAATGTAAGTGAACCCATAGAGTTATAATTTGGTCAATCCTCCATTGGCAGCAATGACTTCAAGCAAGTGCTTTCAGTAGCTCTGGAACACATCTGCACAACGTTCAGGAGGAATTTTTGACCCTTCCTCTTTAACTGCTTCAGATTCCGAAGAGGAAGCGCCTCATGTGCCCACCAATACCGCCTGCCAGTGCCACCTGCCAGTGCCATGAATCCGTGCCCACAGTACGTAAGTGCCAGCAATCAGTGCCACCTATCACTGCCCACAAGTGACACCTATCAATGCCCACCAGTGGTGCCAGTCAGTGCCTCATCAGTGCCAACTAGCAGTGCTGCCTATTAGTGTCACCTATCAGTGCCCATCACTGCCAACCATCAGTGCCACCCATCAGTGCCAGCTATCAGTGCCACCTATTAGTGCCCTTTAGTGCCACCTATCTATGCCCTTCAGTGCCGCCCATCAGTGCCACCCATCAGTGTCACCTCTCAGTGCCCACCAATGCCACCTAGCAGTGCCCACCAGTGCTGCCTATTAGTGCCCATCAGTGTCACCTTATCAGTGCCCATCAATGCAGCCTATCGGTGCCCATCAATGCAGCCTATCAGTGCCCATCAGTGTAGCCTCATCAGTGCCCATTAATGAAGGAGAAAAACTACCTGTTTGCAAAATTTATTAAGAAAATATAAAACGGTTTTGTATATATATTTTTTTGTGGATGCTGCTATAGACGATCGGAAAAATAGAGAACCTGCTCTTAATCTTTTGCTGGCGGAAATTCCGCCAGCAAAAGTCTGATGGAGCATACACACGGTCGGAATTTCCGACCAAAAGCTCACATCGGACTTTTGCTGGCGGAATTTCCGATCGTGTGTACGGGGCATCAGGCTATTCCTGGCCAGAATATGCCTTTACCTACTCACAACACTAGTAGCACACACTAGAGGGTGCTACTAGACATGGGCAATTCGTTTCAGTCCAAATACAAATTCAGACAAGTTTTTGGTTATTCGGAGATTCGGATGTATCGGCGCAGTATACAGTAAATATCTCCTAAACGGCGCACATTTAAGAGATATTTACAGTACCTATAGGTAAGCCTTATTCTAGGCTTACCTATAGGTACAAATAATATAGGAAGGTATACAACCTCTTTAAATTTGATGGTTGGAAACTTGGCCTAAGTAAAACTTCCAAAATGGATGGGCTATGTCTAAATATTTCCCTCACTTGTATCTTTGAAAGATTCCTTATAACAGTGAAAAGATTTGAAGCCATTGTCCTAAATTCAAGGTGATGCCAACTATTCACTCTCAAGGATTCTTTGGAGATGACAGGTGTTGAGAGACCGCTGTACAGATTTGATGGATGTTGAGTTGTTCGGACGTTTGATGGATATGTATAGTGTTGTGAGATGTGTCCTGAGGAGCTTTACTAGCATCAGAGTCCTATTGTTGTCACAGAACTACCTCCTCTCCCTATTCCTTCACAATAATTCTCACCCCGTTTATTCATTTGATGCATTTACCTTGGGCAGGGGGGCAGAACAACTAAGGCCTGCATTGGGCATTGACTATAAATTAAGACAAGCTAAGGACTAGCTAAAAGCCTCTCTTATGGAGCATAAATCTGGGCTCATAGACTACACAGAAGGTACACTGCAATAAATTCTGTGTGGAGTGATCTATCTTTCTAGCAATTATACATACTTACCTAAACACTCTATACATTACTGTAGAATGTTTGAACTATTGGTAACTATGAATCAAAGAGCCCCGTAGAAAAATCTTGATAGGGCCCACTGACTAATTCTCTCAGTGGTGACAGTACATGATACTGATCTTAAAGGGGTTGTATACCCTCGCTGTTTTTCACCTTAATGCATTCTATACATTAAGGTGGAAAACATTATTTAATGCAGCAGCGCCCCCGAGCCCCCCTTATACTTACCTGAGTACCCAAATTTGCGCGACGGGAATGAGCACACCAGCTCCGGCTGGTGTCTCATGTCCTGATTGGATAGATTGATGGCAGCGCAGCCATTGGCTCCTGCTGCTGTCAATCAAATCCAATGACTCCAAATGCTGGACTCGGGAGCACGCCCGCAAGGTAACCCCCTTGGGAGAGCGCTTCTCCTAGGGGATTACCTGATGTGGGGAGCAGCCGCAAGAGCCGCCGGAGGACACCAGAAGACGAAGTTCGGGGCCACTCTGTGCAAAATAAGCTGCACAGTGGAGGTAAGTATGATATGTTTGTTACGAGGAACCTCTCGTCGATCCGGGTGGACGTCATACGATGACCTCCCGGATTGCGCCCCCCGTACGGCCACGGGGCCGCGCAGAAGCACGTTCTGTCACCGACTTCGTCCCCTGGACACAGCCAATGACTGATCACTGTACCGGCCCGCTGCCGGTACCATCTGACCGCTATAACCAATCCCAGCAGCTCACATGACAGTTGTAAACAATGGATAGCTTCCTTCCAAGCCATCCATTGTATAGATTTGTGTGGCTAGCTGTGATTGTTCAGTGTGATCACATGGTACAGACTGGGCCAATCACAGCCCATCTGTACTATGTGATTAGCTCTAGCCCATCACAGATAACCACAACAGCTCAGCTATGAGGAAAGATTAGAGGAACTGAATTTATTCTCTCTTGAGAAGAGGAGATTAAGGGGGGATATGATCATCACGTATAAATATATAAGGGGTCCATGTAGAGTTGCCACCTCATCCCTTTAAACCCGAACACATATCAATTACAGGTTCTGTGGCTGATTAAGGTGGTAATTAAACTCACTTGGTGCCTTATCTGCATTTAATTAGCCCCAGAACCTGTGTAATTCATATGTGTTCAGGTTTAAAGGGATGAGGTGGCAACCCTAGGTCCATATAGTGAGCTTGGTGTTGAGTTATTCACTTTACTGTCAACACAGAGGACAAGGGGGCACTCTTTACGTCTAGAGGAAAAGAGATTTCATCTCCAAATATGGAAAGGTTTCTTCACAGTAAGAGCTGTGAAAATGTGGAATAGGCTCCCTCCAGAGGTGGTTCTGGCCAGCTCAGTAGATTGCTTTAAGAAAGGCCTGGATACTTTCCTAGGTGTACATAATATGACTGGGTACTGACATTTATAGGTAAAGTTGATCCAGGGAAAATTGCCTCTCGGGGGATCAAGAAGGAATTTTTTCCCCTGCTGTAGCAAATTGGATTATGCTTTTCTGGGGGGGGGGGGGGGTTCGCCTTCTTCTGGATCAACTGTGGGTATAGGACTTTGTATACGGGATTGTATGATATTTTTATTTTCTATTTTTTTAAGGTTAAACTAGATGGACTTGTGTCTTTTTTCAACCTGACTAACTATGTAACTATGTAACAACAAAACAGACTGAATGAATCGATTTATTTCAGTAAAATGCTTGCATTAAGCAATGAAATTTATTGCTCTATGCAAACATAATGTGTAAAAAAAAAAAGAAAAAAAATACTGATCACTTCCCCAGAGTAGTACAATGTTACTATGGTAACATTATATTAGTCTGGTCAAAGTATGTTAAAAAAAAAAATTATAATTACAACTTAGTTGTCCTATTAGGTTTTAGTTGGGGAGAAACTGTAATTTTTTACTGCATTTTGACTGCATATGGTGTACAGGGTTAATTACAATCTGTATCAGAAGTTTTAAATAATTTATATTTATATGATAGCCACACAAATGCTTCTTACTGCATAGAGGGCAGAGTTGCCAACATTGTAAAAAAAAATTTAGGGACACTTTTTTGGCTGCAGGCGGAGTCTTGTTATAATTAGGGGGTCGGGCATGCATTTGTGGGCATAGCATAGGGGGAGAGTAAAAATGCGGCGTGCGAAAAAAGGGCGTGGTTTACACAGAATAGTGGGTGTGTCTTAAATGGACGTGGCTCAAATGGGGTGTGGTTAGAGTCTGAGATGAATGAGGGATGGAGAGGGAAAGGGGGGGAGAGGGATGGAGGGACAGCAGCCCCAGATCCTACACAACAATGGAAATATGTGTATTCTAGAAAGTTTAACAATCAGCAGATAAAGATACTCCAAACACCTGGTGTTAGCACTTCAATCATCCCGGCACCATGGTTGTTATGGTGTCAGGATGATTGAAGTGCATTATTTCTATTATTACGTTGTAATATAAAATGAAATAATTCAACTCACCATAATGCCGAATCAGTGGGATCCCTGAGCGTGTCACCTGCCACCAGCTGTCCATCCTTGCATCAGGTGCCCCCAGCAGAGTCCGTCCTTGTATCAGGTGTCCCAGCAGAGTCCGTCCTTGCATCCGGTGCCCCCAGCAGAGTCCGTCCTTGCATCAGGTGCCCCCAGCGGAGCCCCCCTTGCATCAGATGTCCCCAGCGGAGCCCCCCTTGCATCAGATGTCCCCAGCGGAGCCCCCCTTGCATCAGATGTCCCCAGTGGAGCCCCCCTTACATCAGATGTCCCCAGCGGAACCCCCCTTACATCAGGTGTCCCCAGCGGAGCCCCCCCTTACATCAGGTGTCACCAGAGGAGCCCCCTTACATCAGGTGTCCCCAGCGGAGCCCCCCCTTACATCAGGTGTCCCCAGCGGAGCCCCCACTTACATCAGGTATCCCCAGCAGAGCCCCCCCTTACATCAGGTGTCCCCAGCTGTGCCCCCCTTACATCAGATGTCCCCAGCAGAGCCCCCCCTTACATCAGGTGTCCCCAGTGTAGCCCCCCCTTACATCAGGTGTCCCCAGTGTAGCCCTCCCTTACATCAGGTGTCCCCAGCGGTGCCCCCCCTTACATCAGGTGTCCCCAGTGTAGCCCCCCCTTACATCAGGTGTCCCCAGTGTAGCCCTCCCTTACATCAGGTGTCCCCAGTGTAGCCCTCCCTTACATCAGGTGTCCCCAGCGGTGCCCCCCCCTTACCTCAGGTGTCCTAGTAGGTCCTAGTAGGAGGGGGTATACAAAATAGTGTTTCCCTCCGCTGGTCGCATGGTTACAATAGAACCCCACCCCTTTACATAACAGACCAGCGGCGGTAGGTGGGTGAGGCGGAGGGTGGGCGGTGACGCAGGAGCTCCGTCTAACCCCCCAGCCGTGTTCCTGGTCTCCTTAAAAATGGCGTCCAGCGGAGACAACCCCTCTAGCGGCGGCAGGCGGCGGTGAAAATTCGTGAAAAAACGGATTTCTTGGGACATTTCCCAGGAAACAATAAAATCGGGAATAGAGTCTAAATCCCGGGAATGTCCCGGGAAATCCGGGACAGTTGGTAAGTATGAGAGGGGGATCTGTTAATAGAAGATTTGACTTCTATGCTGGAACTTCACAGTGTTGTTTTCCTCACGGACTCCCTAAGGCCCCACTCACATCTAGCAATGACAAAACGCCTGTTTGTTTTGCGTGTATGGGGTGTCGTTAACAACAATGACACCCAAACGCGCATTGTGTGTTTTATGGTGATTTTACTGCGAATCGCAGGAAAAATCACCCAGATGTGAACGGGGTTAATGAAGCCCCCCTCCCACCTCAGGCTGTGTAACAGCTGTGTGGGTGACTGTGGCTATTGTTATGCCGCTGTTTTGGACATATGAACATAGACCAAAAATAGTGTGGCAGACAATTTAGGCGGTTTAACTTATATATTTTGGTATGTCTGGTCAGCGATATGCACCTCTTTTTGAATTGGGCTGCATTTGCATTTGGCTTTAAGGCTTTGATGAAGAGGGCACACTCCTTGAAATGCGTTAGCCATTAACACTCTGATGTTAGGGAGTACTCTATCATGTCATATTTATGCTTCTTCTTGGAAGGGGTTTAACTGATAATGTATGAAGCTTCTTAACTATGCCAGTGTGCTCAGTGTTTTATTAGTAAGAGGTTTCTTCTCTGACCTGTATCTTGGACCTGCTGAGTGGATTGCCAATCTAGGACTAAGTGAGTGCACTGAGTGAAGAGTAAATGCGTTACATTTGTATTTAGGCTTGCTTGATCCCTGCTTTTTTTTTCGTCCATGGGTGCTCTACATACTGCTGCTTTTAATTTGTAGCAGCTGCTTCCAAGCTGCTCAGTTTATGTTCATTTTTAGGAAAAAAACATTGTTTTTTTTTTACTTTTGTTGCCTATGACTAGTTTCTTCAACAACTAAAAGAAAAAAAAAATGATGTAAACTGAATTTAATGAACTGAAGATTGAGGTGCAAACTGATATAAATTGATGAACCTGAATCAATATTCATCCGTTTTTTCTTGGCTAAAAGGTGACTAAACTGATGACGCCTGTATGAAAGGACCCTTAGGATCCTCTCGCATGTTGCCACTCCTCTCCATTCTGCAGGGGATCCTTAAGCAGATCTCCTGCTGAATCAGAACTGAATGGGATAGATGTCAGTTTTGTGATATCCATGCCAACTCCGTTTTTGTCAGCATTTTGACCAGTGGCGGCTGGTGCTCCAAATTTTTTGGGGAGGCGCAAACAAACTGAAAAATTCTGAAAAAAACTCATCAATTGCAGCCTCAGTGTGCCCATCAAACGCAGCCACTGTGCCCATCAAATGCTGCCACTGTGCCCATCAAATGCTGCCACTGTGCCCCATCAAATGCTGCCACTGTGCCATCAAATGCAGCTACTGTGCCCATCAAATGCTGCCACTGTGCCCATCAAATGCTGCCACTGTGCCATCAAATGCTGCCACTGTGCCCCATCAAATGCTGCCACTGTGCCATCAAATGCAGCCACTGTGCCCATCAAATGCTGCCACTGTGCCCATCAAATGCTGCCACTGTGCCATCAAATGCTGCCACTGTGCCCATCGAATGCTGCCACTGTGTTATCAAATGCTGCCACTGTGCCTTCGAATGCCGCCACTGTGCCCCCCCCCCTCGCCGTCTGCCCGGCAATTACCCTGTCTCGGTGGGGCAGTGGGTGACAGCGGCGAGCGGTGTCCTCCATGCGTCCCCTCCCATCCTCTCCTCCCATCCTCTCCTCCTGATAGTCGTCCAATCACAACGCCTGTCGTTTTAGCCAATCAGGTGACGGGTAACAGATCCGAGCACCTGATTGGCAAAGAGGCGGTTCAGTGTTAGGAAAGCGAATATTCATTCGCTGTTCTAACACACCTGGGTCACCTTTTTTGACGTCTATTAGAGCCTATGGCTCTAACCAGGTGCTTCAAAAACACCCCCCCGCTGCTGTAATTCAGGCGCCCGGCACCCGAAAAGGAGCCTAAAAAAGGGGTCATAGAGGGGGCGACTGGAGAGAGGGGGGCGGCGCACGTGCACCCTTATGGATGCACCGCCACTGATTTGACAGTATCTGTGGCAAACCTGTGACAGCTGTACTGGCGGCCAGATGTAGATGGACTTCCTCATCACCAGTGACTAACACTGGCTCGGGTGGACCTGACCCTCTGTCAGGGAAGGGGTCCTGTATCTCAGGTTTCAACAGTGATACACGGAATACTGGGTGGATTCTAAATGATTCTGGCAAAGACGGTTCATACGATACCTCTTTTTACCTCTGTTTTACCAGAAAGGGAGCTACGAACTTGGGCACCAGCTTCTTTGAGGGGCATGCCAGCCTGAGGTTTGCTGTGGATAGCCATACTCGATCTCCTGTTTGAAGATTCAGCTCCCCTCTCCTCTTCTTATCGAACCCCCGCTTGTTATCCATCTGCGCCTTTGTCACTGCTTCCTGTAGGATCTTGTTGTTGTGACTGAGGAACTTCATTTTACTACTGGAACTGAGGACTCAGAAACAAAATCAGGTGGAAAAGATACATGGAAACCATAGTTCCTAAAAAATGGTGACTGCCCATATGCAAATTCAACCAGGGGCAACAATGATACAGAATCATTCTGTACAAACGGCATAAAACACCGGATGTACTGCTCCAGGGTCTGATTTGTTCTCTCTGTCTGTCCATTAGTTTGGGGGTGGTATGCAGAGGATAAGGATAGCTCAATCTTCAGGACCTCACATAATGCTCTCCAAAACCGTTAGGTGAACTGCACCCCCCGATCAGATACAATGTTCACCGGAACCCTGTGCAATCTCAAAATCTCCTTAATAAAGGCTTTGGCCGTCTCCATGGCAGATGGGGTATTCTTCAATGGTAGGAAGTGGGCCATCTTTGATAGCTTATCTACTACCACAAATATTGCCATATACTGTACTCCCCTGATGGTGGGGGCTCTACGATAAAGTCCATTGCAATCATTTTCCATGGTCTATCAGGGACAGGTAGTGGTTTTAGTAACCCCCCAAGCTTGGCTTCTTGAGGTCTTGCTTTGGGTACAGATGGGACAAGAGTTCACATAACTCCTGCAGAACCCCTCTAGGTCTGGCCACCAGAAGGTACGACGTACCAAGTCTATTGTCTTTGTGATGCCGAAATGCCCTGCTAGTGGGTGATCGTGAAGAAGCTTTAGCACCGGTACCCGGACCTGATCTGGAACAAAAATCTGACTCTCCCATCATCGTAACCCATCTCTGGCTACCAAGGTCACCCGGGGGGACTACTGATATTCGTGGAGGACTATTTAATCTGTGACAGTAGATCAGGTTGTAATAGCAGAAAGTTACCTGCGGGTAAGATGGTATCTGGTACAGCCGGTTCCCTTGGGTCATCGTACATCCTTGATAATGCGTCTTATTTAACATTCTTGAATCAGGGTCTGTACGTGATATGGAAGGTAAATCTTGTGAAGAAGAGTGCCCACCGAGCTTGGCGTGGCCTCAGCCGTCGGGCAGATTGTAGATATTCAAAGTTTTTGTGATCAGTGTAGAGTGTAGATCCGTATGGGGTGTGCTGCGCCCTCGAGTAGGTATCTCCATTCTCCTATAGCCGCTTTAATGGCGAGTACCCTCCTCTGTACAGGCTGCCATGCAGCCTCAGGTAGTCGACCTGAGGGCTGGAGCTACAGAAGCTGCAACCCAGATGTCCTACAGAGCTGACTAGAAAGGAGCCGTGTCTAGGAGGATCTGTTTCTAGCTACTGTGAGTACAGATCTGCGTCTAGGGGCCTGTCCTGTGTGGACCATCCCTTCCAGCTAGTGAAGTCATTGAAGTCACTGAGTCTGCTGCCAGAGCAAGCAAAGGACTTACTTATTCTCCCACACAGCTATAGTGTAGTCCAGCAGGGAATCTGCTATCCAACTCAATTGAATGGGGTCACGTGAGAGTTGTCCTCGTCTCTGCATAGTTCAAGTTGGAGTATGCCACTAAACCCTTCTCCTATCCAAGTTCTACCAATAAATACCAAAAAAACAAATTCCCTAGACTGATCATTGGATAATGAGCAGAAGAGTGTGTGAGTGACAGTGTGAAAATACCCAAGTGTCTGAGTGCAGGATAATCAGAGGGGGGCCCAGGGAAGACTATACTCTGCAACCCCAATGGGGCAGTGCTACATAAATAAACAGGGGAAAAAAGGAATACAGTATCTCACAAAAGTGAGTACACCCCTCACATTTTTGTTAATATTTTATTATATCTTTTCATGTGACAACACTGAAGAAATAACACTTTGCTACAATGTAAAGTAGTGGGTGTACATCTTGTATAACAGTGTAAATTTGCTGTCCCCTCAAAATAACTCAACACACAGCCATTAATGTCTAAACCGCTAAACAAAAGTTAGTACACCCCTAAGTGAAAATGTCCAAATTGGGCCCAAAGTTTCAATATTTTGTGTGGCCACCATTATTTTCCAGCACTGCCTTAACTCTCTTGGGCATAGAGTTCACCAGAGTTTCACAGGTTGCAACTGGAGTCCTCTTCCACTCCTCCATGATGACATCATGGAGCTGGTGGATGTTAGAGATGCTGCATTCCTCCACCTTCCATTTGAGGATGCCCCACAGATGCTCAATAGGTTTAGGTCTGGAGACATGCTTGGCCAGTCCATCACCTTTACCCTCAGCTTCTTTAGCAAGGCAGTGGTCATCTTGGAGGTGTGTTTGGGGTCGCTATCATGTTGGAGTACTGCGCTGCGGCCCAGTCTCCGAAGGGAGGGGGGATCATGCTCTGCTTCAGTATGTCACAGTACATGTTGGCATTCATGGTTCCCTCAATGAACTGTAGCTCCCCAGGGTCGGCAGCACTTATGTAGCCCCAGGCTATAACACTCCCACCACCATGGTTGACTGTAGGCAAGACGCACTTGTCTTTTTACTCCTCACCTGGTTGCCGCCACACACGCTTGACACCAACTGAACCAAATAAGTTTATCTTGGTCTGATCAGACCACAGGACATGGTTCCAGTAATCCATGCCCTTAGTCTGCTTGTCTTCAGCAAACTGCAGGCTTTCTTGTGCATCATCTTTAGAGGAGGCTTCCTTCTGGGATGACAGCAATGCAGACCAATTTGGTGCAGCGTATGGTCTGAGCACTGGCAGGCTGACCCCCCCACCCCTTCGACCTCTGCAGCAATGCTAGCAGCACTCACACGTCTATTTCCCAAAGACAACCTCTGGATATGACGCTGAGCACGAGCACTCAACCTCTTTGGTCGACCATGGCGAGGCCTGTTCTAAATGGAACCTGTCCTGTTTAACCGCTGTATGGTCTTGGCCACCCTGCTGCAGCTCAGTTTCAGGTTCTTGGCAATCTTCTTATAGCCTAGACCATCTTTATGTACTACAACAATTCTTTTTTTTTTTTACATCCTCAGAGAGTTCTTTGCCATGAGGTGCCATGTTGAACTTTCAGTGACCAGTATGACAGAGTGAGAGTTGTTAACACCAAATTTAACACACCTGCTCCCCATTCACACCTGAGACCTTGTAACACTAACGAGTCACATGACATGGGGGAGGGAAAATGGCTAATTGGGCCTAATTTGGACATTTTCACATTTTACTTACTTTTATTGCCAGCCGTTTAGACATTAATGGCTGTGTGTTGAGTTATTTTGAGGGGACAGCAAATTTACACTATTATACAAGCTGTACACTCACTACTTTACATTGTAGCAAAGTGTCATTTCTTCAGTGTTGTCACATGAAAAGAAATAATAATATTATAATAATAATTTGAAATAATAATATTTACAAAAATGTGAGGGGTGTACTCACTTTTGTGAGATACTGTATATACAGGGCTGAGGGGGAGGAAAAAGACACCTAGGTGCACACAAGGCTTCAACATACTGTAAATGGAAAGCTCCAAGGTTTACAGTGCAGGCAGCTATTAGACTCTCAATTACACTGCAGTAAGCTTGTCAGTTTAACTGAGCATGTGTAAGTTACTGTCTGACAGGTATCCAGACAGTGTAATAATAACAACCTATGATGGTATGTATGAGACGGAGAAGGAAGGGCGCACATTTTTAGTATGTTCTCTGCCCTTGTACTCTTTAATTAGACTCTCAGACCTGCATAACCCACCCATTTTAATAAGGTATCGTTATGAGAAAAATTTACATAAGCCAGTTTTATTTTAAATAATGGTAATTATATGCTGAGAATAAAAATAAAGCATTTACGTACTTTTCCAGTGGTTAGTTGGATTGCCTGCTCATATTTGCCACATGACGAGAGACTTCGTAGATACCTGCTTATATTTTTAGAGAACATATTGCATATATATTTAGCTTAAAGGAAAATTCCACGCTGGAAAAAAAAAATGTTATACAATATTAGTGCTAATGATGAAAACTTATTTTTATTAAATATTTTTTTTTCCAATTTATATTTATGTAACCGAGTATTATCACAATTGCCTGGTTGTTGCCCATGTTCTATAATGAGTGACCATTTGTTACCCACATATCGCCACAATTGTTAGTGTGTTGCCTGCATATTGGCATATACTGATCAGCCATAACTTTATTACCACTGAGAGGCTAATTGAATAACATTGTTTATTTCATTACAAAGTTGGTGGGATATATTAGGGAGAAAGTAAACATGTTGTCCCTGAAGTTGATGTTTTGAAAGCAGAAAAAAAATGGGAATTTCAGTTTGTTGTATATGGGGCTGCGTAGTCATAGATTGGTCAGGGCAACCATACTGGTCCCTGTCCACAGCCAAAAAGGCCTACAATGGGCACATGAGCATTAGAACTGTACCACAGAGACATGGAAGGAGATGGCCTGGTCTGATAAATCATGTTTTCTTTTATCATGTGGATGGCCGGGTGTGTCGTCTTTTAGCAGCAAAAGGGGGACCTATGTAATTTTAGTTGGGTGGCCATAAAGTTATGGTGATCTGTGTATTTTCCTATGATTTAACACAGTTTAGTGCTATAGCACCTTGTGTGTGTTGGACCTGTTTGTTTTGAGAAGCATATATCAAGTCTGTCTCTTTCAAACCATACCCACTAAATTTGATTAAAATTGCCGACCATATCACTTAGATATACCGTGTCAAGGCGGCTCTGCTGCGCCAGATTACGTACTAGGTACTAGGTACAGAACAGTCTGCCCTGAACCTGGACTGTCATTGACCACTCTTCCTGTCTGCCAACTGCAAGTTCCTATTCGCTGTGCTAAGTAGTAAGACACTATAGCATTCTGTATAAGACCTGAGGGCAACCAAGTATCGTATGCTCGCTTGCCTTATGGGAATGTGGGCTGCTATGGGCAAAGAACACAGAAGCCAGCTATAGTGCCTGGCCACCTATGTTAGGGGTAGGGGGTGACATATCTGCATAATCAGTTTTTGGTGAAGGTGAACTAATCCTTTATAGTGAAACTCTAGCCAAAACGTAACGCGTTTGTCCAGATCCCTCGGCGGAGACGCGTTGGACCTCTCTGCTCGGGGTTCTCGGCTCTTGAATGGATAGAATGATAGCAGCGCAGCCATTGGCTCCCGCTGCTGTCAATCAAATCCAATGACGCGGGGGGGCAGAGTCCGGCATTCTGTGTCCATGCATGTAAATGCTGGACTCGGAAGCACGCCTGCAAGGTAACCCCTCAGGAGAGTGCTTCTCCTAGAGGGTTATATGATGTGGGGAGGAGCTGATAGCGCCACCGGGGGACCCCAGAAGAGGATGATCGGGCCACTCTGTGCAAAACGAGCTGCACAGTGGAGGTAAGTATGACATGTTTGTTATTTTAAAAAAAAATTGCCTTTACAATCACTTTAACGTGGATTACTTGGATGAAATCGTGATCAGCCTTGGTTTCCTTGTTTTGCATTTTGGTTAGTGTAGGGAAGGGTTAGGACTAGAGACGAGCTTTGCTTTAGCTGTTCAGCTGAAAGTTAGCTGTCAGAGTTGGGCTTTTCAGCTCCAGGTGAAGCATTCCCAACTCAACTGCATATAAACAATAGGGCAAACCCAAGCTGAGCCCAAGTTCATCCCTAGTTAGGACTTTTTTTTCTTGGTTGCTATTGCTGTTGGGGGCCAACTGGAGAAGATTTCCCTAGACATGCTGTACCAGAGACATGACAACTGTACAATAGATGACCTCCAACACTGATCCAAGCCTGCTAAACCATCCCCTCTAACCCAAACTTTACAATAAAGAAACACAACAAGATTTGGAGTCAAAATGGTCATCACAGCTTATTATTAACAAAATAAATGAATTCAAGTTCAATAATATAACATTGCTTAAAACAGAAACAGAGAAATAAAGCCTGGTGGTCTTTAAAGGCAACAAAACACAACCTATATTCACTGGGGAAAACCTTTGCTTAAACTTAGGCCCCCAGCTGCAACACACCGACTCTGAGACAATACTCACTATTCCGAATTAACCCCTAGTAAGCAGGAATGTACCCGAGGATCCCATACCACCGATGGGTCCCGAACCATTCTATTATCACAAATTTGTCTTCCTCCAAAGACCAACCACCACTAGGCTGCCATGACATCCACCTACCAAGAACACAATACCGATGAAGAGGGAGGGTGAGAAGTTTCCTGTCTTCTGTGATGTTGACGACTGGACTTTTGTGACTCCCCACTCCCCCCCTTTACTTCCTGGGATCCTCCCAGCTACAGACCACTACCAATCAGGAAAGAACCAATCATTTTTTAAAACAAAACTAACTTTTTGACCCCTTCCACGTTGTCCTCACTATTCATCCTGTCGTGCCTGTCCCTACGTTTATTTTCATTTATTTTTTTGCTCCAGGACTACCTCAAAAGAGAAGTGAGTGGCACTATCCTCAAATTGCAGAGAAATCTGGTATATGAGAGTTGTCTCCGGAACAGGTGTCATCATTGCGACAATTCCCCTTTACCTCTTGTTCTTGTTCACCCAAACCTAAATGCCAAAGTCCATGTGGTCTTTGAGGGCAACAAAACACAACCTATATTCACTGGGGAAAACCTTTGCTCAAACTTAGGCTCCAGGCCGCAACACACCGACTCTGAGACACCCCTCACTATTCTGAATTAACCCCTAGTTAACAGGAATGTACCCGAGGACCCCATACCACCGATGGGTCCCTAACCATTCTATTATCCCAAATTTTTCTTCCTCCAAAGACCAACCACCACTAGGTTGCCATGACATCCACCTACCAAGAACACAATACGATGGGGTGGGAGGGTGGGGAGTTTACGGTCTTCTGTGATGTTGACGACTGGACTTTTGTGACTCACCACTACAGACCACTACCAATAAGAAAAGAACCAATCATTTTTTAAAACAAAACTAACTTTTTAACCCCTTCAACGTTGTCCTCACTATTCATCCTGTCCCTAAGTTTATTTTATTTATTTTCTTGCTCAAGGACTACCCCTCAAAAGGTAAGTGAGTGGAACTTTCCTCAAATTGCAGAGAACTCTGGTATATGAGAGTTGTCTCTGGAACAGGTGTCATCATTGCGACAATTCCCCTTTACCTCTTGTTCTTGTTCACCCAAACCTAAATGCCAAAATCCATGTCAATGGTGACACGGAAGCAAGCAAAAGAAATCGAGCTGTCTAATCCTTCCTCACACTATCCAAAAACAATTTAACTGGGGTTCCACTTTAAAAAAGCTCAGATAATACTAATTGAAATATGCCTTGTGTTAATATGTTTTTGTATGATAGCGTAGCACTGAGCACTCGGCCTAGCATACATGTAGGACTCAGCCTCATGTCTCACACTTACTCTGCTTGCTCCGTTTATTCTACTCAAGGCCAGAATAGTGGACAGCTCGGTGATAAAATAGCTCGTCAGATGCTGAATTAGATGTTAAATCTTTTGCCAGCACTTGGGGGTGATGTGGGGGGAGAGGTGGGAGATGGCATGAGAGAGGGGTGTATAAAGGAGAGGAGGAGGAGGAGGTGCGAAGAGGAGATCTTTTTCTTCTGGATTTATAATGTGTCATTTCCTCTCCAGATAAACCCAAAGGAGAAGATTTGTTATACTTCTTGCTTGAAACTGCTGTTTCAGACTTGCAGAGGCTGCCAAATCTCTGATGGATTTGGGCACTTTTCATTAACCATTTGAATGCTCTCAGCAGTAGGTACTGACTAAGACCAAAGGGGGGAAGTAATATGATTTTAAAAGTTATCTGTACCATTTAAAGACTAGAAGACAGGTTTGAATAGACTGTTATACTGACTACAGACAGGGTTGGTGGAGAACCGAATGGTAGTTTTGGTGCACCTGATCATGTCTGGCACAAACATAGCTCCCAACTGTCCCTGATTTCGAGGGACTGTCCCTGATTTGGAGGGACTGTCCCTGATTTGGAGCAATGTCCCTCTGTCCCTCCTTCCTCCTCATTTGTCCCTCATTTTGTTCTGATCTATATAGTTGTATATAAAATGCACTTTTTATCTTTCAAAAAGTGTTTCCCAGTGCTAAACCTTTCATCCAAATTCTAAATTGCTGCATTTGTACATTTTAAAAGCCAATATAAAGGAATAGTAGTGTTAAAAAAAAGCCCTTGTGGCTTTAATTAACCTTTTGTTTTGCTTAGTTCTCCTTTAAGGGGGTGTGGCAGGGGGCGTGTCCTATGCCTACATACGTTTGCTAGTAGATGTCCCTAAGACAGCCTTTCACACTGAAGCGTTTTTCAGGTGCTTTACCGCTAAAAATAGCACCTGTAAAGCACCTGAAAGAAGCCTTAGCTGCAAACCCAGTGTGAAAGCCTGAGCGCTTTCACACTGGAGCGGTGCGCTGGCAGGGCGTCAGAAAAAGTCCTTGAAAACAATGGGACAGCGCTGCCATACCGCCGGCAAAACGCAGCTGCAGCGGATTTAACACCTTTTTGGCCGCTAGTGGGGGTTAAAATCGCCCTGCTAGCGTCCAAATAGCGCAGCTAAAACAACGGTAAAGCGGTGCTAAAAATATCGCCGCTTTACCGCTGACGCCCAGGGCGGCACAGTGTGAAAGGGCTCTTATTCCCATCTCAAAATGTTGGAGGGTATGGGCACAAATCTTGGATGTAACAGTATATTCACACAAACTGTCCTGACCTCATGATTCTCCCATTTAGAAGAGTGCATTGCTCTCATGGTTTAGAGATGCAGGATCTCCCAGTCTATGGACAGTGTAGGACCCACTGATCATGGGGTACTTTGACGCAGATGAGAATGCTTATCTACTCTGGGTTATCTGTGACATGCTGCGGCTTTGAGGTTCTGGGTTGGGAATTTCTACCTTGACGACCCATCCTGAGGATCTTCGGAGGACTGCTGGTCGAAGTCAACCTTGCCAGTTCCAACATTCCGGATATCCCTTCTTCAGCCCGGTTGGGCTTAATGCCTTACTGACTTCATGTCGCTGACAGGGGAGTCCACCTTATCCGGTAAGAGTACCCATCTCTTCTCACTTATTGATGTCGAGCACCATTGATGTATTTCTTCACGGATTCACATCATCCTTACCAGTCCTTGTGGACTTCAACTATTCTCTTCTGTTTTTTTCTCAGTGTGTCGACACAAGTGGATATTTATTTACACAATTTTTACCTTTTTTATTAAGACTACACCATTTATTTGATTTACTGTTCACCATCAGGATTATATTCATGGACTTGATTTATTGTTTCTGTCCTTTATTATGTTCTTAGCGCTGCATTTTTTATTCATATTGTTCAGTAGAATTGCAAAGATTTGTGTTTAAGGCCCCTTTCACATGGGGCGGAATCCGTCCAAGCGGATCCACCTGCTCAGCTGGGATCTGACCGCTGATCCCTGCTGAGCAGGCAGGTGACAAGTCCATGTCCGCTCCGGTATGCAGAGCAGACACAGCCCACTGTTCTCTATGTGGCGATCAGATGAAAATGGACTACATGTCTATTTCCATCTGATTGTCATCAGATCCGATCCGCTGGAGGGATGGCGAATGTATCCCCATCTGTCTGTTTTTTAGCTGACTGGATGGAATTGGATGCCGGCGGATGACAGCAGACACATGTCCGCTGACATCCGCCGCCCCATAGAAAACAATAGGTGTCCCGATCGGGTCCGCCTGAAACCGATCGGTCCGCTGGTGTGAAAGGGGCCATAAGCTTTATTTATCGCTAACAGCCAAACAGAATTTAGTTGAGATCAGTGATAGACAAATTGTGATTGATGTTAAAACAGAACAAAGAGTAAGTCCCTGGTCACACCGGTGGGACTTGTCATGCGATTTGATCGTTTCACCTGAATTTGCACTGGCATGCGACTTTGAAATTGTGCAGTTTCAAGTGAAGTAGCATGACTTCAAAGTTGAATTCAGTGCGATTGAAGAGTTTAGGTGCCTGCAGATATAATATAATTCTTGTCTAATCCAGCCAGTTACTGTCTTATTGGTCCATTACTGCATTATAGGCGGCATCAAGGGGAGGTCATTGGGAGGAAATGCCTTACCAAAACTAGTTATGCATCATCAGCCCCCCAACACCACCACATATCCTTTGTATTCTATTTCCTATTATTTTCTATTATTTCTTCCACTTAAGCCCAATTAGGGAGGATGTAAACAGATGATCATCCGTTTACATTTGTTTGCCTATAGGAAAGCAATGCTGTCCGTTTTTTATCCGTCAATGGGCGGATGAAAAACGGACATACAGAACGCCCGCTTGAAAGGGGTCCTAAACCTTCAGTTTAAGTCATCTAAATACATTCCAGGTGTTTCAAAACAAAAGGTGTTCAAAGTTTTAACATTCTTTTTGTTCTTTTCCAAAGCTGCTACAGCCTGGACCTTTGCTCTCTGAGGAGAAGCAGCGGTCTCTCTGCAGAGGTCTGACGCTCCCCCCTACTGAGTCAGACTTTCAGGTCTGCAGTCAGCAAAGCTCATGCTCAATGCTGATTGGAGAGCTCTGGCTCTGACTAATCAGGGGGTGTGTCAGACTTCTGCAATTAAAACACTTGTGGGGAGGTGCAGAAAACAGAACTGTATTGAAATTGAAGTTCGGAAATGCACAACTAGCCCAGCAGGAAGACAACCCAACCAGGCATACTAACAGAATACTAACAAAATGTACAGCGCTGAGTAGAAGCAGTAGGTCTCAGGTAAGCCAACAGCGTTTGTCTCAAGAGGTGAAATTTGGCCCGGCCGGTCTGTACCCAAGTGGGGAGGCTTCCAGGAAGGATAGTGTGTCCCTGCACTTTCCATACTTATCTGGAACCTCTCCCTCACACTAAGCACTGTCCCTGATGGATGACCTGTCCCTACTCTAGCAAAATGCATGCCAAACTCGGGAGCCAGGGTCTTTAATAGACTCTGTCTGTCCAAAGATGGCCGCCATGGTCACATGGGATGCCAGCATCCAATCGGATGCTGCCTCTCTGTGACCAAGGAGATCATAGAGGAACGAGGCTTGTCTCAACTTCCTCCTCCACCTGCATTGCCGCTACGGATGAGTGCCACCTGCAGTGGAGAAAATAGACTGCACCTGGCTACACACTGCTTTCAGTTGGGATTTAAAGTTATTAAGTTCCCTTTCTTGTCTGTGTCTGGTGCCAGCTTTGGGCTATATATTTGTACACACACCAAGCTTGCAGACATCAGAGAAGATGGGCAGACCCAGGAACTCAAGTGCAACAATCTCAGTCTGATGGTTTACTTTTCCAGCATCTGCCAAACACTGAAATATCTTAAATGATCCGTTCATTTTGGGGTATGCACTAGCACTCTAGTCTTATAGTGTTTTCTACAATGCCACTTAGTAAAATATCCCGTTTACTATGTAAATCATATTGCAGGATATTTTGCAACTTTTCTTACCTCCTGGGGATATTTAGTCTGGAAATCGGCATGCTACTGGGCCACGCTCATTGTGTGTACAATCCTGCTCACACGTCTACCCCTCAGCCCCCCTCCTGGGCATGTGGAAGTCATGTTGAGAAGCATTTATTTATTGGGAAGGATTTATTTGTCTTAGAGATGCCACTGGGGGGTTAAGACTTACCTTGGCTCGGGGCCCATCAACCTTGATACCAGATGTATCCATGGAGAGTACCTAGGCTCATTGCCAGGTACCACAGAGAAGGAAGACTAACTGGCCCCGAGCCTAAGATGAGTGACTCCAGTAGAGTGAGGCCCAGTCTTGTTTTCCCTTAATCTCTTGCAGCCAACAAGGTTTATTGTCCTTACAGCTGGGAACCCGGCATGAGTTTCCTCCACAGCTATTCTGTATTTGACCTAAGAGCACTCATAAGATGGACAGCACACGTGGTTAAGTTACAGGGACAAAGCATGGGAAAAATGTAACTGATGGAGACAAGTGTTAAAATTAGTCTTTTGCTCAATAGGCTGAAGTAAGCTAGAGTGCTTAGTACCATCTATAGCCAGCTTGAGGGTTTTATGCAATCACTGGTATGTACTGAATGTACAGTATGTATGAATAATAAACAGAAAAAAAAAAAAAAAAAATATATATATATATATATATATATATATATATATATATACACGCAGACACAACGTATGATGTACATATATATAAATTACACTGTATATATAGAGGTATGTTTTTTTGTGTGTTTATTATGTCTATTGCTGAAAAACAAAATCTTAAAGGCAAAACTTTTTTTTTTAATTTCTTTTTTTAGATAGAGTAAGGTATGGTTATAACCCCTGTCAAATAGTTTTTCGCCATCTGTGTCCCATTGCGGAGATTTCCCTTCACTTCCTGTCCCATAGCCAAACAGGAAGTGGGAGGAAATCAATGAAAATTAAGGGAATTATTTAGGGACCCCCAGGTCACCACTGGTGACTAGTGTCCCCATTGGAAGATTTCCCCTCTATTACTTTTCTGGGGACAACCTAAAATTTTGGATTTTCTTTAATGCTGCGTACACACGAGCGGACTTTTCAGCATCAAAGATCCGACAGTCTTTCGACGGAGTTACTACGGACTTTTGAACGACCGGACTTGCCCACACATGAATGGACTAAAGACCATTCGAAAGTCCATTGGTATGAATGTGATGACGTATGAAGGGACTAGAATAAGGAAGTTCATAGCCAGTTCATAGCCAGACGCATGGATTTTTCGACCGGACTCGAGTCCGTCGGAAAGATTTGAAACATGTTCTAAATCTAAAGTCCGTCTGATTTTTCGTCAGCAAAGGTCCGATGAAGCCCACACACGATCAAATTGTCCAGCGGATTTGTTCCGTCGGACCTTTGCTGTCGAAAAATCCGCTCGTGTGTACACGGCATTACTTTCACTTTCAATGATAATGGTAAACAGGACAAATAGAGAGTGTGAGTAAGCCCTCGAGGTTCTTCACCTTAAAGCGGAGTTCCGCCTAAAAAATAAATAAAAGTCAGGCCCAGGCCAATTTTCAGCTTTCAGTGCTCTCTCACTTTGAATGACAATTACTCAGTCATGCAACAATGACATTTGCGTCCTTTTTTTCACACAAATAGAGCTTTCTTTTGTTGGTCTTTAATTACTAGTGGGTTTTTATTTTTGTGATTTAAATAAAAAAAGACCAAAAATTTTTTGTAAAAATGCCTTTTTCTTTGTTTCTGTCATAACATTTTGCAAATTAGTAATTTTTCTTCATAAATTTTGGCCAAAATTTATATTGTTACATATCTTTGGTAACAATAACCTAAATCAGTGTATATTATTTGGTCTTTGCCATGGTGTCAATCATTGAAAATTGATCACACCTGATGTACTGAAGGCCTATCTCATTTATTGAGACACTAACAAGCCAGGAAAGAACAAATACCCCCAAAATGACCCCTTAGTAGACATTCCAAGATATTTAGTAAGTCGCATGGTGAGTTTTTTGAAGTAATTTTTTCCCACAATTCTTTACAAAATTAAGATTTTTTTTTTTTACAAAATTGTCATATTCACAGGTTATTGCTCTCATACAGATGCATACTTGCAACTACACCCCAAAACACATTCTGCTACTCCTCCTGAGTATGGTGATACCACATATGTGAGACTTTTTCACAACCTGGCCACATACAGAGGCCCAATATGCAAGGAGCACTGTCAGGTGTTCTAGGAGCAGAAATGACATACTGTATCTAACTTGTTGACTACCTATTACACTTTTGAAGGCCCTGGAGCACCAGGACAATGGAAACGCCCACAAAATGACCCCATTTTGTAAAGTAAACACCCCAACGTATAATTTTTGAGAAATAATGAGTCTTTTGAACTTGTCATTTTTTTCCAGAAGTTTTTAGAAAATGTGGAAAAAAATTAATACGCATTTTTTTTTTACACAAAGTTGTCCATTTATAAGATATTTCCAACACAGCATGTACACAGCAAAAATGACATCCCAAAATACATTCTGCTACTCCTTCTGAGTATGGCGATATCACATGTGTGAGACTTTTACACAGCCAGGCCACATACAGAGGCCCAACATCCAGGTAGCACCGTCAGACGTTCTAGGAGCATAAATTACATACTGTATATAATTTCCTGACAACCTATCATTTTTGAAGGCCCTTCATATTTCTAACATATAGAATGTACATACCAAGAATTACAATCCAAAATAAATTCTATTGAGGAAAGGGTAAAAAATAAGTATTACCTGTGGTTTTAGTAGTGTCTACAGAGGAGAGCACTGGTCCAGGCAGCAGGCAGGGATGTGCTTAGCGACGTCAATAGTAATTATCCAGGCAGCAGGCAGGAATATTGTATATAGTCAGTAAAAGGATATTGTCAGCACAGCCAAAGCATTTGTCCATAGGAATTATCCAGGAAGAGACAGCCAGCACAGCCATAATATTGGTCCTGGCACACTGTTACCTGCAGACACTCATTATTGTACTGCTCTCCAGCCCTTAATAAACATACTGCCTCTTGCTAAAGCTAATTATTTCCATAGTCCAGGTAGCAGGTAGAGGTGTGGTCAGTTCATGCGGCAGGCAGAGGCATGATGGCGGTAAGTCAGCAGCAGGCTGAGGAAACCTGGAGAAAACAAAAAAAAAATTTTTTTCAATCCGGAAAAACAATTCTGGAGCCCCTAACATATGTGAAACCCCTGTGTACTACAGTAGTAGGGCAACAGATCAGTCCAAATGGTAGGCAAAAGCATAGTCGATAAAACAGGCCAGGGTCAGTTCACATGCAAGCAGTCCAAATGGAAGGCAGAAGCGAAGTTGATAAAACAGGCCAGGGTCAGTTCACGTGGAAGCAGTCAAAACAGTGGGCAGAGGCATAGTCAAAAAACAGGCCAGGGTCAGTTTACGTGGAAGGCAGTGGCATGGGTTTTTGAGGAAGCATGGAAAATGGTCATCACAGATGATGAAAATGGGGAAATGGTTAAAAATATGGGCTAATATTTTAGGGATGCGTGATAAAGTCGGAAGCATTCACCCATGCAAAGGCCGGATTGGGAGGGACACTGGGGACAATGGTAGCTGGTATCTTTTCAAAACCCTCTTTTGCTGCATACGTGACATCTTTTTTGGCGTCTTCGGTCTGCTTCAGTTGGTGGAATGTTGTTGAAGTGGCGTTCATGAAGTCGGCTAACAGCATCAGAGCGAAGATTTTCTGGGAGGGGGGGTCTTTGTTGATAGATGAGGGACGTGACAACTTCTTCCATGAATTTTAGGAAGGGGGTGGGGTTTGTGGATTTGGTGTAGCTTATGTATGCGGTATAAATGGCCAAATGGATGAGATAAATTGCTACTTTCTTGTACCAAAAACGGGACCTCCTTTTTGCCAAATAGGGCTGAAGCATTTGGTCGTTGATAGATGAGGGACGTGACAACTTCTTTGATGAATTTTAGGAAGGGGGTGGGGTTTCTGTGGGTTTGGTGTAGATTATTTATGCATTATAAATGGCCAAATGATGAGATAAATTGCTACTTTCTTGTACCAGAAACGGGACCTCCTTATTGCCAAATAGGGCTGAAGCATTTGGTCGTTGAAATCCACAATTTAAACTGTTGTGTTTAAACTGGCTGGCTCCTTCAAACAGAGTTCCAGAGAAATGAGAGCAGACCCCTTATGGTAAATAACACTAGTCACTTTGGAAGATGAGGAGAGAATAAAAAGGGGTTAATAGTAACTCCACGGAATCCATGGAATCCAGCAAACCTTCAGCTAGCACTTGAAATATGATGACGAATAATTCTTTATGATAGAACAGAGCAAATTTAACTGGTATGTGAATGACCCTTCTTCAGTTGCAGATTTTTTTCTGTATGACCTAAGCACACATGGTCACTAGAGATGTTGTTCAATATTATTGCATCCAGTAGAATTACAGGTGATAGAAATGTGAGCAAAGCACAGATGTCTGCATACAGTGTCTATTGGAGTAGGAAACTTGCTTCCAGTGGAACTACAAGTAAAAGCAATCTGGGCAGAAACCAATGATGTCTATATGCAGTGTCTTATAGGATTAAATGGGCATATACCCACTCACAGACAGCGTCACAGCAGTTGCTGGTAGCAATGCAGATGATAATGACTCTTGCAGGAATTCCCTCTGGGTCCTAGCTCAGGGAATGCCGTCTGAGCTCCGTCACACCGCGCCGCAGCCTACCCGGATCTGAAGCGCAGGTATCGCTGAAGAATCAGGAACAGCCCCCGGACTGCTGTATATAGGAAGCACTGCTGTCCACAGATGTCCCTCTGGATGTAGCTGTATAACGCTCTCCTATGCAGGCCGTGACTCGACTCACACTGGCACCTGCTGGCAGATCCAGGCCGATGTCCCAAGAGCGTGACCTAGTCCGGAACCAGCCTTTTTATATCCTCTCCCAGGATTCTGTTCTTCTCTCCTCAGCAATCTGGTAGCTGTAGTTCAGGCCAGTCCTGCTGAAATTGAAACCCCAGCAATCTGAACTACATATCCCATGATGCTTTGTTCTGTTCTAAGTTCTGTTTTTAGGAAATGACACATGGAGTCCAAGCCAACACTAGAGGGAGACAGTTCCACATTAATTGCACTGCATACTGTCCCTGAATTGAAGGCACAATAGCCAGCTCCTGGCTACATAGAGTTCTGCAAATCGCTGTGAAAAGAAATTTATGAGTGGACGAATTATACATAAGTTATCATAATTTGGATGATTTTGGGGAGGGCACTGGGTGTTGTCGCTGAAATTAAGGAATCGCATAATCATCTCATATCAGGACCTGGGCATTACGGCAGAATGAATGAGTATATGGTGGATAGAGTTGGTGGACCAGTAGGCATGTCCTTAGTTTTGTTTTTGTAAGCCCCATGTTTATGGTGAGGCCCATAAACAATTTGAACTCCTCCGACGTCAAATCTTTCCACTCAAACGGACGGGCATATGATGATTGGGGATTGGGGTTGTTGGCAATATACTGCTGGGCATATAAATTGGTCTGGTCCACGATTAATTGCAGCAAAGTGTCAGGCAAAAACAGATAAAAGCAATCAATTTTGCCAAAATTTTGGGTTTTGGGTATTGGTCTGCACACCTGGCTGTGCAGTGAATACTTGCTGATCCAGAGTCGGAAAGCAGCCATGTTGGGTTGGCAAGGCCATCTGGGAGGTATGTAGCGGCCCTGGCTCTTGGGGGACGTGACACTCCAGTGCTGGTAGTTGGGGTATTTAAAGTTCCTGTGCTTGTACTTGGGCGTGATACTGCAACACTGGTAGCAGCGCTGGCACTGGGCCTGGGCATTTGTTCCCGGGGCCTATTGCTGGTGGCAGTGCTGGTACTGGACCTGGGCATTTGTTTCCGGGGGCTATCACTGGTGGCAGCGTTGGTACTGGGCCTGGTAATTTCTTCTCGAGGCCTATTGCTGGCGGGAGCGCTGGTACTGCGCCTGGGAATTTGTTCCTGGTTGCTGGTTTCCAGAGCACTGTGCCCTTTTAGGAGGGACCCATTCTCCCTCAGATTAATTTACCGATCCGCTGCTATCAATCAGTTCAAATGCTGAATTTGATTCGGACTCAGAACTGGCATTGGAATCTGATGAGAACTCCCCGCTGGAGAGGATCTGGAATGCCTCCTCACTGCTATATACTTTTTTGGACATGCTGCTGATGGCTGTGCGACGGGTGGCAGGTGACGGTCACTGATGGGCTGTGCGATAGGTGACAGATGGGTGGCAGGTGACGGTCACTGTGGGCTGTGTGATGGGTGGCAGGTGACGTTCACTGATGGGCTCTGCAATGGGTGGCAGGCGACGTTCACTGATGGGCTGTGCGATGGGTGGCAGGTGACGTTCACTGATGGGCTGTGCGATGGGTGGCAGATGACGTTCACTGATAGGTGATGACGGTGTGACTGGTGATGGTCACCGAAGGGTGACTGGCGATGGTCACTGATGTGTGACGGGTGACAGGCCACAGTCACTGATGGGTGACTGGCGATGGTCCCTGATGGGTGAAGGTTGACTGGCAATGGTCACTGATGGGTGACTGGTGATGGTCACTGATGGGTGACGATTAAAAAGGCCATGGTCACTGATGGGTTACTGGAAATGGTCACTAATGGGTGACAGGCTACAGTCACTGATGGGTGAGGGGTGCACCTCTGAAGGTCACTGATGTCTCTGATGTGACAGATGCACTTTATGGGCACTGATGGGTGACAGGTGCACTTTATGGACGCTGATGGGTGACAGGTGCACTTTATGGACGCTGATTGGCACTGATGTGGTGACTGTTAGGTGACAGGTGAGGGGGGGGGGGTAGGGGCGATGTGACAGGTTCTCTTTATTGTGTGGTGTTTGTGCAATACAGTACACACACGGATCAGTAATTCACTGATCCCTGGCTCTTCTCTCCTCACACTGGAAACGTGTCGAGTGGAAACATCAGTTTCATGGGCAAGACCAAAGAGCTGTCAGAGGACGTCAGGGACAAGATTGTAGACCTGCACAAGGCTGGAAAGAGCTACAAGACCATCAGCAAGAAGCTTGGTGAGACAACTGTTATTCGCAAATGAAAGCATACAAAAAAACATCAATCGCCTTCGATCTGGAGCTCCATGCAAGGTTTCGCCTCATGGGGTAAGGATGATCTTGAGAAAATTGAGGGATCAGCCTAGAGCTACACGGGAGAAGCTTCTGAATGGTCTCAAGGCAGTTGAGACCACAGTCACCAAACAAACCATTGGTAACACAATACACCGCTGTGGATTGAAGACCTGCAGCGCCCGCAAGGTCCCTCTCCCCAAGAAGGCACATGTACAGGCCCATCTGAAGTTTGCAATGAACAGCTAAATGATTCAGAGAAAGATTGGGAGAAAGTGCTGTGGTCAATCGAGACCAAAATTTAGCTCTTTGGCATTAACTTGACTTGCCGTGTTTGGAGGAAGAAAAATGCTGACTACGACCCTAAAAACACCATCCCTACAGTCAAGCATGGAGGTGGAAACATTATGCTTCTACGCTGTTTCTCTGTTAAAAACACAGGCCGACTTTGCTGCATTGAGGGGCCAATGGACAGGGCCATGTATTGTATAATCTTGGATGAGAACCCTTTCCCTTGAGCCAGAACAATGACAATGGGTCGTGAATGGGTCTTCCAGCATGATAATGACCCAAAACATACCACCAAGGCAACAAAGGAGTGGCTCAAGATGGAGCACATGAAGGTCATGGAGTGCCTAGCCAGTCTCCAGACCTTAATCCTATAGAACATTTATGGAGGGAGCTGAAACTTTGAGAAGTTTCGCCAAGCGATGGCCAAGAAACCTTAAGGATTTAGAGAAGATCTGTAAGGAAGAGAGGACCAAAATCCCTCCTGAGATGTGTGCAAACCTGGTAACCAACTACAAGAAACGTCTTACCTCTGTGCTTGCCAACAAGGGTTTCTCCTCCAAGTACTAAGTTGTGTTTTGCTTGGGGATCAAATACCTACCGTATTTATCGGCGTATAACACGCGCCGGCGTATAACACGCACCCAAGTTAAGGAGGGAATTTTAAGGAAAAAAACTTTTAGGAGTAAAGTTTAAGGAAGAAAAACTTACATTAAAATGCCCATCAATGCAGCGTTATCGGTGTCCATCTGCAGCCTTGTCAGTGTCAGTGCAGCCTTGCCCCAGTGTCCATTGCAGCCTTGTCAGTGCAGCTTTGCCCCAGTGCAGCCTTGTCAGTGCAGCAGTGTCAGTGCAGCCTTGTCAGTGCAGCTTTTCTCCAGTGCAGCCTTGCCCCAGTGCAGCCTTGTCAGTGCAGCAATGTCAGTGCAGCTTTTCTCCAGTGCAGCCTTGTCAGTGCAGCAATGTCAGTGCAGCCATGTCAGTGCAGCTTTTCTCCAGTGCAGCCTTGCCCCAGTGCAGCTTTGCCCCCATGCAGCCTTGCCCCAGTGCAGCCTTGCCCCAGTGCAGCTTTGCTCCCATGCAGCCTTGCCCCCATGCAGCCTTGTCCCCAGTGCAGCCTTGCCCCCGTGCAGCCTTGCCCCCCCCCGTGCAGCTTCGTGGGATCGCCGCGATCCCTGCCGTCATACACAGCCCTGTGTAAATTTAAATATGGCGCCGAGACTGCAGTGACTCGGCGGAGCGCTGATACACATAGCCGAGAGTCCTCGGGTTTCCTCGGCGCCTCTTACAGTCCCGCCCAGTTCCGCCCTATGGGCGGGACTGTAAGCGGCGCCGAGAAAACCCGAGGACTCTCGGCTATGTGTAGCTCCGCTCCGCCGAGACCCTGCAGTCTCGGCGCCGTATTTGAATTTCCACACGGCTGTGTATGTCGGCGGCGATCAAGGCAATTGCCGCGATCGCTCCGATCACACACAATTGGGGGGGGATCGGCCTATAACACGCACCCACGATTTTCCCCTGATTTTCAGGGGAAAAAAGTGCGTGTTATATGCCGATAAATACGGTATTTTACTCACTAAACTGCAACTCAATTTTTAACATTTGGATTGTGTTATTTCTGGATTTTTGGTTGATATTCTGTCTCTATCATTTAAAATACACCTATGATAAAAATTATAGGCCCTTCATTTATTTGTAAGTGGACAAACTTACAAAATCTGCAGGGGATCAAATAATGATTTTCCCCACTATATGTAGACATGGAATGGCTGCAAATAGCTCACAGGAATTTAGCATTAAAGTAATGAAAAATAGTATTAATACCACACTAGATTGTATAGATAATATAATTATTAATTGCGAATATCTATCATGAGCCAGGCCACCACTACCGACACTCCCCCCTCTTTTTTTTCCTTTCTTCCCCCCCCCTTTTTTTTTTCTTTTTCTTATTTCTTCTTTACATGCTATATATCTTACCACTGAAAATTGATACTTTGACTATTTGTTTGATTAATAACTTTCTCTTTCATTCTTATATTTCTGTGTGTATAAAATTATCATAGCGGTAGGATAGGTTCATATCCCTATTATAATGTTAAATATATTAATTGTATATTATGTATTCATGCTTTACATTTCTTTGTTTATTTATTTTTTGTGAAAATTCAATAAACATATTAAACAAGGAAAAATAGTATTAAAAAAAGGTTAAAGCATGAAGTTTATAAGAAGAACAAAAAGGAATGCTTATGGTATTGATAGAGAAGAATCATGTGTCTATGGAATTTATCATATTATCTATGATAATACATTAAATGAATGACATTAAATTGTTTAATGTACAAATTAAGAGTATACATCCACTTTAAGGGCCCATTTTCATTTGTAGGGTGTAATAATGCACATGCACTGTATTAATGCAGCCCGTTAAAATCAATGGGCTTCCAAAGCACAACTGTTCCAATTATTGGTGTACCACGCATGTGCATTGCCTTAGAGCTTTGTGAAACTATTTAAAATGAATGTCATTTCAATGAGTCAATGCATGTAATGTGCATCAGTGTGTGTTAACCCAACATTGCCTCAAGGCATAGATGTAAAATGATCCTTAAAGTATAACTAAAGGCAAAACTTTTTTTTTTTTAGTTTTGAATAGTGTGGAGAGGGATTAGAACCCCTTTAAGGTTTTTATGTCTGTCTTTGTTAGAGACATTCACCTTCTCTATATGTCCTGTTTACCATTATCATTGAAAGTGGAAGTAAAAAATATTCCCAAATTTTGGGTTGTCCCTAGAAAAGTAATAGAGGGGAAATCTTCCAATGAGGACACTAGTTCTGATGACCTGGGGGTCCCAATAGATTCCCTTATTTTGCAGAAATTTCCTCTCACTTCCTGTTTTGCCTCTGGGACAGGAAGTGGAGTGAAATCTCAAAAATGGGACAAAGATGGCAAAAAAAAAAAAAGATTGGCAGAGTAACCCTCCCTTATGCCACGTACCCACGGTCGGACTTTTCATCTACAAAAGTCCGACGGACGCCAACGGACCAAAGCCGGCAGACAATCCGATCGTGTGTGGGCTTCCCCGGACTTTCAGCGGACTTTTCCAGCCGCAAATCTGACGGACTTTAGATTTGGAACATGCTTCAAATCTTTACGTCGTAACTACGCCGGACCCAGAAATCCGCTCGTCTGTATGCTAGTCCGATGGACAAAAACCCACGCTAGGGCAGCTATTGGCTACTGGCTATCAACTTCCTTATTTTAGTCCGGTATACGTCATCGCGTACGAATCCGTCGGACTTTTGAGTGATCGTGTGTAGGCAAGTCCGTTCATTAGAAAGTCTGCCGCAAGTCCGCCAAAAGTCCGTCGAAAGTCTGTCGGACAGGCTGTCGGACTTTTGTAGCCGAAAAGTCCGACCGTGTGTACGCGGCATTACTCTATAAAAAAAAAAGTTTTGCCTATAGTTCTACTTTAAGGTAGTGCTTAGCAGTCTTAGGAAGTCCATTATACTCTGCAAACTAAATAATAAATGGGGCACACACACTGCATTAAAATGCGTAAAATATGTAAAACAACGGTTTTATGGAAGCAATGAAATGCATATATAACCGATCAGTTCATAATTGTATAAACATTTACAAAAACTAAAAAAGCATTGGCCAAAAACCATTCTAGCTCCCCTTTAATATTCTTGTGCAAATATATTCCATGATATTTCTGTTTATCTTATCCCTTTATAAGCACTGCAATTTCCTGGTTCATAAATCAGCCTCTTACAAGCTTATTTAATAGGGCACAGAGATGTAGACCTAATATTTCAGTGTGTTAATTGCTATTAACCAAAGAAAAGTAGAATCTACTTGTTATGGGTCACTGCACCCTACACAAGACTATTGCACTTTACACTGTCCTAATTCACAAAGCACTTGATGTCTGCACTGTGTTAATATGCAACAACCAAGGAAAGGAGCATAGTGTCATTTACATGATTTTCATAATGTGCCAATGTAGTACCGGAGGAAACATTTCCCATATGGGTAAACAAGGCTGGAGGGGGGGCTGAGCTAAGGAAAATCCTAAACCCTAAATCAGGGATATGCAATTAGCGGACCTCCAGCTGTTGCAAAACTACAAGTCCCATCATGCCTCTGCCTCTGGGTGTCATGCTTGTGGCTGCCAGAGTCTTGCAATGCCTCATGGGACTTGTAGTTCTGCAACAACTGGAGGTCCGCTAATTGCATATCCCTGCCCTAAACCCTGGATACAGCACCAATGCATAACTCCCAACATTTTGAGATGGGAATGAGGGACACCTACTAACAAACTTAGATAGGCATAGGACACGCCCTCTGTCACACCCCCTTAAAGGAGAATTAACCAAAAAAATGATTAATTAAATCCAGCAGGGATTTTTTTTTCCTTCATATTGGCTTTTAAAATGTACAAATGCAGCAATTTAGAAATCGGATGAAAGGTTTAGCACTGGGAAACACTTTTTGAAAGATAAAAAGTGCATTTTATATACAACTATATAGATCAGACCAAAATGAGATACAAATGAGGGGGAAAGAGGGACAGAGGGACATTGTTCCAAATGAGGGACAGTCCCTCGAAATCAGGGACAGTAGGGAGCTATGCCAATGTCACCCAGAGGGCATTCCTAACAGTCCTGCTGGGGGAAGCAATTCAGATTAAAGCATATCCACACCAAAATACAAAAATGTAATGTATTGCGGATAACAAATGCTTTTTTTTTTTTTACTTATAGACTATTGCCCTGTACACACGATCGGACTTTCCGACAACAAAATCCATCGTTTTTTTTCCGACGGATGTTGGCTCAAACTTGTCTTGCATACACACAGTCACACAAAGTTGCTCCAAAATTCCGAACGTCAAGAACGCGGTGACGTACAACACGTACGACAAGCCGAGAAAAATGAAGTTTAATAGTCAGTGCAGCTCTTCTGCTTGATTCTGAGCATGCGTGGAACTTCGTGCGTCGGAATTGTGTACACACGATCGGAATTTACGCAAACGGATTTTGTTGTCGGAAAATTTGAGAGCCAGCTCTCAAATTTTGTGTGTCGGAAATTCCCGATGAAAAAAGTCAGATGGAGCCCACACACGGTCGGAATTTCCGACAACACGCTCCGATCGCACATTCTCCGTCGGAAAGTCTGATCATGTGTACGGGGCATTAGAGCACTTTTAGCAACTAAATTGATCTTGCAAGATATGCAATGCCCATATCTCTTGGGGTATCTTTAAAAGAACATTTGCATAACCAATGTATATGTCCAGGGAAACTGCTGGTACAGTTGTTCTGTGTGAACGGGGCAAAATTTTCTTTACAGGTTAAATAATAATCATTCATAAAAAAATAGTAGTTTGTAAAAATACTGCAGCATGGCCACTAGATAGAGCTGAGAATCATAGGAAGTAAATGCTTGTTTCCTGTGTTCTGTGAAAACACACTGAAGGGCCCATTATTATGAATAAGGCCAGTACAAAATACATCCATGCCAATAAATAAATGCTCCCAGCACAACTTGTATAGCACTTAGAAACAAATTTTGCAGCGCTAATAATGATTATACAGTTAGTGCCAGTGGCGGCCTGTTCCATTAGGGGCGGAGGGGCACCTCCCCCCTAATCCATGCGCCTGGCCCCTAATTTACATGCAGGGCGCTTAACACATAGATACTAATGGAGGTTTTTTTTTTAGAAGCACATGATTAGAGCCTCTCCTCCCGGCCAATTAGGAAGCGGGTCCTGAGACCCGACTAGCCGAGAGGAGAAGTGATCGTATTGGCCGCCAATACCAAGGAAAGGAGGAGGGAAGCCGCCGAGGAGCCCGAGACGCAGAGGAGACGCAGGAAGCTGCCTGTGACCTAGATGGGCTAGGTGCAGGGCCGACCGACCGGGGGAGGTGGGGGGTGGGTGTCGTGCTCAGATATATTGAATGTGAAAGTTCAAAAAGTCCAATAATAATACATGTAATCGTAATAGTGGTTCCGGGCCTAGGAATAGCCGTTGGCTGTCTGCAGTTGGGAAATAGGTCTTAAACGCTGAATCCATTATTCAAATCACACATGTGATGTATCGGCGCGATCGTCAGAGAGAGAGAGCAATAATTCTAGCACTAGACCTCCTCTGTAACTCTAAGCTGGTAACCGTTTATTTTTTTTTTAAAGCATATGGAGATTTTCCACTAGTGTGCGCAATTTTAAACCGTAACATGTTAGGTATCTATTTACGTAACATTATCTTTCACAATATCCCAAAAAAATTGGGCTAACTTTACTGTTTAGTTTTTTTTTAATTCAGTGAATTGGATTTTTTTCTAAAAAACTGCACCTGAAAGACCACTGCGCAAAGACCATGTGACATAAAATATTGCAACGACCGCCATTTTATTCTCCAGAGTCTTTGCTGAAAATATATATATAATGTTTGGGGGTTCTAAGTAATTTTCTAGCAAAAAATACTGATTTTAACTGGTAAGCAACAAGTGTCAGAAATAGGCTTGGTCCTTAACCTCCCTGGCGGTATGATTATTTCGGATTTTAGGTGCTGAAAGCGGTACAATTATTTTGCATGGAAATTTGGCGTTTTATATTGTAGGTCTGTAATTCTTAACAATAACACACTTAAATCTGTCCAAACCAGAGTCTAGTAGATATCCCGGGTATGATAAAGTTTGAAACACAAAAACATAAATTATAATATAATAAATAAAAATAAATAATTTAAAAAAATAAAAAAAAATAGTAATAAAATAAATTTCCCCACAATGCACTATCGCTCAATTCTGCAAGTGTTCTAATTTACTATCGCTGTTTTCTAGCTGGTCTAAAGCCACTTTTGACGTAAAGGGACACTTTTTGGTTGCTATGGACAATCTCCAGTTTCCAGGCAGAAAAAACAGTGTATATCATGTAAAACTGCATGCAGGGCATGGGCCAAAGCACTGGGGACAAAAGGGATGTGAAATCATTTCATACAGTACTGTAATCTGTAATTCTATATATACACTGTGATTCTTTACTTGCTAAATATGCTGCAAAAATCTCCACTAAGTCTGGCTGCATCCATTTCAATTGTGGGCAGAGGCACACCTTCAGCTCTGCAGGCCTGCAGCTTTCATTGGTCCTATTATGACTCACCCCCCTCCCTTCTTAGCAAACTCAAACAAGAGTAAGAGAGAGAGCTGTGCGTGATGTCATAAGGTCTAGGCTTTTTACCAAACAAGAAACAGGAAGTGGGCTATAGAAGGTGTTCATTGACAGAACAAAAAATGTTTTACTATCTGAAGTTAAAACAACAAGGGCAGAAGATTTAATCGATGGAAAGATGAAAGAAAGGTCCGCTTTCTATGTATTAAGATAAAAAAAAACCTTCTGTGTACAGCAGCCGCCCCAGCAGCCCCTAATACTTACCCTGAGCCCCATCTCTATCCAGCGATGTCCACGATTCCCTCGGCTGTCCGGGACTCTGCTCCTGATTGGCTGGGGAACAGCCAGGGCACCATTGGCTCCCACGGCTGTCAATCAAAGTCAGTTAGCCAATCGGAGAAGAGAGGGAATGGTGCTGAACGGCAGCTGCATGTCTGAGTGGACACACAGAGCTGCAGTTCGGCTGGGGTGCCCCCATAGTAAGCTGCTGGGCTGTGGGGGCACTTGTCAGGAGGGAGGAGCCAGGAGCAGCGAAGAGGGACCCAAGAAGAGGTGGATCCGAGCTGCTCCGTGCAAATCCACTGCAACAGAGCAGGTAAGTATAACATGTTTGTTATTTAAACAAAAAAAAACAAGACTTTACAATCACTTTAAAGTGAATAACTCAACACCAAATTGCCCCTGTACAAATCATCCGTAAGGCCAGCAATCTTTGTATGGGTTTCCGAATGAAAGGCCTAATTTTTGTCACATGGAGGAAGGAGGGAGCATAGGGCTTACTGAGCACTAAAACTTTCTGCGAAATCTTGGGACGCTGTGGCCCCCCGGGCCCCTGGGGGAAGTACAAGAAAGGTAAATACAGTAACCTTATGGTACTGGTTTTGCAGCAAACTTGTTACTTTGTCTAGTATGAGCAATGTATGGCGGCATGGATTCAATTAGCTTCTCTTTTCCATTATAATATAAATCCTGCCCCCCCATCTATTTGTTTAATAAGGATGGGTGCATAGCTGTATTCAGCCGTAGTGAGATGGATAGTTGCAATGTGCGTAAAATCAGTAACAGAAGCGCTGTATATATTTATTTATATTTAGCTAAGGTTACTGACTTTCTCAGAACTTTGGCAACATCCGTTGAGTGAAAAGATAACACTAATAAATCATCTTCCGAGTGAACAGACCTCCTGTCACAGTCGACAGAAGCAAGGTAGTACAGTTCAGCCTATAGGAATATTAAATGTTAATATCATGAAAACTCTTGCAGCAATTTAAAATTGTGGTGCTTTTATGATGTATATGTTTGTAGATAATGGGGCAAGCCAGTTTCTATGAAAATGTTACATAATATGCAACCGTTAGACTAAATAAAAATGCAGTAATTTATATTGTATATAATTTTCTGTATATCTCATAACAGTATTTATTAAATGAAGACTTCTATTTAATCAGAAATCATATTTCCTTTAACTTGTTCAGATCCGCGCTATAGCCGAATGACGGACCTACCTTGCCGGTGTTCTGCCGAGAAAGTTCCGCTCGGCGGAAAAGGACCCCTGCGCAGTAGGATCCGGCGGAAATAGCCGAAGGGGAATAGGTAAAAATCAGCTGTACACGGCGCCTGTAAGAGGGCCCCTCGCGGGCTCGCTTCGCTCGCCAAGCTTCGCTCGCCACGCTTCGGGCACGGCCCCGCTTCGCTCAGCTCTTTTTTATTCCCTCTCTAGGTCCATTTGGATGGTGGGGAAGGAACCTGGACCTAGGGCGCAGGCGCCGTGTACAGCTGATTGTAGATTTTGAGCTTCGGCTATCTCCGGCGGCTGATAGTAGTTCGAACTGTGCAGGTGCTGCGCCTGCGCAGTACAGGGGGGGTCCTTATCCGCCGAGGGAACTTTCTCGACAAGACACCAGGAGTACATCTATTGACTTCCTCCCGTGCCCAAGTGACCTGCGCGCCCCCTGCAGGGCGCCCGCGGCGCGCTCTGTGATCAGCGAGTCTATGAGACTCGGCTGATCACAGATCGGGGTAAGGGGTCGATCCCGACCCCTTACCACGTGATCAGCTGTCAGCCAATGACAGCTGATCATGTGATGTAAACAGAGCCGTTAAATCGGCTATTTTTTCTCCTCGCGCTGTCAGAGGGACATTGGTCCCGATCAAGGAGAGCTCCTGGCAGCTCATCTGTGCCCACCTGTGCCACCTGCCAGTGCCCAACAGTGCCACCTACTAGTGCCACAGTCCCACCTATCAGTGTCACCAATCAGTGCCTCATCCACAGTGCTGCCCAACAGTGTCACCTACCAGTGCCCATCAGTGCCACCTATCAGTGCCACCTATCAGTGCCCATCAGTGCCATCTACCAGTGGTACCTATCAGTAACACCTATCAGTGCCCATCAGTGCCACCCATCAAGGCCCATCAGTGCCATCTTATCAGTGCCCATCAGTGCCACCTTATCTGTGCCCATCAGTGCTGCCTTATCTGTGCCTATCAGTGCCACCTCATCTGTGCTTAATAGTGCCCATCAGTGCAGCCTATCAGTGTCCACCAGTGCAGCCTATTAGTGCCCACCAGTGCCGCCTCATCAGCGCATATCAATGAAGGAGAAAAATTACCTGTTTGCAAAATTTTCCATCTTTTTTTGTTTGTTTAGCAAAAAATAAAAACCCCAGCTTTGATTAAATACCACCAAAAGAAAGCTCTATTTATGTGAAAAAAATGATACAAATTTAATTTGGGTACAGTGTTGTATGACCGCGCAATTGTCATTGTCAAAGTGTGACAGTGTTAAAAGCTGAAAATTGGTCTGGGCAGGAGGGGGGTTTAAGTGCCCAGTAAGCAAGTGGTTAAATGAAGGAAGTCTTGAGAAATTCCTACAAATTGAAATGAAAACCACAATTAGTGACGGGGTCGGTAGTGAGTAAATATTGTTCGTTTTCTGCTGCTGACTTAAAAGAAATGTATATCAAGGGAAATATGTAGACGTCCATTGCTAACCTCCTTCTGAAAATGAATCATTTATTTCGGAGCTGATCTTGGCACAGGAACTGTAAAGTTTTGGCACTTGTACCTAAGGTGCAAATAAAGAAAGTATCCAGTTTGGCTCCAGAGCAATATTTTTCCTTAGTCGCATACATGTAAAAATCCTACATGTAAAAATGACACAAACCCCTATTTTCAGAAAGCAGAGGCCCTGTAGAATTGCAAATTTTTGTTTCACGTGATATTGGTGCAACTGTTTATTAAACGCAATAGTTCAGTAAAAAAATATAATAAAATGAGTTTTAGTGCAAAACCATACCATATAATACCTATTTTTGGTTAAAATATAAAAGATGAGGTTGCATTGAGTAAATAAATACCTAACATTCCATGTTTTAAAAATTGTGTGTCCCTGTGCTACCGCCAAAACCATGGTGCCCAAAAAATCACCATGGGTGACACTTTAAAAGCCGCCACAGCTCATTAATTTAGGGTTAGCTAGGAGCTCTTGTGCTAGAATTATTTTTCTCACTCTGACGTTCGCGACGATATGTCACATGTGTGGCACGACCACGGTTTACATACACGTACGCACCCTGGGCTTGCGTTTACGTTTGCGCAGGTGTGTGGGGCAATAAGGGGTTTGACGATTTTTTTATACATTTTTTAATATATTTTATTATCATTTTATTTATTTTTTTACTTTTTTATTTATTTTTACGTGATTGCTGTCACAAGGGGTTATTTAATCTGTATGTGATAGCATTGGACAGGGGACAGGTACTCTTTTTGGAGACATTAGGGGTCTAATGGACCCCAATATCTCCCCTGCCCTTCAGATCGGCTACGTTAGATGTGTCTCCTGGCTGTACTAGCCAGGAAAGTGTGCATATGAAACAGGAAGTGACAATACTTCCGGTTTCAATGTTTGCATGTGAGATTGAGGCATGGATTTGCCTCGGTCTCACTGCAGTCTCCCCCCCCCCCCACCAGCGGATGTGTTCCCGGGCATCGGTAGGCACGGGACAGCCTGTGCACCACGGGAGGAGGGCGGGCCGCCGATGGGGGGGGCAAAACCCACACAGGCTGATGGCTGCTACTGCAGCCAATAGTAGACATGTGCACAGCCAAAAAATTCGTTCATTTTCGTATTCGTTTCATTGGTTTATTATTTTTTTCGTTTTTCGGGTCATTCGTTATGATCGCGTTTCGTAAATTCGTTAATTCGTAAATTCGTAAATGCGTTCATTCGTACATTCGTAAATTCAAACATTCGTTCATTCGTACATTTTTACATTCATACATTCGTAAAATCGTACATTTGTAATTTAGAAAATTCGGAAATTTGTAAATTTGAAGTTTGAAAATCCAAAAACCCGAAAATTCAAAAATCTGAAATAGTAACTAACTATTAAATTATAGGTATTGTAATTTCCTTTCAAATTTGACTGTCAGTGAACGTAACAAATACGAATTTATCCAAAGTTACAAATTATCCAAAACGAATGCTGCATCTAAACAAATGGAGCGGAACAAATTATTGATAAATAATAATAATAAAACGTTGTTATTATTATTATTGTTGTTTATTATTATTAATTCATTACTTTCCATTCCGTTTTTTCGGATCATTCATAACTTCGGATAAATTTGTATGTGTTACGTTCACTAACAGCCAAATTTGAAAGGAAATTACAATACCTATAATTTAAAAGTTACTAGTAATTACTAATTGTTAAGTTAATATTAGTTAACTACTATTTCAGATTTCCAAATTTTCGAATTTACAAATTTACGAATTCACTAATTTACTAATGTACGAATGCCCGAATTTACGAATGTCCAATTTTATCGAATATTCGGAAAAAAATTCGTTAAACGGGTTTTCGTTAATTCGGATATTCCCGGATTAACGAATTTGTCGAAATGCGTTAAAAAACGAATTCGGAACGAAACGAATCGCACATGCCTAGCCAATAGCTTGTGATCAAAGGTAGTACAAAGTACGCCCAAAGAGCTGAACTGGGTGTGCGATTTTTGGGCCCTTTCACACTGGGGCGGCGTCGGTGGTAAAGCGGCGCTTTACCGTTGGTATTCGGCAGCTAGCGGGGCGGTTTTACCCCCCGCTAGCGGCCGAGAAAGGGTTAAATACCACCGCAAAGCGCCTCTGCAGGCCTCCGCGCTGTCCCATTGATTTCAATGGGCAGGAGCGGTGGAGGAGCGGTATACACTCCGCTCCTTCACCGCTCTGAAGATGCTGCTGGCAGGACTTTTTTTACCGTCCTGCCAGCGCATTGCTCCAGTGTGAAAGCCCTCGGGGCTTTCACACTGGAGACAAAGCAGCGGCACTTTCGGGTCGGTTTGCAGGCGCTATTATTAGCGCAATAGCGCCTGCAAACCGCTCCAGTGTGAAAGGACCCTAAGAGTTGGTTTAGAATTAAAGTGGAAGTTCACTCTAGAATTACTCTATGGATATTAATATAGTTATATAACATGTATTTTAATATATGACATAGAACCAGTTTTGACATCTTTCCATGCGCTGGTTGTCCAGTATCAGCACTAGAAACTGATGGCCATTTACAAGTAACACCATGCAACTCATGGTGTTGTTCTGCCCCCCCCCCCCCAATGCTATATATGTCTTGTGATTGCAGAGACTGACTGGGTAATGCTTTCTATGTGCCCTTCTGCTGTCCAAGGCATGGGAAGCTGTGTGACACCATGAATTTCATCGCAAAGCATTTTCCCGTAATATTTATTCTGCATGCCCCCTTTGTTCCTCTGCTCCCTCCCCTTACCATTCTCCTTTTCTTTTGGACAGTGCACAGGGTGGATTTAATTTTATTTATTTTTATTTATTATTTTAATTTAAATCAAGTCAATTTAAATCATAGTTTTTTAAAGAGCAACTGTCATCTCTGACCCGCTTTTGACTCACCTACAGTCCCATTCACTTTACTGTGATGGCGGGTGATGCGGCAGTGACACAACAAGGTGAGGGGACGTGGCAGGTGAGAGGATGCCACTAACAGGCGCTGCCATGATAGATCTGAAATGACAGGTGCTCTTAAATGACTCATTCTTGCTGGTAGGTAGAATTTTTAATATTTGCAAACAAAATGAAGGTTTCCTATTTAGAATACTAAGCTGTAGTGGCGGCTGGTGTTTTTTTTTTTTTTTTTTTTTTGGGGGGGTGCTGTTGGTCAGTCGGTGATCCAGCCCCGCACTTATCCCATCTAGGTCACGGGCAGGCCATGCTCCTACAGGCGGTGGCCGGCAGCTTCCATCGCGTCTCCTCCTCCACTACATCACGGCAGCTCCTGGCGTGCATCTCCTTCCTCCTTCTTCTGGGCGTCCAATAGGATCGCCTGTCCTTTCAGCCAAACGGGTGACACTTCCTGAGTGGCTGGGAGGAGGATCGCCTCGGGTGTCATCGGGAGCAGTGATCGCTGTCATGTGAGTGGAAGCCCATCCTCTCCACAGTTAGAATCACTCCCTAGGACACACTTAACCCCTTCATCGCCCCCTAGTGTTTAACCCCTTCCCTGCCAGTGTCATTTACACAATAATCAGTGCATTTTTATAGCACTGATCGCTGTATAAATGACAATGGTCCCAAAATAGTGTCAAAAGTGTCCAATGTGTCCGCCATAATGTCGCAGTCACGATAAAAATCGCAGATCGCCGCCATTATTAATTAAAGTGGAGTTCCACCCACTTTTACAACTCTTCAGCATCCCTCAATAAACTGTGCACTGTAAACAAATTGTATATTTTTTTATTTTTTTTCTCAGCACCTACTGTATATCTGCTGTATTCATTTTTCATTTCCTCCTCCCTGGCCGTGGCCCATCGCATCATTTCCTGTTTGCAATGCCTTCTGGGAGGGGGCGGCAACTTCCTCTGATACTGCCGTTGCTATGGAAACCTGCCCTGAAACCTATTACAATGCTTGTGCTGCACTGAGCATGTGCGAGATCTGCAAGGATGAGATCTAGGAATAAGAATACAGTCTGGCTTCAGATGCCCACACCTAAGATGGCCACGGCCTGCTGCAAGTTTATAAAATAACAAACTACTGCTATAAACTAACAAAACAGACCTTAGTTTACAGACTAACTTTACTAGAATACATTAAGCTTGTGTATTATAGGGGTATTTTTATTTAAAAAGAATAATTTCGGCCGGAACACCACTTTAACCACTTCAATACCCTGCTATTGTAATATGACGTCCACAGATGGGATCTCCCATCCTGGGTGGACGTCATATGATGGCCTCGGGTTCCCGGCCACCTAGGGGGCGTGCGCGCGCCCGCCGCGTTGCTCGGGACCCGGTGCGCGATTGCCTGTTAACCGGGCCGGACCGTGGATCTGTGTGTGTAAACACACAGATCCACAGCCTGTCAGGTGAGAGGAGAGCGATCTGTGTTCCCAGTACAGCGGAACACTGATCGGTCTCCTCCCCTTGTACGTCCCCGCCCCCTACAGTTAGAATCTTTCCCTAGGTAACATAATTAACCCCTCCCCGCCCCCTAGTGGGTAACCCCTTCACTGCCTGTCACATTTACACAGTAATCAATGCAATTTTATAGCATTGATCGCTGTATAAATGTGAATGGTCCCAAAAATGTGTCAAAAGTGTCCAATGTGTCCGCCATAATGTCGCAGTCACGAAAAAAAATCGCAATCGCCGCTATTACTAGTAAAAAAAAATAATAAATAATTTTTTTTTTAAAAATGCCATAAATCTATCCCGTATTTTGTAGATGCTATAACTTTTGCGCAAACCAATCAATATACGCTTATTGCGTTTTTTTTTACCAAAAATATGTAGAAGAATACGTAAACTGAGGAAAAAATTAGTTTTTTAAAAAAAAAAAATTGGGATATTTATTATAGCAAAAAGTAAAAAATATTGTGTTTTTTTCAAAATTGTCGCTCTTCTTTTGTTTATAGCGCAAAAAATAAAAACCGCAGAGGTGATCAAATACCACCAAAAGAAAGCTCTATTTGTGGGGAAAAAAAGGATGTCAATTTTTTTTGGGTACAACGTTGCACGACTGCGCAATTGTCGTTTTAAAGTGCGACAGCGCTGAAAACTAAAAATTGGCCTGGGAAGGAAGGGGGTGAAAATGCCCTGTATTGAACCGGTTAAGAAAAAAAATTAAAGTGGTGTTCCGGCTGAAATTATACTTTTTAAATAAAAATACCCCTATAATACACAAGCTTAATGTATTCTAGTAAAGTTAGTCTGTAAACTAGGGTCTGTTTTGTTAGTTTATAGCAGTAGTTTGTTATTTTATAAAATTACAGCAGGCAGTGGCCATCTTAAGTGTGGGCATCTGAAGCCAGACTGTATTTCTTCCTGGATCTCATCCTTGCAGATCTCGCACATGCTCAGTGCAGCACAAGCAGTGTAATAGGTTTTAGGTCAGGTTTCCATAGCATCGGCAGTTTCAGAGGAAGTTGCCGCCCCTTCCCAGAAGGCATTGGAAACAGGAAATGATGCGATGGGCCACGGCCAGGGAGGAGGAAGTGAAAAATGAATACAGCAGATATACAGTAGGTGCTGAGAAAAAAAATAAAAAAATATCCAATTTGTTTACAGTGCACAGTTTAGTGAGGGATGCTGAAGAGTTGTAAAAGTGGGTGGAACTCCACTTTAATAATAAAAATGCCATAAAACTATCCCCTATTTTGTAGACACTATAACTTTTGCACAAACCAATCAATATACGCTTACTGCGATTTTTTTTACCAAAAAAATGTAGAAGAATACATATCGGCCTAAACTGAGGAAAACATTTGTTTTTTTATATAATTTTGGGGGATATTTATTATAGCAAAAAGTAAAAAAATAATGCGTTTTTTTTTTCAAAATTGTCGCTCTTTTTTTTTGTTTATAGTGCAAAAAAGAAAAACCGCAGAGGTGATCAAATACCGCCAAAAGAAATCTCTATTTGTGGGGAAAAAAAAGGATGTCAATTTTGTTTGGGTGCAACGTCGCACGACCGCGCAATTGTCAGTTAAAGCGACGCAGTGCCGTATCGCAAAAAGTGCTCTGGTCAGGAAGGGGGTAAAATCTTCCGGGGCTGAAGCGGTTAAATTGATACTTATGCTCGGTAATGGTCTCCCCCTACTACCCCAGATAAAAATGCAAACTTTGATACTCTCAGACACGGACATATGGAATCACACTGCAGAATTCCTAAGGAAGTTGTGTTCTTGTATGTATCTGGATCCAAACTCCAAATTTACAGCTTATGCCGACGAAAGAATTAAAAGCAAACTGATATTTTAATGTACATGTACAAAACCCTTTGAGCAGTGCAATAAGCATAAAACAATTAGATTCATATATGCTGGCTATCTATTCCTTTGTTCATGGAGGAATGGTTGGCCAGTGTCCAGCCGAGATCATCTCTGAGGTCAGTGAGTAAAAGCAGACAGGAGATGGTGGCTGAATTCCAGCTTTTATGGAACAACAGAATAACTTGCATTTCTTATCCTGCAGAAAAGATAGACGGGACAGGATGCAGAAGACAAAAAAAAAGAAGTAGAGGGAGTCTTGTGCAGGGCTGCCATGTTTGACACATAAACGTGACATGTTATTTAGTTAATGTGTGGCGGGGTTGCAGGGATCTCCCACTTTGTGTATTTCCCTACCGTCAGGGGATGTGACAAGACACAGAGAGGTCTCCGCAGCCTGCCAGACATTGGCTGGCGCTGGGTGATGGTTTTGTGTAATGTAGATGTCTTGCAAGTCAGGCGCTGCCAGAATTAGCAGGGAAATACATCTGAGTGTTTGTTGGCAGCTGAAAGCTTTATTTCCACCCAGAGGCTCTTTGCTGTTTAACCCTTTACTAATAAAAAAAAGTGGCTGATAAAATATTTTAAGAAACATGTTTTGAAATGCAAGAATTATACCTCCCAACATTTTGAGATGGGAATGAGGGACACCTACTTGCAAACGTATGTAGGCATAGGACACGCCCCCCCTGCCACACCCCCTTAAAGGAGCGTTAACCCAAAAAAAGGTTAATTAAATCCACAAGGACTTTTTTTTCTGCCACTCCTATTCCTTTATATTGGCTTTTAACATTTACACATGCAGCCATTTAGAATTTGCATGAAAGGTTTAGCACTGGGAAACCCTTTTTGAAAGATAAAACGTGCATTTTATATACAACTATATAGATCAGACCAAAATGAGGGACAAATGATGGGGAATGAGGGACAGAGGGACATTGCTCCAAATCAGGGACACTCCCTCGAAATCAGGGACAGTTGGGAGCTATGTTAAAGTTCAGTTTAATTCAACTAAATACACTCCAGGTGCATCAATACAAAAGCAGTCTTGCAGTTTGTTTTCTTTAGAAAACAGCAAAAGCCTGAGTAGAAAAGACTGTGCCTTGTCAGCATGCTGCAAAGAAGGACCTTAGATTTGGAAGCAGTGATCTCCTGGGCAGGGTTGGTGCAAGGATTTTTGACACCCTAGGCGAAACCTCATTTTGCCGTCCCCACTGGCTCCACCCCTGACCCCACCCTCTTTGCCCTGCCCATGCATACCCCACCTTTTTAATGAAGTGCCCATCAAATGCAGCCCACCAGCGCCCATCAATGCAGCCTCACCAGCGCCCATCAATGCAGCCTCACCATCACCCATCAATGCAGCCTCACCGGCACCCATCAATGCAGCCTCACCAGTGCCCATCAATGCAGCCTCACCAGCGCCCATCAATGCAGCCTCACCGGCACCCATCAATGCAGCCTCACCAGCGCCCATCAATGAATGTTTGCTTGCTACCATTCATTCAGGAGTCGGGACACAGACACAGTCCTCCGCCACCGCTGTGCCTCTGACACTATGTGCAAACTGTGCGGCGGCTGCCTACTGAGACTTAGTTGCTTGCTGCAGAGAGAAGAGAATAGGAACACGAGTGGCCGGGTGCCCTAGGCAGCAGTGCGCCCTAGGGGGGCTGCCTAGTTTGCCTAGTGGTAGCACTGGTCCTGCTCCTGGGCCTGCAGAGCTCTGACACACCTCCTGCTGAGTCAGACCTATAACTCTGCAATCAGCAAAGATTACACTCCCTGATGATTGGAGAGCTTTCCTCAGCAGGAAAGGGTGTGTCAGACCTCCACAAGAAGACCACTGCTTTCACACATAGACTATGGGGGGGATTTACTAAAACTGGAGCACTCAGAATCTGATGCAGCTGTGCATAGTAGTCAATCAGCTTCTAACTTCAGCTTGTTCAATTAATCTTTGGCAATAAAACCCAGAAGCTGATTGGTTTCTATGCAGAGATGCACCTGATTTTGCACTCTTCAGCTTTAGTACATAACCCCCTATGGGTCCTTCTCTATAGCATTCTGGTAGAGGACAGGCTTTTCTACTCAGGCTGTGGCTGCTTTCTGAAGAAACCCAGCTGAAAGACTTTGCACACCTTTTGTTTTTATGCATCTAAATATACACACACAAACACTGGCAGCGCTATAAACTCTAATAGTATGATATAAATACAAATATTAAAATACTAAAGGAGTTATCATGCAGTGCAATCATATATATATATAAATAAGGAAAGTCCGTAATGTATTGCAGCTAAATTTCTATGTTAAATCCGTGAGACTGTCCAGAAAATAGTCCAATTTCTGCTTGCAAGATGCCAGGCTGTCACCAACACTGCCACACGTGAAGAAGCAGGGGGGTACTCCCATCCCCCTTTAAATTAAACTCTTACCGAAATCAACTGGATTAGAGGCAAAAAAACATACAGGTTTGATATCTCTGTTTCCAATCTCCCAGGGAAAGTTGCACCAGAGGGTTGGGTCACACAGTGGTAACCTCAATTTAGGTCAAAAAGAAAACAAACTCCATAGTGTAATCCCATTTAAAATGATTTATTTGTTTCCACAAAACACCCCCTCTTAGGAATTGCACTTACATCAACAAAATAGCAAACCGGCATAACATTAAACAAGGTCGCATCAGCAGACCATACGGGGATAGCGCGGTTTCGCCTACCACATTCGGCTGCCTTTTCCAGCGGTAATGAACGCTGTGTCCCCGAGCGGCGTGCTGACATCACTGATGGTCGTCGTAAAGCCACAAATACTGACGCGTTTCGTCATTAACGACATCATCTGAGGACGTGGCTTTATGGCGAGACGTCCCATCCTTTATACCACAACTGAACCAGGGCAGTTTAACCCCTGGTGTCTTGCGGCTTCTATCATCAATCCAGATATCACTACCAGGATAGGGGAATTATAGACACGTGCAGATTGCAATCAGGCAGCCAGCACCGTCCTACACACACAGACAGACATATGTGTATATGGAGGCGAAACCAGAGCCACTCACACACAATCGCCCGTGACTAACTTATTATTCATTCTGCAGTGTTATATTCCAAATCTATTGCACAATGTATACAGTCATATAAAAACACAATAATATCAATATATATATAAACCAGATCAATAATCCAAAAAGAATAATTTAATTACATTTAAAACAATGATTTAAGAGTGGTATTTCCATTAAAAAAAAAAAACGTAATTTCTATATCTTAAAAATGACAGAATATATATAAAAGGTTTGTTGGACAAATTCTAGGGACAGAATGTCATATCCACATGCCTGTTAGATTAATAGAAAAAGGATAAGAGAGAGCATCACTCTCCCATAGAATGATGGGATTTTAACAGATATGTCTTTCTGTCACTGAGGTAAACACAACCACAAGTGTATTGATAAAATATACATTTATTACAAGATATACAAGATATAAAATTGATTCAGTGATAACATTCGGTCATATACACATTTGCACAGATGCTTGTATATAAATTTTATTGGCTCAGCTGCCAGGACGCACATTACTGCGACGGTGAGGGATCGGTCTGAGATCGAGGTGCAATTGCACCCTGATTATCTACAATCAATCCCCCCCCCCCGGCAGAGATACTCAGGTAGCGAGCCACATTCTTTGATTTGGTTACTTTCTTTTTATTCCTTTTCTTTATATTGATATCTATATATATAGGAATTTGGCTATTTATGTTTGCAACCGGCAGCCTCACATTTAGTGGCTAGTCATGTAATATTAGCTTCAGTCTTTCCATGTCCTATGCTATAGCCCTGTATGTTAAACTTTAAATATATAGGAATATTGAGTGGTTAGCTATATGATGACCACTCTTGCCCGTCCATGTTTTGTGATATGATTATATGTGCTAAGCACTTTAATCTATCTGGGGCTTAAGTCATATGGATGCATGCTTCATATATATTGATATATGCTATCATGCTAACATATTGTCAATACTACCGTTATATTCGTTCCTTACATATGTGGTGGTGTAAATTGCTGTGCATCTGAACACATATGTTTGGTATTTTTAGATTACTAATGACCCAAACCATCGTGCCTTTTATACGGTCGGACGTCCATCAGACCAAGCTGGTGATTCTGACATCACTGCTCAATCACTGGATGGTGACTCGCCTCTGCTCTCTCTGATGCTGCGTTCGTTTTATTGTGAGGACCAAAAAGTTTTGGTGAGCACCCATACTAACAGTACAAATTGTCATGGTTATGCAGTAATCTTTCTCTGTCAGCTTACTTGCTCCTCATGTGTTCAGACTAAGAGGCCAGCCACTCACACCTGGCTGGTTTTATAACCTCTCCTCTAAGCATGGCCCCACCCCAGGCCCTATCAGGGAACCCTATATTAACCTGTGCACTGCAAGCCAGCAGTGCTAATCAACCATTGTGTATCCTTTGTGTGTTTGGCTTCCTGTTCCTGCTTGCCGTGTGCTCTACGTTTATTTCTGTTACCGACCTTGGCGTGTTCTCAACTATTCCTGTCTGCTCGTGACCCTGACCTTTGGCGTGTCCCCGACTATCCCTGTTTGCCTGTGACCCTGAACCGTTGGCGTGAACTCTGTTGTCCTTGTCTGCTTGTGGCCCTGACCTTGGATTATTCCCTTACTATCCTTATCCTCCTGTTGCCTACTGTGGGCGTGAGCTGGGGGACCTTTGGGGTCACGACCTGGAGCCAGTTGCAGCCCAGTCCATCCTCACCACTAGAGGCTCTGGTGAACACCTGCTGGCTCTTAGACTCCGCGCCCTAGGGAATTTTACACTCTAACCCCAGTGGGATCCGTCTTGGTGTTCCAGCGGCCCTGCCTTCCTTACCACCTTGACTCTCATCCGCAGCAGTCAGCCGTAGGGTCCACTGCCTTGCGGTGCACTCCTGATCCCAACGGTGTGCATCTGTCACCTAGCCTCAAGGTGACCTGACACAAATATTGCCAATATTGTGAATAATCTATTTGATATTGATACCAATATATCTTTTTGTAACTTGGACAATGATATAGATGCATGTTGAGCTGCCCCGAAGTAGCAGATAAGTAGTCTGAGAAACGCGTTGGCTATCAGCATATGCAAGCAACTGTGCAAGCCTTCTGGACTGAGTATCAATTGTGGTCAAATGTGTATATGGCCAAATTTTATTACTGAATTAATTTTATATCTTGTATATCTTGTAATAAATGTATATTTTATCAATACCCTTGTGGTTGTGCTTACCTCAGTGACAGAAAAACATATCCGTTTAAATCCCATCACTCTATGAGAGAGTGATGCTCTCTCTTATCCTTTTTCTATCTTAAAAATGACAATCAGAAGTTAAACCTATTTATTAAAAGTTATAGTACTATATGTTGAATTATAAATACATAGACCCAATTGAACCAATTAATGTATTGCACTAACAACACTATTAGAAATTCATCAACCCACTTAAACCAATGAATGTATTACACTAACAGCTCTAAAGGTGCAACACGCCTTTCCCCTATATCCTTATAATAGCACAACTTAAATGGGGTATTCTGAAGATTTTTTAACTGGATACTCAATTCTACCAATTCTGGTGAAGTTGTTATTACAAGGTTAGTTATGAGCAAGATGTTCCTTAAAAAAGCATGATATTATAAAAACAATTGTTTTGTCGGAAATCATGAGTAATCACATCCACTATTCTCCATGAAGCCTTATGCCCCATACACACGATCGGACTATCTGACAACAGAACCGTGGATTTTTGTTCGAAGGGTGTTGGCTCCAACTTGTCTTGCATACACACGGTCACACAAATGTTGGCCAACAATTACGAACATAGTGACGTACAAGACGCACGTGGTGTCTCCATTACGAACGCTAGTTTTACAAAACCGAGCGATTCCGGCTCGTACTTGATTCCGAGCATGCGTGGACTTTTGTGCGTCGGACTTGTGTACACATGATTGGAAAGTCCAACAACAAACATTTGTTGGCGGAAAATTTGAGAACCTACTAGCCAACATTTGTTGGCAGAAAGTCCGCCAACAAATGTCCGATGGAGCATACACATGGTTGGACTTACTGCCAACAAGCTCACAACCAACATCTCCCGTCGTAAAATCTGATCGTGTGTACGTGGCATAATAGTCGCTAATAAAACAGTTGACACCCAATTCTATGTTCATATCATTGGGCAGCAATATGTTCATGAGAAATATCCAGCGGGTTTCCCGCTTGGATATCTCACAAATCAAAGTAGACCCCCTCCAGTTCGGGTGAATACGTTCCACACCCCAGAATTTTAAGCCAGATGGGTCTTGGTTATGGTGTTATTTAAAATGTAAAGAAACACTGTGGTATTTAAAACCAATTGATATATTATATAAAAGTGTTCTGATATACTCTTTTTTAGGGTCCTTTTGGTGCGTCCCACATACATCAGATTACATGGACCTTGTAGGACATACACCACATGTGTAGTGTTACATGTTATAAATTCTGTAATTTTCAAGGTTTTATTATTTCCAGTAGAGGTAAATTCAGTGAGCCCTCTGATTGGACTATCAACCTGTAAACAGGTATTACATCTCCTGCAGGAGTAAAACCCTGCCCAGTCCCAAAACATGGATGGTCTAGTGGGTGCATCTAGCACCTTTTTGACCACCCTGTCCCCAAAATTGGGAGCTGTCCTGTAAATAAAAGACGGTTTTGGTGGAAGTGATTGGATTAATGTTTAATGTTTTAGGCAGGATTGCCGTGGGGCCTCTCCCACTTCCTGTATAATTTGATCAAGTCGATGTTCATTGTAACCTTTTTGTGAGAATCTATCCTTAATGATTTTAGATTGTCCATAGAAATCAGTATCCGTAGTGCAATTTCTTCTCACACGCATTATCTGGCCTTTAGGTGTATTCTTTAAAAAAAATGGAAACACCACTCTTAAATCGTTGTTTTAAATTTAAATTGAATTGAATTATTCTTTTTGGATTATTGATCTGGTTTTTATATATATTGATATTATTATGTTTTTATATGACTGTATATAGTGCAATAGAGTCGGAATATAACACTGCAGAATGAATAATAAGTTAGTCAAGGGCGATTGTGTGTGAGTGGCTCTGGTTTCGCCTCCATATACACATATGTCTGTCTGTGTGTGTAGGACGGTGCTGGCTGCCTGATTGCAATCTGCCCGTGTCTATAATTCCCCTATCCTGGTAGTGATATCTGGATTGATATTAGAAGCCGCAAGACACCAGAGGTTAAACTGCCCTGGTTCAGCTGTGGTATAAAGGATGGGACGTCTCAAAATAAAGCCATGGCCTCAAATGATGTAGTTGATGACGAAACGTGCCAGGCTGTGGCTTTACGACGACCATCAGTGACGTCAACACGCCGCTCGGGGACACAGCGTTCACTACCGCTGGAAAAAGGCAGCCAAATGTGGTAGGAGACACCGCGTTATCCCCGTATGGTCTGCTGATGCGACCTTGTTTAATGTTATGCCAGTTTGCTATTTTGTTGATGTAAGTTCAGTTCCTAAGAATTCCTAAGAGGGGGTGTTTTGTGGAAACGAATAAATCGTTTTAAACAGGATTACACTATGGAGTTTGTTTTCTTTTCTTTTTGACTTGAATCAAGCTTACCACTGTGTGACCCAACCCTCTGGTGCAGCTTTCTCTGGGAGTTTGGAAACAGAGATATCAAACCTGCCTATAATCCAGTTGATTTTGGTAAGTTTAATTTGAAGGGGGATGGGAGTACCCCCCTTCTTCACATGTGGAGGTGTTGGTGACAGCCTGGCATCTTGCAAGCAGAAATTGGACTATTTTCTGGACAGTCTCACAGATTTAACATAGAAATGTATCTGCAATATATTACAGACTTTCCCTATTTATACATATGATTGCACTGCATGATAACTCGTTTAGTATTTTAATATTTGTATTTATATCATACTATTAGGCCCGGTATCAGCCATACAGATGGTATGGCTGATGTTGCACCGCATTCGGTCCAAACACGGACAGGACCCTTTTTTCTGTTCGGACCAGAATCGGATCGCATGTGTGTTCACACATATGCGATCCGATTCATGTCCGAACTGTCAGTTCGCAGTGCAATACGCGAGCTGAAATGGGGGTGTCGTTAACAATGTATTGACACTCCCCAGCAGTTCGCATATGGCAGTGTGAACTGCCATGCGAGTTGGTGCGATGCGGGAACCCGCAGTGGATTTGCAGGGTTCTTGCATCGCACAATTGTGAACCGGGCCTTAGAGTTTATAGCGCTGCCAGTGTTTGTGTGCGTATATTTGTTCATTGGACCCTGATTGGGTTTTATGGTAGCAGCTTTAGCCTTAATTGGCCACAAGGTATTTCCATTGAGGAATTAATGTTTTTTTCACTTAATCCAGAAGCGCTTGTGTGAGTGGGATTAGGCGCAGTTTTCTACACATCTTTTAGTTATGCATCTAAATATACTTAGCTGATTTAAACTGAACGTTCATTTGGGCTTTTAAAATGCACTATATGGGTAGCAGCACAGTAGTGTATATGATATAGAGTGTATCAGTAATTAATGGGCATATATAAAAATGTGCAAAGTGCTGATCAATAACCCATGGTGACATCATCAAATGCAGCAATCACCATTCACTGATTTGCTCTGCCGGCACACCAAAACATCTTTTTTAAAGTGTTACTAAACCCACAACAGTAAAATAAATCTGTATATGCAGTAAAGCATGCTTTTTATACTCACTGTGGAACCTAAGGGGTTAATCCTCTGCATTGTGTGAAAAGGCTGTTTAATCCTATCTTCTCTGATCCTCCCTTTCTTCCACAGACTCCAATCCATCTCCTGATAATACAGAGCCTTTTTTTTTTTCTTGGGATCGGCATCAGCACTGTCCAGACAGAGGATCAGGGGTCCTGCATCCTCATAGGATAGACATAGGAGAATGAAAACTCCCCCTACAAGCCTTAACCAGACACTGATAGAAGTCACAAGATTTCTATAAACTGCCGATGAGAAAAGGTATTTAGCAGTTTATATTTACAAAAATAATTGTATTTCCATGTTCTGTGTACTGTGGGAGACCAGATATAGTGAATGCAGGCTTCTGGGTTTAGTAACAGTTTAAGTTAACAGTGAGTCCCCCTTTCAGCTGTACTACCTGGCTGATTGTGGGTCCTTTTCAGGCCAATGGAAGCCTCTGCTCAATGGAGACTGAGAACTGAGGGATCAGCAGTCTTTACTTACTCAATTCTCAAAGTCTTCGAAGCAGTGGACTGATGCTGCATTCACCTAGGTGAGTATAATTTTTTTTTTTAAGAACCACATACTTCTCTTTTAACTGAATTTAATTGTTCCGTGTGTGATTACATGTGAACAGTTGCGGGCATGTAAGCGGGTGTAGGGTGTAGCGGCTACACAGAGGGAATCACACATACTGACTTTATAAACCAGGCAATGTTTATTACCAGAGAGATGGTAGTAGAAAGAGTATTTACAGCAGTAGTTTCACTCCAAGAATGGAGGCTGTGACGGGAGGGCCCATGGAACTCAGAATACATCTTATGTCTAAGTCACCCTGTGCCATCCTGGCACAGGGTGAGTGAGAAAATATATCTTGGACTACTTAAAATGGGACAGTAATATTTGTCCACAATATCTCCCAGGATGTATGTAGAGACTATTATTGGTTTGGTTGATTCTGAACGCAACCTGTGTTTATGTTAATTGAATGAGCTGATGACATTGTCCTCTATACAATGTAGGAGACGGGACGACTGCTATTATGTTGATATAACTGTGTGAAGCCCGGTGACCACAAGTCTGGGCGAAAGGTCATGTCTCAGTCACCTAGGCTGTATAGAGGATTAGATAATTAGCTCATGTTAATTAAGTTACAGTTGTATTGTTGGAGGAGGTTCCAACGGCATATAAAGTCTTGTAATTTTGGTTCTAAATAAAGTGAGTTCTTGGTAGCAACAAGCAAGTGTCGCCTTGTTTGTGCTCAGAGAGGCTGGGATATCTGTATACAGACTGGGAGGAAGTGGTATATGACGGAAGCACTCAAGCGGAGTGTGGGACGTTCCGTGACATTGGTGGCAAGCAGCGGGAAAGCTTCCTGAAGTCTGGGACATCCAAACCTCCAACTGGATCCAAGATCATCATAGCAGACTTCAGTCACCCCAGCAGAGATATGGACCTGGCATCAGAGTTCCCGGGGCTGCTGCGGATCATCCTTTCAACATACACCAGGACTGTGTCTGAGGATGAATACCTGGAGCTTAGGCAGCAAATTCGGGTGGAGCTCTGGATTGCAGCACTCCGTCTCGCTGGTATAAAACAGGGCAAGTGCTTTCCAACCCAAGAGCAATGGGCCAGTGACCAACGGGCATTGCGGATGGCATTCCTGGGAGAGCAGCCCCAGGAGCAATGGGTGACTGAGTTGGACAGGTTGGTCCAGCAGGAGATAGAGCTGGACAATCGTTATCGGGCTCTGCAATGGCACGCAGAGGAGGGATATTTAGGGGAGACGACAGAATGCTCTCCGGAGGGATATGACTTTGGCGGCCCAGGATTGCTGTGGGAGAACCTTACAGATCTTTTTATGTTTGGCGATGAAGGGGAACCTGACCTTGAGGACCTAAAAGACTATAGAGAGTCTATGCTCGGTCTTGCAGGGGTCTCAGAGCTCAAACCTGATCTGGACCATTTGATAAGGAAGGAACAGCATCTGGAAAGGGCATACAGGAAACTGCTAGAACAAGTTCAGCAGCATGCCAGAGAATCGGCAGTGGAAAATCCGGAGATTGCCGTCCCCAAACCTGAAGTGCTGACAACAGGGCAGAGCTCTGCTAACCTCTGCCCAGCACTGATAGCATCTTCTGGGTTCCATGGACAGGAGATGGTGAACCTTTATCCCCAGACACCAGTTGCAGAGACATGGGATTTGATAGACTTTTCTGCTGAGGAAGAACAACCTGATGAGCCTCCAGCAGAAGAGCTGCTATCAGGGCCAAAGTTCACTGTGTTCTGCCCAGCACCAACAGTGGCTTCGGCCTTCTTGAGAGAAGAGGTAGTCGGCCTTTCTCCCACAACACTGACAGGGACATGTGATTTTCTGCCAGCAGCATCTATGGAGTTAAAACAAACTTCTCCAGCTGAAGATCTGGTAACTGAACAGAGGGTCCAAGACCTCTGTCCCACACTTTTACCACTTCCAGAGACTGGGGATTTAATAGACGTTTCTGTAGAGGAGGAACCACCTGGCAAACCCCCAGCAGAAGTGCTGGCAACCGGACAGAGGGTCCAAGACCTCTGCCCCACACCTGCAGCAATTGTGGAGGCCCAAGGTTAGGAGGTGGCAGTCTATCGCGAGCTGCAGATCAGGATCCAAGGAGAGAATGCAGTCATCACCTCACAACTGCAGCTTGATCTGGTGTCGGTTGATGGGGCTTCAGTCCCCACCTGTATACCCCAGGGATGCTGGGCAGTCGGCCCAGATCCCCAACAGCAGGATGGAGTGAGCCCAGTCCCCCTGTCTTCTCTCCAGCGGCAGAAAGGATTCCAGGGAGAAGGGCCAGTCCGGGCCTCTCCCCAGCGGCGGATATGCTCTCTGAGAGAGACAGAGGTTGGCTGGGTGAGTAATACTCTGTTTGGAATAATTTGTTTGGGGTACTGTGTGGGTACAGGCAGTAGAGGACTGGAACTATGGACTAACTTCGGAGTCAACCCGTCTGGGGTCTCCTCCTGTGTTAGTCTCCTGCCGAAAGGGGAGAGATGTGACGGGAGGGCCCATGGAACTCAGAATACATCTTATGTCTAAGTCACCCTGTGCCATCCTGGCACAGGGTGAGTGAGAAAATATATCTTGGACTACTTAAAATGGGACAGTAATTTTGTCCACAATATCTCCCAGGATGTATGTAGAGACTATTATTGGTTTGGTTGATTCTGAACGCAACCTGTGTTTATGTTAATTGAATGAGCTGATGACATTGTCCTCTATACAATGTAGGAGACGGGACGACTGCTATTATGTTGATATAACTGTGTGAAGCTCGGTGACCACAAGTCTGGGCGAAAGGTCATGTCTCAGTCACCTAGGCTGTATAGAGGATTAGATAATTAGCTCATGTTAATTAAGTTACAGTTGTATTGTTGGAGGAGGTTCCAACGGCATATAAAGTCTTGTAATTCTGGTTCTAAATAAAGTGAGTTCTTGGTAGCAACAAGCAAGTGTCGCCTTGTTTGTGCTCAGAGAGGTTGGGATATCTGTATACAGACTGGGAGGAAGTGGTATATGACGGAAGCACTCAAGCGGAGTGTGGGACGTTCCGTGACAGAGGCATAGATACACAGCACAGTCACTTCTGATGTAAGCAGTATTTGTATTCGTCAGCACTATAGTCACTTTCCACTGACTGACACAGTATAAACCCAAGCACACAATGCGTATCTGTAGAGGCTGATATTCACACACGTTACCCAGTAACAGCGGTTTTCCTTCAGCAGATGGATATAGGCATCTGATACACTTGTCCCTCCCTCACAGCGAGGACAGCGGATTTATTATCCGCAATGGGGAGTCTTTCATCCGACCAGGACTGTTGATGCAGGACTCCGTAGGAACCCTGAGCTATCCCTCACAGGCCGAAACACTCTCCCTATCTTCTCCTAACTCTCCCTGACAAGCAGGTTCACTCTTCCTGTCTGTGTACACACGTGAACTGAATTAAAACGTGGCTGGGCTTTCTTATATAAAGTATCCACCCAAAAATGGCCGACCAAATCTCTCGAGATTTGCTTGTCCTATCAGGACACCAGGCTTCTCCAAAATGGTGCTGGAGACAATTATAGAGGCCAAACAGCTCTGAACATATGTAAACATAAACATATAAAAGAGGCATTGAAAGTGAGAATATACACTTGCTAACCCACTACCTCTTGCAGCCAACTAGTCTTCCCTGCACCACAGCTGCCTACAGGGTGGTTCAGCTGCCACAGACAGGGCAGCTCCCTGAACATATCAATGAATATTCCTAGAAATTCCCTATGATTGAAGGGATCCATTTTTCTGCAAGACATAACACAAGACAAACCCTAATTTCAGGCAAAACTCTCCTAATCTTGACCCAATATAGGCCTCAATCTATAAGCAGTATAGGCCACTGATGCACCAAGTTAAAATTGTACCTTTGTTATAACGATCGTCGATTCCGTTACTCCGTCCTCCGCTCACAGATCGTACGTACGACGCACGCGTGTTACGGTTTTTATACACTGCGCATGCGTGAAACTGCGCCCGCCCCTGACGTTCTTTCTTGTATATTCCCTGCCCCTTCTCTTTGGGCGCAGTGGGAGAACACATGGCGGAGAAAGAAAAAGTGCATGAAGACAGCAGCAACGATGAAAGGCCGGAGTCACCCGACTATGACGGGAAGCATGGATCTTACCCAAACCCAAATGTGAGAAAGGCCAAGATCATGACTAAAGTTGTGAAGAGTCTGCACAGGAATTTTGAGGTATGGCGTTCCAAGGATTAATTGAGGAAACGCAGGTCAGACCTCAAATTGAGCAGGATCAGTACAGAAAGATCAGGAAACTGCTTCTAAAAAGTAAGTACTTGTCGTGTGTTCCTATTACTTGCATGCTGCTCCGTGTGCTTTTCTTTATACAGTTGTACAATTTAAAATGGCAACTTTACTGTTCATGGGCACAGTAACTGGTCATAGGAAACATCGTTCGTTCGCCCAATTATAAGATGTTTTTGGCAGATACAGGTTAATTACATTTGTTCAGGCCTATTTGTATTAAAATCAGTTTGTTGTCTAGATGGGTATGTACCGTATTTATCGTCGTATAACACGCACCGGCGTATAACACGCACCCCAATTTAGGAGGGAATTTTAAGGGAAAAAAAACTTTTAGGAGGGAAGTTGAAGGGAAAAAAACTTACATTTAAATGACCATCATTGCAGCCTTCTCAGTGCAGCCTTGCCCCAGTGCAGCCATGTCAGTGCAGCCTTGTCAGTGCAGCCTTCCCCAGTGCAGCCTTGTCAGTGCAGCCTTGTCAGCGTAGCCATGTCAGTGTAGCCATGTCAGTGCAGCCTTGTCAGTGCAGCCATGTCAGTGCAGCCTTGTCAGTGCAGCCTTGTCAGTGCAGCCATGTCAGTGCAGCCATGTCAGTGCAGCCTTGTCAGTGCAGCCTTCCCCAGTGTAGCCTTCCCCAGTGCAGCCTTGTCAGTGCAGCCTTCCCCAGTGCAGCCTTGCCCCAGTGCAGGCTTCGATCCCCTGTCCCTGCTTCCTGGGCTTCAAAATCGGCGACCGCAATTTGAAAATGGCGTCGAAATACACAGAGCCGGTCCTCGGCTCTTTCCGGCGGCTCTCGTTCACTTTCGGCTCCAATCGTAGTCCCGAGCGGAGCTATCCGAGTAGGTTCGGATAGCTCCGCTCGGGACTACGAGTGGAGCCGAAAGTAAACGAGAGCCGCTGGAAAGAGCCGAGGACCGGCTCTGTGTATTTCGGCACCGGCGGCGCCATTTTCAAATCGCGTTCGCCGATTTTTACGTTTTGACAGCTCGGGATCGCAGGGGATCGGCGTATAACACGCACCTGCGACTTTCCCCTGATTTTAAGGGGAAAAAAGTGCGTGTTATACGCCGATAAATACGGTAACTAGAATGAAATGGAAAATTGATTCAGTGTAAGGAGACACTCAGCAGCTGTTTACACATCTGGACGCAGGAGCACTAGTGTGGGACACCAGAACAAACTTTTTAGGGTGTCCCACACAGGTGCTCCAGTGGATACTAGGGGTGTCTCCATGTGTGAAACTTTAACAAAAAAGGGAAGTATTCCAGCTTTAGAAAGGAAATTAAAATTTATTCAGCTTGGAACTCTGCCAAAACAGACAATTGTACAACACTGCCAAGCAATGTTTCATATTCCTATTTCTGCCCTCAAATATCTGTGTGCTAAGTATACCTTTTTTATTCACATAGGGGAGAAAAGACTCGGGACATCTGAGGACACCACGAACCCCACACCTCCTAACGAAGGGGATATCACAAAACCACAAGCAGAGGATGAGGAGGGAGACCTTTATGAAGTGGGGAAATTGTCACCACAACAGGTGAGTGTCTGAGACCACAGCTTCAGGTAATAGATGGATGCCTGCCATGATGTGGATGTTGTGGAAGAAGAATCTCATTTCACCAGTAAAAGTGCCCAGATCCTCATCGGGGAGATAACGGGGTGCAATCGTGATTTAGAAAATAGAAATGAAAACATCAATGATGTTCAACAAAAAATGAAGAACATCATTGATGTTTTAGGCAGAATATAGAATACACAAAAATTGTACAGTTTTATCTTGTATTTTTGCTTTTAAAAACAAGTTTTAAAGTATTTTAAAAGCCAAATTTTGAAGATGCACACGGTGTGTCAACATGTGTATCTGCCATCACGGGATATCAATGCAGGCGTGGGTGCAACCCCTTTCTCACAATTCAAGTAGGTGAGAGGAAGGGGTTGCACCCCCAAAACACGTCCATTGATCCCCCGTGATGGGAGCTAGCACATGTTGACATTAGGCATGGGATCAGGAGGGAAATCCTAAGTTTGAAACACAATTTGTATGCATCTTCAAAATTTGGCTTTTACAGGGGTGACATTACCTCATCTGATGAAGGCAATATCAACACAGTTTGGACATATTCATGTCTGATATTGCCTTCACTTTATCAAAGTTGAACTTTGTAAGTTCCTGAGTTGTGTATGTTATGGTTTAAAACATGCCTGTTTAACCCAAAAAAGGATATTTCGAATGTGAAACAAAAATATGTTCTACACCAAAGATGTTGGTTTGTTCTAAAACCCTTTTCTAACGCACATGTGAATGTGCTTTGAGTAAAATGTTGTCTACTCAACAATGTGTGACTTCTTTTTTCAATGATCAAAAGCAGTTTTTGGAGTAAAAGTTGGTGTGTACAGTGGCAATGGGGGTTATTTACTAAGGGCAAATCCACTTTGCACTACAAGTGCAGTTTCAGTGCACTTTTGCAGTGCACTTGGAGTGCAAAGTGGAATTTCCTTTAGTAAATAACACCCACAGTGCTTTTTAATTTGCCACAATGAAGCCATTTTCGAGACTCCCCAAAATTCATTCATGGTGCTGAAAATGAAGAATATTTTTCTCAGTAATGCTTACATACATTAACAACAAAAACAAGGTGTGTGTAGCAGACCCACAACATAATAAAATTTCTCTGAAGAAGAGATTGTCACCTCATTTATCAAATAAATTTCTTTTTCATCATTAGATTTTTATTGATTTTTGCAAAGAGTATATAACAATACAATGTGCACATTGTATATTGGGTACAGTACAATCGTTTAGTTGTGTACAAAGAAACATATGATCTGGATAGTGTTATAACATATAGCAGAGAACTGTCATAATACCGCTTCCGATATCGGAGATTAATTATGGTCTGAGTAGCACCACCCCAGGTGCCCTAATGGGAACACTTTTCACCCGGGGGGGTGGCACTCTGTGTGGACAGTCTCCGGCTTGTATATATCATAGGTAAAATAGAGTCTATAAACAGAAGCAGTAGGAATATGCAAGAGAGGGGAAAGAAAAAAAAAGATTTTATCAAGAAAAGGCGGTAACGCTATGTTGCTTATCATGAAAATAAGAAAGGTTTCTGGATCATCAGGTGAATGGTTATGAAAGGAATGATGCAGCTCCGGTCCACAACTCCCATGGCCTCCATTTATATTTCACAGTGTGTGTGAGGCCTGAACTAGAGGCCATCATCATTTCAAAGCTGTAGTGGAGGTTTACCGTATCTAGAGTATGTTCAACGGAGGGGGCAGCACCTGTTTTCCATAGTCTTGCGATACATAATCTTGCAGCTAACAGGATATGGGTCACTGTGTGTCTGTAGGGTGTAGGTATTGTTTCAATAGTGAGGTTCAGTACAGCTAGATCAGGTGATGGGTGTAAATTTTGGTGTATAACGTCAGATATTATTTGGAAGATCTTGTTCCAGTAGTTACGCAAACGTGGGCATGTCCAGAAGATGTGAAGGAGATCTCCCCTGATTGAACACCCGCGCCAGCATTGATCACTAATAGAAGGATTGAATTTAGCAATTCTGGATGGGGTTAAGTACCACCTGAGATGTATTTATCAAATAAATTTCATTTGCACTATTGAAGAAAATGGCCAAAAAGAAAAGCCCATTGGAGAACCTAGGAGACAGCTAAAAGAAACCCATGCAGTAAATCAAAGGAAATCTTTCAGTTTAAGTTAAAACATTCTAGATAAAATGTTTCTTAAACAGTTTCTGGCATATCAATGGCCCCCCTACCTGCAAAGTACTCGACATACTTCTGTCTTACTTCGCGGGCGCTTTGGGAGGGCAAGCCAAGACGGACAGCTTCAAGAGGCGTCAGGGTTTCTTGTTGAAGTCCGGCCTCAGGCCCAACTGAGGCCACATAGTTCATTGAATTTCTCCTTAAATATTTGTGTAGAATTCAGCATGTAAGGATTATATGTTTAAGTTTATATTCCGCCATGTTGATTGGCATAAGGAAAAGGCAGAAATGGCTGGCCATTATCCCGAAAGCGTTCTCCATCACTCTTCTGGCTCTGGCCAGACGGTAGTTATAAACCCTTTGATCCGGGGTGAGGGTCCTCATGGCTTCAAAACGGTTGGCTGGTCAGAACGAACTAATAGAAAACACTGAAAAACAGAAAAGCCGGAGCTGAAAATCAGAAACGAGCGGACAAGAACGCAATGGGAATCAAATACGTAATAGAAATACGAACCCACAAACACAAACTGAAGAGCAGTAATGATTGGAAAAGCATGAGTCTGAAAAGCCCAAATCGTCTGTCACCAAACTTCCACTAACAAGAGATTAGCAGAAGGAACCCAAAGGGTGGCGAACTTGGTATGAACTTCCCTTTTCTAGTGCCGTCGTACGGTACGTCACTGAGTTCTTGACGTTCGAAATTTCCGACCAACTTTGTGTGACCGTGTGTATGCAAGACAAGTTTGAGCCAACATCCGTCGGAAAAAAAAACATGGATTTTGTTGTCCGAATGTGCGATCGTGTGTACGGGGCATTACAGTTACTTTAGCCAAATTTGAAAGGAAATTCCAATAAAAATGTAAATCTAATCTATCCAAAATTAGCTGCTATGGTGCAGGGACCAGAGGAAGAATTACTGACTTCAGATATTGTGTTGTGTTTGTTAAAAATATGATTTTTTTATATTAATCAGACATAAGATAAATGGGACAATATTACAATAGTGAGTTGGTCAGATTACTGTCAGTTTTTTGGATTGAGTAGATTTCTCAAACAAATGCTGTTTTATACAATGGGGGTAGATATCATTGTTGTATTCAATTGACAGTTCAATTAACAGGCTATTGTCTCTATAGCTACAGTAAACAAGTAAGACATTACTTGTTTGAGATTCTTTCAGCTTTCAAACTGGAAGAATGACTGTTAAATTACTGTCTTGGTTTGAGTAGACAATGGTACATAGATTTCATTTTTGTATTCAATTGACAGTTTTCAACAGTCTATTGTTTCTACAGCTACAGTAAACAGGTATGTTTTCTGTTGTTTGGTAACTATGGTAAACAGCCTGACACATAAAAGGGGTGAGTAGGGACACACAGACACACACCATCATGCTGTAACATCTGACGCTACTCATGATAGAAGAAACTTGCCTGATGCTCCAGGAGAATCGTTGCCAATGGAGATCACGAACATACAGTAACAGAAGATAAGTAACCTTTAAGTGTATTTGTACGATTATAGACCATAGGCTGTTCAGTTTGCTAGGCATTTTGCTTGTTATAGATATCTGTCAGTCTTGTATTTTATTCCTAATATTGTAATAGTTTTGTATGTACAGCATCTTTGTATAGTAAAAGCACAATTTACACACTGCAGAAATCTCAGCTTTCTTGCTTATACTACAGAGTAACCTTGCTAGATAGACACAAGCAAAACAGGGCTCTCTGGGGACCCTGATGTAAGGAGGGGGCTCTCTGGGGACCCTTATGTAAGGAGGGGGGCTCTCTGGGGACCCTTATGTAAGGGGGGCTCTCTGGGGACCCTGATGTAAGGGGGGGTCGGGGGCTCTCTGGGGACCCTGATGTAAGAGGAGGTTCTCTGGGGACCCTGATGTAAGGGGAGGCTCTCTGGGGACCCTGATGTAAGTGGGGGAGGCTCTCTGGGGACTTGTTTACATCGGCAGACGACCATTCTGCCTCTGCTGGAAACAATCGTTGGGGCCCGGCGGACATCAGGTCCTCTGGACCCACTGATTAGCTCTCAGTGTGTCCAGTCTCAGCAGCAGTGGGTCAAACAGCACGCAGACCCGCAAGTGCAGAATCAAGTACCTGTACGTGATTCTGCTTACAGGAGACGCAGCCCCGCAGTAAATGTACGTGGTTAATGTGAGTTTATTTTTCTTTATTTTCTTAACTCTTTAAACATTTGTGAGTTGAACCATGGTCCTCCTCCCCCTCCTCCAGGTCCTCCTCCTCCTCCTCCTGCCACACCTCCAACACCAGAGCCACAGCCTGGAAGGAAGCGTGTAAGGAAGACCAGAGAGTGATGGCCTGGGTTCAGTCTGGTCTGACAAAAGATGCAGGCTGTGGTAAGACCACAACCTGGGGACAGATCTGTCATCTGCTGCTGTTCCTGATCTCTTGTAGTCCTGGACCGGATTGTGCTCACTATTATACGGACTCCTCAGGCCACCAATTTTGACTGTAAAATTATTTACGTCTGCCCTGGGGCACAAAGGCTTTGCAAATTTCAGCAGTTTCTCCAGCTTTGCCTTCCTCTTTATTTTGTTATGACCCAGAATATATGGATACTTATTTTTCAAAAATACTTGCCTATGTGTTTTACTTCAAAAAGGACAGTTTGTTTGTGAGTAGGCAGGTACATTTCTAAAATACAAGGTCAAATTAACAAGGGACACCAACCAACCTCCTTGAGGTAAAAAAAAATACAAGATAATAATGGTGTTGTGGTAACTTGACACACAAAATGAGAAATAATATTATGGAGAGCACTAGAAAAATAAAAAAATGCAGATCTTGATAAGAAAAAAAAAAAAAAAAAAAAGAGTATTATGGAGATCTGACGAAAAAAAAAAATTAATATTATTCATGAGATCACGAGAAATTATTCTTCATTATTCAACTTCATTATTCTAGCATTCTGAAGAAGAAGAGAATGCTCTGCATTAAAAGATTTCAAAATTTGCAGCGTGACGAATGTGCTATGCCCATTACGAGCGCTAGTTTTACCAGACCGAGCGCTTCCGTCTCGTAATTTATTCTGAGCATGCGTGGCAGTTTGTGCGTCGGAATTGTGTACACACGATCGGAATTTACGCGAACGGATTTGGTTGTCGGAAAATTTGAAAACCAGATCTCAAATTTTGTGCGACGGAAATTCCGATGGAAACTGTCTGATGGAGCCTACACACGGTCGGAATTTCCGACACAAGCTCTGATCGCACATTTCATGTCGGAAAGTCCGACCTTGTGTATGGGGCCTTGGAGTCGGTGAACAGTCCGGCACTTTGGTTTTTTTGTTTTTTTTATTGAGGGAAAAAACTTGGATAGAGATTAGGGAAATTATGAGATGCCCACTTGACTTTAGAACTCTTCAGGGACAACTTTCCTATGTACAGCTATATACACCTCTCTTCCTCCAGCACTAAACTTGCTTGCAGAATTCCAGCTTGCACACTGATGGTTAATCTGACAATAAGGCAACAGTCAGATTTTGAAACAAAAGCCCTTTACAGGCAGGGACCTTGGGCCCCCTGGGTTGTGTAGCTAAATACAGTGTCCAGCTTACATTCCTGTGGCTACTGATCCCAGCACCCCCTCTTCAGGCACTGCCAGCCTACCTAGCTGCAGTTGCCCTTTCACTAGCCCACCTGGCTACTTCTCCACAGTCCTCCCAGGCTGCACACTCACTAGCCCACCCAGCTGTCTTCTCCTGGACATGCTAACTTTCTCCCATTGTCCTCACACCTGTTCCCATGCATCCAGGACAGGACTCCTCTGTGTGTTGTAGAGCAGTGGTCATCAACCCTGTCCTCAGGGCCCACTAACAGGCCAGGTTTGCAAGATAACTGAAATACATCACAGGTAATATCATTTGCTGCTCAGTGATTGCACTATTCTAGTCTGCATCTCCCCAAGGTAATACATAAAACTTGGCCTGTTAGTGGGCCCTGAGGACAGGGTTGATGACCACTGCTGTAGAGGATCCTTCTAGCACCCGAGCTCCCAGGTCCGAAGTCACCCCCCCTAGACTCTCAAGGGCCACCGACAGCCTCCTCAGCACTCCTCCTCCATCTTCCACCCGACTCCCCCTTGCTGGCATGGCCCAGAGTATTTAAGAGGAGCCCACCCTCTGCCAGCCCACTTGCTAGGGATTGGCTGGGACCCTCCTCAATACTCCAGGTAGCTCCTCCTAACCTCCCACCCATTCTTCTGGAAGCTTCTCTAAGGTTCCAGTAAGTAGGGGGATGCACCAGAGGTGCTGCCTGATGAGTCACCCAGCCCCCCGAAGTCACTCACCCTGTCCCTGATCCAGATTCAGCTCAGGCTTGGCTGCCAGCCAAGAAAAACAATTTACCTACTCTAACAACTATATAAACTTTCTAGCACACTACTACAGTAACGTAACTAAGGCCTCTTTCACAGGAATGTACCGCAGAGCAAACATGGCCCTCATACATTTGCACACTGCAGTACACCCGTGTGAATGAGGCCTAAATCTGTAGGGAAAAAAAGTGTGTTTTTTTTTTAACTAATCTTCAGCTTAAGGGTAACAAAACATTCTATTGAAGTCCTTTGATACGTCAGCCCCATGCGTGTCATGTTAACAAGCAAAACCAGATACGTTTTGTGGATTGCTATTTTTTTCCTTCCTCTCCGTACACTTACTTCTCTTACCATGTCTTTTGGGTGTGCCTGCTATGAGAGCTAGGTGCTTTTATTTGTGCAGTGATATGATCTGATGCTCTGAATTTCTGTAGGCAAACTAAATTCACTTGAGACGGACTGAAATACTGGTATGAGTGGACGAGGATCAAACAAGCCCTGAGGTTTCACAGCCGCTAGGAAATGGGCACAGAGGGTGGGACAAGTGGGTTTCAGCTTAATATCTGGCAGTTTAATATTAGCAATCCGACTTTATTTTTTCTCAAAACACATTAATCACCCATGTCAATTACAGTACAAAGTGGCCTAGGAGGTGTCACTTGGGTGACAGTTTATCTCCAGCAGATGCCAAGCGTTTGAAGATCAAAGCTTAATATGAACTTGGTGCCAGGAATGACTTCAGCGGACCTCAGTTCCCACACGTGGGTGCGGTGTGGTGGTTGCAGGGTGCAGAGACGCTACGCAGCCTCTTGGATTTGTAATCTAAGGTAAGGGGTGGGCAGGTGCAGATGGCACCAGAGATGCTATAAAGACACTGCATTTTGAAATGTCAGTTTCCCATGTTCAATACACTTTTCAAAGATCACTTATTCTAAATTAATAACAATTAGTAAAATATGGGTAAACATTCCCATCTGTTAATATAAGTTGAAATGCTCATGTTGCTTTTTTTAATTGTAACTTTGCAACTCAAAATAAGCATTTTAAGCTTAAAGGAGTTGTAAACCCCCGTGTTTTTTCACCTTAATGCATCCTATGCATTAAAGCGGTGTTCCGCTTAAAAAAAAAAGAAAATGAAAGTCAGGAGCTACAAATACTGCAGCTGCTGACTTTTATTAATCGGACACTTACCTGTCTCAGGGTCCAGCGATGTGGGAGAACGAAGCCCCGCTTGTCTCCTCCTCTCTGCGGCGCCAGAATTGTTACTGTGGGCTCCCGGCTGTGGCTTTACAGCCGGCATGCATTGCGCATGCGCGAACCGCGCGGCACACTGTGACTGGCCGGGCAATCATCTGGGACCTGTGACGTGTCCCAGATGATTGCCACGAGGCAGGGGGGAGAGGTGATCTCCCTTGCGGTGCTGCGGTGTGCCGGGAGGAAGTGGGACCTGGGACCCTCCAAAAAGAGGGTATCCGCTCACCCCTCAAAAAAATGACATGCCAAATGTGACGTGTCAGGGGGTCACCTTCCCTTAAACCGAAAGTTCCATTTTTGGGTGAAACTCCACTTTAAGGTGAAAAAACACCTGGCAGTGACCAGCCCCCCCCCCCCCTCCGTTCTACTTACCTGAGCCCTGGAATTTCCAACGGTGAGGACGTGCCGTCCCTCTGCCCAGGGTTTGATTGGATAGATTGATAGCAGCGCAGCCACTGGCTCCCGCTACTGTCAATCAAATCCAATGACACGGGTGCTGGGGGGGCGGGGCTGAGTCATACATTCAGCAGCTATGGATGCCGAATTCTGGCCTCGGAAGCGCGCCCACAAGGTAACCCCCCCAGGAAAGCGCTTCTCCTAGGGGGTTATCTGATGCAGGGAGGAGCCGCGAGAGCCGCCGGGGGAACCCAGAAGATGATGATCGGGGTCACTCTGTGCAAAACGAACTGCACAGTGGAGGTAAGTATGAAATGTTTGTTATTTAAAAAAAATATATATTTGAAGCTTTACAATCACTTTAAAGTGGTTTTTAAAGGTTTTTTTTTTAATAACAAGCATATTATACCTACCTGCTCTGTGAAGTGGTTTTACACAGATCAGCCCTGATCCTCTTCTTTTTTGGGTTCCCCGCCAGCAGTCCTGGCTCCTCTTCCCTGCCCAGTGCCCCCAATAGCAAGCCTCTTGCTATGGGGGCACCCGATCAGGCTCCCTTCCGAGCCACGCTCCTGTGAATAGACATTACCCATTCACACACAGGACGCAGTTCAGCCCTGCCCCCCACTCTCTCCTCATTGCCCCACTGGCTTAATTAAAGCAGGAGGAGCCAACGGCTCCCATTGCTGTGGGAGCCAATGAGGAAAGAGAGACCTGGGAGAGTGGCTGCTCTCATGCACATTGCTGGATCAAGATGGGGCTTACGTAAGTATAAGGAGGGGGGGTGGGGAGCTGCACCTAGAAGGTTTTTTACCTTAATGCATTAAGGTAAAAAACCTTCTGTCTTTAGAACCACTTTAAAGAGGAGCCTCATACTTTATCTTGATTGTAATGAGGTAATATTTTTGGGTTCCCCACCAGCAGTCCTGGCTCCTCTCCCCTGCCGAGTGCCCCCAATAGCAAGCCTCTTGGGCTTGCTATGTTTACAGGTTACCAATTTAGAGCTAAAGAGGAGTTTAGTGCTAGAATTTATGCTCTTGGTATAACTTTCGTGGCCAAATCTCACATTCTCCCATTGTGGTGCAAACACTGTTTACATATGCGAGCATGATCTATGTATGCGTTCGCTTCTGCATGCGAGCACGAGGGGACAGGGCGCTTTAAAACTTTTTTTTATTATTGATCTCTGCTTTCTAGGAAAGAAAATGGCAGGATTTATATCTGCCAGAGCTGGAAGTGATGTTATGACTTCGCTTCCGGAATCCCAGGATCACGGAGATGGCTGGGGACCCCGCGCCACTGATGGATCAGATTTTGGGCTCTCTGATCACATGGAAAAGCCTAGAGAGGTATTGACGGGTGGCGGGGGAGGGGGGGTGACATCCCCTCCTGTTGTCTATAAAAGCAATACAGCGGCTAATCCGCTAGGATGGCTTTTACACTAGAGGGAATCACTGGCTGAAAAGAAAGATATCTGGATGATGCCTGTAGCTGCAACTCTAGGAGGGCAACAAGTACAATTTGTCAACGAACTGCAGATCGTTTTAATAATTAATGGGTAGGCCCAATCTTGTTGAGGGCTTTGAACTTGGCTGAAAACATGTACTGATTTGCAGCTACAACAATGTGCTGATTGGGTGGAGGAGCCAGGGAACAAAACTTTAGTTTTTTTAAGAAATGATATGTAAATCTGTACTACTTTATTCCATGTTTAAATATGAAGGTCAGGCACCAGACGGAGGGGTGCGAGTATGTAAAGGGGCATTAATATTGCATGTGATAACTATCTTACACCTACAGACAATTTACAGTTCGTCTGAAAAAAGTGAAGATTTGCCACGGTGATAGGGAACATTTAGAAATGTTCTTTGTGCCTCAACAGTACCCTAAAGTATGTACGATTTTGCCTTTAATTCCTTCCAAAAAATAGCAGTGTATTTTCTGGTATCTGTGGTGCATAAATAGTCTTGTGCCTACAGCTTCATAACTACCATACCTCCCAACTTTTTGAGATGGGAATGAGGGACACCTGTCAGCAAAAGTATGCAGGCATAGGACACACCCCTTGCCACGTCCCCTTAAAGGAGAATTGTATAAAAAAACAAGATTGGTTAAACCCACAAGTGCTTTTTTTTTACCACTACTATTCCTTTATACTGACTTTTGTAATTTACAAATGCAGCAATTTAGAAATCAGATGAAAGGTTTAGTGCTGGAAAAACTTTTTGATAGATAAAAGGAGGAATGAGGGACAGAGGGACATTGCTCCAAATCAGGGACAGTCCCTCGAAATCAGGGACAGTTGGGAGCTCTGTAACAACATATGTGCATTGTGAGATCTAAGGCACTGTCTGCAAGTCCCCTGAGATTTGTAAAGAGATTTGGTGATTGTACTACCTTGCTATTTACTGTTCTCAATTATGGAAGCACTGACATGAAGCACAACCCAGCCTCCTCCAAAATGGCTGCCCCCCACAGGAAGACACAGTACAGAACAAGGCATAGTAAGTCAGTAATAAGGAAAGATCAGCCAAAACCACAAGCAATACTGGGCTGGTAACTATTCCTTCATCCTCTGTCTTTTTTTGGGCTCAACTTTCAGTTTCTCTTTAAAGCGGTGTTCCGCCCCAAAAAAAAAAAAAATTAAAAGCCAGCAGCTACACATACTGCAGATGCTGGCTTTTAACAATAGGAAACTTACCTGTCCTGGAGTCCGGCTTCCATCAGCTGTCGGGTGCTGCTGCCGCCATTACAGGTAGGGGTGTAGCCTTAAGCCTCGTACACACGAATGGACTTTCTGACAACAAAACCGTGGAATTTTGTCCGAAGGGTGTTGGCTGAAACTTGTCTTGCATACACGCGGTCACACAAATGTTGGCCAACAATTTCTAAACGTAGTGACGTACTAGACGTACTACGTGATTTTTCAGCTCTTTAGCCCCTTCGGCTCCTTCTGCTAATTTTGTGTTAGTAGAAGTTTGGAGAGTGTTGATTCGCGCTTTTCTTTGCGTGTTTTTCATTTAGCGCTTTTCAGTTAGTTTCTGAACGGCTGTTCGTCAACCAGACATGTTGCGGAATCGGAGGAGATAACGTGTTATCTATTATTGACCTTGGAGTTATTGCTTTGACATTATTTTTTGATTGAATAATGATTTCATTTGGTATTTTTTCTATATTTTTAGATGCATAGAATGCACTTTTTGGTTATGTTCTATTGGCAGATAGCATGTCTAATTTATTTTTTTTAATGCACAATAATTGTGTAGAATAATACTTGGTTATGTGTTTTACTTCAAATGACAGTTTGGGAGTAGGCAGTTACATTTTAAAAAATACAATGTAAAATTGACAAGGGACACCAACATAGTTGTAACTTTGATTTTAAAAAAACTACGGGATAATGGTATTGTGGTAACTTGCCCAAATAAAAATAAAAAAAAGCATAATAATATTATTGTTGATATCACTAGAAAAAAAAGCCTTTGAAAATTAGTTTGCAATAACTGCATCAGTATCACCAGCAAAGCAGCTTCATTATTATCGCATTAAAGAAGAAGAGAATTGTGCGCTGCATTTCGAGATTTCATAATTTGCCACGTCATGAATGTTAATTCTCCATTACAAATGCTAGTTTACAAGTCCGACCGCTTCTGCTTCCGAGCATGCGTGTTTGTACTTTGGACTTTTGTCCAACAGACTTGTGTACACATGATCGGAAAATCGACAACACACATTTGTTGGCGGAAAATTTGAAGACACGCTAGCCAACATTTGTTGGCGGAAAGTACGACCACAATTGTCTGATGGAGCGTACACACAGTTGGATTTTCCGCCAACAGCCTGACATCCAACATTTCCCGTTGGAAAATCCAATCGTGTGTACGGGGCTTTACGGCTTCACGCCGGGAACCCTACTGCGCATGTGTGAGGCCCTGCTCCTCTCTCCTACTGGCCCAGTAACAGGGAGAGGAGGAGGGAGGGAGCCCCGCGGTGATATCATGGGCCGAGGCCCGGACTCCCAGAAGTAGGAACAGGATACCTGTCAAAGACAGGTATCCTGTCCCCCCTCCCCCTAGAGAGGTGCCAATTGTGGCACCGGAGGGGGAGAGGAGACAAATGAGTAGAAGTTCCTCTTTTGGGTGGAATTCCATTTTAAGCCCAGCTGTGCACAACAAAAAAATACCCCTACAGTCCCCCCCCCCCCCCCCATCTGCACTCCGAAAGCTAAATGCTTGTTAGGTGTCAAAGGGGTGGGTACAAGAACAGGCTTACTTACCCGGTCAGATGCTTCCGTCTTCCCTCCCCCGAAGCTCTGGTCTGTGGGTGGTCCCTCCGCATCATCATGTATAATGGGCTATTAACCTTGTATTGTACATGGTGGAGACATGTGTGTGACCGTGGCCACAAGCAGCTTAGAAAGGAGACTATGGGGGACCAGTCAAACCACTGGAGGAATCCTGCTTGAGCGAGCAAAAAAAGATAAGTAACACATCCTCTTCTGCAACCCATTAGACATAAACTTGAACTATACACACCTCTACTACAGTAATGTATTGTCCTGGAGCTTCCCTCATTGCCATCTTCTTCCAGGCTCCTGATTTGTGGCTGTTTTTATTGGCTGGGCCAAGGTGACGTCACTCCTGTACATGCGCAGGGATTCATTTATCTTGCCAAAGTTGTACACTAAGCTGCATGTGTCTTTTCTGCATTAAAAATTCTGCCCATTCACCATTTTTTTTTTAACTGAAGTTCCACCTTCGTTTAATCCTTGCAGTGTGTGTGTGTGTGTGTGTGTGGGGGGGGGGGGGGGTGGTTGAGGACACTTGCAAGGGTATTTCTTTTGTGCCTGGAGTTGGGCTTTAAAATGCTGCTGGAAATACTTCTACAATGTAACTGACTTATAAGAAAACAATGAAAGCTGAGCAATGCGTTTCTGCATTACTGGCAGTTCATCTGTATCACACAAGGTAGTGTGAATGTATGCTGTACACACGAAGTGTCAGCTGTGGGAGTTGTTCTCAGGTCAGTATGAGGAGAACTGTTCCCTGTCATGCTTGTGGTCTGGTTTCCTGTCTCACATACAGAGCTGTGTGCTCAGCAGGGGATCTTTTGACCATCTCTCCTGATTTAGTTTTCCTGGTACCCTCTCCATAACCTCTTCGAAAGATGACTGACCACCTCACCTGGGATGAAAGGCCTGACTCACCGCTCTGGTTGGTCTCCTGAGGGCATGCTAAAACCCGCAGCCTTGGCAGAGCAAGGAAAACCACAAGAAAGTTTGGGGAATGCAAACCTTTAAAAATACCCTGCGAGTCAGTGACCTTCTCACCAGATGACTGATCCACCCTGGCAGAGAGGTGCCTGGCAGGCACTGCTCACCTCTAAAGGAAGTGGAACATGTAGCAAGCTTCCATGTATTTGTAGGAATTAAAAATGAAGAAGAAGAGAAGCAGATCTTGCTAAGAAAGCAACAGTTTCTACAATATCATGCTGGGAATTGGAGGGTGGCAACATCCTTCACTTCTGCTGTGGTTGGGTGGTGGGCAAAAGCTTTTAGCACACGCAAGCACTCTTCATTTGTTCAGTAGGAAAATTTGCATTGGATAGATAAAAATTGGAAGAAAAATGCTTTGCAAACATAATTTATCAGGGTAGTCCCTTATAAATGTTTTAGATTTCAAAGACAAATCACAAATAAATTTAAATTTTTCACTGGAAGAGCTGTTTTTTGTGTTTTTTGCACACATTTTGAGTATTTTTGCATAAACATAATTAAACCCCCAAACATTACATACCTTCTGAAAGCAGAAACCTTGGAGTAAATAATACACTAACGTTAATTTTAGGGCACACACCAGGGGCCGCTGGTAATAGCTGGTTCTTCCCTAATAGTACAGAGGCTTCCCACCACAAGCACCAGTCCACACATTCCAGCTCCAATAACTCAGTCTAGGGGATGCCTTTTTGAAATGTATTGCTTGAAGAAATTTAAACAGAAGGGGGGTTAGGGCATGAGATGCTCCAAAATGAACAGCAAATAACTATTAGAGGACAATCTGCTCCCAAGGTAATTGTGGTTATTAGACAGTCTAAAGTCTCAAAGCTGAAGACCATGAAAGCAAGTCTCTGGCATCTGGTTAGGATGCACCACAGCACAATTATTGGTAGCCCATGCAATTTCTAGAACACTGTACAGCCACAGGGATCAATTTAGGGTCCTTAGGACCATTGCCACCTTCCAGCTTACTCTGGACATGGTCCAGTGAGTGAGACAGTCCTTCTCTAGACCAGATCCCTTGTGGTAAGTTCCTGCACCCAGTTTCTAGGAGGACCTGTCCAGGCCCTCAGCCCTGACACTGCTGAGGCCTCGAGAACAGCTACACAGTCCATGGTCTGCCTATGGACAGCAGCCTCTCAGGCTTTGGAACCCTCCTGGGAAGGAATCCAGGTCTCCAGCGCTGGAGACTGTACACGTTGCAACCAATTACTCCGGAACCTGGGAACAGTGATCCCACAGCTGTACCATATGACCAACACCTATTTCCTAATTAGGACACATTGAAGTCTGACCACAGACCTCATATCAGCATCCTACCCCACGGCTGACCATCTCCCTCCAGGTTCCCCATCCCCCCCGTCTCCTCCCCCCTCCCCCTCCCTTCCCCCTGTCCACCCTCCCACTCCCCTCTGCCCTCCCTTCACCACCCCATACCCCCCATTCTGAGCCGCCCCTCCCCCGGGGGTATTGATGCCTGCACCACAAACCGTATTCAGCAGTTGCTGCACAAATTCCCCCCAGGTGGTTTGTGTAGACATCAATAGCCAAGACGTCCGGACGCATCTGTCTTGTTTCTGTCTACCCATACATGTTTTATGTTTCCCTAGTCTGTGTTTGGTTTGTATTTGATCAAAACAGTTTTTTGATCAATTTTATGAGGGCAGTATCATTATACTCTTTTTGATCATGCTTGTGCACATATCTTCATGTATATCTATTTTGTACCAATAAATACGCATTTTATATTGACTACATACTGAGTGTGCCTTCCCCTGAGCCCCGCTTTTCTTTTTTGGTCCCCCTCTGTTTGGGACAACTTGTTGCATTGTTTATGGGGGTTGGAAGGCAACCATAGGGTCATGGTACCGAATTGTTTTACATGACTAAACAAGCCTCACCACACCCCATTTTGTTTCTGGTTCTTCCCTAATAGTACAGAGGCTTCCCACCACAAGCACCAGTCCACACATTCCAACTCCAATAACTCAGTCTAGGGGATGCCTTTTTGAAATGTATTGCTTGAAGAAATTTAAACAGGAGGGGGGTTAGGGCATGAGATGCTCCAAAATGAACAGCAAATAACTATTAGAGGACAATCTGCTCCCAAGGTAATTGTGGTTATTAGACGGTCTAAAGTCTCAAAGCTGAAGACCATGAAAGCAAGTCTCTGGCATCTGGTTAGGATGCACCACAGCACAATTATTGGTAGCCCATGCGATTTCTAGAACACTGTACAGCCACAGGGATCAATTTAGGGTCCTTAGGACCATTGCCACTTTCCAGCTTACTCTGGACATGGTCCAGTGAGTGAGACAGTCCTTCTCTAGACCAGATCCCTTGTGGTAAGTTCCTGCACCCAGTTTCTAGGAGGACCTGTCCAGGCCCTCAGCCCTGACACTGCTGAGGCCTCGAGAACAGCTACACAGTCCATGGTCTGCCTATGGACAGCAGCCTCTCAGGCTTTGGAACCCTCCTGGGAAGGAATCCAGGTCTCCAGCGCTTCAGGCTATTTATCACCTCTCCAGCTCCCTTCTGGACCCTCCTCTTCAGGGATAGGCTGGAGCATGATAAATATTCAGGTTGGTTTCTTAATCTCCCTTCCTAAGCTCTGGAAGCATCATCCAAAGTTGGAGGAAGCAATCAAACTCCCACGCTGTGAAGCCCTGAACAGAGCAGGACAAACAATCACTGCAATCTTTATTACAGATTGAGCCAAAACCCAAAACCTTTACATACCTTACTGAGCTAAGAGGGTGCTATAAATATGAAACATGAGGTTGTGCTGAGTAAATGGATGCCCAACGTGTCAAGCCTTAAAATTGCACATGCCTGTAAAATGATGGTGAAATTCAGTACACCAAATTTTCCATAGGTAACCCTTTAAAAACCCTTACAGGTCATCAGTGTAGAAGTAACTATGAAAAATAGCCCTAGAACTATTTTGCTCACTCTGGTGTGCACCATGCTATGTAACCTGTAGAACATGTCAGCTGTCAAACTACTAAATTAGCTGCTGTATCTGATTGGAAGCAGCTGCTTTTCGGTCAACACTTTTCTGCCCAGACTCTTTCAGTTTTTCAACTGAGGTGGTTAGTGGGGCCACCTACTAAGCATGTTTCAGCCTCTTCCTCAGGAATTGAACAAAATTTGTACAGTGTATGGCCAGCTTTGCACCAAAAATGTCAGCTTTATACTATTGTTGCCTCTACTGTGTGCCTCTCTGATAATTGTTCAAATACTAGGGGCTTGTTTCCCTGATTTCTGGGCTAACCTGCATCAGTTGTCACCCCCTTTCCATTAAGTGAACCCTTATTTGCCACTGAGGTACCACCATCCAAAAGAGGGATGGCAGTTGATGGGGTTTGGTCCTTATGGGAGTTGAGCACCTTGTAACAAATTGAAACCAGCATCTGAACTGCACACAGAAGAGGTTTTCTGGCTAACAAGTTAATAGCTGAGACCTTCTGGTGATTGCTCTTAAAAAGGACCTGTACTTTGGAAGCTGTGCTCATAAAAGGCAAACAGAGGATAAAGGACTAGTCACCAGTATCACTGTAGGCTCCCTACAGCTGATATTTTCCCCAATTTTGACTTATCATGTCTTATTCTACTCTGTCGGATTGATTCAGTGATGGAAAAAGGACTGTTCACTTTGCAATGGAAGTTGCACTTTGCAAGGGAATTATCCCCAGAGGCGAGTGTTCCTCCATAAATTGGATGAAGTTCTGCTGACTTCCATCATCCAATTATGTGCAAGCAAAAATGCAGAGTTTTTGTTGTAGCTCTTTCCCTACAGGCGCAGCTGGTAATTTGGGCCTATTTCTCCCACTCACAGCATGGACAGCCAGGCACATGGCATTTTCAGCATTCTTGCACTGGCTGAGATGGGAGCATGGGATACCCTGAACTGTAGAACTCTAGAACTTGTGGACTGCTAGGTTTCTGACTGCTCTGTACAAATTGCAAGCTATATTGCACAACAACTGTACTCTCTTAGTACAACTCCTGGCTGTCTTACATGACTCCTGGCTGCACTAAGCACTCTAACAATATGGCACACTGTTAGGGTTGGTCCTCTCAGCAGTCAGCAGAAGATGTTCAGAAAGCACAGAATAATTAAAACAAAAACTGGGAGATCTTTGCATTGCAGAACCGTAAAGTGTTAATAAACCCACAACAGTAAAATCAGTCTGTATATGCAGTAAAGCATACTTCTTATACTCATTGTAGAAGGGGTTAATCCTCCACATTGTGTAAAAAGACTGTTTGATCCTGTCTTCCCTGATCCTCCCCTTCTTCCACTGTCCCTAATCCATCTTCTAATAGTACAGAGTTTTGCAGAGTTACAGAGAGTTTTTTTTTTTCTTGGGAGGGTGCATGTGATCAGCACAGGGCCAATCAGCACTTTCCAGACAGAGGGTCAGGGGTCCTGCAGCCTCATAGGACAACCAGAGTAGAATTAAAACTCCTCCTACAAGCTTTAACCAGATAGAAGTTCCAAGACTGCTATATATTACTGATGAGCAAAGGTATTTAGCAGTTTATATTTACTAAAATAATTGCATCTCCTTGATCTGTGTACTGTATAGTGAATGCAGGGTCCTGGGTTTATGCAAAAAAAAAAAAAAAAGAAAAGTTCTGGCACACAGAGGGTGTATGCCCCAATCAAAGGAAATCTCTAAGCAATTGCTGAGGAAAAAAAGGCAAGCTCAGTCCATAAGTACATGAATTATAATGTAGATGTAGTCATCCTGAGAGTGTGGCCAACTCTAAAATGGCATGAAATAAGGAGAAGGGGGCGCCACCTGAGTGTAGTATTATAGTATAGGTTTTTACAAGATATAATAATTAAAAGTGCTCATTACAGGGTACTCAGCCCCAGGGCTGCTGTTAGAAATCTTGGGGCCCTGTACAGACTACCTGACAGGGCCCCCCATCACAGTGCTCTGCCAGTTATAAGAAGCAGAGGCATTCCATGCTCTGCAGCCAATAGTATATAAGAGGTGGCTGTGGGACAGGGAATACCTTGACCACTAATGATTGTCAATATGAAGTGACAGCTTTCTGAAAGCAGTGGCGGCTGGTGGTTTTTTGTTTGGGGGGGGGTGGCAAACAACCCCCCCATGGCACCTCAAACCCCCCCTCCCCCCGTTGTCTGCCGGTAGGTCAATTGGCACTTAAAAACAGGGAAGGTGGTTCACCGCTCAGGTAGACTTGCTCCCAGGTGTGTGTTTAGTAGATCCTTCAGAGGAGGGGAGTCCCAGGTGCTAGCTAAATGCAAATTGAAGCAAGATTTGGAACAGGAGAATCTGGATGCCGCACACTGGATAAAGTAGAAAATTCTTTATTGTAAAAATAGGATCATCAAAAATACAGGACAATCAGGCAGATGGTACAGACACAGCTGACGCGTTTCGCACAATAGTTTGAGTGCTTACTCATAGCTGTATGTGTCTGTACCATCTGCCTGATTGTCCTGTATTTTTGATGACCCTTTTTTTACAATAAAGAAGAATTTTCTACTTTATCCAGTGTGCGGCATCCAGATTCTCCTGTTCCAAACCTTGCTTCAATTGGCACTTACCCATACCTCCCAACATCTTGAGATGGGTAGAGGAGGAAGCGCCACCTAAGTGTAGTATTAACAAATGATGTTTATTGACACCAGGTAAAAACACACTTAGAGGATAAAAACATGTAAAAGGCTAATCTGTATAGGTATGTGGTCCTCGGTGTTCCCTCTGATCCTGTGGTGGTGACGCTGCAGGGATGCTGGGCTGCAGAAGGTGGATTACCAGCCGGGAGCTCCTTCTGTGGCCATCAGGAAGAGACTAGGGGGCGGCGTGGAGCGCACGTGAAGCGTGCGTGACGTCACAGGTCGTCCGTCCGCTTCCGGGTTCGGTATCCACGGGAGGGATCGTCCAGGGAGGAGGGCTTGCAGGGAGGTTGAGAGAAGGCGTAACCTTCTGGTATGATCTATATAGCTGTATATAAAATGCACTATTTATCTTTCAAAAAGTTTTTCGCAGTGCTAAACCTTTCATCCAAATTCTAAATTGCTGCATTTGTCAATTTTAAAAGCCAATATAAAGGAATATTAGTGGTAAAAAAAGTAAACTTGTGGATTCATTTAACCTTTTTTTTTGGTTATGTCCCCTTTAAGGTCGTGGCAGGGGGCGTGTCCTATGCCTACATACGTTTTCTAGTAGGTGTCCCTACTAGACACCTACTTCCCCGAGACCTGAAAATAATTTTAAGGGTTCCCCTGGGCTAAGAAAGGTTGAGAAAGGCTGCCGTATAACTTTCATGCCCTGAAATGTGATTCATTTGACATTTCAGCTCTCACACCATGCATGCATCATATATACATTGTGTGTGATCAAATGTGAAGGAGTAGGAGGCGTATACACACTTCTGCCTCCAGCATTGAAGTGCAGGTGTTTTCTTCTGGCATGGCCAAACTTTGTTGTGTTCCTTTGAAATTAGTGGTTGTGATGAGGAACCATGTTAGCTCATCATTTTTACCAGCTTACAAGATGTCCTGTGAAGCTGTAGGGAACCATAAAGGTTTGGGACCGTAATTATTTTCTCTCCTTGATAAGCCACATCAAAGTTGTGAAAACCCCTCAGGGGATGTGTAGCCTGAATAAGACTAACCTGATGTGTGTTTATAGGGTGCTGTCATCCTTGTGCACATGACCCAGACCTCTGCAATAACAATAGATTTGTTGTTAAAAGTTACAACTCATAAATCCTACTGATAACATACAGGTAGTCAAAGCAGTCGCAGACTCTTTAAAGTGTATCTAAAACCAAAAACAAACATTTTAATATTTTGCAGGTTATCAGTCCTTAGATGAGGTTTAGAAGTTTTCCTTCTCCAGGCTTTAATTTCTCATTTTCACCCATTAATGCTATCCACTTTTCGTCCCTGGTTGTTGTGCTAGCTCCTCCACTATATTTATGGAGGGAACCACAGTTGCCATTCCGGCTGAACTTCAATGTCTACCTTTGTTCCTCTTCATTATATGTTGTTACTTAGTAGTTTTGAAGAATGAAGATAACCATGTTTTATGCTTTAAATTCAGCTCAAAGGAAATTATATTTCTGGAAAAGTCATTAGGTATTTTCTATTCACTCTAAAATTTTCTTTATTGTCCACTGAAATACACAAGATTGCAGTAACTCTTGCACATATGGGTAATACAGCGTGTAGTGGTTAGCACAGTGGTGTAGTGGTTAGCACTCTCGTCTAGCAGTAAAAAGGGTCGCTGGTTCAAATCCCAACCACGACACTACCCGCCTGGAGTTTGCATGTTCTCCCTGTGCCTGCGTGGATTTACTCCAGGTACTCTGGTTTCCTCCCACACTCCAAAGACATGTTGGTAGGTTGATTGGCACTAGTATATATATGTGAGTTGGGGACCTTGGATTGTGGGTTCTTTGAGGGTAGGGACCGATGTAGGTGTACAATGTATGTGCGGAGTGCTGCGGGAATTGGTGGCATTATATGGGTACCTTAAATAAAAATAGGGATGATTGTAGACACCCACACTCACTCAGGTTGAACTGGATGGACTGGTGTCTTTATTCAACCTTACTAACTATGTAACTATGTAATACTTTAGAGCCTCATACACACTACTAGTTCTTTTTCGTTCAATCCAGCGGGTTGAACAAAAATAACTGACAGCTCAGGTTGGAGCCGCTGTACTAACAATCTGATCTTAGTACAGGGATCTCCCCTGTTGTGCTATTGTGTTCTGACAGGGGGACGGCTCCCCGCCAGAACACTCCGGTCAGCGCTCTCAGCCATTGGCTAAGAGTGCTGACCAGGAGTCGGTCGGCAGACCTTTTTTTGGTCATGTCTCTTGGACAGAAGCGGCCAGCTTCTCTCTGACAGGCTGCCGTACTCACAGGCCAAATGTTGGCCTTTTTCTATTGAACCGGCCGATGCCGCCCGACATTCCGCCTGTGTGTACTAGGCTTTACTCCCAGGAGGTTTGGAGACTGGCGAACAAAAAGCAGTGAAGCCAAATCCCTGTAACCTTGCCTCCAACTGTCACGCTCCAGCTCTCCAACTTTTTTTTTTGTGTCCTAGGAAGTTGAACACTTTTCCCTTTCTTATGGTTTCATGTTCCCCTATCAACATTCTTGATACTCCATAGATGTTTTTCTCTTTAATCAAGATGTTTTAAATGCTGCTTAAACTGGTCTCTATATAGCAATTATTCAAATAGGCATCTCCCTCAGCAATACCTGTGGAGGAGCCAAAACCTCACTTGGCAGAAGATTTTTGGACTAGCCTTGAATGTGACCCTTAGGCATTTTGTTCACCTTGTGGCGCTTTCCAGACCTTTGTGCACCCTCCCCATGTTGAGGCAAGCAGCCTGGTATGGTTCAGGGGGGGGGGGCACCTGCTCCCCCCCCTTTCCTGGTCTGCCAGGCTGCTTGCTCGGATAAGGGTCTGGTATGGATTTTGGGGGGCCCCACGCCAATTTTTTTTTACATTTTGGCGTGGAGTTCCCCTTAAAATCTATATTAGACCAGAAGGGCCTGGTGTGGATTTTGGGAGGACCCCATGCCATTTTTTTTTATTTCTGTCAATGGGTTCCCCTTAACCACTTCAATACACTGTATTATATACTCTGTACTGCACTATATACCCTCCACTGTATTTATATATATATATATATTTATATATATATACCCACTACACTGTATTCTACACTGACTGCACTGTGTGTATATATATATATATATATATAATACACTGCCTACACTGTATATATATTCTACACTAACTGCACTGTATATATATATATATATATATATATATATATATATATACACACTAAACTGCCTGCACGCCACTAACTAACCTACCTAATCTAGCTCAAATCAGTCTCCACGTAATCACACTACATATGGCCTTATATAGTTTGGGGCATGGACTTAGCCCCCTGAGCCATGATTGGCCATGGGCACCCTGCCTTTGGCTAATCATGGCTCTCACAGCAGATCGCGCTGTGATTGGCCAAAGCATGCAGGTCAGGTGCATGCTTTGGCCAATCAGCAGCCGTCAATGCACTGCGATCTCGCATGGCATTAAGAAACGCTCCGCGGCGCTCGAATTTGCCGCGAATGCCCCAAATTTTTTACAAAAAATGACAACTTCAAAAAACTCACCATGCCTCTTACGAATGACTTTGGACTGTCTACTTTCCAAAAAAGGGACATTTTGGTGATATTTGTACTGACCTGGCATTTTCGGGCCTCAAGAAATGAGATTGGACGTCAGTACATCAGGATTGATGGATTTTCAGACATAGTTTGTAGACTCTATAACTTTCCTACAGACTAAATAATGTACACAGATTTGGGTTATTTTCACCAAAGAAATGTAGCAGAATACATTTTTCCTGAAATTTATAAAGAAGGATTTTTTATTTTTTTAAACTTTTCGTTTTTGTTTTTTTCATTTATTTAGCAAAAAAAAAAAAAAAAACTGCAGTTATCTAATACCACCAAAAGAAAGCTCTATTTGTGTGAAAAAAATGATAAAAATTTTGTTTGGGTACAGTGTTGTATGACCGCGCAATTGTTATTCAAAGTGTGATAGTGCTGAAAGCTGAAAATTGACCTAGGCAGGAAGGGGGTCAAATTGCCCGGTATTGAAGTGGTTAAAGGACAAGCGTATTATTAAAAGAATAACACGAAAGTTGTAAAAAAAACATTACTTAGGTAAACAATAATATTTTGTGCTCACTAAGAATACAATATACTTTCCTGTCTAAGATAACCCCATGCTTTCAGAGATACAGTACCATTAAATGTAAGTGAAGTCTCATTAATTGTGCCACTCTCTATAACCTTGTATGTTGTAACCTTCTGGACAGCTCTTTTTTATTTCCAAGTTAGTTTCTGCATGCTTTTAATTAACACAGTTAATTACCTAGGCCGAGCACAGGGCTACATGGATCGAAATGCTTGAGGCCCATAAGACACACTGAAATGTTTTAATTAAGATATATCTAAACCCAAGAACAAAAATGTAATATATTGCAGATTACAAGTCCTTAGATGTAGTGGTGGCATTTGTTTTATTTTTTACAGCTAAGTACATTTTCTGCAAGTACAGAACAGGAATTATATTATTGGCAAAATCAACAAGTAAAATTAAGGGGAAAAAATGAAAAAATTAAACTAATGCAATAATCACATCTATTGACTGGTAAGATGCAATATATCAATTGTTTGTGTTTAGGTTTAGATACACTTGGAAATGCAATTATTTTAGTAAACATAAACCATACCTCCCAACTTTTTGAGATGGGAATAAGGGACACCTATCAGAAAAAAGTATGCAGGCACAGGACACACCCCTTGCCACGCCCCCTTAAGGGAGCATTGCACAAAAAACAAGATTGGTTAAACCCACAAGTGCTTTTTTTTTACCACTACTATTCCTTTATATTGGCTTTTGGAATTTACAAATTCAGCAATTTAGAAATCAGATGAAAGGTTTAGCACTGGAAAACACTTTTTGATAGATAAAAAGTGCTTTTTATATACATCTATATAGATCAGACCAAAATGAGGGACAAATGAGAAGGAATGAGGGACAGAAGGACATTGCTCCAAATCAGGGACAGTACCTCAAAATCAGGGATAGTTGGGAGCTATAATAAACTGCTAAATACCTTTTCTCATCAGCAATATATAGCAGTCTTGTGATTTCTATCAGTTCCCGGTAAAGCTTGTAGGAGGAGTTTTTATACTGCATTGAGCTGTCCTATGAGACTGCAGGGCTACTAATGCTCTGTCTGGACATGCCTGGACAGTGCTGATTGGCCCTGTGCTGATCACATGCACTCTCCCAAGAAAAAAAAAAACACTCTCTAGCAATACGCACCAAACTGAGCATGTGCAGCCTGACTCCAAAGGCTCTGTCTTTCCTGGACTTGTCCAGGGGGACAGTGCAGAAGGGGAGGATCTGTGCATACAAGATCAAGCAGCCTTTTAACACAATGCAGAGGATTAACCCCTTGGGTTCCACAGTGATTATAACAAGCATGCTTTACTGCATATACAGACTGATATTCCTGTTGTGGGTTTAGTAACACTTTAACCTTTTTCTGCTAGTGCCTGGCCTTAAATTGTTACTATTTCTAAGTGCATTTTATGAAAAAAAAATCCAAGTTATCAGCTCTTTGTGAACTACAGATTTGTAGTCCAATTCAGGAGATCACCACAGGGTGACAATGCTGATCCTTCATAAATACAGTATAGTGAGTGAGAGTTGTCACTCTAGGACAGGAGTTATTACTTGCAGTATTGCCAGATAAAAAAAAAAACAGCTACAGTATAATATTTTTTTTTGTTCTTGGACATAGATAAATTTTTTTAGATTCTGCTTATTTTAGGTTTACCAAGTGATAGTTTGCAAGCCAACTTTTTGGGCATTACTTTAACTGCTTCCCGACCACCCACCACAGATATACTATGGCAGGGCGAACGCTGTGTGCCAGATCACGTACCTAGTACGTGATCTGACACTTCCGGGTCTGGGGCACACATGGTGGGCACCACGGACTCGATGTCTGCCAGCACCCACTGATTGTACGGTACACCCTCAGAAAGACGATCTGTGTATTTAAACAAGGCAGATTGCCGTTCTTTCAGTGGGGAAGGTATTGATGTTCCTGTAAAGCAGGAACATGGATCAATGCCTTCCCATAGTAAAAGAACCTCCCCCACAGTGAGAAAACACTGGCTAGGCACACCGGCTAGGCACACCGTTAGCCCTTTGATCACCTGTGATGTTAACCCCTTTCCAGCCATTATCATTAGTACAGTGACCATGCATATTTTTTAGCACTGATCACTGTATTAGTGTCACTGGTCCCCAAAAAGTGTCAAAAGTGTCAGTTAGTGTCCAATTTGTCTGCTGCAATATCGCAGTCCCGATATAAGCCGCAGATCGCCGCCATTACTAGTAAAAAAAATAAATAAATAAAATTATCCCATAATTTGTAGACGCTCAATATAGGCTTATTGGGATTTTTTTTTTTTTTTACTTTTTTATTCTGTAGCAGAATACATATTGGCCGAAATTGATGAAGAAATTAGATTTCTCATTTTTTTCTTATTGGATATGTTTTGAAGCAGAAAGTAAAAAATATAGTTTTTTTTTTTCCAAATTGTCGGTCTTTTTTTGTTTATAGCACAAAAAATAAAAACCGCAGAGGTGATCAAATACCACCAAAAGAAAGCTCTGTTTGTGGGGAAAAAAAAAGAACATACATTTTATTTGGGTACAGCGTCGCATGACCGCGCAATTTTTTGCGCTACGGCACTGCTAGTAAGTCAGGAAGGGGGTAAATATTCCGGAGGTCAAGTGGCTAAAGAGTCAAGGAGAACTAGATATTTTCTGTTTTTACATACTTTTTTTTTATAGAACTGGGCATTTAATGTGTCTGGCTTGCTATCGATATTATAGCAAGTGATCATTTTTTTCCCAAAGTGGTAATGTATTACCACATTTAGTTTTGGTTGAGTGCAACCTTATATTTCACCAGTGTGGGGGCGGAAGTGTGATTAATGTCTCTACTGTATTGGTAAAACACCTGATCTCAGCGATGTCTCTATATGACCCAAGCTCTAGTGGTCTCCTTTGCATGCTTGACTGGTGTTATTTTTCAGTTACTTAGCTGGAAATGTCTCTTGTTTTGTGCTACAGAGTCCCGGATTTTATCTGAATCTCTCAAAGCTGTGGGTGAAAAGATGACTGTGCCAAACACTTTTAGGAGTTAATGTGTTTGGCTGGTAAATGTATCTGTCTTTGGTCATGGGAGAGAGATGGAGACAACGGTAATATTTCATGGGGGCTGCTAAAGCCTACCTCTTCACCCTATTCAGCTCCACTTCTTGCAGGACAATAATCAGTGCTATTGTTTCATAAGTAGCTTTTCTACTATAAAATATTAATGATGATTATTATGGTATTCTGTCACTATCCCTACCTTGTGTGACATCGGTGCTGTGCAGGCAAATTTATTTTACAACCACCAGTTTCTGCACTAGTATTTATTTTTATTTATTTCAGGTACTTATATAGCGCTGTCAATTTACACAGCGCTTTACATATACATTGTACATTCACATCGGTCCCTACCCTCAAGGAGCTTACAATCTAAGGTCCCTAACTAACATTCATCTACTAGGGACAATTTAGAGAGGATCCAATTAACCTACCAGCATGTCTTTGGAGCAGGGGCGGACTGACCCTTCGGGCACTCGGGCACTGCCCGAGGGCCCCATGCCACTAAGGGGCCCCATTAGGGTTGCCAGCCTCAATAAAACCAGGGACAGTATGTAAAAATCTGTGTTTTTTTAAAAATCCCAAGATTATAGCTGCCCCGCCTCTCCAGTACCTTTTCAGTGTGTGTATGTGTATATTGTGTGTCTGTGTATACTGCGTGGCCCCATAATCTATTGCCAGGGGGCCCCATAATCTCCTATTGCCCGGGGGCCCCATGAGTTGTCAGTCCGCCCTGCTTTGGAGTGTGGGAGGAAACCGGAGTACCCGGAGGAAACCCATGCAGGCACATGGAGAACATGCGAACCCCAGGGAGGTAGTCGTGGTTGGGATTCGAACCAGCGACCCTTCTTACTGCTAGGCAAGAGTGCTACCCATTACACCACTGTGCCTCCCACTAGTAGATGCTAAAGCCAACATATATGAAGATCCTTGGCTCATCGCTAAGTAATTATCTGAATGTATATGGAAAGAGGTCAGCACCATACAAAAAACATATAATACAAGTATACCAACATCCCTGAAAAATAATAGTAAAGAGAAGATCTGTTGGGAATGAGACTTTAAAGGTACTTCATGTATACACAGGAAAAACCATTTAATAAAAATATGAATCATTTATTCAAAGAAAAAATATACACATTTGAGACACAATAAAAATATTGTGTGAAGGGTCGGCTTCATCAGGAAAAGGACGAAGGCATTCAGACACAGCTCGGGAGCTCATGGCATTCTACGGCGGGGTTCTTATAAGAGATCGCCTCCAGCCTTCTTTCCTTTTTGGCAATTTGGCTTTGTGCCTCTCTGCCACCCCCATGTATTTTCTCATTTTATGTGCTTGTTGAGGACAGGATTAGCTTAAGCATCAGTCATTTTAAGTTGTATAGATGACGTGAAGTTTACCATACGAAGTGAATTTATTGATGCCGTCAATGATTGCCCTGTCCGCATGAGCTCTGGGCGTGTACACCATTATACTTATAGAGATGTGGGAGTATGATATTGCTGCACTGCTTACCTGTTTGATCTAAGAGAAAACCAATCCCCCCTTCGGGAAGTCTGACACTATAGGGACTGGTTTGGGGTCCAGGCAGTGGGAGCGTGTGACCCCCCCCCACGGTGCTCACTCCGGGACCCACCAAGGCTCTATACAAATCATTGGTTTTAATATTTAGTACCTGAATGCCTTTGTCCTTTTCCTGATGAAGCCGACCCGGCCGAAACATGTCGAAATTCTAGGACGCAGGAACTCTGTACATGCAACTCCAGTTTTTTCATTAGGTCAGGGTTTAGATAGGTGTGCATACCCAGGACCATGACTGTTTCTGTAGTTGCATATTTTTATTGGGTCTCAAATGTGTATATTTTCCTTTGCATAAATGATTTATTTTTTAATTAAATTGTTTTTCTGTGTATACATGAAGTACCTTTAAAGTCCCATTCCCAAAAGATCTTCTCTTTACTAGATAATTATCTGATCATTGACAGAATTACTGCACTTTAGTAGTAAAGTAGGCTGAATCCTTCACAGCCAGCCTGGGTCATGTCGTAGGGTGGCAGAGCAAATGTACATAATAAAAACACAAAATGTTTATAACAAGATCATTTAAAGTTAAGGCCCATACACACGATCGGACTTTTTGACAACAAACATGCAAATGAGCTGTTTTAAGGCAACATCTGACCGTGTGTACGCTCCATCGGACACATTTTTTCGGTTTTCATCGGACAAATGATGGCTGCACGAACAGACAAACTTGGCGGCAACAAAAGTCCTACGTCAGCTAGTCCGATCGTGTGTACACAAAACCATCGGACTTTAGTCCAAAGTACAAACAGGCATGCTCAGAACCAATGCAAAAGATCAGACAGGGGTGGCGCCGGAGAATTGAACTTCCTCTTTTGAAGTGTCGTCAGTACGTTGAAACGTCACTACGTTCGTGTTTGTTGCCTAAAAAGTCCTGCCGTGTTTATGCAATACAAGTTCACGGCCAACGGCCTTTGGACAGAAATCCACGAAAAAGTTTGTTTAAATTACAATCGTGTGTACGAGGCTTTAGAATGGATGCTTTTGCAAAGGTGCTTTGAGGTGGCTGTGTGGCTTCATAGTTGTGCGCTGACTAAAGCCTCGTACACACGATCGGATTGTTGGCCAACAAAACCGTGGAATTTTGTCCGAAGGGCGTTGGCCCAAACTTGTCCTGCATATACACGGCCACACAATTGTTGGCTAAAGCCTCATACACACGATAGGACTTTGTACAAACTTTCCCGTGGATTTTTGTACAAAGGGCGTTGGCCATAAGTTTGTATTGCATACACACGGCAGAACTTTTTCAGCCAACTTTCACCAAATCATGTGGTTTTTCAGCTCTTTACCACCATCCTTTGGTCAACTTCTGTATTGTCTGATATTGTGTCAATCTCGCTGCTTTTATAGGCTAGATTGACACCTTGCGAGCTGGGTTAACACTGGTTTGGGGATCCGCCTTGGATCCCCGCCAATGCCAGGCACTGTGTTTGATATGAATCATGAGGGGGAACTCCACGCCAAATGTTAGATAAAAAAACGGCATGGGTTCCCCTCCAGGGGCATACCAGACCCTAAAGTCTGGTATGGATTTTAAGGTGAACCCCCTACGCAGAAAAACGGCGTGGGGGTCCCCACCAAAATCCATACCAGACCCTTATCCGAGCACGCAGCCTGGCCGATCAGGAAAGGGGGTGGGGACGAGCGAGCGCCCCCCCCCTCCTGAACTGTACCAGGCCCCATGCTCTCAACATGGGGGGTGGGAGCTTTGGGGAGGGGGTGCCCTGTGGGCCCCCCAGCCCAAAGCACCTTGTCCCCATGTTGATGAGGACAAGGGCCTCTTCCCGACAACCCTGGCCGTTGGTTGTCAGGGTCTTTGGGTGGGGGGCTTATCCGAATCCAGGAGCCCCCTTAATAAGGGGGCCCCCAGATCCCTGCCTCCCACCCTTTGTGAATGAGTATGGGGTACATCGTACCCCTACACATTCACCTAGGGAAAAAAGTGTTAATAAAAAAAACACACTACACAGGTTTTTAAAGTAATTTATTAGGCAGCTCCGGGGATCTTCTTCCGATCTTCGGGGGTCTCTTCCGACTTCGGTGGTCTCTCCGGCCTCTTCTCCCGGTGTCCGGTTCTTCTCCGCTCTCTCCTGCCTCTTCTCCCAGTGTCTGGTTCTTCTCTGTTCTCTCTGGCCTCTTCTCCCAGTGTCCGGTTCTTCTCCCGCTCTCCGGTTCTTCTGCTGGGCTCCTCCTCTATCTTCTGCTCTTTTGCTGCTCTTTTTCTAGCAGTGGCCCGGTCTTCTGCGTCGTCTTCTTCCCCCTTCTCTTCTTCCAATGTTGACACGCCGCTCTTTCCTACTGTAATGCTGTGTGAGCGCCTCGCAATGACTTTTATAGGCATGGGGCGTGGTCACCGGTTGATGTCATCCAGTGGCCCCGCCCCCTTATGACATCACAGTCCCGGGGCATGCGTCACAGTCACAGTCCCCCAAAGCACACACCCCCCATGTTGAGGGCATGCGGCCTGGTACGGTTCGGGGGGGGGGCGCTCGCTCGTCCCCCGCCCCCTTTCCTGACCGGCCAGGCTGCGTGCTCGGATAAGGGTCTGGTATGGATTTTGGGGGGGACCCCCATGCTGTTTTTTCGGCGTAGGGGGTTCCCCTTAAAATCCATACCAGACCTAAGGGCCTGGTATGCTCCCAGAGGGGAATTCCCTCTCGCACTCGCTGCAATAGGAAAATGTGTTTTTCCTATTGCAGCCAGCGCGAGATTTACAGTACCCTGTCGCCGTGAACCAGCGCGATAGGATCGCGCTGGAAACATTCTCGCGGCTGCGTACTGTAGTTTGTACAAAAGTCCAATGGCTTTGTGTATACAGGATCGGACTTTGCTCCATCGGACTTTTGTTGCTGGAAAGTTTGTGCGTTCGCACGGCCAACAAAAGTCCAATGAAAACAGAAAAAGTTTGTCCGATGGAGTGTACACACGGTCGGATGTTGCTCCAAAACAGCTAATTTGCATGTTTGTTGTCAAAAAGTCTGATCTAGGGCTGCAACTAACGATTATTTTCATAATCGATTAGTTGGTCGATTATTGTTTCGGTTAATCGATTAATCGGTTAATAACCTTAAAAAAAAAGTGTGGTGTATAATTTAGTTAATATGTAAAGTTTAAAAAAAAAGCTATTTATTCTTAAATATCTCTATGCAGTGGTAAATAAAAACAACCAACTATATGGTTAGGGAGCAAAATATTGAATCCACTCTGAGAATAACAGACAGAAGAGATATACTGTATATACTATTAGAGGAGATATACTGTATACACTATTAGAAGAGAAATACAGTTTTTTGGCCAATTTGTTGTTGGGCAGATTAAAAAATACAAATTATATAGATAAAAATTGTAGATACCCCAAAGTGTCAACGACTACACTGAGCGCTCTTGGGTGCAGCTAAATAAATAAAAATATGTATAACAATATCATCAGATCACTGACAACTGATAGGTTAAACCATGTATGACACACCAAATCCAATTACTGATCTATAATAAACAGCTGCTGCCATAAACACTTACTAAAAGCAAGCTCAATACTGATATTATAAAGTTCACAAAATAAATCCTGCGAAAGGCAGCGCTATAATGCCCCGTACACACGGTCGGATTTTCCGATGGAAAATGTCCGATCGGAGCGTGTTGTCGGAAATTCCGACCGTGTGTGGGCTCCATCGGACATTTTCCATCGGATTTTCCGACACACAAAGTTGGAGAGCAGGAGATAAAATTTTCCGACAAAAAAATCTGTTGTCGGAAATTCCGATGGTGTGTACACAAATCTGACGGACAAAGTGCCACGCATGCTCAGAATAAATAAAGAGATGAAAGCTATTGGCCACTGCCCCGTTTATAGTCCCGACGTACGTGTTTTACGTCACCGCGTTTAGAACGATCGGATTTTCCGACAACTTTGTGCGACCGTGTGTAGACAAAACAAGTTTAAGCCAACATCCGTCGGAAAAAATCCTAGGATTTTGTTGTCGGAATGTCCGAACAAAGTCCGACCATGTGTACGCCCTATTAGGGGGTGCTAAGGCAGCTGCTGCACACAGAAGGTTTTTTATCTAAATGCATTAAGATAAAAAAACATCTGACTTTACAACCCCTTTAATTTAATTAATTGTGTTCACCTCTATCAGTTTATGTTTATTATAGCTCAACACTTTTTTTTTCAATAAAATTTTGCACTGTCCATCACTTTCAGTCATGGTAACAGCGGTCGCTCAGCCAAATAGAGAGAGTGGATCTTCCCAGCGGGAGCACTGAAAGTAATGAAAACCTGATAGAAGTTCTAACCCCTTACGATTCTATCTGAAAGTAAAGTTTTGCCTTTAGATATACTTTAACTTCACTTAAAACTGGCCCTAATGCATGCACATATGTATACACCAACGTCTATTCTAGGGGTCTCCAAACTTTCTAAACAAAGGGCCAGTTTACTGTCCTTCAGACATTTGAGGGGTTGAACTATGGCCATTGGAAGTAGAAAAGGTCCCGATGTTAGGGGGAGAAAAAACAATGTCCCACCATTGGTGTCAGTGGGAGGAACTGTGCCTCATCGTTGGTGTCAGTGGGGGCATCCCCATCATTGGTACCATTGGGCCCCATCATTAGTTTCATTGGGAGGAATTGTGTCTCATTGTTGGAGTCATTGGACATTCATTGTTGGTGTCAATGGGAGAAATTGTGCCCCATCATTGGTGTCATTGGGCCTTATTGCTGATGTCATTGGGAGAAAGTGTGCTCTATCATTGGTGTCATTGGGAGGAATTGTGTCCCATCATTGGAGTCATTGGGTCCTATTGTTGGTGTCATTGGGAGAAATTGTGCCCCTTCATTGGTGTCATTGGACCTTATTGTTGGTGTCATTGGGAGAAATTGTGCCCTATCATTGGTGTCATTGGGAGGAATTGTGTCCCATCATTGGAGTCATTGGGTCCCATTGTTGGTGTCATTGGGAGAAATTGTGCCCTGTCATTGGGAGGAATTGTGTCCTATTGTTGTCATTATTGGGAGGAATTTTGCCCCTTCATTGGGGTCAGTGGGGGAGGGGGGGGGATTATGGCCCATTGTTCCATTTTTTGTATCCGTGGATGCAATAGTGCTCCAAAGGCCAGATAAAAGCAAGCAAAGGGCCGCATCTGGCCCCTGGGCTGCAGTTTCGAGACCACTGGTCTATTCTATTCTTTAATGAGCCTGAGCATCAGTAAGGGTGTTCTGACTCAACAGGATGAAGGAAGTTGATAAAGCTTAGCCACAAAGTCGGAAAAAGTCAGGTCTCATTAACAAAGTTTAATTAAGCCAGAGAGGGGCACAGACGAGACTTTTCTAGGGAATAATGGCGAGAAGATATCCTGTGGTGACTGATTTTTGGCAAGACTTTTAAAAGTTGAAAATTAAGCGCAGGTCACATTAGGCAATCTTTTTTTTTTTCAATCTAAAAAAATAAAACAAAATGTAAATCATGAAAAGGGGCTTTTAGGTTCAGGGTCTTGGTCTGTAAACAAAAGTCATCATTGTACGGTTTACATTCTGCCTTTCCTGATTACAAATATTCAGTGCAAAGCCTACTAATTAACTATTAAACAAGTTTTAATGTTTTCATGTACAAGCACCGCTTTCTCCTGTTCGGTTATCTGTACACCGCAGAAGGTAATTAGAAGAAAGTACATTATTAATGGAAAGCGGAGGAAAAGAAAACACTCAGATGGGGGCCTGGAACAAATGGCTTAGGAATGAATTTGTTCAGAAAGCTTAACTCAGACACTCATGCTTAGGCCGGACATCTCTTGCCACCCTTCAAAACCATGATCATGAACAACTACAATATATGCATTTCTCATTACATCACATCTAGGGTCGCCACTTTTTCTTCAAACCCGAAAACTTTAGCGGCGCACAGCATTCTTTTTTTACACTATAGGATTATAACAGAACTTGGACACCTTTGGGCACTCCAAAGATAATAGTAATGTGTAATACATAGTGCCCCCTCACCCCCCTGTCAGGCCCTGTTCCGAGCCACATTCCTGTCTGAAATATGTGTCTGGGTTTCGGGCAGACTGAAACCCGGACGCATGAGCCAAAACCCACACTGTCCGGGTGGATCCCTAAAAAGTGGCAACCCTAATCACATCTGCTAATTTTTCAATCATCTTCGGCCTCATTCATGTAAATATCACAAAGAGGTAATACATCCTAACAGACAGCTAAAACTTTGAGTCTGGGTTCACACTTATGCGATGCGAATGGGTGCAATTCACATGCAGTTTTTTCCTGGAGTTCAGTGCGATTTTGTGTTGCGATTTGTGCTAATGACAGTGTGATTGTAATACGAATTGAATGCATTTCCAGATGGAATTGGGCGCAGCTGCGATTTTTGCGAGACGGGAAATATGTAAAAATCTACACAGAAAAAGAAATATTCACACACATCTGAACACAAGATGAGATTTCAGTGCAGTTTCTGTTGATGTCTATGGAGAGGAAAATCGCACTGCAACACAGTAAACTCTCACAGGACCGTTTTCGTTGCCGCATTGCATTCGCATAGCAATCGCAATGCATAGATGTGAACAACTGTCATTAACCACTTCAGCCCCGGAAGGATTTACCCCCTTCCTGACCAAGCCCTTTTTTTGCGATACGGCACTGCGCCGCTTTAACTGACAATTGTGCGGTCATGTGACATTGTACCCAAACAAAATTGACATCCTTTTTTCCCAAAAATAGAGCTTTCTTTTGGTGGTATTTGATCACCTCTGCGTTTTTTATTTTTTGCGCTATAAACAAAAAAAAGCAACAATTTTGAAAAATATTTTTAACTTTTTGCTATAATAAATACCCCCAAAAAATATATAACTAAACAATTTTCTTCCACAGTTTAGGTCAATATGTTTTCTTCTACATATTGTTTGTAAGTGTATATTGATTGGTTTGCGCAAAAGTTATCGCTTCTACAAAATAGTGGATAGATTTATGACATTTTTATTATAATTTTTTTTTTATCAGTAGTGGCGGCGATCTGCAATTTTTATTGTGACTGCGACATTGCGGCAGACAGATCGGACACTTTTGACACTATTTTGGGACCATTGGCATCTATACAGCGATCAGTGCTATAAAAATCAAAGCAATATAGGTGTAACTAAAGGCCTACAGTACACCGCTCAGCGTAAAAAAAAATAGATACTGTCCCCAAAGTACCAAAATGGTAACCCAGAAACTCACTATTAATAACAAAGAACCCAGTTATTTTATGAAATAAAAAGGGATTAATTCCTATCTCAGCAGCTGTTTAAAAACAATACAACATTTAAAAATAGTATATAAAAACACACAGACAATCCAAAAACAGACTGTGTGAGTCAGATAATAAACAGTGCTATTGTTGAGCAATAAGGTTTGTGGCCAACTTCACAGAAAAGTCTTTAAGAACAGTGATGAGTGTGAAATAGTTCAGATAATATTCATAGGTGATCCTTAAAGCATCTCTCAGTGTGCACCTTCCACGGATTCATTCAGATTCCACCACGTGAGAACACACTCCCCTCAGGGGGTTAAACTCACCAGAGCACTCTAATAAAACAGCCTCTAAGAGAAGTAATCCTCTGTACCATATACTGCAGTCACCACTGTTTTCCTAGGAGATCAATAGGTGATAGGCACTCCAATAAAAGCCATAAAACAGAAAAAAGCACACATAGCGTAATCCCGTTTATTGGTAACAACAAGAGTCCCTCACACCAAATATCCCCTCATAAATATCTACGTACAAACATATCAGTCAAATGAAGCTTTGAAAGTGCAATCAGACGTGCATTTCACCATCTGAGCCGTCCGGTCTCTCCGTCTGTATACACAAGGAGAAGACAAAACACTTCCTTGTTCCGGATCCAGCAGCGGTGGAACGCTTGTGTCACTTCCGGTATCGTGTGGGTCACCCTCTGACGCGTTTCGTCATATCCGACAGGTGCCCTCTGTCGAAGTCGGATGGACTTCGACAGAGGATAGACGGCCGTGATGTCACCTGCAGTCATTACAGATCGTTTGTTTACACGCTGTATTGCCTAGCACTTGGTCTAAGTGCTATTCTTGTGGGTTTTTATTCATTTTCATTGCTATTAAATTTATATATGTGGAGAGCACTATCTTTTGCCTTTTATTTCCTTGATATATGTGACTCTGGAGTGGACATTGCTGATTATCACATCCTTCCAAGAGGTGATTGCCTAGGACATGTGTGCTGATTTCATCATTTGATATCCCAAGTGGGAAGACGTATGAGACCCTCTATAACCAAAGGGTCTATTCGGTGAGGTGAGTGGCCATCTTCTACTCTGGTGGAGGTTTTGATGTTCCCACTAAGTCACCTGCATGCTAATACTTGTAGTTCATCACGGAAGATTGCACGGATTGTTTTATTACATTTTTTTGTTTTTTAATCTGGACTTATTTAGTGCTGTACTACCCACTTTATGACTTTATCTTTGGGATTTGAAATTTTGACCCTTGGTGTTCAGCAGCTTTCATTTTGTGACATTTTATTGCGCTGATTTGTTTTCTCTTTTTGGGTCTTTCAGTTATATGGCTACTACATCACCATTAACGACTACTGTAATTTGCCAACGCAGGGCAGAGCAAGACGTTCACTTTATGATGGCACCTCCAGCATCTACTGACCTTCCATTCCCTGCTGCTGGTCACCATCAAGACCTCCCAGGCATGGGGGAGCATGTGTCAGATAAAAAACACAAAAATTGCAGCGGCGCCTCTAAGTGCAGGCTGATTAAAAATGTATTTGGCACAATATAGGAGAGTAACTCACATTTTGATCAATAAAACAGGCAAAGGTATAGTCCACTGTCAGTGGGACAACTGTCACGCTGTGCTGCTTCACAAAGGAGTGCACACTGACCGGCCACCGCCTGTGCATATGCTCAGAAATGCGTTGCAGCACATCCTGTGACGTCATCACACTTGACACTGCGCTCCAAGAGTGTCCCAGCCCTCTCTCCTGGGTCCTGTGTGGATACACTTGCAGCCAGCCTCTGGACCCAGCTTAGTGGAGACACCAGCAGCACAGCTTAACAGTTGTCCCGTGGACAGTGGACTATACCTATATGCCTATTTTATCGATCAAAATCTGAGTTACTCTCCTATATTGTGGCAAATAAAGTTTTAATCAGTCTGCACTTAGAGGCGCTACTGCATCTTTTCTCTTTAACTTGATAACTGGGGATTGCTTCTACCTGCTTTCTTGAGGCTAGCCCTGAGTTATGGACAGCAATAAGCCCAAAGACCCCATGTTTGAATGGACTATTTGTATGTGACTTTTTTATTTCTTTAGATCTTGCGTTTGGTTTTCTAGTTTCATAGAGATGGTAAAAGAGACAATGTATTAACAACCATTGCGCCAGTTCCCATTGTTTGTAAGCATGTATCAGAGCTGGGGCTTGGCGATCCCGGCACTGTCACATGGAGGCAGGAAGAGGATATTCAACTTTGTGTAAGGTCAAATGCCTCGTACACACGATCGGACTTTCCACCAACAAAACCATGGAATTTTGTCCAAAGGGTGTTGGCTCAAACTTGTCTTGCATACACACGGTCACACAAATGTTGGCCAACAATTACGAACGTAGTGACATACTACGTGGTTTTTCAGCTCTTTAGCGCCACCCTTTGGGCTCCTTCTGCTAATTTCATGTTAGTAGAAGTTTGGTGAGTGTTGATTTGCGCTTTTCTTTTTGCGTTTTTCATTTCGTGCTTTTCAGTTCGTTTCTGAACGGCCGTTCGTCAACCAGACATGTTGCGAAATTGTAGAAGATAACGTGTTATTTATTATCAGCCTTGGAGTTATTGCTTTGACATTATTGTTTTGGTTGAATAATGATTTGATTTGTTATGTTTTCTATATTTTTGGATGCATAAAATGCACTTTTTGGTTAAGTTCTATTGGCAGATAGCATGTCTAATTTTTTTTACATTTTTTTTTTAATGCACAATAATACTTGGCTATGTGTTTTACTTCAAATGACAGTTTGGGAGTAGGCAGTTACATTTTAAAAAATACAATGTAAAATTGACAAGGGACACCAACATAGTTGTATCTTTGATCTTAAATACTACGGGATAATGGTGTTGTGTTAACTTGCACAAAAAAAAAGCATAATAATATTATTCTTGATATCACTAGAAAAAAAAGCCTTTGAAAATTTGTTTGCAAAAACTCCATCAGTATCACCAGCAAAACAGCTTCATTATTATCCCATTAAAGAAGAAGAGAATTGTGCGCTGCATTTGGAGATTTCATAATTTGCCACATCACGAATGTTAATTCTCCATTACAAACGCTAGTTTACAAGATCTGACAACACACATTTATTGGTGGAAAATTTGAAGACATGCTAGCCAACATTTGTTGGCGGAAAGTCTGACAACAATTGTCCGATGGAGCATACACACGGTCGGATTTTCCACCAACAGCCTGACATCCAACATTTCCCGTCAGAAAATCAGATCATGTGTACGGAGCTAAAGACATGACTTGGGGCTTACAAAGGGCTTACTCAGTTCCCTCTTCGTTTCAAAATGGAGCATTGCAGGGAACTTCAATATGTGCAGCTGGCAGGGCCTGCAGTACAGCGAACCTTTTGCTTTGCCTTGCATGGACTTCCTCACAAAAGACAATTTTTGCAAGCTAAATTTCCCACATTCTAATTTGCAAGATTTTAATGCATGCTACTATAGGTTCAAAGGACAATTGGAACATGCATTGTGCAAACAATAGCTGGATCAATGAAAGGTGATTGGTGATTAGCTGTTTTGGGTTACTGCTTTGCTGCATATTGCTTTATGCCTTATTAAGAAGCCAGTCTTTCCAAAAATGATATTTAATTATAGGTGAAGCCTGGTGGGCTGAGTCAGTCCTTGGCTTGTGATATGTCTAATCAGATTTTGGTCACAGAATTGAATTACCCATTTCTAAAGTGGAGAATTAAACTGCTGCAGTTTTGCCATGCCTTTTTAAAAAAAAAATAGTTTCTTGTTCAAATGTCATTTGCTTTAAAGATAAGCACATTGTATATTCCACCCATTGACTATGGTATAAGCAAATCTCTTTGGGGAGTCTTCATAATCTTTTAGATGAGTAAAACAGAGATATTTGCATTCTACAACTAAAGGTGGTAGTGTTTTGTCCCTTATATATCAACCACTTGAATTTTCTCTTAGGAAATGTGAAGTTTTAGATGGCTGGATCAATAATTATATGGGTATAGGCAGTCACAGCTGGGATCATTATTATTGCAGGAGAAGAGGTGACACTTCTGGCTGGTATTGTTAAATACCCTATAAGATATTCTGTTAGCCAATCAAAAATATTGCTTGCCTGTTATATTTTCTTATTTTCCTTCACTTTCTTTGCCTGAACAGATTATCTTTCTGGACAAAAGGCTTGTTTTTTCTTGTTCCTGTTCCTGGATTTACTCTTTGCTTCCTGAGCATCCCAAGTATCCTCCTGCTTTGACCTCCGACTGTTCCTGATTATGTTTCATTGCCACTTGCCCCTGACCTTTGACCTGTCTTTGGTTTTTTGACAATGTTTTGTGTGTTGGTACTTCAGTTATTTGTCTGCAACCTCCTGATAAGACTGCTTGAAGGGATGTAACCTACAGTTAAAAAGCGGTGGTTTTCAAAGCTGTTTCCATGGTTTTCTGGTAGGAACCAAGGAAACCTTTTAACACTCTGGACTACAGTCTGTAGACCAATTCTAAATATTTTATGATCAGCAATTCAAGAATATTAAATGTTGTATGTTAGCAGTGAAGTAACAAAGAATTATAATTGTAGTTATTCTTACCAGGACATCTTCTTTGCTGAAATATCTGGATTCCTTCCTAACTTTATTAGAAGGGTTCAAACAAAAAACAGAGAGAAAGTCAATATTAACAAAGCAACAGTTCTATCTCTGTATGTCTTGTAGCAGCCACCTCTAACAGGAGCTTCTTCAGACCTTTGTGTTGCGCAAATGCATGTAATTTTATATGGTACTATACAGTGCCAAAAAATAAGTGTAGCGCTAAATAATAGTGTCAAAGTGAATCAGTAAAAATGTGTGTGTGTATATATATATATATATATATATATATATATATATATATATATACCGTTCCAAAAAGATGGTCCAAAAAAGATGGTCCAAAGATGGTCAACAATGCTCAAGCATGAGGAAAAAAGAAAAAAGGGAACTCCACATGGCGTAGGTCAACCAAGATAGGTTTATTGAAGGTAAAATACCATATAGTATAAAAAAAGTGATCAAAAAAATATAAAAATATATAAAATAGCAATGTGGGAAGCAGGAGGCGCTGACCCATAGGCCAGCGATATTAGCTATTTGCTTGAAATGCAGGCCAAATCAACACTGTAATAGCAACCCTCCCCCCTCAGCTCTGTTCACTTGCTTGAATAAAGAGAAAATCTCTATTTAAGCTCCAAATTGGTCCTTATGCATAGTTATGGGCTCTCTCCTGATCCCAAAAAGTGACAGCTTGGTGTTAATTTACTAAAACTGGAGAGTGCAAAATCTGGTGCAGCTGTGCTGTGCAGCTGATTGGTTTCTATTTAGAGCTGCACCAGTTTTGATAAAAAAAGTTAAAGTGGTGTTCCACCCAAAAAATAAAAAATACATGAAAATTCCTAAAAAAAAAAATTTAAAAAAACATTTGGAAATTTTTTCTTTAACTCACCTCTAAATGCCTGTTGCTAGGGGGTCCCTCGTAGTCTGCCTCTTTCAGTGCCTGGGCTGGTGACATCACTTCCCCCTCGGCACAGGAAGGACTCGGCTCTGCTCCCTCCCTCTTGTCAATCACCTGGGACCCATTACAGGTCCCCGGTGACTGAGCGGCCAATTACGCCGCTCGCGCATACGCAGTGGGTGCCCGGCTGTGAAGCCACAGCCCGGCGCCCACATTTGCAATGCCGGTGCCGCCGAATGGAGGGTGAGGCGAGCGGGGCTTCGATCCCCTGCATCACTGGACCCTGGGACAGGTAAGTGTCCAATTAAAAGTCAGCAGCTGCAGTATTTGTAGCTGCTGACTTTTATTTATTTATTTTTTTAATGGGAACTCCTCTTAAAATGCACAGATCCAGTATTTATGCTGCAGTTAAAATCATCTGGCCTTACTAGATTTTATTATGAAAAGATAGCTTTAGTGTACAGCCAAAATGTCAAAATGCAGTGCAGCACGTGCTTCTTCACAGGGGTCTAAATCACCAGAGGGAGGGCCAGTTGGAAGAGTATAATGTAAGCCTCATAGAAAGGCAGGTGCCCACGAAGGAGGAGGTTTTTCCTTCCATTGATAAAACTCTCCCTTTATTAATAGAGCAGACCCCTAAAAGGACACCACTTACATGTGTATGTGCACTAATCTGGCTTATTAATTTGTGCTGTGGCCTTCCTACTTTGAGATCTTAGGTTCAGTTCCCACAAGGACCACTATAAAAAAATAGACTCCCAAACAAAGGCAAAGAGATCAAACATTAGGGACACCATCTATGTTTGCAGATTCTCACTATGTTTTTTTCACTATATTCCTATTTTTCTCTGACAACCCCAAAAAAGAAGAGTAATGAGTTACCTGTCTTCTAAAAAAAACCCCTAGATGTTTGTGGTATTAGATTGTAGGTGCAACATCTTCCTAGGTAGGTGTTAGGATGGGTAGATAAGTGTTATGCCGCGTACACACGGTCGGACTTTTCGGCTACAAAAGTCGGACAACCTGTCCGACAGACTTTTAACTGACTTTTGGCGGACTTTTGGCGGACTTGCGGCAGACTTTCTAACGAACGGACTTGCCTACATACGATCACACAAAAGTCCGACGGATTCGTACGTGATGACGTACACCGGACTAAAGTAAGGAAGTTGATAGCCAGTAGCCAATAGCTGCCCTAGCGTGGGTTTTTGTCCGTCGGACTAGCACACAGACGAGCGGATTTCTGGGTCCGGCGTAGTTACGACGTAAAGATTTGAAGCATGTTTCAAATCTAAAGTCCGTCAGATTTGCGGCTGGAAAAGTCCGCTGAAAGTCCGGGGAAGCCCACACACGATTGGATTGTCAGACGTATGTTGTCCATCGGCGTCCGTCGGACTTTTGTAGACAAAAAGTCCGACCGTGTGTATGCGGCATTAGAGTGTGTTTTTTATAGGTACTGTATGCAGTGAAGCTGTGATTGTTTAGTTAGGCCTGATCTGTGTGCTCTGCCGCTTTTTTCAGTCTGCTGGATAGCTCTCACTGTATCCAGGCAACTTGAGAAGTTTCTGGATGATAGGTGTGGAGCTATACAGATGGCATGATGAATGTTGATACAACCCAAGTTTATCCCAGAGAGGCAGGTTCTGAAGGCATGCTGGGAGACTCTATTTACCCTGGGAGCACATGGAGCTCAGGGTCTTGTCCCACTCAGGCACAGGCTGCAGTGAGGAGGCCTCAGATGAGCAACCTGAGGGAGGAATGCAGAAACCCAGGTGCTTGAAAGAAGCTGACTGAGGGGAGCTGTCTGCCATAAACCTGTCTGGTATCACTGGGGGTCATCGCTTGGAAGATTGAAAGGAGGCATCCATCTGTCCTTTAGCCATGTAAATGCAGACATTGGAAGATCTAGGGGACCTTGTACTTTAGTGCCTAGTTATAGTCATTTGGTGCCTAGTTATAGTCAGCTGTGGGTCTATTAAAGGGGAAACCAGCTGGTGTCCCGAAGAGCTCTATCCAGACACTTTCCTAGTTAAAGGGACTTTGCTCTAATGGCTCTACTATTACTTAAGCTGAAATCTACTGTTTGTTACAAGCCTGAACTTCACTAAAGCCTGCTCAGAAAGGAAAACCAAGTCCTCAGCTTACATAGTTCTTATTTTTGGAGTATCCCACCACTTCCCTCATCCCTATCAAGTTCACTAAAAATAAAAACAATATCCTCTTGAATGGTCTTTGAAGAAAAAGTGAATACGCCTGTTGTGTGCCTGGCTATGGGGCAGAAGTTGGAAAGATTTGGACAGTAATTCCTGAGGTTCCTACAGGAGTAGCGCTACATAAGCTTCTCTAGAAAAGGTTTGATGTTAATGGTTTTGTGTATTTAGTAAACTTCAGCATAATGTATCATCAGGACATTGATTTTGTTTTGTTCTTTAATCTACTAAACTTCCCTTAGTGGACAATCAGATTTATGAAAACTGCAGTTGATGTCTCCAGAAGTCAAAATGGCTGAATCTTAAGCATTTTTTCAGTGTTGCTGATATGCAAAAGTACAGCCTTATTTGGCAGAGTCTAAATAATAAATACAGAAATGCTGTAATTGTGGCTGTGGAGGCGACATAGGTTTTTGGATTTGAATCTCCCATAATATATGTAAATCTTTCTGTTCATGCAGAAAATAGCCATATATTTCAAGAACTCCACACACTCTGCTCCTTTCCTAACCCCCTCTGGGCGGAGAACCTTATAAATCTCGGAACATCCGACACATTCTATTGGAAATCTTTAATATCTCATTAAGTCATATTCTGTTCTACGGGAAAAGGCTGCACACTGCATTCTTGAAACATGAAATAACAGTTTTGTCCGAAAGTTTTATATTTTATAGGGCCGTTAACAACAGCCTCGTGGCTCCAATTAGACCACGGCATTGAAGTAAATGTTTGGATTTGGCAGTTTTTAATTCTGTTTTTTTTCTCTACTGGCTCTTGAATTAAGGTGAATTCATGAGGAACATTTAACCAAGCTGGCTTAACTCTTCATTATTCAGCACGTTTTAAAACTTGATTTATTTAGTTCTTCAATGGTCAGCTCTTCTCTTGCATTCCTCCAGGACTTTTCTCATGCTAGTAAACTTTTCTGGCATAAATGATCTACCAAAAGTTTTATTTTTTCAAAAATTTACTGACCCCAAGTTTTTTTTAATTTTATTTTTTTCACCGCTCATCACAGTGCATCTTGTTCTCATCCGTTATAGTTTTTAATACAAAAATAGTACATTGCAGTGTTTCAATACAGTGGGTGTCTCATATAGACAGCAGTAATTGGTAGTACTAACGGTTGCTATCTCAATACACATTTATCAGTTCCCCTTTTTCCTCTAAAGCAGGGGTCTCCAAACTTTCTAAACACAGGGCCAGTTTACTGTGCTTCATACTTTAGGGGGGGCAGACTGTGGCCATTGGGAGTAGAAACTGTCCTGGTGTTAGTGGGGGTAAACAATGCATCTTTGGTATTAATGGGAGAAATAGTGCCCCATCGTTGGTGTCAGTGGGAGAAATAGTGCCTCATCGTTGGTCACAGAGGATAAATTAGTGCCCCATTGTTAGTGCCAGGAGGAGGAATATTGCCATGTTGTTGGTGTCAGGAGGAGGAATAGTACCCCATTGTTTGCCTCAATTGTAGAAATAGTGCCCCATTGGTGATATCAAGCAAGAATTATCCCCAAATATTGGCGTCAGTGGGATGAATAGTGTTTTGTATCAGTGAGAGGAAAAGTGCCCCAAGGCCCAGATTTAGGCAAGCAAAGGGCCGCATCCAGCCCCTGCCCGCAGTTCAGAGACCACCGCTCTATAGATAGGCTATTGCCATGCGCAGGAAACAAAGTTGGAGTTATTCGTGAAGTTTACTAATTTGAAAGGCTAAGAGTTGGGAGAGAAATTGTAGGTCAAAGGGATGGAGGTCTGTAGGTGATCTTCATAACCACACATGGGATTATTTCAGCATTAAAAAACAGGGAAATGTTCTTAGAAATTGAGAGCTTGGCCATAAGGACAGATTACTGCAGCTTTATCTTTTTATTCTTACGAGGAATAAGATTTTGTTACTGAGGCCATCTTTTCCAGTTGTTTTCTTGGTGTGCTGCTGTAGGTCATGCAATCTGTAAAGCATGTTTGCTTGATAAAGGAAACAAAAAACTGATGTACTCTAGGAAGTGACTTTTTAAACAGTTTTCATAAATTTAATTGAACCCCTGACAGTCAGCACAAACAGATCCTCAACCACCACTGTTGCATTAGCAGCACAGCTTGGTCAAGAATGCACTCCAGGCTGCTGATTCGATGGTGAAGCCTCAGCAGCATGCTCTGCTTTTTCCTGCTGTCAGCATGTTTACCGTCAGCACATGTGCAGTGCAGCACAGCCTGATTGTCTCCTAATGGTGCTCCTCCTTCTAATGCCCTGTACACACGGTCGGACATTGATCGAACATTCCGACAACAAAATCCATGAATTTTTTCCAATGGATGTTGGCTCAAACTTGTCTTGCATGCACACAGTCACACAAAGTTGTCGGAAAATCCGATCATTCTTTACGCGGTGACGTAAAACACGTACGTCGGGACTATAAACGGGGCAGTAGCCAATAGCTTTCGTCTCTTTATTTATTCTGAGCATGCGTGACACTTTGTGCGTCGGATTTGTGTACACACGATCGGAAATTCCGACAACGGATTTTGTTGTCGGAAAATTTTATAGCTTGCTCTCAAACTATGTGTGTCGGAAAATCCGATGGAAAATGTGTGATGGAGCCTACACACGGTCGGAATTTCCGACAACAAGGTCCTATCACACATTTTATGTCGGAAAATCCGACCGTGTGTACGGGGCATAAGAGCTGCTGTATAGAGGATTATAGGAGGTTAATATCAATACAAATGCAGTAACTTGCACTGCTATTAACTATAAATTAAAGAAATCATATAATAAAACTGCATTGATTGGTAAGTTTTTGCATGTCTGCCTGTAGAAAACCCAACCTCAATCATCACCTTAACTTTAACACTTTACCTGTAGTAATAAATGGTCCTAAATAGGAGGCAATAGGTCTCAATTTTAGCACAATAAGGTGACACGTTGCCTATAAAAATTTTGCCAATGGTGGCAACTTTGCCTTCTGGTTTCAAATGAAAATCACAGCAACATATAATTTCAATGCTACTAAAATATTATTCAGATTCTGAGTGTTCCAAATTTCAAAGGTCATTCCTATTGACAACCAGCCATTCTTTAATTTAGAAACTCGGTATAGAAAAAGACCTTATTCTTCATCAAAGTGATGCTGTATTAAACAGCCTCATTGTTGCGTGAAAGGCCAGCATTGTACTAACCATAACCTAACAGTTGGTTAGCCCTTGCAGATCCTTAACTAGAGATGCCTTGCTTCCAGATCAGACCCAAAAGTATTCTGCTTTGTATCTAGAAACTCTAGAGCGTGGAAAGGCTCAAAAGTTTCAAGATCTGCAATTGTTTGAAGACACATTGGCTCACTTCTGGGGTTTCCGAGTTCTTTCTTTTATTATTTCCCTTTTCTATCATTGTTTTAACACTTTTCATTTCTCAAGTTAACATTGCCTTTGTAAATTCCTTGCTTGCCCTCTCAGAGAAAGGGAGAGTAAAGGAAAGGGTTATTAAATGTTCCAGGCTGCCATGTGTAACTTAACACTGGTCGTGCCAGCGGAATAGACCTCAAGGTTGTGAAAGTGGAAAATAAAAATTGTCTCTGGTGTCCTATTCCCCCAATCCCTCTTGTGCCATGGGATGAGGCACAGCATATTATCTCTTGTGCTTGGAATGTTCTGCGGTTGTTCTGTTCATATTGGGACCCTGGAATTTTCCAGAGGGATATGGAAGCTTCGACCCGCCACAGGGGAACAGACAGACAGCCATTAAACAAGCTGTGAATCAAACGTTTACCTAAAGAGCTTCTGAGCAGAAGTGGCAGCATAGTAATAGTTGCCAGAAAGAATCGCAAAAATTCTCAGCAGAAATCCTGAAGACACTTTAAAAAATTCACAAATATCAAGACAGACTATTAGTTCACAGAGCAGTGCAAAAAAGAATGATGTGCAATAAACCAAATCAACCAATCAGATCGCTTCCAGATGAGAGCAGTTATGGCAATGAAAAATGAGTGATTGCTTTGCATTAGTCTTCACTGAGAATATATTGTATGTCAGTTCTAAAAACCACATACAACATTTTTTAAAAAATCCAAGAGTTGGCCCTCTTCTCTGCTGTTTGAAGACACAGGTTGTGGATGGGCCCTCAGCAACCTCGTGTACAATACAGAACAGCTGGTCTTGTATTGTAGGCAATGGCATCAGCAAGCTTCAACCAGTCAGTTAGCAAAGAGGAGCAGCTTTAGGAGACTTTCCTATGTAACGGGTTGAGCCTGTAGCAGGGAATAAGGTAAGTATACCACCTTGTTCACCATCCCCCTAGGGAAATGAGCAGTTAACCCATCCCCCCCCCGGAGTTCAGCTTTAAAGTGGTTCTAAATCTGTAAAGTGATACTAAAGGATCATTTTATTATTTTTTTTTTTAAATAACAAACATGTCATACTTACCTCCACTGTGCAGCACAGAGTGGCCCCGAACATCCATTTCTGGGGTCCCTCGGCGGCTCTTGTGGCTCCTTGTGGCTCTTGTAGCTTGTGGCTCCTCACTGCATTAGATAACCCCCTTGGAGAAGCGCTCTCCCAAATGCCCCGAGTCCAGCATTCGGCGTCCATAGAGGCCGAATGCAGGACTCAGCCTGCCCCCCTGTGCCCACGTCATCGGATTTGATTGACAGCAGCAGGAGCCAATGGCTGCGCTGCTATCAATCTATCCAATCAAGAGCCGTGGAGAGAGGGACAGCGGGGACGGGCTGACGGAAATTCGGGGCTCAGGTAAGTGAAACGGGGGGGCTAGGGGGTCAGTGACTGCAAGGTGTTTTTTTACCTTAATGCATAGGATGCATTAAGGTGAAAAAACACAAGCCTTTACAACCCCTTTAACTTTTTTTACCTTAATGCATTCTATGCATTAAGGTAAAAAACCTTCTGTGCTGCCGGATCCCCCCTGCCCCTTCTTATGCTTACCAGACTCCGATCTTGATCCAGAGATGTGCACGAGAGCAGCGGCTCTCTCCAATGTCTCCCTTCTAACTGGGTAGATTGATAGCAGAGGGAGGGATTGGCTCCTGCTGCTGTCAATCAAATGCTGTGATGAGGGAGCAGGGGCAGGGCCAAGCCACCTAATCTGCATTAATAGACTCGAACATAACGACGCTCGGGAGCGAGCCCGCACGAGTGCCCTCAAAGAAAGCAACAGAGAAGGAGCCAGAAGTGCTGGCTGGGGGCCCCAGAAGTATAGGATCGGGGCAGCTCTGTGCAAAATTATTGCAGGTTTTTCCTCCGTTACACTTTTCGGATCGGAGCGGGGTCGGATGTCAGCGGACATGTCACCGCTGACATCCGACGCTCCATAGGGATGAATGTATGTCCGTTTTTCATCCGAAAACGGAAGGATGAAAAACGGACATACGGATCGTCCATGTGAAAGAGGCCTTAATCATTATTCAGTTCCAGTCCAATATTGTTTAAGCTAGTTATTAGTTTGTAATATTAGTTTGTAAACTGATCTTTTAGGTCAAGTTTTCATTGCTTGCTTAAAATTCGTATTTGAGAAAAAAAACATATAATGTTGGGTTCTTCTACAGTATGTCTAGCAATAGTTGCTTTACTTTTTCTAATTAAAATTTACAAAAGCATATGAACTAGAGACTGAAGGGGATATAGCCCTATTTTGGCTCATTTGGGTCTTTTCTGAACAGAACTGAAGAGCAGGTAACAAATTGCACACTTTACGGCATTGAAATAAGCAAATATAGAAAACATACAGTTAGTAGACTATAGAGCTCTAACGTCTCACCGTACATGGCACATGCAATATATTGATATACAGTATAATAAATAAACTATATTTTCTTTACCAAACTGTTTAAATTTTAGTCACAGTAATAACAAAACCTGTATAAATGATTCCTAAAACTAGCAACATCTTAATAACAATTTCTGTGTGGGACTTTGTAGGCCTTCACAATGTGCATGCACAAACAAGTAAAAAAAAATGTGTTATGCTTACGAATAAAAAAGTAACCAGTTATACATACTGTATGCCATAAAACACAATGGGCTGACAGTATCTACGTATAAAATAATGTTGCTATGCAAGTGCGCCTCTATTGTCCCACTGCCCCAAAGGTAAACAAATATATCATGTAGAGTTAACTTTCACTCGAGCCAAGTTGTGGGACACTTCCAACGCATTTCAGAATTCTTTCTCAGGGGAGAAGAAACTTGGTTCACTAACCTATAGATAATCCAGAATATCCGACGTAATGCCGTCAGTGGACACCCAGGCTATCAGAGTCACAAGAACCTGTGCTAAGTGTGGTTGTTATGTATAAGTATGTGTATAACACAAAGTACCACAACCAAACAAATATTCTGCTTGCATCAAAAAGATACAGCCACATATAAGGTCCAGATAGGATCCCAAATCCAAGTGATTTGGGATCCTATCTGGACCTTATGTGTGGCGGTGTTCCTTTGGTATACATTCCGTATTTGCTAGATGTACATGATCCCAAGTGGCTGCCATTTCTTTTCCTCAGCTGGATGCATCAAGCTTTACATAGTTACATACAGTAGGAAAAAAAATTATTCGATCACCTGTATATTTTGTAAATTTGCCAACTTACAAAATGAAGGGTCTATAATTTTTATCATAGGTGTATTTTTTAAATGATAGAGACAGAATATCAACCAAAAATCCAGAGAAAGCACATGATATAAATGTTATAAATTGAGTTGCAGTGAGTTAAGAAAGTATTTGATCCCCTACTAACCAACAATAATTCTGGCTCCCAAAGACTGGCTACAGTATGTGCTCAATTTGTGCTGTCAATTTAAAGTGGAGTTCTGCAAAAAAAAAAAAAATGAAAAGTCAGCAGCTACAAATACTGCAGCTGCTGACTTTTAATAATCGGACACTTACCTGTCCCAGGGTCCAGTGATGCGGGGGAGCGAAGCCCCGCTCATCTCCCCCTCCTCTCTGCATTGTAAGTGTGGGCGCCCGGCTGTGGCTTCACAGCCAGGCACCCACTGCACATGTGCGAGCCGCACCGCGCGCCGTGACTAGCCAGGCAATCATCTGGGACCTGTGACATGTCCCAGATGATTGCAGAGAGGGTGGGGGGAGAGGTGATCTCCCTTCTGGTGCCGCGAAACGAGGGTACCGACTCCCCCCTAAATAAATGACATGCCAGATGTGGCATGTCAGGGAGTCACCTCCCTTAAAGCGGAAGTTCCATTTTTGAGTGGAACTCCGCTTTAAGAAGGTTGTTCTTAACGACAACTCATTATGTGTATAAAAGACACCTGTCCACAGGATCTCTTTCTTCCATCCAAACCTCACCATCATGGGCAAGACCAAAGAGCTGTCAAAGGACGTCAGGGACAAGTTTGTAGACCTGCACAAGGCTGGAATGAGCTTCAAGAAGAAGCTTGGTAAGAAGAAGACAACTGTTGGAGCGGTTATTTGCAAATGGAAGAAATACAAAATAATCATCAATCTCCCTCGGTCTGGCACTCCATGCAAGATTTCGCCTCATGGGTTAAGAATGATCATGATAAAAGTGAGGGATCAAACCAGAACTACACGAGAGGAGCTTGTGAATGATCTCAAGACTGATGGGGCCACAGTCACCAAACAAACCATTGGTAACACAATATGCCACAATGGATTGAAATCCTGCAGCACCCGCAAGGTCCCTCTCCTCAAGGAGGCACATGTACAGGCCCATTTGAAGTTTGTCAATGAATATCTAAATGATTCAGAGAAGGATTGGGAGAAAGTGCTGTGGTCAGATGAGACCAAAATTGAGCTCTTTGGCCTTAACTCGACTCACCGTGTTTGGAGGAAGACCCTAAGAACACCATCCCTACAGTCAAGCACGAAGGTGGAAACATTATGCTTTGGGGCTGTTTCTCTGCCAAAAGTAGAGGCCGACTTTGCTGCTTTGAGGGGCCAATGGACGGGGCCATGTATTGTAAAATCTTGGATGAGAACCTTCTTCCCTCAGCCCGAAAATAGAAGATAGGTCGTAGATGGGTCTTCCAGCATGACAATGACCCAAAACATACCGCCAGAAGAAGCACATTAAGGTCATGAAGTGGCCTAGCCAGTCTCCAGGCCTTAATCTTATAGAAAATGATGGAGGGAGCTGAAACTACGAGTTGCTGAGTGACCGCCAAGAAACCTTAAGGATTTACAGAAAATCTGTAAAGAGTGGACCAAAATCCCTCCTGAGATGTGTGCAAACCTGGTAACCAACTACAAGAAACGTCTTACCTCTGTGCTTGCCAACAACGGTTTCTCCACCAAGTACCAAGTCATGTTTTTCTTGGGGATCAAATACTTATTTTACTCACTGAACTACTACTCAATTTATAACATTTGTATCATGTGCTTTTTCTAGATTTTTGGTTGATATTCTGTCTCTATCATTTAAAATACACTTATGATAAAAATGATAGACCCTTCATTACTTTTTACGTGGGCAAACATACAACATCTGCAGGGGATCAAATAATTATTTTCCCCACTGTAGTTAGTCAGGTTGAAAAAAGACAATAGTCCATCTAGTTCAACCAATTAAAACACACACACACAAATAGAAAGCATCCATATACACAATCATATAATCATAGTTGCTCCAGAGGAAGGCAAAACAACCCCAATAATGCATGGTTCAATTTGCTCCAGTGGGGAAAAAGTTCCTTCTTGACCCCCCAGGAGGGAATCAGATATTCTCTAGATAAACTACCCCTGGCATTATTGCCTATAAAAGTTAGTATCAAGTTATACTCTGTGCATTTAGGAATGCATCCAGCTATTTTTTTTTTTTTTTAAATTACGGAGCTTGGGTCTGGCTGGCAGAGTCTATTTAACTATTGCCCTTTTGATGTATCATTGTAATCCTTTATTTTGCTAAGTGGTGTCAGAGTCTGTATGTGGGTTATACAATATTAGTTTCATGACTTTTATATATATCTATATGTAAAAATTTCCCCTTCTTTTAATGATTTTCTACAAAATAATAAAAAATATAATTATTTTTATATGGTCTATCTGTGTGCCTTTAAAATCCACCTTCTAAGCCTTTGGTTTCTATATAGAGTCTATTTAGGATCCTGGCTCCCAAGCTCGGGACGCATTCCACATGTGAGTAGCGTAGGGACAGGTCACCCATTTATCAAGAACAGTAACTAGTGGCAGGGAGAGGTTCCAGATGAGTAAGGAGAGATCAGGGGCACACCATCCTTTCTGGAAGCTTCCCTGTTTAGGTATGGACCTGCCAGGTCACATTCCGCCCTTCAAGACGGTCCTGTCGGTGCACTCGAAAACCCACTCTTTACTGCAACATTCTGTAAGTGCACCCGGTGAGGTTGCCTTTTCACCAGATAGTTGTGCTTTATTGAACTTTAACTTCAATACAGTTCTATTACTGCAACTGGACTCTGAGTGCTGCCGCACCACCCTGCACCTCCCCACAAGTTTGGTTGCCCTTTTCTGCACCTTCTTCAGTTCTCCAATATACTTTTTGTGATCTGGTGCCCAAAAGTGAACTGCATAGATGAGGGTTTACTGATTTGTACAGGGGCAAAATTATGTCTCTGTCCCTGGAGTCTATACCTCTTTTAATGCAAGAAAGTATTTCACTTGCATTAGAAATTGTACCTTGGCATTGCATGCTATTATTAACTCCATGATCTACCAGAACTCCCAGATCCTTCTCCACTGTTGACCCCTTCAGTTGTTTTTCCCTTACGATGTACGATGCATACATGTTTTTAGCCCCTAAGTGCATAACTTTACATTTGTCAACATTAAGCCTCAGATGCCACATAGTTGCCCAATTAAATAGTGCATTTAGGTTGGCTTGAAAGTTGGAGATGTCCTGTACGTACATAATTCCATAATTTGGTGACCTGGTTGCTAGTGCATGCCATAGTATTTCCTTGCACTTTGGGGTTCAGTCACTGAGTTGCTTAAGTGTGGAGTTAGCAATTTTTACCTCATGTAAGGTGTCTTGATTGGTAAAGTTTAAAGCAGAGTTCCACACAAAAATGGAACTTCCGCTTTTCGGGAACCCTTCCCCAGGTCTAAGACAGGTATTTGCACCCACTTCCGGCATAGACTTCCATGGGAGTCTATGCCTCTTCCCGTCCCCACCGCGCTGTCTGCTGGGAACACACAGCTCCCAGGAGAGAGCGGGGACCACTTGGGACGCGCAGCGCGACTCGCGCATGCGCAGTAGGGAACCGGGAAGTGAAGCCGCAACGCTTCACTTCCTGATTCCCTCATCCAGGATGACGGCGGCAGCTGCCGGGAACCGAGCCGGTTCTCGGCGTCCCCTGCCGACATCGCTGGACCCTGGGACAGGTAAGTGGCCATGTATTAAAAGTCAGCAGCTGCAGTATTTGTAGCTGCTGGCTTTTAATATTTTTTTTTTTTTGGCGGTGTGGGTGAACCCCCGCTTTAAGCAAATTTTGCCTAAGGGGCTGAACAAGCAAAACCGAGAAATTCTGCTTTGACTAAATTGGTCATTTTTCTGGGGAATTCAGTTTCACAAAAGTCATTCTGCTCATGCCTATGCTCAATGTTTTCTGATATTTACAAGAAGAGGGGAAGGGGGGTTGGGACTTTATATGAGTGGGTAGGTTCATTCGCCTCCATCTCTAATGTATATATTAAAAGAGGGGGGTGGTTGGGACTTTATATGAAGCACGGCTAAGAGAGTAAGGTATGCAATCATGTTTGTTGAGTCCAAACAGGTATACATAGACTGATAAAAATATAACATGATAAACAACAGCAGCACCTTAACAGTTTTATGTACAAATTGACAACATGATTCACAGTATAATGGTATACATAATACATAGATATATATAGTAAATTGTTCCAATTCATAATGAGAATGATTATGTTAATGGTGATAATAGTCGATTGTAAAATTCATATTATTAAATCTCGAAAATCACATGATTGCAGTGATGTAGCATAAGGCTGGGGCTCTACAGGTTTTGTGGAGATGTCCACTCATCAGGAGCAAGTACAAAATGGATAAATGTATATTAAGACAAATGATGCAAAAAGAGCAGATGGTTGACACAAGGGAAAAATACAAAGAGGAGTGAAAGGATATTTCCGAAGCACTCTTACCTACATATAACGCGTAGAGCCCCAGCCTTATGCCGCATCATCCCAATCATGTGATTTCTAGATTGTAAAATTCATATTATTAAATCGACTATTATCACCATTAACATAATCATGCTTATTATGAATTGGAACAATTTACTATGTATATATCTATGTATCTATTACCATTATACTGTGAATTATGTTGTCAATTTTTACATTAAACTGTTAAGGTGCTACTATTGTTTATCATATTATATTTTTATCAGTCTATGTATACCTGTTTGGAATTAACAAACATGTGATTGCATACCTTACTCTCTTAACTGTGCTTCATATAAAGTCCCAACCAACCCCCCTCTTTTAATATTTTCTGATATGTAATTAGTGTGGGAACGTCATGTAAAGTGTTTTTGTTTAATCACTGGAAAGATTGTTGATTTTTTAAAAATAATGAAGCTATTTGTATGAGGAGGTGAGTTGCCAGTTAGATAAAGGAAGGCCCGTAGACGTGGTGTATCTGGATTTTGCAAAAGCATTTGACACAGTTCCCCTTAAACGTTTACTGTACAAAGTAAGGTCCATTGGCATGGACCATAGGGTGAGTACATGGATTGAAAACTAGCTACAAGGGCGAGTTTAGATGATGGTGATAAATAGGGAGTACTCAGAATGGTCAGGGGTGGGTAGTGGGGTTCCCCAGGGTTCTGTGCTGGGACCAATCCTATTTAATTTGTTCATAAACGACCTGGAGGATGGGATAAACAGTTCATCTATCTCTGTTCATTTATCTCTATATTTGCGGACGATACTAAGCTAAGCAGGGCAATAACTTCTCCGCAGGATGTGGAAACCTTGCAAAAAGATCTGAACAAATTAGTGGGGTGGGCAACTACATGGCAAATGAGGTTCAATGTAGAAAAATGTAAAATAATGCATTTGGGTGGCAAAACTCTGGGTGGGGAACCTCTGGGGGAATCTAGGATGGAAAAGGACCTGGGGGTCCTAGTAGACATTAGGCTCAGCAATGGCATGCAATGCCAAGCTGCTGCTAACAAAGCAAACAGAATATTGGCATGCATTAAAAAGGGGATTAACTCCAGAGATAAAACGATAATTCTTCCGCTCTACAAGACTCTGGTCCGGCCGCACCTAGAGTATGCTGTCCAGTTCTGGGCACCAGTCCTCAGGAAGGATGTACTGGAAATGGAGAGAGTACAAAGAAGGGCAACAAAGCTTTTAAAGGGTCTGGAGGATCTTAGTTATAAGGAAAGGTTGCAAGCACTGAACTTATTCTCTCTGGAGAAGAGACGCTTGAGAGGGGATATGATTTCAATATACAAATAGCGTACTGGTGACCCCACACTAGGGATAAAACTTTTTTGCAGAAGAGAGTTTAACAAGGCTCCTGGCCACTCATTAAAATTAGAAGAAAAGAGGTTTAACCTTAAACTACGTAGAGGGTTCTTTACTGTAAGTGCGGCAAGGATGTGTAATTCCCTTCCACAGGCGGTGGTCTCAGCGGGGTGCATAGATAGTTTCAAGAAACTATTAGATAAGCACCTGAATGACCACAACATACAGGGATATACAATGTAATACTGACATATAATCACACACATAGGTTGGACTTGTGTCTTTTTTCAACCTCACCAACTATGAACTATTTGTATTAATGAAAACAATGCTTAGCAGAGTTTAAACTGTCCCACTTCATGATTTATATTCTAATTTAAAAATCACAGATGCCTCTTTGCATTGCACTCAGTGGCTCGCAATGTTACAATTCAAGCAGTGGTTAATAGAAAAATACTGAACACTAGGCCAGTGTGCATGCCAACCTGTGGCTCGTTCTTACAATATCCAGACAGACACTGCTGGATGGATTGAAAACCTTGCTAGAGTGTAATTAATTATAAGACATAAACCCCAATTAAATAGGCCTGCGGAGACTCAGCGATAATGCATGTTTGGTATTAAAAATTTGATGGCGTACATAATTTTTATAGCCAAGGCAAATGTTACAGGTTTATCCATCTCTGCAAAGTAAAGAGTGGTTGCTTAGGCCTTTCGTAATAAATCTGAGGCTGCGTAGGAGCGTTTTTCTTGGCCGGGAAAGTGTGATATAGCAAAATTATCTGACTGTGTTGTATGTCGGGGAAGTTGCTAAGAGCCGTATATACAGATCTGTAATATTTATATGTGGGGGAATCCTAGCTGATGGATGGAGAGTCTGATCGGGGTAGGTTGGATATTTTTCTTTAATCCTTAAGATTAATCACAAGATGTTAGTTTTTTTTTTCCTGTTCACAAACCAGAAGTACTGATTGTTTTTCCCTGCTGGAATTTTCATTCCTCGAGGAGGTTTGGATTACATAATGGGTCAGTCTCCCCAAAAGCGTCATGCCGGTTTATAGGTGGTCTCACTGGTTTGCTTGCTGGCTTATATCCAGGGCCGTCTTTAATATAGATTTGACCCTGGGCAAACATTTTCTTGGGGCCCCCATGTAATTTCGCTCTCCACCTGCTTTGAGACATAACATAAATGCCAGCTAGACTCAAAATCAGTTTACTGAATCAGATCAGACAGCGATTGCGATTGGTTGCCAGAGGTTACAGCATATCATTATCGCTTACTGACACATTGTTAGAGGTTACAGCATATCATTACCACTTACTGACTGGTTGCTAGAGGTTACAGCACCCATTACGGCTCACTGATTAGTTGCTAGAGGTTACAGCACATGATTTCTGCTTGTTGATTGGCTGTTAGAGGTTACTGCACATCATTACTGCTCACTGATTGGTTGCTAGAGGTTACAGCACATCATCTCCTCACTGCCTGCACACCATGGACTGGGGAGGTGAGCGGACCCATCAATAGACAGAAAACTCATAGGGATCCTAGAACTCCTGGGATCAGTGGCAGTGCTGGGTGAGGGCAGCATTAGTAGCAGCACTTTACACTGAGCTATCAGGAGACAGCACAGCCCAGGAGCAAAACTTCAAGGGACAAGGGAATTTAAACGAGGATAGTTGGCAAGGATGAGGCAGATGCTTTGGGCCCCACAAAAATGACAGGGCCCAGGGCAGCTGCCCCTTTTGCCCTGCCTTAAATACGGCCCTGCTTATATCTTGAACATACCATCAGTGAGATCTCCCTGCATTATTTCCAGCCCCGTTCACCCTATTTGAGAGTCTCACTCCTTCTTCAAAATTATGCTTCCCCAGTCCCTCTACAGCAGTCATTCTCAACCAGGGTTCCTCCTGAGGTTGCAGGGGTTTCTTGAGCAATGAGCAATTAGCTAAGGCCTTTATGGACCTTGCTTTGTGCACTGGTCCAAATAATTTGGTTGAGGGAGGAATATGGTGTGGGGTTGTTTTTCAGGGGTTGGGCTTGGCCCCTTAGTTCCAGTGAAGGGAACTCTTAAGGCGTCAGCATACCAAGACATTTTGGACAATTTCATGCTCCCAACTTTGTGGGAACAGTATGGGGATGGCCCCTTCCTGTTCCAACATGACTGCACAGCAGAGCACAAACAAGGTCCATAAAGACATGGATGAGCGAGTTTGGGGTGGAGGAACTGGACTGGCCTCAACCTGATAAAACACCTTTGGAATGAATTAGAGCAGAGACAGCGAGCCAGGCCTTCTTATTTACATCAGTGACTGACTTCAGAAATGCGCTTCTGTAAGAATGGTCAAACATTCCCATAGACACACTCCTAAACCTTGTGGACAGCCTTCCCAGAAGAGTTGAAGCTGTTATAGCTACAAAGGGTGGGCCAACTCAATATTGAACCCTACGCACCAAGACTGGAATGCTACTAAAGTTCGTGTGAGGCAGGTGTCCCAATACTTTTGGTAATATAGTGTACATTGAGAGAATCTATGCCATATGTAACATAGGTAATTATAAAGGGAGTGCAGTACAACAAAGAGGGATTTTAATCAGAATAATTGTTTTAATTGTGTATGCATGTATTTAATTAACACATTTTTTTGTTAATAAAGGTGGTAAAAATACATTTTAGCTTCTTCATCTTTCAGCACAGCTGAAGTCTAGAGTTTCCTCTCTCTATAGATTTATTATGTAGTCCAATCAGCAAATACTTTGAACTCATTCAGAAAATGCAAAGCAATCTATAAGTGATGCCCCTGTCGAGCCGCTGACCGCCTGTGTTTAGAATGTAACAGGCCAAGCGCTCAACACAGTAGCTGTAGTGGTGTCTACTTCAATCATTTTCAAGCTTCCAGGGGCATCACCCATTTATGGTATCTACAAACTTACATTGGTCCATGCTAGTCCAATGTAACTACATATAAAATACCAATGCTTGGAATTATTCTGTAATGGAAGCTAAAATACAAACAGACTAGATTCCATCAAAAGACAACATTTTTAATTTGCTTACAAGTTAATTCCAAGCTTATTCTATGCAACAAGACTCAACTAATAGCAAGTTGCAACAGGGGCCACCTTTTTGTGTAATGTAAAGGAAAAAAAAGTTTTGTTCGAAAAGTTTTGTTTTCATGTGTTCATTGAAAAATGTTTAAATGGCCCCACGTTACAACTCTGTTTTCGCTCATAAACATGGGTTAATCGCCCATGAAATTGAATTTAAAAGGTTTTGGTTGTTGAGCAATATGCCTCTAAATTCAGCCTGAAAAAATCCATTATTTTCATTGATTTCAATAATCTGTCCTAATAATTATCACATTGCCAAATGGTGCTGTGCCTAATCTAAATATAGCTTAGGCAGAAGGAGAAAGTGATATGGGATTGATACCGCATTTCACACAGTCTGCCCAGTTCCTTCCGGCTGTCTAACCTCAGATCATGTACTGTAACTGCTACTGGCAGAATTATTTCCTTGTACAATACTCCGACTAGATTTTCATCTACTCTCGTTTTCCTGTGTTTTTTTGCCTTTCATCACGAATTTGCCATTTTTGCTGCCTCTAATATCCTTTTACCGTATCTTATAAAATGAGCAGGACTGCATTTTCCAGAAAAGTACTTGCTGGACAGTACCTGGGTGCGAACGTGCTGCACCAATGCCACTAATGACATTACAATGAATTATATTGTCTTCTTTAGCTGGATATTTGTCGATTAAATCAAGCAGCTGAACTGAAGGAAACAAGGAGAGCAAATACTGATGAGAACATTTCCAAGACTATCAGGAGCTCAAACGCATGGCTCCTGGCTGGTGGACTGTGCAGTCTAATGCCCCGTACACACGGTCGGACTTTGTTCAGACATTCCGACAACAAAATCCTAGAATTTTTTCCGACGGATGTTGGCTCAAACTTGTCTTGCATACACACGGTCACACAAAGTTGTCGGAAAATCCGATCGTTCTAAACGCGGTGACGTAAAACACATACGTCGGGACTATAAACGGGGCAGTGGCCAATAGCTTTCATCTCTTTATTTATTCTGAGCATGCGTGGCACTTTGTCCGTCGGATTTGTTTACACACGATCGGAATTTCCGACAACGGATTTTGTTGTCGGAAAATTTTATCTCCTGCTCTTCAACTTTGTGTGTCGGAAAATCCGATGGAAAATGTCCGATGGAGCCCACACACGGTCGGAATTTCCGACAACGCGCTCCGATCGGACATTTTCCATCAGAAAGTCCGACCGTGTGTACGGGGCATAATTGTACGTGACTTTTTTGGTGGTGCTGGGAGCTCAGTGCAGTAGTTATAGCCCCATGAATTTGTTGCCAGAAATAAGTAACACTCCTAATGTTGCCCTAAGTATCCTTAATTTCAAAGGTATCTCTAGGGTCAAAGAAGACCCCTAAAGCCTCGTACACACAATCGGATTGTTGGCCAACAAAATCGTGGAATTTTGTCTGAACGGCGTTGGCCTCAAACTTGTCTTGCATGCACACGGCCACACAATTGTTTGCCAACAAATACGAACGTAGTGACGTACTACGTTGTTTTTCAGCTCTTTAGCGCCACCCTTTGGGCTCTTTCTGCTATTTTTGTGTTAGTAGAAGTTTGGTGAGTGTTGATTTGCGCTTTTAATTTCGCACGTTTCATTTAGCACTTTTCTTTTCGCTTTTTTTATTTCGCGCTTTTCAGTTCGTTCCTGAACGGCTGTTCGTCGACCAGACATGTTGCGGAATCAGAGGAGATAACGTGTTATTTATTATTGGCCTTGGAGTTATTGCTTTGACATTATTTTTTGGTTGAATAATGATTTGATTTGTTATATTTTCTATATTTTTGGATGCATAGAATGCACTTTTTGGTTAAGTTCTATTGGCAGATAGCATGTCTAATTTTATTTGTTTTCTATTTTTAATGCATAATAAAAAAAATTGTGGAGAATAATACTTGGCTATGTGTTTTACTTCAAATGACAGTTTGGGAGTAGGCAGTTACATTTAAAAAATACAATGTAAAATTGACAAGAGACACCAACATAGTTGTATCTTTGATCCTAAAAACTACCGGATAATGGTGTTGTGGTAACTTGTCCAAATAAAAAAGAAAAAAAGCATAATAATATTATTCTTGATATCACTAGAAAAAAAAGCCTTTGAAAATTTGTTTGCAATAACTCCATCAGTATCACCAGCACAGCAGCTTCATCCCATTAAAGAAGAAGAGATTTGTGCGCTGCATTTCGAGATTTCATAATTTGCCGCGTCAGAAATGTCAATTCTCCATTCTGAACACTAGTTTACAAGACCAACCGCTTCTGGCTCGTCCTTGCTTCCAAGCATGCGTGTTTGTACTTTGTACTTTTGTCCGACGGACTTGTGTACACACGCTTGGAAAATCTGACAACACACATTGTTCGTGGAAAATTTGAAAACCTGCTAGCCAACATTTGTTGGCGGAAAGTCCGACAACAATTGTCTGATGGAGCGTACACATGGTCAGATTTTCCGTCAACAGCCTGTCATCACACATTTCCCATCAGAAAAACCGATCGTGTGTACGAGGCTTAACACTCAACATTTAACCTAACACTTAAAGTGTTATTAAACCCACAACAGTAAAACAGATCCTCCCATTTTTCCACAGTCCCTAATCCATCTCCTGATAGAATAGAGCCTTGGGGTCAAGCTGCACATGCTCAGTTTGGTTGGTTTGCTAGAGAGTTTTTTTTTTTTCCTGGGAGAGTGCATGTGATCAGCACAGGGCCAATCTGCACTGTCTAGACAGAGGGTCAGGGGTCCTGTAGCCTCATAGGACAATCAGAGGAGAATGAAAACTCCTCCTACAAGCTTTAACCAGACACTGATAGAAGCCACAAGACTGCTATATACTGCTGATGAGGTATTTAGCAGTTTATTTTTACTAAAATATTTGCCTTTCCATGTCCTATGTACTGTGTGAGATCAGATATAGTGAATGCAGGGTCCTGGGTTTAGTAACACTTAAAATGTATTTCTTACCATTTAATGTAACCCTAAGCCCCATTCACAACTGAGTATTTTGTAACTTGAAACTCCAAAATGGTCTCTTTAGCTGAGCGCCTGAAGCTTGCTCCTTTGGAAGCAAAATTAGGTGTTTTGCCCCATTGACTTCAATGGGAGCACACAAAAAATGAACAGTCCTGCCTCAAAGAAGCTCCTGTGTTGCACTTCACATGCAAAAAACCCCTAAAAACCGCTCAAGTGTGAATGAGGGCTTACACTTCACCCTTTTCCTAACACCTATATTAATGCTTAAAGTGATTCTAAAATAAGGTGACCAGACGTCCCCGTTTTCCGGGGACAGTCCCCGTTTTCCGACTATGATCCCCGGACCCCGTTTGTCCCCGCTTTTGTCCCCGGTTTTGCCAGTCAGCATTTAGGCAGCGGCAGTTTCCCGATGTATGGGGGCGTTTCCTGATGGACGGGGGCGTTTCCCAGTGGACGGGGGCGTTGCCCCAAGAGATAGCACATGCAGAGCTATGTAGAGTGACTGTAGAGGAGGATCTGGAGCGTCTCCAGCCTACCTATGCTGTGCTAGTGTAGCTAGTAGCTGCCACTCCTCCTCAGCTGAAAAATCCATCAGGTGACTCTTCCAGCATCCCGCCCCTCTCCTCCTACCTCTGCTCCCTCCTCCAATCGCGCTCCTGGCAGCATAGGGGAGAGGACAGAGTACAGCGTTCCTCCCCTTCCCTCTGGTCCTGCAAGGCACTATGGGAATTGTAGGCAAGAAGTAGTATAGAGTGAATGGCCACAAGCAGGTGAGTTTTTATGCTAGCAGCCAACATGATAAAATTTTTCTCCTTTACTGGTGGGCACTGACAGGCAGCACTCATGTAGCACTATATATATATATATATATATATATATATATATATATATATATATATATATATATATATATATATATATATATATATATATATATATATATCTATCTATATATATCTATAGATATATATAGATCTATATCTATCTATCTATCTATCTATCTATCTATCTATCTATCTATCTATCTATCTATCTATCTATCTATCTATCTATCTATCTATCTATCTATCTATCTATCTATCTATCTATCAAATATGCAATTGATTATATATAAAAAAAAAATCAAATATATGTGATAGTTTTCTTTAACTAGCATTGCAGGAAATGTCATTCTTGAATGTGTGCGCTGTAATATGTTTCTCCACTAATTCAGGGTACTTTGTCTCAGTAAGACCCCTTTCACACCGAGCCGCCTATAGCGTCGGCGGTAAAACGCCACTATTTTTAGCAGAGTTTTACCGTAGGATTTGCGGCGCATTTCGGCCGCTAGCGGGGTGCTTTTACCCCCCGCTAGCGGCCGAGAAAGGGTTAAAACCGCCCGCAATGCGCCGCAGTAGCGGGGTTTTGCCGGCGGTATCCCAGCGCTGCCCCATTGATTTCAATGGGGAGCAGCGGTGAAGGAGCGGTAAACACACCGCTCCTTCACCGCTCCAAAGAAGCTGCTGACAGGACTTTTCCTGATGTCCTGCCAGCACACCGCTCCGGTGTGAAAGCCCTCGGGCTTTCACACTGGAAATAATAGAGCAGCTGTTTGAGGGCGGATTGCAGGCGCTATTTTTAACGCTATAGCGCCTGCAAAACGCCCTCGGTGTGAAAGGGGTCTTAGTGGGCTTAGCACTATATGACCATATAGTGTGACCAAACCCCCGTATTTTTTTGAATATGTTCAGGTGTTTAACTAGCCTTGCAGGAAATGTCATTCTTGAATGTGTGCGCTGTAATCTGTTTTGTACTGTTTGTAGGTCTTATAGCAGCACCATCTTGAATTTAAACGCATTGTAGGGTGTGCCCCCAAATATGTTTTTGTATATGTGATAGTCAATCGTGCAAAAACCATACAATTATAGTCCAATTAGAGCTGTGTATATCAAAACAGTCCAAAAAAACCTGTATTCGTGAATCCAATGAAACATACAGGAGCTCAGTCCACAAATGACATCTGCTGTAAGGCTGCTTTCACGCTGGGGCGGGGTCGGCGGTAAAGCGCCGCTATTTTTAGCGGCACTTTACCGTACATTTGTAGTCTTATAACAGTTAGCTATTAATATTTTATTATTTATGTTCGAAGATATCCTACATGTTGTTACCATGTATTCTTTTACTGTTCTGAATTGTTAATTTATTGTTCATTGTTATTGTTATTGTTGAACCAAAATTCTTTGGCAAGAATAAAATACAAAATATGCATTGAAAAGTTTTATCTCCATCTTATCTTCTTAACATTTGGTAGTCGTATCCCAAAAAATTCTAAGAATTTTTTTTTTTAATCTCATGGATGAAATGTGAGAAATAACGTATATATCGTATAATCCTTCCATAAACATGTACCACATACACTGCATATATAATTTGAGGAATATATGCTTATAAAATCGCTTACCATTTGCCAAAAAAAAAATGTCCCCGGATTTCATTTTGAAAATCTGGTCACCTTATTCTAAAAGATAAAGGCTTGCATTCTCTGCATTAAAGTTAAAAAAAATTCCAATGTGTGTGCCTCCCCTCCTCTCCCCAAACACTCACCGGACACCACTTGCGATCCAGGGCTGTCCCATCCGGCAGCCCCGCTCTCCTTCCTTCCCGCATTCACTGGCTTTACTGAGAGCCGTGGTAGTCCTTGGATCCTGCACTGTCAATCAAAACCTGTGAGGAGGGAGCAGGGGGGGCTGTACACAGAGTGCCCCCATAGCACGCATGAGGAATCCTGTTATTATCTTTGGGCCTGTTCACATCTATGCAGTGTGCTTTATTGTGGCTTGAAATTAGGTGCAGGCACTTCTTTTGGTGTGACATGGTACATTTTTTGGCCTCATAGACTTCAATAGCAGTACATAGAAAACACATCTAAGAGCCCTTGCACACTGGGGCGGGGGGCGGCGTCGGCGGTAAAACGCCGCTATTATTAGTGGCGTTTTACCGCCAGTATGCGGCCGCTAGCGGGGCGCTTTTACCCCCGCTAGCGGCCGAGAAAGGGTTAAATACCACCGCAAAGCGCCTCTGCAGAGGCGCTTTGCCGGCGGTATAGCCGCGCCGTCCCATTGATTTCAATGGGCAGGAGCGGTGAAGGAGCGGTATACACACCGCTCCTTTACCGCTCTGAAGATGCTGCTGGCAGGACTTTTTTTACCGTCCTGCCAGCGCATCGCTCCAGTGTGCAAGCCCTCGGGGCTTTCACACTGGAACGAAAGCAGCGGCACTTTCGGGGCGGTTTGCAGGCGCTATTATTAGCGCAATAGCGCCTGCAAACCGCCCCAGTGTGCAAGGGCTCAAAATGCACCAAAAAAAAATACTGTACTGCGACACCTGAAATGGGAGCAGACAATGGGGGATATTTAATAAAGAAAAATCCACTTTGCACTGCTAGTGCACTTGGAAGTAAAGTCGCTGTAGATCCGAGGGGACATGCAAGGAAAATAAAAAACAGCATTTTAGCTTGCACATGATTGGATAATAAAATCAGCAGAGCTTCCCCTCATTTCAGATCTACCCCTTAGATTTAGAGCGACTGCACTTCCAAGTGCACTTGCAGTGCAAAGTGGATTTGCCTTTTGTAAATAACCCACATAGTGTTCTCATGCTTTAGATTACAGGGGCTACACAAGCAATTGTTAACTGCTCCATTTTGTGATTATATTTTCATGTGATCACCTACTTTGGATAATGTTCCTTTTTGTTTGGTCTAAGTCCACTGGCAACTATTAGTCATGTGATGATGTAAGCCAGTGGCGGTCAACATTGTTTTAGGGCCCTCATAATATTCAGTGAATATTTAGTCTCAGAGACAGTAAATACACAAAAAGATATGGCCAAAGGCTATGGATGTGGTACAAGAGATGGTAAGGGACTACAAACATGATACAAGAGATGGGAAGAGACTGTGGACATGCTACAATAAATTGTCAGAGACTAAAGGCATGATACAAGAGATGATCAGAGACTAAAGGCATGATACAAGAGATGGTCAGAGACTACATGCATGATACAAGAGATGATCAGAGACTACAGGCATGATACAAGAGATGATCAGAGACTACAGGCATGATACAAGAGATGGTCAGAGACTGTGGATACATTACAGTAAATAGCCAGAGACATTGTCAGAGACTGTGGATATAATACAAGAGATGGGCAGAGAATGGGGACATATTACAGGAAATAGCCAGAGACTACAGGCAGGGTACAAGAGATGGTCAGAGACTGTGGACATAATACAAGCTATAGGCAGAGACTGTGGATGTGCAGCAAGAAATAGTCAGAGACTACAGGCATGATACAAGAGATGATCACAGACTATAGGTATGATACATACGATGATCAGAGACTACAGGCATGGTACAAGAAATGGTCAGAGACTACAGGCATGGTACAAGAAATGGTCAGAGACTACAGGCATGGTACAAGAAATGGTCAGAGACTGTGGACATGCTACAAAAGATGGTCAGAGTATAGCCAGGTGCTGGTCTACAGTTATATGGAGAAGGAGACATTGGGGTTGATTCACTAAAGGCAAATAGACTGTGCGCTTTGCAATGTGCAGTTGCACTCTGCAAGTGCAGTTGCTCCAGAGCTTGGTAAATGATGAGAAACTTTGGTGACTTCCATCATCAAATCATGTGTAAGCAAAAATGCATTATTTTAACATTTTCCTTGCACGTGATTGGGTATTCTTTGCAGAATGAAGCTTTACCTCATTTACTATGCTCTGGAGCAACTGCACTTGCAACTGCATTTTGAAAAGTGCACAGTCTATTTGCCTTTAGTAAATCAACTCCATTGCCTTTTATTCTTCTTTTCCTGTACTGAGATACTGAAGTTATGCTGCACCATTCTCCTCCGGCCAACAGGGAGAGAACTAAAGCCAAGCAAGCCCATAGACTTTTATGCAAAGCGCTGTGAATCCTGGAAGTTGTAGTTTGAGATGGCAGCCATATAATGGGACAAATAGACTCCTTACACTATAGATCCCAATAGTCACTGTGCAGTAGGAAGACTGGAGAGATGATTTTTATTAAATTGTCCAGGAAAGTTTTTCCTGTTGGAACCAAGGGAGCTAGAAAGACAGCACCTCTGTCTGAAAACTCGCCAGCCAGCGGGAGACCACACCAGCGCAGATCTGAGCCTGCAATTGGAGTGAAGACACCAGGGGGTAGTGCAGCTCCACACACATCACAGCACCTGCACCACTGCTGCATGGAGACTGGAGCATCCACTCATCCTCTGCTTCCCCCCACTAATCACCAAAGGTTTTCGGGAGAGACCAAGGGGCCCCCACCCTTCTACAGCGAGGGGTTATAACAGCATCCCGGGGACTGGTGAGAAGGCTATTCACCCATTACTGATACTGCTAGCTGGTCTGAGCCACTGAGAACAGGACACCAAGTGTACCCAATCCATACCATAACCATGCTGCACTTTATACTGCACTTATTCCAAACCTAGATTGCACCTACACCAATCTTTTACCGCATTATACCGAACCTTTACCGCATCTGAACCACATATACCTTGCACCTGTTCCAAGACTATGCCTATACTGCATGCAGGTTACTGTCGTTAAGTGCACCGGCGCTCCTAAAGCACCCCCACAGTAGCTGGCAGAAGAACTCAAAGGACTGCTCCGTAATGATTATTCTGCAAGTCCCCTTTGTTCCCTTGCCCCCTCCATCGCCATTCTTCCTCCTTTTCTTTTGGACAGTGCATACCCAATAGGGCTATCATTGCTGCCATAAATGCGCTCTGGCAGTATAGTTCCAGCACTTGTTAGATTAAACTTTACTGCTGCCAGCTGCTACACTTGAGGCGGATTTGCTACTGTTTATGCTTATCTGGACGGCAAATGTTTTATGCGGAGTGCCTACTGTTAATCACTTTGTATGCTAACTTGTGTTATTACCAATGTTAATCTATTCTATGCTTGCCTAGTTACTAACCATACTCGGTGACAGTATATTAAATTTGCCTTTACTACCTGGTTTGGTGCCTGTTTTCTTTGATATAGCACTATTATTTGGTACTAAGTATTACTTTTAGTGAATTCTTGTGATATTGTATGTTTGTATGCTCAACCTGGTGTGTCAGAGGGAACGAGGTTCTTGAGAAGGTCAATGCATCCTATCCAGTAGTAGCGCTACACAGCCATGATACAAGAGACAGGCAGAGACTACAGGCATGATACAAGAGAAGGTCAGAAGCTGCAGACATCCAGACATCCTACAGGAGACAATCTAATGCCCTGTACATACGGTCGGATTTTCCGATGGAAAATGTGTGATAGGACCTTGTTGTCAGAAATTCCGACCGTGTGTGGGCTCCATCACACATTTTCCATCGGAATTTCCGACACACAAAGCTTGAGAGCAGGCTATAAAATTTTCAACAACAAAATCCGTTGTCGGAAATTCCAATCGTGTGTACACAAATCCGACGCACAAAGTGCAACGCATGCTCAGAATAAATTAAGAGATGAAAGCTATTGGCTACTGCCTCGTTTATAGTCCCTACGTTCGTGTTTTACGTCACCGCGTTCAGAACGATCATATTTTCTGAAAACTTTGTGTGACCGTGTGTATGCAAGACAAGTTTGAGCCAACATCCGTCGGAAAAAATCCATGGATTTTGTTGTCGGAATGTCCGATCAATGTCCGACCGTGTGTACAGGGCATTAGACTATAGTCATACAAGAGATGGCCAGAGAGTGCATATGTGCAGCAGAAGATGGTCAGAGACTGCAAATATACTATAGGAGTTGCTAGAGACAAGAGACAAGGTTCATGAGACATAAACTGGGGGCACATTGCATGAGACTGCTAGAAATCACTGCTTTAACAGGGCAATAGGTAAACACAGATTACTGTCTGCAGGGGCTGCACAAAAAGTATGAAAGGGTCACATGTAGGCCCTGGGCCACAGGTTGGGCACCAGGGATGTAAGAGATTGCAGACCCTACCAAAATTATCCAAAAGTTTGTTGGTAGTAGTAGTGAATTTTTTTCTCCATATATTCTGGATGGCTACTGCAATTAGTTGCCTCTTCCCTCAACTTTGTGTAATTTGGGGGACAGACAATGTCCTGTTGAGCATTCCTTTATTTTTAAAAGCAACTTATGGCTTGACTGAGAATTGCATATGATCATTTTTGACCTTTTTGGTCACTCGATCACCTGCTTTTTTTTTTTTTTAACTCCTATGGCCATGTATAAGATGAACTCATCATAAACAATCTTCGCTAAGCATTCATTAGCCTGGCTGCGCCACATTGGTAAAAGCTAATACGTAATTGGCTGCTGTGGGGTGCAGATCTTAATTGCTGTCTTCATCACGTTATTAAATAATTGCCTAAGTGTTTGCTTCAATAAGCTGTTTTGTGGAGGCAGCTTGAATTGTGCCAGGTCCGACGACGGAGGTATTAGAAGAATTGTAGCTTAGGCCTTGATTCACAAAACGTTTTTACGTCAGTATTCTGGCAGATGATGGGTGAGCCTGGCGTGGCTGTTATAAATTAATTCATAAAAAGCACCAACATGATCGTTTGGAGTGGTGAGGAGTGGCGCTCTGTGCTTCATACACATCATTGCATCTCCCCTGGGGAATGTTAATTTACAGAAAGTAAACATTTCTAAACAGCCACTAAATCATCACCCTTCATATGCCTTGCCAAGTCTGAAAAACCTGCACAGACAGCGTGCTCCCATATCCATCACAGACGTAATTGAGAGAGACACAATAGCTGCAGCTTGCCTTGTATTAGGTTTCTATTTTAAAGTACTTCACACCAAAGTTACATTATAGATAGAAACACCCATATATTATTTAAAATCACTGGTTAATTGGCTATGTGCACAGATAGATACAGCCTAATATAGTTACAGTTGTGCTTCAAGTTCAACTTGAAGTTTTTTTTTCTTAAAGCGGTAGTAAAGTCTTTTTTTTCTAACTTGTAGCTACAGGTAAGATATAATAAGGCCTACCTGTAGGTACAGTGACTACCTCCTAAACTTGCGGTGTTTAGGAGATATCCACACTGGATGAAGCCGGAGACGGCACCGGCGCATACTGTACCAGACCTTCAGAGCTCCGTGCCGGAGCCAAGGGCTTTCACGCGCATGTGTGGGAATGGCATCATCGCGGCCTCGGCCTCTCATACAGCTGTACCCCATGACTCCTGAAGGAAGACCAGGGGAAGATGGAAGTCCTGTCAGCACACTGAGGTAAGCATTTCTAAGGTAAATGTAGGACCCTGCCCCTGATGGGCAGATGCTATCTATGTAAATTTAAGTTGTCTGAAGCTGTAGTTTAGCTCAGACTAATTATGGTAAATTTCCTGGCATTTGTACCAGTTCAGCTGGGTTGTGTCAATTTCCACTTGGCTGTGGGTGTCGCTGTGGCCACCGGTAAGTGTTGGAAATGCAACAGGCTGGATGTATTGGGTACCCCTTTTACTCAGAAATAACCCGGTGGGAGTGGTTCACTCGCCGTGCATTCTGGGTAAGGGTACTTAAGGTACAGGCGCCAATTGGTCGAGGTTCGTTGTTCCTGACCTGGAGGCCCTCCTGGCCCAGGGTGTGCTGTGGCAGCTTTGCTGTCTCGGGGTCGGCTGGCCCGAGGCTTTGTTACTACAGAAGTAGGCCCAGGAGTTCTGGGGCCTACTGATCCAGAGGTTGGTCCTGTGCTGTCTTGCCTGCGGGGAGAAGCCGATCGATTGGAGGAGACCAGGGGAGGAGACCGAGCCAAGTATGCTGGTATCTCAGGAGGAACCTGGAAACCCAATCGGGGGGATGCAACCTGGATTATCCAACTCGCAGTATCGCTGGGCTGGCTGAAAGAATCTGGTACTATGCAGCTAAACTTAAAATCTGATCAAAGTTTGGTTACACCATCCTGTGGCAGAGGATTGTATAACGACTGCAATGATTATCTGTTTTTTTTCATCAAGTCTGTGGCAGAGACTGTGTTTAAGCATTGCACCTGGCTGCTAGGTCAGTGAGAGAGGCCTATCCGGTGATTGCTATATCCAGTTGAGGAGACCGTTAGTCCTCTGGATAAGTAGAAATACCCTGACTCGCAATCTAAGGTACCTGAATCTCCCTTAATCCTCCATCCCTATTTTTTTGGCTTCAAAGAATAAAAGAATTGCAACGAAAGAAACTAAGTTTTTGGTGCAGACATCATTTAATACTCTTTTTTCCCTCCTCACCATTGCGACCCCTGTGACGGACACGAGGTGATGGTAAGCCCAATCAAAACCAGCAGCTTCTTCGGGGGTAAGTGCTGCATAAGTATTTGGGCCCTCATCCATGTTTTTATGGACCTTTCTTTGTGCACTGGTGCGCAGTCATGTTGGGCCATCCCCAAACTGTTCCCACAGAATTGGGAGCATGGAATTGTCCAAAATGTCTTGGTATTGTAACACCTTAAGAGTTTCCTTCACTGGAACTAAGGGGCCAAGCCTAACCCCTGAAAAACAACCCCACACCATAATCTCCTCTCCACCAAATTATTTGGACCAGTGCACAAAGCAAGGATGAGTGAGTTTGGGGGGGGGAAACTTGACTGGCCTGCACAGAGTCCTGACCTCAACCCAATAGAACACCTTTGGGATGAATTAGTGTCAGGCCTTCTCGTTTAACATCAGTGCCTGATCTCACAAATGCGCTTCTGGAGGAATGGTCAAACATTTTACCATAGACACACTCCTAAACCTTGTGGACAGCCTTCCCAGTAGAGTTGAAGCTGTTATACCTGCAAAGGGTGGGCCAACTCAATATTGAACTCTACGGAGTGGGATGCCAGTAAAGTTCATGTGAGTGTAAAGGCAGGTGTCCCAATACATTTGGTAATATACTATACATTGCCAGCGCACCATGGATCTTCAAGTTAGTTTTTTTTTATCCTGTATGCACAGATCCTCCCCTTCTTCCACAGTCCCCAATCCATCTCCCGATAGAATAGAGCCTTGGAGGCAAGCTGCACATACTCCGTTTGGTGTGTATTGCTAGAGAGTTTTTTTTTTCTTGGGGGAGTGCATGTGATCAGCACAGGGCCATTTAGCATGTTCCAGACAGAAAGTTGGGGGTCATGCAGCCTCATAAGACAGTCAGAGTAGAATGAAAACTCCTCCTACAAGCTTTAACCAGTGCTCGGCAGGACAACAATGGAAGTCAGAAGACTGCTATATACTGCTGATGAGAAAAGGTATTTAGCAGTTTATTTTTTGTTTCAAATAGTTTTTATTGGTAAATTGAGACAAGTTACAGGAGAAAAGCTTATAAAAAACAGCTTCTATAGTTGATACATTCGAGATTACATTCAACATAGTTTCTGGTACAGGTAGGAACTGTAACAAATCCGTGTATGTGCAATGCGTTACACCAGGAAAAGCATGCAGTATAGTAGTCTCTTTAAATTCAAAAGTATAAACTCTAGATAATGAGGCTGTGGGCCAAACGTCTGAGTATAGGAATGAGAGGTTTGCGTGTTATGCATGTGGTGCCAAGGGAAATTTGAGTTGGAAGTTGCCCGTAGATCACACACGCACCCCGAATGGGAACATGCTGTGCGTATGTGACGAGCATGAAAGTTTCAACTGTAGGGAAGACCTTGGCAGACCACTTTGGAAGGTGTAGGAGTGTTTGAAATTATCTTGTGTCTTCGCGGCCCGTGTCATGGTCGCCAACTTTCCTACCCTTCAGTGGGCACTATTTCGTAAGAGGGGTATAAAGTGTTGTTTTTTATTGTGTTGGGATAATGAGAGAGTTTACTCTCAAGAGACATGTCAATTCAATCCTAGGAGGAATTATATTTATTAAAATAGTTGTACCATGTGTAGGGATTGGTAGTCTGAGGAACGTGGTGTTACAGTACAGGAAGGGTCCCGTCTGTTCATTCAACTGTCGAAGATAGGGAATGATGGGGGAGGAAACGACAGGGAGGTAGAGCTAACAGATTATCTACGGGCTATATTACAATATAGCGTAAGAAGACTATTTATGGAAGGGTGGTCAATTTTCGATCACTGTAGGTTATATTCCCGTGCCGGGGAGGAGTTCCTGGTATTTTGGAGAAGCTCTGAAGTGTAACCAACATGCCCATATTTTCCCATATTTAGAAGGGGTGTCATGAGCCTGATGAATTAGGTTTTCTAATTCCGCTAGTCTGTCAATTCGTTTGAGCCACATTGGAATTGTGGGGGGGTCAGAGGATCTCCAAAGTACCGGTATGCATTGTTTAGCAGCGTTGATTAAGTGGAGTGTGAGGGATTTTTTGTATGCGTGATGTGAAATGGAAGAGTGGTGAAGGAGGTATTGAGATGGCGTGAATGAAAGATCATAGGTTGTGATATAAGCTATTGTTTCGTGTACTTTTTCCCAGAATGGTTTAATTAGCGGGCAGTTCCACCATATATGGAGCATAGAGCCTATGTCAGTATTGCATCTCCAGCATAAGGGCGAAACCGATGGGTGGTATCGGTGGATGATATCCGGTGTTCTGTACCATCGGGCGTATATTTTGTAGGAATTTTCTTGAGCAGATACATTTGTGGAACCTTTATGTATGTGATCATATATGTTTTCCCATTCTTCGGTAGTGATGTCTAATCCGAGTTCCGATTCCCATTTTTGGTTGGTTACATTGTTTTTCGGGTCATGGTTGCTAAATAGTAACATGTACACCTCTGAGATAAGATGTCTTTGTGGGGGTGTACTAGTGCAAAGCGATTCAAAAGGGGTCATATCCCTAAACCATTGTGACATGGGTCTGGCATTGTTTAGGAAATGCCTAATTTGGAGAAAGTTAAAGAATGGTATGTGATATCCCTGGAAATGCGAGAGTAATGCTGTAAACGGGAGGAGGGTCCCGTTCCTGAAGAATTGGGAGGCTCTTAGAGGGGGTGTAGTCTGGGTGCTCATTGAATTGCGAAGTGATATTCCAGGTGCAAAGTCTGGATTATTAGTCAGGGGGGTCAACGGACCGGGTGTAGGGCACCAATTTAAGGATTGGGCGACACTCCTGAATGCGGATAACGTGGGGCCCGTCAGTGGATGAGAGACATATTCTTTGGGTATATGTGCTGTAGTTATCCATGGGGTATGCGCAACTGGGACTAACGCAAATGAATTTTCAAGCTCTACCCAATCTTTATTGCATTTGTGGATATGCCAGTCAATGACCCTCGTCAGGTGGCATGCTGTGTGATATTTTTGGATATCAGGAAGACTTAAACCTCCTTTTGCTTTGGGGGTTGTCATTTTCTCCCAACTCATTCTAGGGGATTTTGCAGCCCAAATGAAGTTCCTGCAAAGCTTCTTGTATGAGTTGAAAAAAGATGTTGGAAGTTTGATGGGAATGGTTTGCAGTAGATACAATATTCGGGGTAGGACGTTCATTTTTATGATGGCCGTTCTGCCAAACCATGAAAAATGGCCTGAGGTCCATCTGAGGAGGTCTTTCTGGATAGTAGCGATAATTGGTAGAAAATTTCTATCATATAGTTCATCGAGGTGTGTTGGTATTTGTATCCCTAAATAGGTGAGTGCATGGGGTTCCCATTTAAATGGGAAGTTCGTCTTACAGTGTGCCACCGCTGTCTGCGGTAGGGAGATATTAAGGGCCTTAGATTTCGTGAAATTAATTTTAAAATTTGATAGGATGTTGAAATCTTTAAAATCTTTTAAAAGATTGGGCATGGTGATTAAGGGTTCTGAAAGAAAAAGTAAAATGTCATCAGCGTAAGCTGCGATCTTATACGGTTTATCGTTGATATCTATGCCTTTTATATCCGGATTTGTTCTAATTTTACGAAGGAGGGGCTCAAGAGTGAGTATAAAGATTAGGGGCGATAGCGGGCATCCCTGACGAGTACCATTCGAGACGGAGAAGGCGTCCGACAGGCGGCCATTAACTCTTATTCTGGCCGTGGGAGCAGAGTACAGTGCCAATATCATTTGTAGGAAAAGTGGGGGAAATCCCATTGTCTGTAACGTTGCTGACATGTAGTCCCATGCCACCCTGTCGAACGCCTTCTCCGCATCGAGCGACAAGAGGAAGCCTTGTTTTTTATGGGTAAGGGATGTTGATGAGAGATGGTGGTGAATATGAAGGGCTTTTATGGTGTTATCTCTAGCTTCTCTACCAGGGACGAAGCCCACTTGATCGAGAGAGATAAGTTTAGGGAGGAGAGGGAGTATTCGGTTAGCGAGAATTTTAGCATAGAGCTTCAAATCAACATTCAGGAGGGAAATGGGCCTATAATTCATCACTAGGGTATCATCTTTGCCGGGTTTTGGAATTAAGGTGATATGGGCTTCCAGAAGGTCTTTGTTGCTTTGAGGATGAGAGGGTAGGGAATTGAATGCTTTAATGAATTGGGGGGCGAGTATATCCTGAAAGGTTTTATAATATCCAACGGTTAGACCATCCGGGCCAGGACTTTTACCGGTCTTTAATTGTTTCAACGCTGCTAAGGCCTCCGCAATGTTAATGGGATGTTCAAGGGTTTTAGAGTCTTCGTCTGAAATGTGAGGGATACCATATTGCGATAGAAAGCTGGATATTGCTTCCGGTCTACTGAGCGTATTAGTATTCATTTCTGCGTGTGGTAGATTATAAAGTGTGGTGAAGTACTTTACGAATTGTGTGGCAATATCATCTGGGGATGTAAACGATTTCCCGGCGGGATTTTTTATTTCGTGAATGGTATAACTTGCCTTTTTACGTTGTAGTGCTTTAGCCAGTAATTTTCCAGACTTATTGCCAAATTCGTAGTATAGTTTGTGAGTTAAAATGTATTTACGCCGTAACTCCGTGTGCAGTTCTTCTTTGAGAGCTTCTCTAGCCCGTATGAGTTCCTCAAGAGTTTTAGTAGCGAGGGATAATTTATGGGCCCTTTCTAAGGTCTGAATTTTAGACGTGAGCTCCGAAATACGTGCCCGTCGTTGCTTGTTGCGGAAGGACGATAACGAGATTAAGTCCCCTCTTACCACGCATTTATGGGCAGCCCATATAATGGGAGGTTTGGTTTCATCGTTAGAATTTTCTTGGAAGTATTGGGTGAGACGGGTGGAGATTCGGTTCGTAATGTCAGGGTCTGTCAGCAATGAATTGTTTAGGCGCCAGATCGAATTCGTGTGAGGAGAATGCGCGAAGGCGAGAGTCATAGAGATGGGATTGTGGTCAGAAAGTATCATTGGATCTATGGATGCTTGCTTGAGAAGGGATAAATCATTTTGGGAAATGAAAAAATGATCGATTCTGGAGTATTTGTTGTGGGGGGATGAATAAAATGTGAAGTCCCTCTCATGTGGGTGTAATGTACGCCACGAGTCATGCAAAGTTAATTCTTGTAACTGTTTTTTGATAGTTCTAAGCGCTCTATAGGGAAGTGAAGTCGCCCCAGTAGAGGAGTCCTGATGTGGGTTCAGGGCCACATTGAAGTCGCCTCCCACCACGAGGATCCCTGTAGAAAACTCCGTGAGTAATTGAAGTGTTTCACGAAAGAACGTGACTTGATGTTTGTTAGGGGCGTACAGGTTGGCCAAGGTAATGGGTCTATTGTGTAAAGTTCCCTTGAGAAAGAGGTATCTGCCAGCCGGATCCTGTGCAGATTCTGTAATTTTTAATGGGCAATTTTTTGAAATCAGAATCGCAACTCCCTTTGTTTTGGATGCGTTATTAGAAGCATGGTATACAGTGGGGTAGTGGGGGTTACTAAGTTTGGGTATGGTATCGGAACGGAAGTGAGTTTCTTGGATGAAGGCGATTTGCGTTTTGTTTTTTTGTAAAGTATAGAGCAATTGGGACCTTTTTTCCGGTGTATTCAGTCCCCTAATGTTTAGTGAGCTGAATTTTATGTGTATGTCGTTCAGAGGCTTACGAGAGCCATGACCACCCTGTTTGTGAGAATTCTGTGCTGCCATGTTATAGGGCAATTGTAGGTAGCCTTCTGTGAGTGGGTCAGATAAAATTGTGTAGATTCTTGTGAATCAGGTACCCTAACTACGGGCACGGGGAAAGGGAAGTACAGGGGAAGGGAGGGCGAAAACGGAAGGACGGGGAAGGGAAAAACGTAACTAACCTATCCCTTAACGGGGTAGGTTAGGTCAGTACAGTGTTGTGTATGTGAAGTGTTTTCCAGATCGAAATCTGGGTCTTCTTACAGCACTGTGTGGGGGTTGGGACTAATCGAGCGCAGGAGAAGGTTAGTGAATTACTTTGAGGGGATATCCCTCCGTTGCGATCCACTAAGAAAAAGAATGGAGGACAGCATTGATAACATTTTTCAGGACATTTAACCAAATGTACCTCTCTGAATAGCCTATTAGATCTTCTAGGAGGAGGGATTAACTGATCCATTAGTGAGCAGGTGACGTGTGTGAGGTGTCTTGGATAGGGATACGAAGGATAACCCCAGGTATCCCTGCCCAAAGGGCATGTAGTAGTGGTAGAGCCGTACCATGTAAGGTAAGAGCTATATAGTATTAAACCAAAATGTATTTTTGCTGTTGGTAGTAAGAAGTCGCCTCATGAAACGAGATTTATATAAACTTAGTTATATTAACTATGTGTCATAGAACCTTAGATATACGTAAAACAACTCAGGTAAAAAATCCCCGAAAGCCTATTTCGGCAACAAAGAACAACGTGAGATAGTGCATCCCCGGATGCGTAGTTATGTCGCACCACAAACAAAGCTTCTTCTAAGTGGCCTGTTATGTTTCTATATCCCCCCTTTTTTTTTTTTTTTTTTTTGTTTGTGTATTTTCGGTTTCAAAATCTTTTCCCTATCTGCTCCCCTCAACATATCCGCAGTCAGTGCAAAGTTGTTAGAGAAGGTGGCACAGTAATATTGGTGTGTGGATAATTTAATAAGGGTGTATAATGGACATTCGGGGGTTAGTCGTGTGGCAGCTGTGTTGTAGAGTGGACGTTTCTAAGATTAGTGCTGAAACATCTATATAAAGGGACTCCGAGGAGTTCTGTCTACGAATAATGTCATTCGAGTAGTTCCGGGAGGATCTGTCAAGTCCTTAGATTATCCTAGTGTTAGGACATGAGGAACGAGTATGTCCATGGTGAGATGACTTTAGTATCTGTCTGTTGCTGGGCAGATTAAGTGCTGTGAGGACATTTTGTTTGTCAGTGGAAGGGTGTGGTCGTTCCCTTGAGAATGGGGGGGGCTATCGTCTAAGGAGAGTGGGGGCAGTGTCAGGAAAGATTACTCTGAGAGAACCGCTTGCTATACTGATGTTGGAAAGCCAGGGGGAGCTTGCTATTCTTTGGGTATATGATATGAGAAAAGATTTTGCAACCCCCAGAAATGTAGTACGTCTGCTAAGTATTCTATAAAGCCATTCATCAGTAGTCTAAGCATAATCTTAATCTTAGAGGAATGTGAGTATCTAAGCTTAGTGGAAGCATTAAACAGTAATCCCCCATACATGTACACATTACCTCTACCAGTATACGAACAGGAAAAATAATGGAGCAAGCTATCTGTCCATTGTGCTTGGTGTCTTTTAGCCTCCAGACGTATGAAGTGCCTTTACTATAAGTCGGTATCATGTAAGTGAAACGTGAGTAGGTGCTTCGATAGTGTAGGGGCCGTTCGGACCGTTCTTGGTGGCCCAGTGCGAGATCGGGGATGGTTTTCTTCTAAAGTTTGAAGAATGGGTACCTAATATCAGGTATCAGGTATGTAGACAGTATCCAGCACCTGGACGGGGAAAGATGGTGAAGCCCGTGTTCAGCTGGGTGATAATGGGGTCCAAAGCTGTTAAGGAGTATGCTGTTCCTTTGCCGCGATTCCGTTTCGTGTTATTGCGGCATACGAGAGACCGTGGATAGTGGGGATTAGGTACGGTAGTACTATAGAAGTCCAGTTGTCGTTCGGGGATATGTTTCATTAGGTAGTTAATGGCTGTGAATAGATCAGCAGCAAACTGTTCTTGTTGAGCGTTAAACATGGGGCAATGCTATCGTGTTTTAATTGCAGTGTGAGATCCTCGGATATGAATACTATCCGCTGACCGGTGCATAAAGTGTGAACTGGGACTGCTAGGGACAAAACTGTACATTGTGAGGCGACTGAACAGTGATGCCCGAGCTGGCATCATAAGAAACCAAGAGATTGTACAGTATTAGACACCGTTGTAGTCCCTGCGGGCTCTCCGATTTCTCGGTGAGAGCACGGGTCCGTGACCGCGCTGTACATCCTGCGATGTGGCATATGATCTGTTGATTGACGGGGATCTTCTCCTGCGGCGGTGTGCTTCTTGTGCTTCCATCGGTTCTTCCCTGGTTGATTGCTTCTCGCTAGCGTGATGGCGAAACTCCGCATACCACGTCGGTACTTCTATTAGCGGTATGCCTAGGCTGTCGCAGAAGTAAGGTAGGTCTTCTGGCACTTTGAGCGTGACCGTACGGCCCAGGTGTGTGGCCGATAAGCAGAACGGGAACTTCCACCTGTACACGATCCCGTTAGTGCGTAGGACATCCAGCAGAGGTTTCAATGCCCTGCGATGTTGTAAAGTGATGTCGGAGAGGTCTTGAAATATCTGGAGAGGCGCTCCCCTGTACTGCAGTGGTTGTTTGTTCCTGGCCTGCTTCAGGATGTCTTCTTTCAGCCTATAATCTACTAGACAGCAGATAACGTCTCTTGGCGGGTCGGTGTCTCTGCCTTTGGGTCGTAAAGCTCTGTGGATCCTCTCCAGCGCAATCTTGGTCTGAGGTGGTCTATCAATCAAGCCGTTGAACAACTCAGTCACTGCAGGGGATAGTTGCTCCGAGTCAATGGCTTCTGGTAGGCCTCTGATTCTGAGATTGTGACGGCGGCCACGGTTGTCAAGGTCCTCGATGCGGCGTTGGGCCTCCCTGAGTTGCATGGTATGGCTATCAATCTTTCTCGTGGCTTTACGGAGGACAGTGTCGTGTTTCGCCGTGACCTTTTCTACTTCCAGGACCCTGTCAGTTAAGGTATGTATGTCCACCCTGAGCTCCGCAATGGCGGCCGACAGGGTATCTTTAATGTCGTTAGCGATAGCCCTCAAATCATGTATGTTGAGACCAGGAGGTTGAGGGGTATCTGTCAATCCCGATGACAGAGGCTGTGATATTTGGGGTGATATTATGAGGTGCGACCCCGCATCCTGTGAGGGGCTGTGACGGGACGACGCCATATTGGTCCTCTGCGTCCTGAACATTTCAGGAATATTTTGGCTTTGTGGCCCCGGATTTTCGCGCGGTGAGCGGGACCTTGAGGCTGAGGTGTGACGGGAAGCTGTTCCCATTGTGTCCGAGCGAAAGAAGCGGAATTTACCTCCGGTGATAACGAAGTTGAGGGATGCAACGGTGGGAGCTATTCTTTCAGGCAGCCATCTCCTAGCTCGTCCAGGCCACGCCCCTTAGCAGTTTATATTTACTAAAATAATTGCATTTCCATGTCCTGTGTACTGTGGGAGACCAGATATAGTGAATGCAGGGTCCTGGGTTTAGTAACACTTTAATGCATGACCTCTGTTCTGTAATCTAAGAATTTACACTTCTGTGAAGTAACTACATATCCCACAATCCCTGGATCTAGCACTGCCACAGGAGCAGTAATTGGATCTGACAAAGAGAGCTCATTGATGCTGCTGGAATATTTTTTTTTTATTACATTAGCACATTTGGAATGCAACGCAGAGTGGACAACAGGATGCTGCCTGTCCCTTTGCTGAACAGGGGCAAGCTAGGTGAATGATTACATGGACATAGGGAAGTTTATCAGCCATGACACTTCAAACTGCAGCCACAACATGTTAGGACAACACAGGGAATATAACTACACTAATACCTACAGCAGTTAAAACAATAAATAGCTTTTTATTTATTTATTTTCATAAGTGATCACATAACCTCTGTTCTGAGCTGCATAAGGGGCTTAGTGAGGTGGAGGTGAAGACTGTAGGGGGGGGGGGGGGGCGTGTCATCAGGAGGCAGAGAAGCAGCAGTACACTGATCTTCCTAGTGAAGAACTGTGCAGGAGGGGGTGTCTGACCACTGGAGTACAGGCAGTCTATTATCCCAAGTAGAATGCATAGAAGTGAACTGACCACGCTTGGATAGATGTGCTCTCTCTTGCCTAGTGTGGTCAGTTTGGAATAGGAAAACAGGGGGACTAGCAGGATCACCAGGTATTTCACACAAAGGATTCAATGCACAGAGAACAGGAAACGTTTTAATTTAAGTACATGGTAACACAGACACATAACAGAAATATGAAAGGTTGGGGGTAACATACACTTTAAAGGTATAATAGTCAAATACTGTTGTGATTTAATCAAGATGCAATTTAGACTTGTATAAGAAGTTTAAGCGACATTTGTCATTTTAGGCAAACTTTTAACTTTTATAGTTCAAAATTTTTATAAAACTAGTTAAGAGGATTGCTACAGGTAGTGGACAAATGTACAGAAATAATTAACAAGATATTATCAAAATGTTCTAATTACAAAAGCCACCAATGTGAAACGCCTGCTTTATGTATTTGTTGAACAATATCAGGTTGATTTACTAAAATTGGAGAGAGCAAAATCTGGTGCAGCTGTGCATGGTAGCCAATCAGCTTCTGACTTCAGTCTGTTCAATTAAAGTAGAGTTCCACCCAAAAGTGGATCTTCCGCTTATCTGATTCCCCCCCCTCCGGTGCCACATTTGGCACCTTTCAGGGAGGGGGGAATCAGGCCACCCTCCTCCTCCTCCCCCCCCCCCCCCCCCCGCCGCCGGGCCATTCAGAAAGCACAGCGCACTTTGCGCATGCACAGTAGGGATGCAGCAGTGAAGCCACAAGGCTTGGGTGGGGTGCCGATATCGCTGGATTTCAGGACAGGTAAGTGTCCTAATATTAAAAGTCAGCAGCTACAGTATGTATACAGTATGTGTGCAGCTTAACATCAATAGTGGGTAAATGAGGGGATGATTAGGGACTATATCCAGAGATTTATGCCCTGTACACATGGTCGGACATTGATCGGACATTCCGACAACAAAATCCATCAGGTTTTTTCCTTCGGATTTTGGGCCAAACTTGTCTTGCATACACACGGTCGCACAAAGTTGTCGGAAAATCCGAACGTTCTAAACGCGATGACGTAAAACACGTACGTCGGGACTATAAACGGGGCAGTAGCCAATATCTTTCATCTCTTAATTTATTCTGAGCATGCGTGGCACTTTGTGCGTCAGATTTGTGTACACACAATCGAAATTTAAACGATCGGATTTTGTTGTCGGAAAATTTTATATCCTGCTCTCAAACTTTGTGTGTAGGAAATTCCAACGGAAAAAGTCCGATGGAGCCCTCACACGGAATTTCCAACAACACAATCCGATCTCACTTTTTCCATCGGAAAATCCGACCGTGTGTACAGGGCATTACAGAGAAATAGAATATCATTAGCGGTAATCAGCATGGGCTTACGAAAGGTCATTCCTGCCTGACCAGATCTGCTAGAGGAAGTGAGCTGCCATCTAGATAGGGGCTTGTGGATTTAGTGTATCTGGATTTTGCAAAAGCATTTGATACAGTCCCCCATAAATGCTTAAAGCGGAGGTCCGCCAATTTTTTTTTTTTTTTTAAGTCAGCAGCTACAAATACTGTAACTGCTGACTTTTAAAATAAGGACACTTACCTGTCCAGGGCGCCCGCGATGTCGCACCCGAGGCCGAACCGTCTCCTGTTCCTCAGATGCTGCCGTCACCATCTTCGGTAAGGGAATCAGAAAGTGAAGCCTTGCGGCTTCACTCCCTGTTTCCCTACTGTTTCCCTACTGCGCATGCGCGAGTCGAGCTGCGCAATCCGAATGGTCCCTGCTGTCTCTGGGACCCATGTGTCTCCCAACGGGGGGGGGCGGGAAGTGGTGTAGACCCCCGCGGGGGTCTATGCCCGAAAGTGGGTGCAAATACCTGTCTTATACAGGTATCTGCACCCCCCTGAAAGGTGCTAAATGTGACACCGGAGGGGGGGAGGGTTCAGAAAAGCGGAAGTTCCATTTTTGTGTGGAACTCTGCTTTAATATACAAGCTGAGATCTGCAGGCATGGACCATAAGGTTTGTTCTTGGGTAAAAAACTGGTTACAAGGACATGTCCAAAGGGTGGTGATAAATAACGTGTACTCAGACTGGTCTGGAGTGGTGAGTGGGGTACCCAAAGGTTCTGTGTTGGGACCAATTCTATTCAATTTATTTATAAGTGATATCGAGAATGGGATAAATAGCTCAGTCACAGTTTTTGTGGATGACACAAAAATAAGTAGAGCAATAAACTCACATCAGGACATAGACATTTTGTAGAATGACCTGAATAAAATAAAAGAGTGGGCAGACAAATGGCAAATGAGGTTTAATGTGGAGAAATGTAAAGTAATGCACTTGGGGCAAAAAACATAAATGCAAATTATTCACTAGGTGGAAAACCTCTGGGAGAATCAAGGATGGAGAGGGATCTGGAGGTCCTAGTAGATGACAGATCGAGTAATAGCATGCAATGTCAACCTGCAGCTACCAAAACAGGAAGAATATTAGCATGCATAAAAAAAGGGATATACTCCAGGGATAAAACTATAATCCTGCCACTTTATAAAACCCTGGTTAGGCCACATCTGGAGTATTCTGTCCAGTTCTGGTCACCGGTCCTCAGAAGCGATGTGCGGGAGCTGGAGAGAGTCCAAAGAAGGGCAACGAAATTAATAAGGGGGCTAGAGGACCTCAATTACAATGGCTGGCTGCAAACATTAAATTTATTCTCGCTGGAGTATTCTGTCCAGTTCTGGTCACCGGTCCTCAGAAGGGATGTGCAGGAACTGGAGAGAGTCCAACGAAGGGCAACGAAATTAATAAGGGGGCTAGAGGACCTCAATTACAATGGCTGGCTGCAAACATTAAATTTATTCGACATGATAGCAATCTACAAATACCTCAATGGGGATCCACACACAGGAAAAAAACTATTCAGTCCCAGGGAGTGTATGAGGACACGGGGCCACACAATGAGAGTATGGAGGAGAAGTGGTTTAACCTTAACCGCTTGCCGACCAGCCGCCATGCAGCAGGTTGGCACAATCCTGCGAGCCGTTGTAACTATACGCCAGCTCCTTTAAGCGGGATAGCAGGCGCAAGCACGTGCCCATGCTCGTGGCTGGCGGTCATCGTGACCATCGGCCACAAGCATGGGTACCCCCGCAGTGCAGCGGGCACGTGCGCGCGCCTGCTATCCCACTTAAAGAGCGATCGCGGGCAGGAGAAGCAGAACAGGGACATGTGTGTGTATGTCTAATAGCTAGGAACCACTATCTGTCATCCCCTCTAGTCAGTCCCCTCCTTCTACAGTTCGAACACACAGTCAGGGAACACATTAAACCCCTTGATCGCCCCCTAGTGTTAACCCCTTCCCTGCCAGTGACATTTATTCAGTAATCAGTGCATTTTTATAGCACCAATCGCTGTATAATTGTCAATCGACCCAAAATAGTGTCAAAAGTGTCCGATGTTTCCGCCGCAATATCTTAGTCTCGATAATCGACGTCATTACTAGAAAAAAAAAATAAAATAAAAATGCCAAAAATCTATCCCCTATTTTGAAGACGCTATAACTTTTGCACAAACCAATCGATATACACTTTTTGTGATTTTTATTACCAAAAATATGTAGAAGAATATATATCGGCCTAAATTGAGAAAAAAATAGCTTTTTTTAAAAAATAATTGGAGATATTTATTCTAGCAAAAAGTACAAAGTATTGTGTTTTTTTCAAAATTGTCGCTCTTTTTTTGTTTATAGCGCAAAAAATAAAAACCGCAGAGATGATCAAATACCATCAAAAGAAAGCTCTATTTGTGTGAAAAAAAGGACGTCAATTTTGTTCGGGTACAACATCGCACGACTGCGCAATTGTCAGTTAAAGCGACGCAGTGCCGTATCGCAAAAAGTGCTCTGGTCAGGAAAGGGGTAAATCCTTCCGGGGCTGAAGTGGTTAAACTGCGTGGGGGGTTTTTCACTGTCAGGGCGATAAGGGTGTGGAACTCTCTCCCACAATTGGTGGTGGGAGTATGGATATTTTTAAAAGACTCTTGGATGTACATCTTAAAAAACACAACATACAGGGATATTTGAAATTACTATAGACACTGACACACGTACAGTACTGTACACCTACACAGGTTCAACTGGATGGACTATTGTCTTTTTTCAGCCTTACCTACTATGTAACTATGTCTTTTTAGGAGGGGGGGGGGACTCCGCTTTAAGCTTTGACAAAAAAACCTGGAAGCTGATTGGTCTTTATGTAGAGCTGCCCCAGATTTTGCACTCTCCACTTTTAGTAAATCAACCCCTATGTGCCCATTGTCCATCTGTGTCCATCTGCAGTTTATCTCTGTTGGTGAACTGCAGCTTGCAACTTTTATCTGTCAGCCCGTCCATGTTGCATAGCAAATGATATTTGGCCACTTTGGAGTTCTGTTAGTTGTTTCAAATTGCTGAAAACTCACATACCATAGTGCCAATTAGCACACCTCTTTCATAGTTTACTCATACTGCTAAACTGTAATCAATCTAACATTAATCACAGTTTTAGCTGTGTTAAGAACTCCCGATTTAGTTGCTTTAAAATTTCACTTTGACACCACATTTTTGCTTTCTCTACCTCTGTTGCTTCAGTGTGAATCTCCTTTTTGTGTTGTGTTATTTTGCCTGTGGGTGCTACAGGCATGCAAAAACATGCAATGGCTGGGAATTAAATGTAACATATGTCTAAATATTTTGTGGTTTGTACATGATCCTTAAAGCAAAACCTGTGGTTTGACCATGCAGAGCAAAGCAACAAGCTCATTTTAAAGAGACACTGTCACCTTGCCCACTAGCATAGCTCCCAACTGTCCCTGATTTCGAGGGACTGTCCCTGATTTGGAGCAATGTCCCTCTGTCTGTCATTCCTCCTCATTTGTCCCTCATTTTGGTCTGATCTATATAGATGTATATAAAATGCACTTTTTACCTATCAAAAAGTGTTTTCCAGCGCTAAACCTTTCATCTGATTTCTAAACTGCTGCATTTGTAAATTCCAAAAGTCAATATAAAGGAATAATAGTGGTTAAAAAAAAAACACTTGTGGGTTTAATCAATCTTGTTTTTTTGTACAATTCTCCTTTAAGGGGGCGTGGCAAGGGGTGTGTCCTATGCCTTCATACTTTTGCTGATAGGTGTCCCTCATTCCCATCTCAAAAAGTTGGGAGGTATGCCCACCAGGGCAAACTGACAATATCTCTGCAAAGGACCCCCCTCCTATACTGACCTTGACACTGCTCCTTCTGGTGACATTACCCTGCACCTCTGATAAACAAGGGAGTGATGCGACCAATCCCCAGGTCTCTGACAACAGTGATTTCAGTACTGGCAGCAAGAGAGGAAGAAGCAGTGAGGGAGCACAGTCAAGTTGAGCAAATTGAGGTCGGCATGGGCAAGTTGACAGTGTCTCTTTAAGGACAGCCCCATTATCATTACATATTCCGTTCTACCTGCATCCTCCTGGTGCTCTGTTCAGCTGTTGGGATTGGAAGAAGATACCCAGTACCTATGGGTGCAGGGAACTATGTCACTCACTCCCCTTCCGCTCATGTGACAGTATTGGTGGTTGGTGATTAGCAGCTTGTAGGTTTGGCCCAGGCTCACTGCCCACAGGGGGAGGAGACTTACACAGAGACTGGTTGATTTATTAATGTAATGATGGTGTGGAAAGAGAACACCGGACTCTACAGACATGGCCACACCAGACCAGAACACTTACAATGAACTAAACAGAGATTATGGTGCACAATGGAGACGCCTACCAGCATCTGGCAGGAGACGGGGCTGGAAGGCAGACCAAAAACCAGGCCCGACACAGGAAGACTACTGATGGTACATAGTTTGAGTCCCTGCTTTGTCCCTACTCTACAAGAACCTGACACTATACTACTCCAACTGTCCCTAGCCAGCAGGAGATCTGTCCCTATCCTACCCACTACTCTGAATGTGTGTCAACTCCAAGGGGACAGTGCCTTTTATAAGCACTGCCCACTTAAAAGATGGCCACCAGGTCAACAGCACCCAATTGGACAGCTGCTTTCATGAAAAGTCCTACGGAGGCCTCGGGGGGACCCGCGTTCCAGTTCCCCCTTGTCCTCTTCCATCTTTGCATGGCAGCCACTGAATACCACCACCTTTGCAGGGAGGCTACACTGCTCCTGCCTACAAGCTCATGAACCAATGCTGTCATATGGAGATGAGGAGAAGGTCCTCAGCCCTGTGTAAGAGTTGTTGCAGAGAAGCAAAGGGAAGGCATGTGCAGCTGGTGATGCAAGCATGAAAGTGAACATGTTGCTTTGTACTGCATGGGCATAGATTAGCACAGGTTCAGTTTCAAGTTAGCTTGTCATGGGAAAAATACAGGACTGCCAATGCTAACCAATTTCTGCAAATGCCATGATGGTAATCCTTTAGCTTTAATACTTTCATTGATGCAGATCAAATATGCAGAGCATGTAAGTAGGGCTTAGTACCAAGTAGTATCAATTAGGTTGGACTGTCTTTCTCCTTTACAAATCAGGGGCCAAACGGTTGAGAGCCATCACACAGGTTGCAGACGAGAATTGGGAGTGCACCCTTCGGGGTAGACCTGGTTCAAGCCAGAGAAGAGATGGTCGGCATCCCCTTGTTGAAATTTGAACTTGTAACAAACAGTGTCACAATTGTCTCATGGAAAGATGGAGGTGTTGTACATCTTCACAGGAAAGAACTTTGCACCCTGTTCATGTTCACAGTAAAACTAGCTTGTCATGTGGGCAGTTGTTTATTTCAGGAGGTCTCAGGCTGGGGGTACATAACTAGCAAAGATGGCGGATTTCTCCGTAATACTGTTGTTTCATTCCTGTTGCAGAAAGATGGTGGGAAGTACCTATGGCCAGCACGATCATTGCTGTCAGCGAGTCAGGGTCCAGGCCCTGCTTACAGAGCAGACAAGTCAGAATTTCTTCCAATCATCACAGGCCATTGATTTAAGTGTTGAAGCAAGATGGCCAGCATCATAGCCAGACAACTAATATTTGCAGAAGATGGCATCAGCATTGGCAGCCCATGGGTTTATCTCATAACAGTTTTACTTTAACTTAAGAAAAAAAAAACAGTTGTGCCGAACCGGAATGTTGAAGTCCAAAGCAAGTTTATTCCAATAGAGCAGGGTTTCTCAACCAGGGTTCCATGGAACTGTAGGGTTCCTCCAGAGGTTGTTAGGGGTTCCTTGAGCAATGAGCAATTTCTGCCTCTCAGATAAGTTTACCCTGACACCATTGATCTTTTTAGCTATCTGTAAGGGGGTAATTCTTCCCAATGACACCACAAGTGTATGGAGCATTCCTCCCACCGACCACCACACTAATGTATCATGGGTTGTAGATATAGTATTTTTTAGCAGGGGTTCCCTGAGACTGGAAAGCTATATCAAGGGTTCCTCTGGGTTACAAAGGTTGAGAAAGGTTGCAATAGAGGCTACAAGCAAAATCTCAACTACAAGTGGAATGGGCTCAAACTATTGGATTCACAGGGGTATTAAAAGCAGCTTGTAGGCACGCTTATCAGCAGCTGGTTGCTGCAGCTGACAAACTTAAAGCTGACTGCTTGGATTTGCTGTATTGATTGATTGCTCTGCTGCTGCACTTTGCACCTATGTTAGTAAATAACCCCTAATATATTAATGTTAAGTGTAAAAGGCTAACATCCATCTGACTTCTTAGAAGAGGTCATCATAAAACATGCAAGTAGCTTTATCTAGGAGGGATCTAGCCATCCCTGGTGGTGCAGCATGCTTCGTATTGCATCATAGTATCTGTCTAGCAGTTGGTTTTCTGTATACACAATCCAGATATTGTTGTCCTTGTACCTTTCCTTGACCACGTCTCTCCATTTTGTCCTTTGGGAAAACGTAGCATTCCCAAAGAGAGGGCACAGTCAGCGGTCTACATAGCATTTTATTTTTCCACCATTACAGAGGCTCCAAGTTTCCTGAGCGAACATGTAAAATGAAAATGCAGCTTAGGGCCAGTCATGTATGATCCTCCGTCAGGGGCCGTCTCTGCTAAACGTATTAGTCTGAAGCCTAATGGCTTTTAGCAGAGGGAGGGGAGCATGGTTATGTATTTAACCCATGTCTGTTCAATGGAAACCTTGCAGCAGTCATCAGCGGCCCTGTATATGGGCCATATTATACATTACTTGTATTCACCAAATTCACATGTTATATAGAACTATTCAAAATAACACTGGGATAATGATTATGCCAACCATCCTTTAGAAATCATCAGTAAGTCCTACATACTGTAAGTTATGGGAAATCTCTGTAACAGTGATTACATTTTTTAAAAAATGTACAAGTTCTTAGATTTAGAAGCTGTATTTGTTTTTTTAATTGCTACCTTTGTCCCTATTTAAATTGATTGTAAACATTCAGGTTTATATTTTTTTTACCCCCTTAGTGACAGAGGGTAAAACAAATCAAACGCCTGAACACGATTTTGCAACTTTGACATGTGTTAGTAAATCTGTGCATATCATCACTACTACTACTTTGTGCATCCAGGTGAGTTATACCACTTTTTTGTTTTTTTGGGCAAACTGGGCTTTCTTAAGAGCCCTTTCACACTGGGGTGGGGAGCGGCGTCGGCGGTAAAACGCCGTTATTATTAGCGGCGTTTTACCGTCGGTATGCGGCCGCTAGCGGGGCGGTTTTACCCCCGCTAGCGGCCGAGAAAGGGTTAAATACCACCGCAAAGTGCCTCTGCAGAGGCGCTTTGCCGGCGGTATAGCCGCGCCGTCCCATTGATTTCAATGGGCAGATGTGGTAAAGGAGCGGTATACACATCGCTCCTTCACCGCTCCGAAGATGCTGCTGGCAGGACTTTTCCTCGGGGCTTTCACACTGGAATGCAAGCAGCGGCACTTTCGGGTTGGTTTGCAGGCGCTATTATTAGCGCAATAGCGCCTGCAAACCGCCCCAGTGTGAAAGGGCTCTTTTGTGGTAAATGGTAACGGATATCTCCTAAATTTTTTTTTTATTAAAGGAAAACTGGCCGAAATAGTAAAAAAAAAAAGCTTTTTATTTTTATTTAGCTGTATATTTCTTACTTTTACCATAATATACCAGCAAAGAATAACCCAAAATAAATTCTCCTTCTCCTGACGATTGCAGCGATACCCCATACACTATATTACCAAAAGTATTGGGACACCTGCCTTTACACGCACATGAACTTTAATGGCATCCCAGTCGTAGTCCGTAGGGCTCAATATTGAGTTGCACAATGAATAGGGAAGGGGGGGGGGTGTTTTGGAGGCGCCAACGCTGGTAATACCATCACGTAAAGCATACACTTACTGGTTCGTAGGTTCAGATGGGGTGGCGATGTCATGGGGTGTGCTGGTGTTCAGGTGCAGGCTCCCGTGATAATCCTTCGGCTTAGGAGATGTAAAATCCTGGTTGGAAAAAGGTAGTATAGCGGTGTCCAGTGAAAGCTCCACGCTAACCACCCTGGAACGCGGAAGCAGAAGTTATGTCAGCGGTGCACGGAGAGCATCCAGACACAAATGGGGATAGTACAGGCTACGCACTCGGGGCTCACAGCTCACAGCTCCTTCTACTGGCCTTCAATATTGAGTTGGCCCACCCTTTGCAGCTATAGCAGCTTCAACTCTTCTGGGAAGGCTGTCCACAAGGTTTAGGAGTGTGGCTATGGGACCCAACCAGTAGACGAGAAGGCCTGGCTCCCAGTCTCCACTTTAATTCATCCCAAAGGTGTCCTATTGGGTTGAGGTCAGGACTCTGTGCAGGCCAGGCAAGTTCCTCCACCCAAAACTCGCTCATCCATGTCTTTATGGACCTTGCTTTGTGTAGTGGTGTGCAGTCATGTTGGAACAGGAAGGGGCCATCCCCAAACTGTTCCCACAGAGTTGGGAGCATGAAATTGTCCAAAATGTCTTGGTATGCTGATGCCTTAAAATTTCCCTTTACTGGAACTAAGGGGCCAAGCCCAACCCCTGAAAAACAACCCCCCCCCCCCCCAATAATCCCCCTCAATCAAATTATTTGGACCAGTGCACAAAGCAAGGTCCATAAAGATATGGATGAGCGAGTTTGGGGTGGAGGTCAGTGTCTGACCTCACAAATGCGCTTCTGGAAGAATGGTTAAACATTCCCATAGACACACTCCTAAACCTTGTGGACAGCCTTCCCAGAATATTTGAAGCTGTTATAGCTGCAAAGGGTGGGCCAACTCAATATAGAACTTTGCAGACTAAGACTGGGATGCCACTAAAGTTCATGTGAGTGTAAAGGCAGGCGTCCCAATACTTTTGTTAGTATAGTGTATGTTATTTATTGTTTGTACCTGTAGTAGGGCTCAGAAGCAATGGTGCTAATTCTCCTTTTTTCATTCTACCTAAAACACACTGATACTTATGGCAGACAGGGTTTTTAAACACGTTCCTGTCTGCTATAGCAGTTGGGACTCGGTTTAAATTTGCTGAATAAGCAATGGGCTTTCATGTGGATGTGATTTGTGTGGCTGCAAAGCTGCCTGATCACTTCCACAGCCCACTGAAATAGCGCCCAACCGCTTCTGCCATGTGTCCTGGGCTTCACTGTCCCACATGCTAAGTAAAAATGTGCGATTTGTTTCGGTACGAGACGGAAATTTCGTTTCGGACAAAATTTTTCGGTGTTCGGAGATTTTAATGAATCCGAAATAAATTATAACAAAAATAACAAATTCATTTGTTTCTTTCAGGAGACATGATGCAATAGTTTGGCCCTTTTTTTAAGCTATGAAGCATCCAAAACTAAGCAACAACATAACAAATGATCCGAATAGATTTGGATCCATTTCGTTTTAATTTTGCGTTATTATTTTTCATTATCAACTTGAGCTCTGGAAGATTTTTACCCCCTTCATGACCAGGCCATTTTTTTCTATACAGCACTGCACTACTTTACCTGGCGATTGCGCTGCCATGCAATGCTGTACTCAAACAAAATGTAAATAATTTTTTTCACACAAATAGAGCTTTCTTTTGGTGATATTTGATCACCACTGTCATAGCTCCCAACTGTCCCTGATTTCGAGGGACTGTGCCCAATTTGGAACAATGTCCCTCTGTCCCTCATTCCTCCTCATTTGTCCCTCATTTTGGTCTGATCCATATAGTTGTAGATAAAATTCACTTTTTTCTATCAAAAAGTGTTTTCCAGCGCTAAACGTTTCATATGATTTCTAAATTGCTGCTTCTGTAAATTCCAAAACCCAATATAAAGGAATAGTAGTGGTAAAAAAAAGCACTTGTGGGTTTAACCAATCTTGTTTTTTTGTACAATTCTCCTTTTAAGGGGGCGTGGCCAGGGGTGTGTCCTATGCCTGCATACTTTTGCTCATAGGTGTCCCTCATTCCCATCTCAAAAAGTAGGGAGGTATGCCACTGGGTTTTTATTTATTTGTTGCGATATAAACAAAACATTTTTATTTAGTGCCTACAAACTATGGGATATATATTGGAAAAAAATTTTTCTATACTACTAATGGTGGTGATCAGCCACTTATAATGGGACTGCGATAATGCGGTGGGCAATCTGACACTAACTGACGCTGAGGGGAACTGAATAACTGCCACTGACATCACCAGTGACAATAATACAGTAATCGGTGATAATACTGTACACTGTCACTGTACTAATGACACTGACTGGGAAGGGGTTAACATCAAGGGTGATCAAGGGGTTAAATGTGTGCTTAACCACTTCAATACCAGGCACTTAGACACCTTCCCACCCAGATCAATTTTCAGCTTTCAGCGCTGTCGCAATTTGAATGACAATTGCGCGGTCATGCTACACTGTACCCAAACAAATTTTTTATCATTTTGTTCCCACAAATAAAGCTTTCTTTTGGTGGTATTTGATCACCTCTGCAGTTTTTATTTTTTGCGCAACAAATAAAAAAAGACCGAAAATTTAGTTTTTCTTTGTTTCTGTTAAAATTTTTTGTAAATAAGTACGTTTTCTTCTTCAATGTCGGGCACTTATATGGCTGCACTGACGGGCACTGATACGGTGGCAGTGATGGGCACCGATGAGGTGGCACCAATGAGGTGGCACTGATGGGCACTGATGATGGGCACTGATAGGCGGCACTGATGGGCACTGATAGGTGGGACTGATGGGCACTGATAGGTGGCACTGGTATGCGACACTGATGGGCACTCATAGGTGGCACTGATGGGCACTCATAGGCGGCACTGATGGGCACTCGTAGGTGGCATTGATTGGTACATATGGGTGGCACTGATGGGTACTGATAGGTACTTATGGGTGGCACTGATAGGTGCCACTGATGGACACTGATAGGTGGGCACTGATGGGCACAGATGGGCACTGACAGGTGGCACCGATGGGCAATGACAGGTGGCACTGATGAAACTGATAGGTGGCACTGATAAAATGTATTGGTGGCATTGCTGGGCATAACTAAAACATAATGGTGCCAATCAGTGCCCATTTGTGGGCACCGATTGGCACAGATTGGGCACATTGGGCACATGTGGATGGCCATGGGGTACATACCTGGGCATCCACATGTTGCCCCTTCCCTGGTGGTCCTAGTGGCGATCCCTGGTGGTCCAGTGTGGTGATCTGAGGGGGGGCTGCGCTGATAAACAATCAGGGCAGACCCCCCCCTGTCAGGAGAACCGCCAATCGGCTCTCCTCTACTTGCGTCTGTCAGACGCGAGTGAGGAAAAGCCGATCAACTGCTCTTCCTATTGACAGTGTGATCAGCCGTGATTGGACACGGCTGATCACGTGGTAAAGAGCCTCCGCCGGAGGCTCTTTACCAAGATCGGTGGAGCGGTGTGTCGCTCCACCGATCGCTGCGATGCGCGCCCCCGTGGTCGCACGGCGGCATGTTATCCTGCTGGACGTCATATGATGCCCAGTCAGGATAACGGAACCACTTCCCAGACGTCAATCCGCTATAGGGCGGGCGGGAAGTGGTTAAAGCATACTTGCCAACTGTCCCGGATTTCCTGTGACATTCCCGGGACTTAGACGCTATTCCCGAATTTGCATTTTCTGTGAATGCTGCCATTAGGCTACAGCACCCATGTGAATGAGCCCCATGACCTCACTCACATACGCAGCTTTATTTAACTCAAAGCGGCTTTATCTTTCAGATTTAGCAGGGATTTTGTAAGTTATGTTGTGTTTGTGTCCACTAATAACAATTTTATTGTAATTTTTATTTCTTTTTGGAAAAGGAAATTATGACAAAATAGTCAGAATATTCACAGGAAAAAAAGCAGCTAAATGCAATGTGAGTTTAGAAAAACGGCCATAAAAATGCAGGTAAACGCAAGTGCTTCCATATGAGTTTTTCTTGCATTTTGTATTCTCACAAGTGTGAACAGCTGTTAGGCATGTTTTGTATTCCAATAGACTTGTAAAGGAATACACCTCAAACAAACAAAATCCCATGGACACAGGCCTTTCATCTAGTGGTCAGAATATCTTTACAGGTCATTGATGAGCCTCAATTCACACAGTTTTAGCACAAAGATAAGACTCTCTATTTGTAAACTGCCATTTTCAAATCTAAAATGCAAATAACGGTTATTTTTTTTAGAAAATAATCATCCTTTTGTGTAACCCTCTTATCCCTAATTGTATTGCAACTGTAACTGTCTCCTTTTTATTTTGCAAGGCTCTGCGCAAACTGCCATAAAAAAAAAAAACTGGTGCCATTAAAAAAAAAAATAGAATTTTTTTTGCTATAATAATGTTAGTTGTGTGAACTGAGCCTATTAAAAATTTATATTTGAAAAATCTCTGTTAAACTAGAAAAAAAATGTTCATTTTTACAGTTTCGTAAAGTTGGTTGAAAAAAAAAAAAAACTGTCAGTTGGAAAGTCCTCTGTGATGTCATCACCTGCAGGAATAAAAAAGCCAGCCAGTGCAGTGCTCATCAGATGCCTAGTAGGAGCCACACTGAAAGCATTGCTGAGGTGTTTGTCCTGCGATTTTCAGATTGTTATTGTCTTTAGTGAAATTATTCACATATATATATACATTAACATCAAATAGGCATCTAATAGACATCTAATATTACCAAGATGTCAAGAGAAAGCTATTCACGACGCTACAACCGTGAAAGGCCATTAGAAAGGCAGAGATACCCATTTCCATATGGTAAGTCATGTGATCCATTTTAATATTATCATTTCCACTTATCAAAATGTACTTTTAATTCATTTTCTAATAGTAGTTTTTAGATTTGATGATTCCCAAAATGAAAATAGTTATTCTCATGAAAGAGAAAGTAATGAGTTTTCAATCAGATCTAATTTTTAGGAAATAGGAGTTTATATCTGAGAACCTAGTGGGAAGAATGGATTTCTTCAGAGGCTCATTTCACTCGGCTTTAACACAAGCAGAAGGAGATCTATTTTTAGACATGTAACGGTTTTTATTTTCAAATCTCACTGGATGGCTCAGCAGAAAATAACTGCCAATCCTTGGAAAACATCCTGGTGTGTTAGCTTTGTGAATGGAGCCTATGGCTAATGGAGCCACATATTATGGATGTAATCTTTCATATAAGATATGCAGATCCTCATTACAGAGCAATCACATAGGTAAAAGAATTAATTATTTCATATTTAAAGTGGAGTTCCACCCACTTTTACAACTCTTCAGCATCCCTCACTAAACTGTGCACTGTAAACAAATTGGATATATATATTTTTTTTCTCAGCACCTACTGTATATCTGCTGTATTCATTTTTCACTTCCTCCTCCCTGGCCGCGGCCCATCGTATCATTTCCTGTTTGCAATGCCTTCTGGGAAGTAGCAGCAACTTCCTCTGAAACTGCCGTTGCTATGGAAACCTGACCTGAAACCTATTACACTGCTTGTGCTGCACTGAGCATGTGGGGCGGCAACTTCCTCTGAAACTGCCGTTGCTATGGAAACCTGAACTGAAAAACCTACTTGTGCTGCGCCCTTTTGCCCCAGAGAAAGCCTTGAAATAACATTTAGATCTCAAGGAACCTCTGCTAAGAATACAGATAAACACATCCTCCTAACATACCTCTCATATAGATAGAGATTCATATATATACATATTACTGGTGATCGTATTTATGATGGAAATCTGGTTAGAATTATAGAAGATTGGCACATGTGTGTCCTGTATTAGGGATTCTGCAGGAGAGTCCCTACACTGGAGCTCCTCCCTTCACACTTCTATGGCAGCAGTTACAGAGGGGTGTTTATTAGGGGGGGTTATTCTCTGTTTTGGATATTAAATACATTGGGGGACATTTATCAAATAAATTAGGAACACAATTAGTCACAAATCAGGCTACATCTCTTTCAGCAAAGTCTCTGCGACTGGTAAACTGACTTGTGTGACTATATTCCTGGGCAGCCAAGTGCAACAGTTTGCAAAGTTCACGGATAGATTTATTACTGAAGATAAGACAGATTTTCACTAAAAACACTGAAAAAAAGAAGGATAGGGGTGTGTGGCGCTACCTGTGCCGGGGTATCCTGTATAGTAACTGTGCCGTGCCTTTAAACTTAAATCTGATAAAAAAGTCTTGCAAATAAATCCATAAAAATAAGTGAAAACTACAAAAAACGCATACCCCCTACCATATAAAGTGATTACACCTTGCAATAACATTGGGAGAGATAATAGCCATCAGAGTCTCCCCCAATGTCCCATAACAAATGGTATAAATCAATGTATACACCCTATACAGTGTCTAATGAAGTGATAATAGATAATCAGTGTCCAACAGGTGAAGCATGTATATAATCAAAACGATCTGGAGTCCATTGTGACCAACAGTCCCATCAGGCAACCAATAAATGAATACAACAGTATAAATAAATAAAAATTGAATCAAAAATGGATAAAAGATGAAAATAATGCGAATAAAAAATGTGAAGAAAAAATGTAAATGGGAAGCTCCAGAATGGCACAAAGTTCTTGTAATTAGTGACTCTCGTGATGAAAACTGATGATATCCAGTGACTTTAGTGCTCCCCCTCAAGGGTCCCCACTCACCAGCTCCTCATACCCCTCCACTGGTAATAGGCATGTAGCAACAGACGATAAAGGGCGTCCCAGATCCAGTGCAGCCGTCACCAGGTGTCTCAGCTCCAAGCAGTGGATGTTGCACCGATCTCTGTATCACGTCCTCATAGGAAAAAACAGGGCTCCCATAGTGTAGTAAGTTTTATAAAAAGGATTTTATTAAAAAACAGCCAATAAAACAGCCAATAAAATCAGCCTGAACTCCCCATGCAAGGGGAACCAGAAAACTCACACTCGATTGGGAGAAAAACATATACAGAGGGAGCTGTGGATAGGAGACATCAGCCGAACGGCGTGCGCCTCAGCTGCGTTCCAAGCTCGCTCTGAGTTCCGGGTGTGACGTCACATCCATTTTTGGTTCAATTTTTATTTATTTATACTGTTGTATTCATTTATTGGTTGCCTGATGGGACTGTTGGTCACAATGGACTCCAGATCATTTTGATTATATACATGCTTCACCTGTTGGACACTGATTATCTATTATCACTTCCTTAGACACTGTATAAGATGTATACATTGATTTATACCATTTGTTATGGGACATTGGGGGAGACTCTGATGGCTATTATCTCTCTCAATGTTATTGCAAGGTGTAATCACTTTATATGGTAGGGGGGTTTGCGTTTTTTGTAGTTTTCACTTATTTTTCTGGATTTATTTGCAAGAGGTTTTTATCAGATTTAAGTTTAAAGGCACGGCACAGTTACTATACAGGATACCCCGGCACAGGTAGCGCCACACACCCCTATCCTTCTTTTTTTCAGTATCTTATCTCACCCCCTTTGGGTGGTGCGATTCTAGGGAGTTTGCAGACCGGTCTATCTGTGAGCGCGGAAAATTTGTGTTTGCTAGTTCACTAAAAACAGACACAGAATTAAGAAGTGATCAGGGTCAGGATTACTGCAGTCGCAAGTGCAGCCAAAGAAGGAGTTTAGGATTTAGGCCCCTTTCACACGAGGCGGACTCCGTTTCTACGGAGCCCGCCTCGGTCTGCCGGCTCAGCGGGAGATCTGTCCACTGATCTCCGCTGAGTCGGCGGATGACAGGTCCCTCTCTGCTCACTGAGCGGGGAGGGGCTTGTCAGGCGCCGCTGCCGCCTATGGAGGGATCGGATGAAGACGGACAGCATGTCTTCATCAGATCTCACCCCATCCGATCCGCTAGCGACGGACCTGGAAGTAGGGCCATCCATCTGCTTTTAGCGGATCGGACCGGGTCGGATGTCAGCGGACATGTCTCCGCTGACATCCGACGCTCCATAAACTAACATGGAGCGCCCGTTCAGGTCCGCTGTCAAAACTGACAGGCGGACCTGAACGGTCCGATTGTGTGAAAGGGGCCTTAGGCTCTAACCTTGTAATAAATCTCTTTCATGATTCATCTCACTGCTCCTGTTTAGCACTGCTTTACCTTGCAACAGGATTGAAAAAAAAGAAGTTTAAAGAACATTACTTGGAATTTGTCTTTTAATTGTTATTATCTTGTTTCTTGTTATTGCAGGGCAATATTCTCCAATACCACAAAGGAGAAGATCAAGATCCCCACTGCGGGACAGAGAGACCGAACATCAGTTTCACCGGAGATGTCACAATCGCATCATCCGAAGATACAGAACGCAGTTATCGAACATGACTGAAGATCAGCTGCGGCAGAGACATCAGGACCCCGACGTTCCAATGGAATATACGCCGCCTGAGGTCGATCGGAACCAGCCAGATCCGGGGAGCATCCAGAGCCCCCATCTTCATGATCAGCAGAGGGAGGAGCATCCTACTTGCAAAATCTGCCAACAGCAATTGGAAGAGGGAGCAGAGATCCGCAGACTATCTTGTTCCCACCAGTTTCATGCCCTTTGCATCTTCAGATGGGCACAAGAGAGGGATTCCACCTGTCCCATCTGCCAGGAAAGGTTCCCTTGGTATATGACGGTAAGTGTCTTACATCTGTTTTTTTTTCTCCCACATTTTAAATTTGATTTTCTTTTTATTAGCTGAATAAAATGATATAAACTTATTTAGTTGATTCATAATCTTACCTTTGGGAAACTCTTAATAATGTAATAAATGTAATTTCTCTCTTTTCACATACAGCGTACAATTGTCATAGAGAATTATGGAACCATGAAGTTGATGATCCCTGGCTCACTCTGGGCCAGCCGGGCCTCATTTTCCATTGGATTTGACAACAGAGAACCAACTATACAAGGACTGCCAGGTAAAATATTAATACAATTTTTGTTGGGTTAGCGGGAAAAAAAGCCTTCTGCTGTGTGAAGGAAGCTTGGGTTGGTTACAAAATGAAGAATAGATTTGTAATCATTCAGCAGGAACCGGCCGGCATTCGGTCAGTGTGTACAGCAGTCTGTCCTACAGATCATTAGACTGGCTTTTGTCGAAGGCACATTCTGGAAAACCAGCATCCAAAAGCCCTCACAGCCAATCAGCTGATCAGTGTATTCTGCCGGTGGGGGAGGTGAAGTCCCCATGTCAGAATACAATAGCACAGCGGGGGAGGTCGCCTCACCAATGTCGCTTGTGTTGGTCGGCAATCTGTCAGTTTTTTTTTTTATTCAACCTGCTGGGTTGAATGAAAAAAAAAAAATTGTAGTACCGGGGCATAATAATCATGTCTGCTGCTTTATTCAAATTGTCTACTTAGCTGCCAGACAACATTCAGCTGTTAAAGGGCTAGTCCACACAAAATTGATATCTAAGTGAAGAGGAGTGAGTAGAATTCTCACTACTGGTTCCCCAAGAAGAAATAAAATGCCACACACATGGGGATCAATGCATCCTCTATATAGATATACAAATGATTATACCATCTGCTGATGAACATATTTATTATGAACATTAGGTTAGAATTGCAGATAATTGTCCTGTGTTTGTCCTGCCCTGGAGTTCCTTGCTCTAAACATCTGTAGCAGCAGTTACAGAAGGGAGTATATTCTCCATATTGGATACAAAATATATTTAATAACATACAGAAAATAATAGAAGGACATTCTGCCTGGACATTCTCCTGCTACTGAGGATAATGTCCTAAGGTCACCACTGTGACTTTACACAAATGAAAAAAAGGTTAAAAGTAAAGAAATAAGATTTGGAATGTGTCTTTAGCATTAGACAGGAGGGAAGCCTCTCCAATTTACTAAACATCATTGTTTTTGCAGGCCAAGATTCTCCTATACATCATATCAGAGAATCCAAAACTTTAATATGGGCCCGTTGGCCTGAAGAACAAGAGCTCCAGAGTTCCAGAAGCGTCCAGAACACTGACAGAAACAGCTCTACGGTGGACCAGAACCAGGCAGAACCAGGGAGTGCCCAGACTCCACCTCCTTGTAACCAGCACAGCGATGAGCTACCTGAATGCAGCGTCTGTTTACTGGAGATAGAAGAGGAAGACAAATCTTCTAGACTACCCTGTTCCCACCAATTCCACAACGACTGTATCACCAGGTGGATGGAACAGAGCAGAACATGTCCACTCTGCCGGGACGGGGTAAATCACCATATATGGGTAAGTGTCCTACATCGGTTATTCTTTTCTATCACTTATACTATTTCTGAATACAAGTGATTGTTTTTTTAATATCTGGCAAAAATATTTAGAAATGATTTTGTTCATTAAGAGCATTTTCTTTACGAAACCCTTTGATAAATCTAACTTTTCTTCTCTCACCTACAGTCTGCGTTTGATCTTCCAAATTACGGACGGATGGCCGCTATCATCCCTGGACTATTATCATCTCTACAGCCACCAGTTAGGATGGACTTTGATCGTGAAGCACTAACTTTACGAATTCATACACCCACCAGAGATGAATAAGGGAACAATTTCAGCAGCAGTAGGTAAGCCATGCCTGATAGAAGGATAGATTTCCCCCCATTACAATAGTTTTCTTTACAACTAACAAAATGATCACTTATTGAAAAATAGGGATCCTTATCCTTGTGTGATAGCTTTGTGAATAAAGCCTAATGACACCGAATCCCATTAGAGTGAATGTAATCTATGAGGTTTGCTATAATGCAGGTCCTTGTTACAGAGCGATTAGATGGATAAAATCTATCAATAAATTGGTGAATCAGATAAATAAAGCATTCTACTCCGTGAAGGAAGTTACAAAATGAACATTAGCTTTGTATTTGCTCAGAATCATGTCCGCCAACTGATTTGGATTGTCTGCTTAGCTGCCAAAGGCTATAAAGCTCTTACAGGGCTAATTCACTAATATTTGATACCTCAATTGTTGGTAAATGGTGGAGGTACGGTGGAGGTACGAGTGAAGCTCGTTCCCCAGGAAGCAATAAAACCTAACAGAGGTTCTAAGCTTTCCCTGCTCTATGGAAAACAAAAAAAGAAATTATTTTAGTGGATGATTCATTAGCTACTGTGGCTGAATCAGGATATGAATGCAAGAGACAAGAACCTGTCCACTGTGACGGCAGAGGGTTACTTGGCTAATTCCGATTTGTGTCTTTTCTCCCAAAACTGCCTCCTTGACCACTGTTGGGTGACAGTGATTGTTTTGTTAGCTGGTATAATTATTTAGAACATTTCTTTTGCTCATTATTTATACTTCTTTTATGAAATCCTTAATACATGTTTCTTCTCTCCCCACAGATACAACTGCTGAACTGAGGATAGATTTCATAGATAGTGTGTTTGTTGTGTTTGCGGTGTGTGTGTGTTTGGTACGGGCAGCACAGTGGCATAGTGGTTAGCACTCATGCCTTGCAGCACTGGGTCCTTGGTTTCCTTGGATATTACCTGCATGGAGTTTGCATGTTCTCCCTGTGCCTGAGGGGGTTTTTCGCCGGGCACTCCGGTTTCCTCCTACACCCAAAGACATGTTTAAAAGGTGTGGTGAATGATTAGAGTAGGGACTGGCCAGAGAGGGATTACTTTGACGCAGTTGGCCAGCTTAAACATACATTGCAATGTGTATGTGAACTAAAAATCCCTGTTCTTATGCAAAGTGTATTAGAAAGGGTGTATAGCAGTGTGCAGAGTGTTCATTCAGAATTTTTAGTGTTAACATGTGGTCACACCCCTTTATCACCTGAGATATATATATCTATATATAGGTATATATATACATAGTTGCCAACAGTCCTGAATTTCCCGGGACAAGCCCGATTTTGGGTCCCTCGTCCCGATCGGAGGCTGTCCAGAATCGGGATTTGCCCAGGGAAAGTCGGGAATGTTTGCAATTTCCATTTTTTGGGAAGCGGGCTTCAGTAAAATGGCGGCCGGTCCCGCCGCCGCCGCTTGATCGCTCCCCCTTGTGTTCAGTAGAGAGAGGAAGATCCGTGCAGCCAATGAATCGGCTTCTCCTCTTGCACGGATCGGCCCCTCCCCTCTCCACTGAACACACGATCAATGAACTGAAAGCTATATGAGGCAGGTAAGTAGATAATCAGGAAGTTGGAGGCTGTAGGAGACAAAGAGGGAGCTGATCGCTGAGCTGGGAACTGTGGGAAGCAGAGAGGGAACTAGTCGTAGACTGGAAGCTATAAGAAAGGGAGCTGTAAAAGGATCATGAAACTGTAATGCCGCGTACACACGAGCGGACTTTACGGCAGACTTTGCCCGGCGGACTTTTCAACGTACTTTACGATGGACTTTCTGAATGAACAGACTTGCCTACACACAATCCACCAAAGTCCATCGAATTTGTACGTGATGACGTACGACCGGACTAAAACAAGGAAGTTCATAGCCAGTAGCCAATAGCTGCCCTAGCGTCGGACTTTTCGACGGGACTCGATTTCGACGGATTGATTCAAAACATGTTTCAAATCTAAGTCCGTCCAACTTTTGAGAAAACAAAGTCCGCTGGAGCCCACACACGATCGAATTGCCTGACGAAAACCCGTCCGCTGGGCAAAGTCTGCCGTGAAGTCCGCTCGTGTGTACACGGCATTAGTTGTAGGAGACAGAGAAGCAGATGAAGCAGAGAAGGAGATAATCCTAAATCATGTAGGAGGAAAGACGAGGCAGATTGGTTGTTGGCTCTGAACCATAAAGACATACAGGAGGCACAGTGGACCCTGATTGCTGCCGTGAATGGACAACAGAGCAATGTGACAACATACCCTATAAAAGCTTGAGATGCAGAGAAGGCACGGTAGTAGCTAAACGGGAAGGAAAGAGAGAAGAGAGAGGTCATATGCCGATTAAGTATTGGGACGGGAGAGTAAGAGATGGCAGATTTGTATAAATATGGTCAGAAGAAAGAAAGTGAGTGTCAGAATGTGAACTGATCAAAGATGTGTGAGGGCACAGAGGTAATCATACATTGGCAGAAGAGAAAGAAGGCCAGAGGTCTGATCATGACCAGAGGATAGATGTGGCTGAGGCTGAGTATGATCTGATCACAGGCTATTGTTAGAGTAGTTAAAGTGGCTCTGAACATGACTGAGGGCAGAAAAGGAAGATAATCGTAATGGTAGCAAAGATAGATAGGGGACAGTGGGAACAGATGTCTGCTTTGAGGGGGTCTGCACTGATGAGGGGGGTCTGCACTGATGGAGGGGGGTCTGCACTGAGGGGATCTATACTGACTCTTCTGGGGACACCTGATGCAAGGACGGACTCTGCTGGTGGCACCTGATGTAAGGATGGACTCTGCTGGTGGCAGGTGACAAGGCAGGTGACACGCACAGGGATCCCACTGATTCTGCATTATGGTGAGTTGAATAATTTATTTTTATATTACAATGTAATAATAGAAATAATGCGCTTCAGTCATCCTGACACCATAACAATCATGGTGCCGGGGTGATTGAAGAGCGAACACCAGGTGTTTGAAGTATCTTTATCTGCTGATTGTTAAACTTTCTAGAATACACATATTTCTATTGTGTAGGATCTGGGGCTGCTGTCCCTTCATTCCTCTCTCCCCCCATTTCCTCTCCATCCCTTATTAATCTCAGACTCTAACCACACCCCTTTGAGCCACGCTCATTTAAGCCACGCCCACTATTTCACATTTTTCGCCGTGGCGCGCTTCGCGTGCCGCAGTTTCGTTTTTATTGCTAAGCCACGCCCACAAACGCATGCCCCTGCCCCCTAATTATTATACGGCTCCGCCTACAGCCAAAAAAGTGTCCCACATTTTTATTTTGCAATGTTGGCAACTATGCTGATATATATATATATATATATATATATATATATATATACACAAACATGCGTTAGCTGACACTGATACTAATTCAAAAAATGTTTGTTTTTCATAATCCTACCAAAAATAAATATAGGGACCCTGAACTTTGACCTCAACCTTTGACCCTGACCTTGATCTTTGACCCTTCCCTAACACTAACCCTGACCTAGATTTAACCTTGATCTATCTATTTTTTTCTTTTTTTTTACTTTTATTTCTTTTTACACACTTTTTTTATTTACATCTTTATCTTCTGCAAGGATAGGAAGATACGCTGGAGTTGTAAAGTACAGTTGGTCCAGAGCTTAGTAAATGAGCAGAAGCTCTGCTGACGTCCATCATCCAAACATGAGCAAGCAAAAATGTTGTTTTTTGTGATTGGGTATTCTTTGCAAAGAGAAGCCTTATCTCATCTCCTAAGCTTTGGAGCAACTGCACTTTGCAAAGTGCACAGTCTATTTGCTTTTAGTAAATCAACCCCAATGCATCTTCCTCTCCATTCAGAAGAGGAAGTAAACACAGGGGTGGGCTCACAGTGGCTGATCACTGTGATAGCCAATCAGAGGCTATCACAGCGATCAGGTGACCCGGTTCCGATTGTTAGTAGGAGACCCGGGGCTCCCAAGAGAGGTGCACATATATGCGGTCCCACTAGAAAAAAAGCCCAGTCCAGTGAGGCCACATATATGTGTACTGTCGATGGGAAGAGGTTAAAAATAACACACATGCCATATTTACCTGCTCTGTGTAACAGTTTTGCACAGTGCAGCCCCGATCCTCCTCTTCTGGGGTCCCCCCCCCGCTGGTGCTCCTCCCCCCTGTCCATTGTCCTATAGCAAGCAAGCAAAACTAAAAAGAATCACTGTATTACCCATATTTGAGTTGCTGAGCAAATAAAAAGAAGAGTAATAACTGATAAGATCACAGAAGGGAGTGGGTGGTTCCTGTATAATAAGGGGTAGGGAAGCCATGAAAATGGGTATAATATAAGTGGGACTGCCTAGAAGGTGGGCATGTAAAGTGTGGGGGGCTGTGTGTGTGTGGGGGGGGGGGTGACTGGGATGAATATGTTGATATGTATGGTACAAATAAACTGTAAAGGCATGAAATACAGTAAAAAAGTTCTAACACTAGCAGTAAAAAGGGTCGCTGGTTCGAATCCCAACCACCACACTACCTGCCTGGAGTTTGCATGTTCTCCCTGTGCCTGTGTGGGTTTCCTCCGGGTACTACAGTTTCCTCCCACACTCCAAAGACATGCTGGTAGGTTAATTGGCTTCTGTCTAAATTGGCCCCCAGTATATGAATGTGAGTTAGGGACCTTAGATTGTAACGCTTGTAATAATAACGCTACCTACATAGGGCATCCCATTCATTTTGTTGGGCTGCCCTATGCATGGCAGAAATGCCAAAGCAGCTCAGGTAGTTTTTTGAGCATTGAACTTCTTTTTGATGCATTTGGCCCACATCTTTCAGTGTGGAATACACCTCGTAGGCTTGCAGCTTTTGGGCTGCCGTTAACAATGACCGGCACCATTCAAGCTGCTTTTAATACCCCTGTGAATACGTTTTTAACACATTTTGTAAATGTTCATGAAATGCTCAGGTGTGAATGGGGCTTTAAAGCACATAAAATGCAAATCTCAAAATAACTGAAGACATGTCCTTGTTTAACCACTTCAATACCGGGTACTTTTACTCTCTTCCTGCCCAGGCCAATTTTCACTTTAAATGACAATTGCGCAGTCATGTAACACTGTGCCCAAGCAAAAGTTTTATAATTTTGTACACACAACTAAAGCTTTCTTTTGGTGGTATTTAATCACCACTGGGTATTTGGGTATTTTTTTTTTTTTTTGCTAAATAAACGAAAGAAAAACAGAAAATTTTGGAAAAAAAATGTGTTTTTCATTGTTTCTGTTATTAAAATTTTGCAACTTAATAATTGTTCTTCATACATCTCAGCCAAAATGTATTCTGCTACATTTCTTTGGTGAAAATAACACAAATCAGACCATATAATTTAGCCTCCTTTCACACGAGGCGGACTCCATTTCTACGGAGCCCGCCTCGGTCCGCCGGCTCAGGGGGAGATCTGTCCGTTGATCTCCGCTGAGCCGGCGGATGACAGGTCCCTCTCTGCTCACTGAGCGGGGAGGGGCTTGTCAGGCGCCGCTGCCGCCTATGGAGGGATCGTCAGATCTCACCTGATCCGCCAGCGACGGACCTGGACGTAGAGCCATCCGTCTGCTTTTAGCAGGTCGGACCGGGTCGGATGTCAGCGGACATGTCAAGCACTTTTCTGCAGCAGAAAATTACATTTTCCAAACTGAATTTGGGGCCCCCGTATCTTGAGGCCATTTGGTGCTAGGAACCAGCTTTGGATATATTGTAATGCTAGATCCACTGGGTTTGCACACCAAATTTGGGGTTCCTAGCACCAAGTGGCACCAAGATACTGTAAGTAGAAAAGAAGGTCAACAATACCCATTTGCAGCCTCACTGTGCTCATTTGCAGCCATAGGTCCCTCAAACTTTAAACTCGGTAGTTAAGGGTTCCTAGATGCCCCCTAGCTGCAGCCAAAATTTGGGGTCTCTGGACCCAAAGGGTACCGAAATAACATTGCTGCAGATGGACACAGTTGACCGACTTTGGGGCCCCGTATCTCGGGGCCACTTGGTGCTAGGAACCCCAAATTTGGCGTGCAAACCCAGTGGAACTAGCACTACAACATATTCAAAGCTCCTAGCACCAAGTGGCCCCCGAGATACGGGGCCCCAAAATCAGAAAATCTGAAAATGTCATTCTCTGCTGCAGAAAAGTGCTTGACTCGAGTATAAGCCGAGGGGGGCATTTTCAGCACAAAAAAATGTGCTGAAAAACTCGGCTTATACTCGAGTATATACGGTACTTCCTGCAACAAACAATGAAAAATATTTTCCAGTGTATCCTCAAGCATTTCATTTTTTTTTGGCACATTGTGTGAAATAGGTGTGAATAGTAGGATAAAGAATGTCATTTCAACACGAGTATTCGTTGCCTGCTGTGTTGTCTTTAGCCTTGTAATTATGGCAAAAGGGTTCTGAAATTTGTTACATGACTTGTTCCAAAATCAGTATTGTAGTATCGCATTGTATTGTTAATCCAAGATGGCCTCTTGCTGTGAAAGGGTTACGAATTGTGGCTATAATTAGGAGATCCTTATCCAGCATTTTCTCCCTTGTTAATGGGAATTTCGTGCTGTTCTCAGACCGACTGTCTCTAAGTTCCTCTAATGAAAGGAGTATCTTAATACTTTTTTTTTTCCCTGTGACCTCTAGATAAAAAGACCCCAGTCTGCTTAGCTATTTTAGTTGCTGAAGTTTGCCATATATTTATAGTCAATACATTTGACATGGGGTGGAAGCAATCTTTATTTTTCATCTGTCAGTATATGGGACACAGCTGTCTTTCATTCAAGAGTAATGTCACAGCACTTTACATGACTCTCGGTCAAGGGAAGATATAATGTTTTGCAGTCAGTTTTATTTTTTACATTTTATTTTTTTTTTATAAACATTTATAAACTGATATTTTATAGATTTATTTATTTGTATAGAATTTGCATTTTACAGGTACGTTTTTGAAAGAACTCATTGCTGCTTGAATTCTTGTTAGCTGTCTGTGTATACCCGATAAAGCCAATATCTAAGCTGTGAAAGAGAATGGGGGTATCTTACTTTTGAGTCATTCAACAGTTCATGCCGTAAATACAGCGCCTTGAAAAAGTATTCATACCCAGGGGCGGACTGACCATTGGGCCACTCGGGCACTTCCTGAGGGCCCTGGGCCACTAGGGGGCCCCATCAGGGTTGCCAGCCTCAGTAAAACCAGGGACAGTATGTATAAATCTGTGTTTTTTTTACATCTGTGTGTGTATACTGTGTGTAGATGTATGTGTATACTGTGTGATTGTATACTGTGTGTGTGTATACTGTGTGATTGTATACTGTGTGTAGATGTATGTGTATACTGTGTGATTGTATACTGTGTGTGTGTATACTGTGTGATTGTATACTGTGTGTGTGTATACTGTGTGGCCCCATAATCTCTGATTGCCTGGGGGCCCCATAATCTCCTATTGCCCGGGGGGCCCCATGAGTTATCAGTCCGCCCCTGTTCATACCCCTTGAAATTGTCTACATTTTGTCCTGTTACAACCAAAAACGTAAATGTATTTTATTGGGATTTTATGTGAAAGACCAACACAAAGTGGCACATAAGTGGAAGTGGAAGGAAAATGATAAATGGTTTTCAAAATTTCGTACAAATAAATATATATATATAAATATGTGAAAAGTGTGGCGTGCTTTTTTATTCAGCCCCCCTTTACTCTGATACCACTAACTACAATTTAGTGGAACCCATAGCCTTCACCTAATTTGTACATAGAGTCCACCTGTGTGTAATTTAATCTCAGTATAAATACAGCTGTTCTGTTAAGCCCTCAGAGGTTTTTTAGACCGCAATGGCTGGCAGACCAGGCTGTCACAGAACAGGGAATGACTGATCTGAACTCCTATTGGGCCACCAATACACAAAGTGCATCCATCCCTGTGGTCTGGGATGCCTTCAAGGCTACCATGTGTGGCTTGTTTGCTGCGGCCATAGGGCAGGCCTGCAAGGCATCTCACTCCAGACTGGTGGCTGCGCAGGAGGAGCTTTGAGTGGTGGAGGCGGCTTACTCCGCATCCCCAAGCCTGAAAAACACGCTGCCTGGCGACACAAGGCCAGGAAATTAGACATGGTATTACTCGAAAGAACCCAGAAAAAACTGTTATATCAAAATCAGCGACTCTTCGAATTTGGCGACAAAAACAGTCGCCTGCTAGCTACCTGTCTGGACTGAACTATCACCAGATAGATCGGACTATCACCGGACTATCAGCCATGCAGCATCTCTAGAATTCAGAACTTGTGGGGAGGTCATGGGACTGACGACTGGGGGCCTGGAAGAAAAGGTTTTCTTATACACGGACAACATGTTGATATATTTGGCGGACCCCCAGTTGTCACTCCCTACTCTCTACTCCCTACTGGATATTATCCAGCGCTTTGGGCACTTTTCTGGCTTCCAGGTAAACTTGGACAAATCCCTGTTGTTTATGCTAGACTAATCCACCCCAATTACACCACCACCCTCATGTCCATTACAGATTGTACATACCTTTCGCTACCTAGGAATTGAGATACAGCGGCCTATCTCCTCATACATCAAAATTATTTTAGATCCACTCATTAATAGAATGAGGAATACTCTTAAGACCTGGGCCAATCTTCCACTGACGCTGCTGGGTAAAAAAAATATTTTTAAAATGATCTTTTTACCATGCTTTCTGTCAATGTCATGTCAATGTCTTTAAATTTGTTTTTGGGGATGTATATTGGAGAGTTACTCAGAATATATATTCTAAATAACTCTCCAATATACATCCCCAAAAACAAATTTAAAGAAATTGACATGATTCTTATTAAATCTATTTGGGGGGGAGGGGTGACTAGAGTAGCAAAAGACTCGTTACAACTACCTATTTTGGAGGGGGGGGGGGGGGGGGATTGGTGCTCCCTTGCCTTTGAAACTTATTATGTGGCCTCACAGCTGGCCCATGCACATTGGTGGTTCTACCCAGAGGAAAACAATGCGGCAACAGCATTGGAGGCAGCCATCCTCACTTCCTATGAATGTCTCCAAAATCAAATACATCGTCTCTCAGCTAGGGGACGGGAGGGTACGAAAGTTTTATCTATGACCCTACGGATATTCAAGCTTTCGAAGCTACTGCCATCCAGTACGCATATTACGTATTCCCCTAATGCTCCCTTGTGGGGTAACCCAAGTCTAACAGAATTCTTCTGCAGAACAGACGGGAGGTTCTGGTTCAAGCGGGGGGTTAGATTAATTTCCCACCTATTTATAGTGAACGTTTTTCGCTCCGTTGCCGAATTTCGCAGGGTCTATGGCCTATTTCCGATATCTGCAGATACGCCATACCGCCACGACACAGTTTGGCCTTCGAAACATAGACATCCAACTCTCCCCACTCGAACGTTTTTTGACTGACCCATCTCATACTAAATTCGTATCCACGTACTACAAAACTCCCCTTCGTACTACGACAACTAGGATTAGCACCACAGAAAATAAATGGCGCTCTGACATACCGGAGCTAACGGAGAATATTTGGCAGGAAGTGCTTCCCCTCCAGGTATCGTCTCTCATCTCATCCCGTGATAAAGTCGTTCAAACCAAATTATTATACAGGTCCTACTTTACACCTTGTTTACTCGATAGACTAAAGAGATTGCCCTCTGCAACATGTTCCCGATGTGGCATGGCTGATGGTACATTTTTCCACTTAATGTTGGAGTGCCCACTGATTAGGAAATTCTAGTTGGGGGTCACGGCCCTTATCAGCTCCTTCACTCAGTTGCCTAACATCTGTAATCCCCTGAGATGCCTGCTGGGATATATAGATGATGACGGTATATCTAAGAATGTACTGTACAAACCTTTCTGAGAATTATCCTGTTTTATGCAAAGAAAACGATAACTATGCATTGGAAATCCCAATCCTCACCTACTATAGCCTTCTGGCTCACAATAGTCAATCAAGCTATACCTCTATACAAATTGACGTATGAGGCCAGAGGATGCCCAAAAAAGTTTCATAAGATCTGGAATCCATGGGTTAGTTCAGATTGCACTATACCACCTGCTCCTTGACTTCCCTGAAAATGTTAGTTGACTTCTAGTCGTCATACTGGAATTTAGAAGGTAAAAATGAAACTCCTGAGGGCTCTTGTCTCTACACCCCTCTCCTCTTTTCTTCTCCCCCCCCTCTCAACTTCTCTTTCTCACCTGTTTGTTGGTCTACTTTTCTTTTCAAGACGCAGATAGTTTGTTGGTTTTAATTGCATTTGGGACCCCAGAGCCCACCAGAGGGTAGGTACCTACCAGAGGGTAGGTATCCTCAGGGGTTAATATTATTTAGGCTTGGCTCCTTCTTATGAATACCTACACTTCCAACTATAATTTTGGGGGCATTGGGGGGGGGCTGATTGAGAGTTAGCCGGTCACAGTGTGATCCCTCTTGGGGTGACGGCGGATTCTCTCTGGTCCCCTCCAGTTACTCCAATGAAGGTAAAGGGATATCCCCTTTTAGGCCAAAGGTCATAATCTCTATGAAAATTTGCTATGGTCACAGACCGGAGCTAAATGCCTAAAATTTGTTGTATCTTGAGTTGCTTAGCCCCATTGGCATCCATCTGTATTTGATATGTCTAAACTATCTTTATGACTCATGTTTTGTTTAACCTTTTTTTTGTGTAAAAATCAATAAATATATTTTGAAAAGGTAAAAAAAAAAAACGAAACTCCTCTTTTGATCTGTACTCTCTGATTGTATACCATGTAACTACTCCCACTTTAATGCTTTATACGTATTTGTGTATTTGTCTGTTTGTTCCTTTGTATGTAAACAATAAAAAGATTATACCTTTAAAAAAAATAAAAATAAAGTGCAATAACTAAATGAATAAACATTTGCATATGACATAAAGTGCAATGGGGCAATGCAGTGCAAAATTTTAAAATCCCACAGTTCCTTCAAAATGACATAATAGTCCAATATAACATGATCTACAAAGTCCAATAGTCCTTAGAAATATAGATCAAAGTGGGAGAATCACCCAAAGTGTCTTCAAATATATTTCATCCTATAGTGCTCATCCTTCACCAGGTGAATAACCTGCTCACCTCAAACGTAAAAAGAAATCGTCTGTGTAATACTATGTTCGGGGTACAAATCCACCGAGACCAGCTCTTTAATCCTCTTAATTGAACTCCTGATGGTTCTATCCTCCAACTCCACCAGCATGAGTTACACTTTCCCCGCAGGGGGCACAGACACACAAGAGACACAGACATAGTGTACTCCTGCTTAAAAAAAACTTTTATTCTTGCATATAAAGACATACACTTATTAAAAACAGAGCTTGATAAAAGCATTCGGTATCATCAGTCTAACACTGGCTCAGCTCCCTGGCAAGTGCATGGTGTGACATCATGGGCTTGGCTCCTTGCTATATGTATTGCACCCTTGTGATTGGGCTTCCTCAGTAGGCCTTGTTTATAATTGTCATGCGATCTGCTGGAGGTGAGCCGGAACACTGATCAGTTTTTGGCTGTGTCTGATGGACACAACCGATGACAGATCTCGCTGCAAGCACGCCAGACGCGATCCGTGAAGACGTCATATATGACATCACATGTGATTGATCGCAGCAATCACATGGTACCGGCAGCAATCTGGTACACTGTGTCTGATGGACACAGCCGGTGGCAGATGGGGGCACAGTACAGTATGTGATATGACGTCCACCCGGATCAATGAACGTCCCGCCTGGCTGTCATTTTGATATACACTGAGAGAAAAAAGTATCTGATCCCCTGCTGATTTTGTACGTTTACCCACTGACAAAGAAATGATCAGTCTATAATTTTAAAGGTAGGTTTATTTTAACAGTGAGACACAGAATAACACCAAAAATATCTAGAAAAACACATTTCAAAATAGTTATAAATTGATTTGCATTTTAATGAGTGAAATAATTAATTGATCCCCTATCAATCAGCAAGATTACTGTCTCCCAGGTGTCTTCCATACTGGTAAGGAGCTGAGATTAGGAGCACTCTATTAAAGGGAGTACTCTTATGCCCCGTACACACGGTCGGATTTTCCGATGGAAAATGTCCGATCGGAGCGTGTTGTCGGAAATTCCGACCGTGTGTGGGCTCCATCACACATTTTCCATCGGATTTTCAGAAACACAAAGTTGGACAGCAGGAGATAAAATTTTCCGACAACAAAATCCGTTGTCAGAAATTCCGATCGTGTGTACACAAATCCGACGGACAAAGTGCCACGCATGCTCAGAATAAATAAAGAGATGAAAGCTATTGGCCACTGCCCCGTTTATAGTCCCGACGTATGTGTTTTACGTCACCGCGTTTAGAACGATCGGATTTTCCGACAACTTTGTGTGACCGTGTGTATGCAAGACAAGTTTGAGCCAACATCCGACGGAAAAAATCCTAGGATTTTGTTGTCGAAATGTCCGAACAAAGTCCGACCATGTGTACGGGGCATAAATCTCAGCCTGTTACCTGTATAAAAGACACCTGTCCACAGAAGCAATCAATTAATCAGATTCCAATCTCTCCACCATGGCCAATCTCTCAAACCATGGCCAAGAGCTGTCCAAGGATGTCAGGGACAAGATTGTAGACTTACACAAGGCTGGAATGGGCTACAAGACCATCGCCAAGCAGTTTGGTGAGAGAATAATCGCACCAATTGCAGTCGTCATAAGGCGGCGGGAACACCCAGGGAAATCACCCGGTGACCACGCCCCATGCCTATATAAGTCGTCGCGCACCTCGCACACAGCATTACAGCGGGAGAGAGCCTCGTGTCAACATCGGAAGAAGAGAAGAGGGAACAAGACGACGGAGAAGACCAAGCCACTGATAGCAAAAGAGCGGCAAAAGAGCAGAAGATAGCAGAGGAGCCCAGCAGAAGAACCGGAGAGCGGGAGAAGAACCGGAGAGCGGGAGAAGAGACCGGAGAGCGGGAGAAGAACCGGACACCGGGAGAAGAGGCTGGAGAGAGTGAAGTGGTAAGAAGACCCCCAAAGTCGGAAGAAGACCCCCGGAGCTCCCTAATAAATTACTTTAAAAACCTGTGTAGTGTGTTTTTTTATTGACACTTTTTCCCCCAGGTGAATGGGTAGGGGTACAATGTACCCCATACTCATTCACATAGGGTGGGGGGCCGGGATCTGGGGGCCCCCTTATTAAAGGGGGCTCCCGGAGTCTGATAAGCCCTCCGCCCGCAGACCCCGACAACCAACGGCCAGGGTTGTTGGGAAGAGGCCCTTGTCCTCATCAACATGGGGACAAGGTGCTTTGGGGTGGGGGGGCCGCAGGGCACCCCCTTGCCCCAAAGCGCCCACCCCCAATGTTGAGGGCATGCGGCCTGGTACAGCTCAGGAGGGGGGGGGCGCTCGCTCGTCCCCACCCCCTTTCCTGACCGGCCGGGCTGCGTGCTCGGATAAGGGTCTGGTATGGATTTTGGGGGGGACCCCCACTCCATTTTTTCGGCGTAGGGATTCCCCTTAATATCCATACCAGACCTAAGGGCCTGGTATGCTCCCAGAGGGGAATTCCCTCTCGCGCTGGCTGCAATAGGAAAATGTGTTTTTCCTATTGCAGCAAGCACGAGATGTACAGTACCCTGTCGTTGAGAACCAGCGCTATGGGATCGCGCTGGAAACATTCTCGCGGGCAGGTACTGTAGTTTGTACAAAAGTCCGATGGCTTTGTGTACACACGATCAGACTTTGCTCCATCTGACTTTTGTTGCCGGAAAGTTTGTCCGTTCGCACAGCCAACAAAAGTCCGATGAAAACCGAAAAAGTTTGTTCGATGGAGCGTGCACACGGTTGGATGTTGCCCCAAAACAGCTAATTTGCATGTTTGTCGTCAAAAAGTCCGATCATGTGTACGGGCCTTTAGAGAGGATCTGCAAAGAGGAGTGGGACAAAATCCCTCCTGAGATGTGTGCAAACCTGGTGGCCAACTACAAGAAACGTCTGACCTCTGTGATTCCCAACAAGGGATTTGCCACCAAGTACTAGGTCATGTTTTCCGAAGGGGTCAAATACTTATTTGCAAATCAATTTATAACTTTTTTTAAATGCATTTTCCTGGATATTTTTGCTGTTATTCTGTCTCTCACTGTTAAAATAACCCCCCCCCATTAAAATTATAGACTGATTAGTTCTACTTTCAATTTAAATTATCACATTAAAATTATTTACAAAAAAAATTGGAAATCGTAAGCTGTCAGTCAGTCTAGAAAAAAACTGGAGCTCTTAATTGGAGTTTACCTCCTGGTTGTAAATGGATTATATTCCTATACAGTACATTGCCTTTTATGTATACCTTCCCTTTTTATGTAGACGATCACCTTATCTGAATATCCTGTGTTGTACATAACTCTCCCAGCTTTGTAGCAAGTTTGAGTATCCCTTGTACCATGAAGTGGATTTCCTGAGGATGAAGATGGGGTTTGACCTAGCAGTGCCCCACAAACTGTGGTAAGGGGACTAGTCAGCTGAAATATGGTCTCAGCATCCAAGAAAAACACCTGTCTGTCCTTCCTCTTAACCTTTGCCAAGAAAATCACAGCTGAGATTCCCAAGAGCGGCCAGACAAGTCCAAGCCTCCGTTCTGCTTGCACACATCAGGTAAACTCAGTCCACAGCAGCCTGCCCACTTCCTCGGTCAAACTAAAGGGTCCCAAAGTGGCACGTAGGTGTGCTAGAATCATACCGTTTACTGTACGAGTTACTTGACTTCATTAGCTTAAGTTATTATGGTCCAGAATTCAACTGCTTTGTAAATACAAGGACTCATTGAGGTTTTAAACACTTGCTTACTGGGCACTTAAACCCTCCTCCTGCTCAGACCAACCTTCACCTTTCAGCGCTGACGCACTTTGAATGACAATTGCGCGGTCATACAACACTGTACACAAACTAGATTTTTATCATTTTTTTCACACACATAGAGCTTTCTTTTGGTGGTATTTAATCACAGCTGGGTTTTTATTTTTTGCTAAACAAACAAAAAAAGATGGAAAATTTTGGAAAAAAAAAAACATGTTTCATAGTTTGTTATGAAATTTAACTAACAGGTAATTTTTCTCCTTCATTGATATGCGCTGATAAGGCGGCACTGGTGGGCACTGATAGGCTGAATTGATGGGCACTGATAGGCACAGTTAAGGCGGCACTGATAGGCACAGATAAGGCGGCACTGATGGGGACAGATAAGGCGATACTGATGGGCACAGATAAGGCAGCACTGATAGTCACTGAAAAGATGGTACTGATGGGCCCTGATGGGTGGCACTGATGGGAAGCAATGATAGGTGGCACTGATGGGTGGCACTGATGGGCACTGATAGGTGTTACTGATAGGTACCACTAATAGATGGCACTGATGGGCACTGATAGGTGTCACTGATAGGTGGCACTGATGGCCACTGGTAGGTGACACTGATGGGCAGCACTGTTGATGAGGCACTGATTGTGGGCACTGATAGGTGGCACTGTGGGCACTGATGGGTAGCACTGTGGGCACTGGTAGGTGGCGCTGGTGGGCACTGGTAGGCGGCACTGTTGTGTACTGCTAGGTGGCACAGGTGGGCACAGATGAGCTGGCGGCAGCTCTCCTTGATCAGGACCGATGTCCCTCTCACAGCCACCGGTGATCAGCTTTTTTTTTCTCCTCGCACTGTTAGCGCGAGGAGAAAAAATAGCCGATTACGGCTCTGTTTACATCACATGATTAGCTGTCATTGGCTGACAGCTGATCACATGGTAAGGGGTCGGGATCTCATAGATTCGCTGATCACAGAGCGCACCGCGCGCGCCCTGCAGGAGCCACTCAAGCCGCTCGGGCACGGAAAGACGTCAATAGACTTCCAGCAAAGTAGGTCCGTGTTGTAGCCGTCATTTGGCTATAGCGCGGATCTGAAGCAGTTAGCTATAACTAAAGCTGTTTGTCTTGAACGGAACTTTTTTTTAAAAAATTCATCATAGTTTGTTTGTCTCGGATGACAGAATCAATATGTATTAGCATAACATTTTTAGACTGGTAATGTTAATCTTCTCTTTTGAAAATGTTGTATCCTGCTGTCCTTCATGGAGCAATACTTGGATTCATTGACCTGGAGTGATTAGAGGGCATCATCACCTCGCCTCTCCACCTCGACCAATCAGAAGACACTTTACATACATTGAGAAAAGGCAAAGCGGTCCCTGAATGGAGCCCATGTCAAGCGGCCGGCCTCCTGGGTTCAGAATGCAGCAGGGCAGCCACTTGACACGTGACCCAGAAGCTAGTAGGGATCACTGTAGTAGCGGTGTTAACTATAGTGATTTTCAGCTTCTAGGGGGCTCCCACAAGTATGATACATACATACTTTTTCAAACTGGACCAATGTAACATGCCATACCTGCAATTTATTATTGATTCAAAGATGCTTTATTTGATTGTTGCACTCATCCAACAAGTTTTGGGGCTTTAATATATCGCCTTCATCAGGTTTAGGTAAGATTTATTAGTGTAAAGTACAAGCTGCTGTCACTGATATGTTAGTTTCTGTACTGGTTAAATGTGGCCAACTCAAAGAAAAAGATCTACATTTATACATAAGGTAGGATGGAACCACTGAGTGCAGGGGGGCACAAAGAAACCAACACTCCTCATAGCAGCAGTTTCTCTTTAACCACTTTCCATCCACGCTATAGCCGAAAGGCGGCTACAGCGTGGACTAAATTTGCCGGGAGGGCGTCCATGGACATCTTACCATAATTGTAACTACACTATCGTGAGAAAAAATAGCAAATAAAAAAATAATATAGTATATACACGTAGCCAGGTGCTGAACTACAGAAACATAGAGAAAGAAACATATAAAATTGAATAACACATATATGTGAGCTGCTAGTGCTGCACACCCCAAGATGTTATACATAAAGGAAAATTCCCTCACGGGGTATTTTAGCAGCCAAGAATAATATTAGACAATGAATGTATTTCATTTTTTAATTAAAAATCTTTTATTGTATCAAAAAGTAATTTGCAAATTCATGAAAGTTGTAAAAAATGAGCTCTGGCAGTGACATGAAAATAACATTACCCTTCATTCATGATTAAAACACACATTACATGGAACCCGTTGTATACATATTACTACAACGTGGTCATCCACATGATACCCCTATGCGTTTCGACCCTTCTAATTGTGGTCTTCTTCATGGGTTGCAGGAAATCTTTTTCTCCATCATCATAAATGGTAAATATACACCATTACATATATGGTGAGACGCAATGTATAATAGAAAATAATGTTTGATTATGAAAAATGTTTTTTCCTTCTCCCGCATAGATAGCTAAAACCCACCCTGAAGAAGACCACAGTTAGAAGGGTCAAAACGTGTAGGAGTATCATGTGGAGGACAAAGTTGTAGTAATATGTAAACAACGGGTTCCATATAGTGTGTGTTTTTATCATGAATGATGAGTAATGTTATTTTCATGTCAATGCCAGAGCTATTTTTTTTTAAATTTCATGATTTTGCAAATCACCTTTTGACACAATAAAAGATTTTGAAAAATTAAATACATTCATTGTCTAATATTTTTCTTGGCTGCTAAAAAACCCAGTGAGGGGAATTTTCCATTTTGTATTAGAGAAGGAAACGAAACATTGTCCTCTTTACAAACAGTTTTACTTTCACTTTCTACTGCTATGCTGATGTTGTGTTGCACTATATCCTCCAGTCAGCAGGTGGAGAGCTATAGCCATGAAAGTTTACAGACTTTTATGCAGAACACTAAGGATCATGGGAATTGAAGTCAGAGACATCAACCATAGAATGGGACTCATGGATCCCTATACTATAGAACCCTGAGGGAGAGAGGGAGTGGTGGAATATCTTTTACCATACTGCACTAAAAGCCTCTTCCCTATGGTAGCATGGGAGTCCATATGAGCACATCAGCCTGTGTCCACACATCTCTGTAGGAAACCAGACAGGCGGGGACCGGAGGCTGGGGCCTGATAGCGGTTACATACACTGGAGCTGCACTGCACAGAACGCAGTAGTCAAATCAATGTCGCCCTTACTGCAGGGAGACTGGAGTGAACTCTCACACTTCCCTCTTTCACTTCTGAACACCGGCAAAGGGGCACCTTTCCTATAGCGGGAGTCTACAGCTGCAACACAGGGACTGGTGAGAGGGCACACTGCCCAATACTCGCACACTGGTAGCAGAGACTGAGTCACTGCACCGGAAGCAGGATACTTAGTACATAGCACCTACACTTTATACTGGTTCACCAAGACTGTTGTTAAGTGCACCAATGCTGCTTACGGGTCCCAATATTAGCTAGAAGAATGGCACTGCCCCCAAAAAACCCATTCTACAAGCCGCCCATCTACTACTCACATAAAGGGTACCTCCGTCCAGTTAGCCTAGGCCACATATGTCAAACACAAGGCCCATGGGCCAAATCCAGCCCCCTGGGCCTTATCATGTGGCTCTCGCACCCAATTTTGCAGCCATAACGTGGCGGAACTTCATTCCACCACCTCCGGTTATCACCCTCCGCTACCACTCCCCTCTGTCACTTGCAAACACAGAGGCCTTCTGTGTTCATAAGGGAAAGCTTTGCTTTCAGCGGCTCCTGCAACTAACAGATCCCTGCAAGCACTCACGACGGGGACAGATATCCAGAATCTGAGAGCAGACTAGCACAGCACACATCTGAACTCTGCACTCTGTACACAACACACTCCTAAACTCTGCACTCCATGCATAGCACACCCCTGAACTCTGTGCATAGGGCACCCCTGGAACTGCCTTCTGTGCATAGGGCACCCCCTGAATCCTGCGCTCTGTTAATAACACAGTCTTGAATGCTGCACATAGCATAATTTTGAACCCTGTATGTAAAGCACTCCTGAACCCTGCACTCTATTCGTAGTGCAACCAGCCCTTTAAGGGCAACCATACTGCTGATGCGGCCTGCTGCAAAAATGAGTTTGACTCTCCTGGCCTAGCCCTAGCATAGCCACCCTCAATGCACATTGGCAGTATAGTCTTCTTAACGCAGTAAATCTATCTGTCCATTTTACTGATCTTGCTACTGTTGCACTTGCTCCTGGTGCATAGTGTCATCCTATAACTACTGCTGATTACTGATCATAGCATATGTTTAGTTCCACTATTACTATTGCTAGGATCTGAAGCCATTGAGGAGGCCAAAGCAATGAACAGAGAACCTATCCTGTCCAGCAGCTCCTGTGGGGGTAGCGCTACAAACAATTGCTAAATAAGTCATATTGTAACTGAATGTTATTAAAATTTACCTTTTTTTCAATCTGTAGTTTTGTCGTTTTCTGTAAAACGCAATGCAATATGACAACTTGGAGACGTTCTATACACAGATAGTGTACAGAACACCCCCCAGAAATGTAATTTCCTCCTTGTGTGGTTGGCTCACTGATTTTCCCAGAAGTCTGCAGTAAGATACAAGTCAGATTTTGGGCATCCCCTGCAACAAAAATGAAATTTTTGGTGAGATACTCCCAAGGGGAAATCAAATCTACAGGGATGCAGACACTGCCACTTTCTCATTAGAACCCTGCAATTGAAGCAGCTGATTGTTAAAGAAGAAGTATGGCCAAAGCTTTTTTGCCTATACTTCTCCTGTGGGTCACAGGAGTGCAGTTCGTCTTACACTCTTGTGACCCATTTTGAGCTGAAAACGGGCTTTAGCCATCACATATGGTCGGAATCCGCCCATAAGCCTGGATCGGCAGCTGGCTCGGCTTCTCAGCGAGCCGCCGAGAGCCTGAGTCAGCAGCTCCTGCCCCCTCCATAGCTCAGTTCTCCAGTGAGTGCTGGAGATGCAGAGTATAGAGCTGGTACATAACAGTCACCAGCTCTCTGCAGACTGAGGACCAAGAGCTGAGCGATCAATGGTGTTTGATCGCTCAGTTCTTGGTCTTAGAGGCGCAGGGGGGCAGCTGCAGCTAGGTGAGTATGGTTTCTTTGTTTTTTCGATTCCCATACTTTTCTTTTCATTATAAAATCACTCCCATTCACATTTATTTTACACGCGAACACACAAAGAACTATTTCTTCAGAAAATCAAAATTTATACAAGGGGAATTTTTTTTCTCAACAAAAGTAGATTCTTTAAAAAGTACTCTTTAAAGCTATACTCCAGGAATCGAAAATATTGTTTAAATACAAGAGACATGTGTATTCTTACTTGATTCTTGGTGTGCTTTGTGTATTTCTTCCAAATCTGTGCAGTAATCCAGTGTGAGATTTTACCTCTGTGTAGGAGCTTCCTGTAATACAGACCGATCATTGCTGCTCTCTCTCCTTGTACGGGGTGACTAGTCTTGTCTCCGCCCCCCTCCTGTTGTTTTGTACAGGTATGCCCCGTACACACGGTCGGATTTTCCGAAGGAAAATGTGTGATAGGACCTTGTTGTCAGAAATTCCGACCGTGTGTAGGCTCCATCACACATTTTCCATCGGATTTTCCGACACACAAAGTTGGAGAGCAGGATATAAAATTTTCCGACAACAAAATCCGTTGTCGGAATTTCCGATCGTGTGTACACAAATCCGACGGACAAAGTGCCATGCATGCTCAGAATAAATAAAGAGATGAAAGCTATTGGCCACAGCCCCGTTTATAGTCCCGACGTACGTGTTTTAGAACGATCGGATTTTCTGACAACTTTGTGTGACCGTGTGTATGCAAGACAAGTTTGAGCCAACATCCGTCGGAAAAAATCCTAGGATTTTGTTGTCTGAATGTCCGAACAAAGTCCGACCGTGTGTACGGGGCAGTAGTCTGTAGTGGGTGTAGCTTCTGAGCCCTCCCACAGCTCTATGTACAGCACAGTCACGGGCATCCATAGAACTTTTTTTCAGGGGGGGGCATCATTTTAGGGTCACCCATGCGCCGCCCCTTTTTGACAATGTCATTATCACATTGTCATGGTCAGAGACTGCAGGCGTAGTACAGTCCCTAGGATAAGTAATAGTTAATGTCCGACAGGCCCTCTTAGCAGACCCAGCAAAACTACAGAAGTGATCCCTCTGGCTGGGCATTCGCTCACTCTGGGTTCCCCGGGGGTGATTCTGGTCAGTAGTGTAGCATGTCTGTATCTTGGCAGTGGCTCAGTCTTTCTCTCTCTGGTAGCGCTGGGTAGCGTGGCTGTCTCTCTGGCGCTGGGTAGCGTGGCTCTCTCTGGTGCTGGGTAGTGTGGATCTCTCTGGTGGCGCTGGGTGGCGTGGCTCTCTCTGGTGGTGCTGGGTAGCATGGCTCTCTCTGTTGGCGCTGGGTAGTGTGGCTTTTTTCTCTGGTGGCACTTGGTAGAGTGGCTCTCTCTGGTGGCGCTGGGTAGTGTGACTCTCTCTGGTGGCGCTGGGTAGTGTGGCGCTCTCTCTGGTGACACTGGGCAGCGTGGCACTCTCTCTGGTGATACCGGGCAGCGTGATGCTCTCTCTGGTGACACTGGGGAGCGTGGCGCTCTCTAGCTTCTGCCCAGCACACGCCTCTTTGTCCTGTAACCTCCTTCCTGTGGAAAATGGGGCCGCCAATCTTCGGGACTACATGTCCCATGATGCTCTCCTCTCCTAATCTGCTTTGATTGGCCCTCAGTTATGGCTAATGTGGAAGGAACGTCTCTTCTCCCTGACAGGAGAAAGGGGGGGCAAGTGGGGGAAACCTCTGACAGCCAGCAGCTCGCCTTCCTCCTGACACAGCACCTCCGAGTTCTCTGCTGGACTGAGCAGGGAAAAAAGCCTGCAGTCACACTACACTAATGGGGGGGCTTGACAGCACCTTGATGGTGTCACCCCGCTGGCTGCCCGCACCCCCATAGCGACGCCACTGTGCTGAATGTGCCGGTCTGATCCCTGATTACAGGGGGGGGCACTTGACCCCCCTTGCCCCTACCTGCAGATGCCCGTGAGCACAGTGATGATGTCACTGCTAATTTTATAGGTAATATATGAAAGTCCAGAGGCATTTGGTACACACAAAGTGTATTTATTTCCTCCTTTGTGGAGTATGTCTCAATGAAACCTGAGAAATATGGGGGCTGGTCGCTGCTGGAATGGGTGGGAGAAGTAAAATGATGATGATGATGATGATGAATGCTATTGGCTGATTGTAACCAAAGAGGAGGAGCAGTAAAAAAGCTAGAACTTAAAGTGGAGTTCCACCCACTTTTACAACTCTTCAGCATCCCTCACTAAACTGTGCACTGTAAACGAATTGGATATTTAAAAAAAAATTTTCTCAGCACCTACTATATATCTGCTGTATTCATTTTTCACTTCCTCCTCCCTGGCTATGGCCCATCGCATCATTTCCTGTTTGAAATGCCTCCTGGGAAGGGGCAGCAACTTCCTCTGAAACTGTCATTGCTATGGAAACCTGACCTGTAACCTATTACACTGCTTGTGCTGCACTGAGCATGTGCGAGATCCGCAAGGATGAGATCCAGCAAGAAATACAGTCTGGCTTCAGATGCCCACACTTAAGATGGCCACAGCCTGCTGTAAGTTTATAAAATAACAAACTACTGCTATAAGCTAACAAAACAGACATTAGTTTACAGACAAACCTTACTAGAATACATTAAGCGTGTGTATTATAGGGGTATTTTTATTTAAAAAGTATAATTTCGGGTGGAACACCACTTTAACAGCCAACTTACCTTATGTATAATACCGTTCGACATGAAGATTCGATGAAGCAGCTAAAAACATGCGATCGCTGTGAGGGGACATTTACGGTCAAATGCTCCGCCCATGGGCTATAGAAGAATTCTAATGTTGTTTGACTAGTAATAATAATTATTAACTATAATTAGGCTTAATGTACACAGGACGTTTTTACAACCTCTCCTGAATGATTTAACTTGACAGATAGTAACCCACATTTAAAACATCCGTTTTGGCGCGTTTACATGCCACATTTATCAGCGTTTTGCCGCGTTTGCGCTTAGAGTTTTTTCAAAATAGCCAAAAATGAAAAACGCCTGTAAACGAAGCGCAGCTAAATGCGAGTTAGCGCGTTTAGCTGCGTTTAGAAGCGTTTGGCGCTTGAAATTCCTCTAAACTCATCTCAACTCTGAACTAATTTTTTTGCTTTCCAAAAAAGGCCTCTAAACTCAACGGCCTAAAAACGACATTAAACGAACCTGTGTACATGTACACATAAGATAACATTGGATGAGTTCAGGGGCAGCTGAAAAAAGCGTCCAACTGCCTCTGAACGTCCGTTTACCAGCAGCAGTGTACATGGGGCCTAATTATTACTAGTCAAACAACATTACAAATCTACTATAGCTTGTGGGCGGAGCATTCGACTGGAAATGTACGATCGTGGAGTTGTACAGTTTAGCTGCTTCATCTAATCTTCTTAGAACATCCGACAGACACTATAAGCCTTCAACTGACAGATTCGACCTTAAAGTGGAGTTCCACCCACTTTTACAATTCTTCAGCATCCCTCACTAAACTGTGCATTGTAAACAAATTGGATATTTTTTTTTTTTTTCTCAGCACCTACTGTATATCTGCTGTATTCATTTTTCACTTCCTCCTCCCTGGCCGCGGCCCATCGCATCATTTCCTGTTTGCAATGCCTTCTGGGAAGGGGCGGCAACTTCCTCTGAAACTGCCATTGCTATGGAAACCTGACCTGAAACCTATTACACTGCTTGTGCTGCACTGAGCATGTGCGAGATCTGCAAGGATGAGATCCAGGAAGAAATACAGTCTGGCTTCAGATGCCCACACTTAAGATGGCCACGGCCTGCTGTAAGTTTAGAAAATAACAAACTACTGCTATAAACTAACAAAGCAGACCTTAGTTTACAGACTAACTTTACTAGAATACATTAAGCTTGTGTATTATAGGAGTATTTTTATTTAAAAAGTATAATTTCGGCCGGAACACCACTTTAACCACTTGACGACCGCCTCACGCCGATGTACGTCGGCAAAGTGGCACGGACAGGCAAAATCACGTACAGGGTACGTGATTTGCCTTCCGCGGGTGGGGGGTCCGATCGGACCCCCCCCCGGTGCCCGAGGCGGTCGTCGTTTGTCCAGCGGCGATCGGTGATGAGGGGGAGACCATCCGTTCGTGGCCCCCCCCTCGCGATCGCCGCCGGCCAATGAGAATCTTCCTTTGCTGCTGTATGCTAAACAGCAGCAAAGGAAATGATGTCATCTCTCCTCGGCTCGGTAATTTCCGTTCCGGCCCGAGGAGAGAAGACATCAATGTGAGTGCACCAACACACACACACACAGTAGAACATGCCAGGCACACAAAACACCCCGATCCCCCCCCCGATCGCCCCCCGATCCCCCCCCAATCACCCCCCCCCCCCTGTCACAAACTGACACCAGCAGTTTTTTTTTTTTTTTTCTGATTACTGCATAGTGTCAGTTTGTGACAGTAAGTGTGTTAGGGCAGTTAGTATTACCCCCCTTTAGGTCTAGGGTACCCCCCTAACCCCCCCTAATAAAGTTTTAACCCCTTGATCACCCCCTGTCACCAGTGTCGCTAAGCGATCATTTTTCTGATCGCTGTATTAGTGTCGCTGGTGACGCTAGTTAGTGAGGTAAATATTTAGGCTCGCCGTCAGCGTTTTATAGCGTCAGGGACCCCCATATACTACCTAATAAATGTTTTAACCCCTTGATTGCCCCCTAGTTAACCCTTTCACCACTGATCACCGTATAACCGTTACGGTTGACGCTGGTTAGTTTGTTTATTTTTTATAGTGTCAGGGCACCCGCCGTTTATTACCGAATAAAGGTTTAGCCCCCCGATCGCCCGGCGGTGATATGCGTCGCCCCAGGCAGCGTCAGATTAGCGCCAGTACCGCTAACACCCACGCACGCAGCATACACCTCCCTTAGTGGTATAGTATCTGATCGGATCAATATCTGATCCGATCAAATCTATACTAGCGTCCCCAGCAGTTTAGGGTTCCCAAAAACGCAGTGTTAGCGGGATCAGCCCAGATACCCGCTAGCACCTGCGTTTTGCCCCTCCGCCCGGCCCGGCCCAGCCCACCCAAGTGCAGTATCGATCGATCACTGTCACTTACAAAACACTAAACGCATAACTGCAGCGTTCGCAGAGTCAGGCCTGATCCCTGCGATCGCTAACAGTTTTTTTGGTAGCATTTTGGTGAACTGGCAAGCACCAGCCCCAGGCGTCAGGTTAGCGCCAGTACCGCTAACACCCACGCACGCAGCATACGCCTCTCTTAGTGGTATAGTATCTGAACGGATCAATATCTGATCCGATCAGATCTATACTAGCGTCCCCAGCAGTTTAGGGTTCCCAAAAACGCAGTGTTAGCGGAATCAGCCCAGATACCTGCTATCACCTGCGTTTTGCCCCTCCGCCCGGCCCAGCCCAGCCCACCCAAGTGCAGTATCGATCGATCACTGACACTTACAAAACACTAAACGCATAACTGCAGCGTTCGCAGAGTCAGGCCTGATCCCTGCGATCGCTAACAGTTTTTTTGGTAGTATTTTGGTGAACTGGCAAGCACCAGCCCCAGGCAGCGTCAGATTAGCGCCAGTACCGCTAACACCCACGCACACACCGTACACCTCCCTTAGTGGTATAGTATCTGATCGCATCAATATCTGATCCGATCATATCTATACTAGCGTCACCAGCAGTTTAGGGTTCCCAAAAACGCAGTGTTAGCGGGATCAGCCCAGATACCTGCTAGCACCTGCGTTTTGCCCCTCCGCCCGGCCCGGCCCAGCCCACCCAAGTGCAGTATCGATCGATCACTGTCACTTACAAAACACTAAACGCATAACTGCAGCGTTCGCAGAGTCAGGCCTGATCCCTGCGATCGCTAACAGTTTTTTGGTAGCGTTTTGGTGAACTGGCAAGCACCAGTGACCTAGTACACCCCGGTCGTAGTCAAACCAGCACTGCAGTAACACTTGGTGACGTGGCGAGTCCCATAAGTGCAGTTCAAGCTGGTGAGGTGGCAAGCACAAGTAGTGTCCCGCTGCCACCAAAAAGACAAACACAGGCCCGTCGTGCCCATAATGCCCTTCCTGCTGCATTCGCCAATCCTAATTGGGAACCCACCGCTTCTGCAGCGCCCGTACTTCCCCCATTCACATCCCCAACCAAATGCAGTCGGCTGCATGAGAGGCATTTATATATCCTCCCGAGTACCCCTACCCAACGAACCCCCCCAAAAAAGATGTTGTGTCTGCAGCAAGCGCGGATATAGATGTGACACCCGCTATTATTGTCCCTCCTGTCCTGATAATCCTGGTCTTTGCATTGGTGAATGTTTTGAACGCTACCATTCACTAGTTGAGTATTAGCGTAGGGTACAGCATTGCACAGACTAGGCGCCATTTCACAGGGTCTCCCAAGATGCCAGCGCATTTTGAGAGACCCGAACCTGGAACCGGTTACCGTTATAAAAGTTAGTTACAAAAAAAGTGTAAAAAAAAAAAAAAATATGAAATAAAAAAAAATAGTTGTTGTTTTATTGTTCTCTCTCTCTCTATTCTCTCTCTCTATTGTTCTGCTCTTTTTTACTGTATTCTATTCTGCAATGTTTTATTGTTATTGTTATTGTTATTGTTATTGTTATTATGTTTTATCATGTTTGTTTTTCAGGTGTGTAATTATTTACACTTTACTGTGCTTTATTGTTAACCATTGTTAACCATTTTTTTGTCTTCAGGTACGCCATTCACGACTTTGAGTGGTTATACCAGAATGATGCCTGCAGGTTTAGGTATCATCTTGGTATCATTCTTTTCAGCCAGCGGTCGGCTTTCATGTAAAAGCAATCCTAGTGGCTAATTAGCCTCTAGACTGCTTTTACAAGCCGTGGGAGGGAATGCCCCCCCCCCACCGTCTTCCGTGTTTTTCTCTGGCTCTCCTGTCTCAACAGGGAACCTGAGAATGCAGCCGGTGATTCAGCCAGCTGACCATAGAGCTGATCAGAGACCAGAGTGGCTCCAAACATCTCTATGGCCTAAGAAACCGGAAGCTACGAGTATTTCATGACTTAGATTTCGCCGGATGTAAATAGCGCCATTGGGAAATTGGGGAAGCATTTTATCACACCGATCTTGGTGTGGTCAGATGCTTTGAGGGCAGAGGAGAGATCTAGGGTCTAATAGACCACAATTTTTTCAAAAAAGAGTACCTGTCACTACCTATTGCTATCATAGGGGATATTTACATTCCCCGAGATAACAATAAAAATGATTAAAAAAAAAAATATGAAAGGAACAGTTTAAAAGTAAGATTAAAAAAGCAAAAAAATAATAAAGAAAAAAAAACAAAAAAAAAAAAACACCCCTGTCGCCCCCTGCTCTCGCGCTAAGGCAAACGCAAGCGGCGGTCTGTCGTCAAACGTAAACAGCAATTGCACCATGCATGTGAGGTATCACCGCGAAGGCCAGATCGAGTGCAGTAATTTTTCCAGTAGACCTCCTCTGTAAATCTAAAGTGGTAACCTGTAAAGGCTTTTGAAGGCTTTTAAACATGTATTTATTTTGTTGCCACTGCACGTTTGTGCGCAATTTTAAAGCATGTCATGTTTGGTATCCATGTACTCGGCCTAAGATCATCTTTTTTATTTCATCAAACATTTGGGCAATATAGTGTGTTTTAGTGCATTAAAATTAAAAAAAGTGTGTTTTTTCCCCAAAAAATGCGTTTGAAAAATCGCTGCGCAATTACTGTGTGAAAAAAAAAAATGAAACACCCACCATTTTAATCTGTAGGACATTTGCTTTAAAAAAAATATATAATGTTTGGGGGTTCAAAGTAATTTTTGTGCAAAAAAAAAAAACTTTTTCATGTAAACAATAAGTGTCAGAAAGGGCTTTGTCTTCAAGTGGTTAGAAGAGTGGGTGATGTGTGACATAAGCTTCTAAATGTTGTGCATAAAATGCCAGGACAGTTCAAAACCCCCCCAAATGACCCCATTTTGGAAAGTAGACACACCAAGCTATTTGCTGAGAGGCATGTCGAGTCCATGGAATATTTTATATTGCGACACAAGTTGCGGGAAAGAGACAAATTTTTTTTTTTTTTTTTTTTTTTTTTGCACAAAGTTGTCACTAAATGATATATTGCTCAAACATGCCATGGAAATATGTGAAATTACACCCCAAAATACATTCTGCTGCTTCTCCTGAGTACGGGGATACCACATGTGTGAGACTTTTTGGGAGCCTAGCCGCGTACGGGACCCCGAAAACCAAGCACCGCCTTCAGGCTTTCTAAGGGCGTGAATTTTTGATTTCACTCTTCACTGCCTATCACAGTTTCGGAGGTCATGGAATGCCCAGGTGGCACAAAACCCCCCCAAATGACCCCATTTTGGAAAGTAGACACCCCAAGCTATTTGCTGAGAGGTATAGTGAGTATTTTGCAGACCTCACTTTTTGTCAAAAAGTTTTGAAAATTGAAAAAAGAAAAAAAAAAATGTTTTTTCTTGTCTTTCTTCATTTTCAAAAACAAATGAGAGCTGCAAAATACTCACCATGCCTCTCAGCAAATAGCTTGGGGTGTCTACTTTCCAAAATGGGGTCATTTGGGGGGGTTTTGTGCCACCTGGGCATTCCATGGCCTCCGAAACTGTGATAGGCAGTAAAGAGTGAAATCAAAAATTTTCACCCTTAGAAATCCTGAAGGCAGTGATTGGTTTTCGGGGTCCAGTACGCGGCTAGGCTCCCAAAAAGTCCCACACATGTGGTATCCCCATACTCAGGAAAAGCAGCTAAATGTATTTTGGGGTGCAATTCCACATATGCCCATGGCCTGTGTGAGCAATATATCATTTAGTGACAACTTTATGGAAAAAAAAAAAAAAAAAAAAAAAGTGTCACTTTCCCGCAACTTGTGTCAAAATATAAAATATTCCATGGACTCAATATGCCTCTCAGCAAATAGCTTGGGGTGTCTACTTTCCAAAATGGGGTCATTTTGGGGGGTTTTGTGCCATCTTGGCATTCCATGGCCTCCGAAACTGTGATAGGCAGTGAAGAGTGAAAGCAAAAATTTACACCCTTAGAAATCCTGAAGGCGGTGATTGGTTTTCGGGGCCCCGTACGCGGCTAGGCTCCCAAAAAGTCCCACACATGTGGTATCCCCATACTCAGGAGAAGCAGCAGAATGTATTTTGGGGTGCAATTCCACATATGCCCATGGCCTGTGTGAGCAATATATCATTTAGTGACGACTTTTTGTAAATATTTTTTTTTTTTTTTTTTTTGTCATTTTTCAATCACTTGGGACAAAAAAAAAAAAATATTCAATGGGTTCAACATGCCTCTCAGCAATTTCCTTGGGGTGTCTACTTTCCAAAATGGGGTCATTTGGGGGGGTTTTGTACTGCCCTGCCATTTTAGCACCTCAAGAAATGACATAGGCAGTCATAAACTAAAAGCTGTGTAAATTCCAGAAAATGTACCCTAGTTTGTAGACGCTATAACTTTTGCGCAAACCAATAAATATACGCTTATTGACATTTTTTTTACCAAAGACATGTGGCCGAATACATTTTGGCCTAAATGTATGACTAAAATTTAGTTTATTGGATTTTTTTTATAACAAAAAGTAGAAAATATCATTTTTTTTCAAAATTTTCAGTCTTTTTCCGTTTATAGCGCAAAAAATAAAAACCGCAGAGGTGATCAAATACCATCAAAAGAAAGCTCTATTTGTGGGAAGAAAAGGACGCAAATTTCGTTTGGGTACAGCATTGCATGACCGCGCAATTAGCAGTTAAAGCGACGCAGTGCCAAATTGGAAAAAGACCTCTGGTCCTTAGGCAGCATAATGGTCCGGGGCTCAAGTGGTTAATTAATTTGGATTTTCGTACAAATGCATTTTTTAACGAAACAAAATAAATAAAAATGAATTTCGGGAGTAACTGAATACATTTATTTTTCGTACGAACCCGAAAATTCCGAAACAAAATATTTCAGTGTGCACATGTCTAGTTAGGACAGGTGCCCTTTAGGTCATCAAAATGGCTGCCATTGACGTGTCTTTTTAAGCCTTCATTAAATAGATTGTAAACCTCCATTTTCAAGTTGTACCTATAGGTAAGCCTGTAATAAGGCTCACCTATAGGTACAGTAAATATCTCCTAAACCTGCGCTGTTCAAGAGATATTTACTGTGTACTGCGTCGATGATGTCATCGGCGCATGCGCTGTGAAGAAACTGCCCTCCGTGCTGTTTCTTCACTAGCGAGCGCCGTGACTGGCTGCTCCTGCACGCACGCATGGGAGTGACGTCACGCGACTCCAGCTAGTCACAGACTCCACCGGCCCCCGGAAAGAAGAGGGGCAAACATGGATGTGGCCTCCAGTGGGGACAGCGCAGGCTTCGTAAGTGTCACATAATGTGCTAGTATGCATACTAGCACATTATGCTTTTACTTTGCAGGGAACAAAAAAAGGAAGTAAAGCCCATTAGGGTTTACTTCTTCTTTAACCACTTCTGCCCCCGGAAGGATTTACCCCCTTCCTGACCAGAGCACTTTTTGCGATACGGCACTGTGTCGTTTTAACTGACAATTACTCGGTCGTGCGACGTTGCACCCAAACAAAATTGACGTCCTTTTTTCCCACAAATAGAGCTTTCTTTTGGTGGTATTTGATCACCTCTGCGGTTTTTATTTTTTGCGCTATATACAAAAAAACATATATATATGTAAATATATAATAATATAATATAATAAATATAATAATAATATAATAATAATAATATAATAATAATTATATTATTAGAATAATAATTATAATAATATTATAATAATATAATATAATAAATATCCCCTAAAATGAAAAAAAAAAAAGAATTTCTTTCTCAGTTTAGGCTGATATACATTCTTCTACATATTTTTGGTAAAAAAAAAAAAAATCACAATAAGCGTATATTGATTAGTTTGAGCAAACGTTATAGCGTCTACAAAATAGGGGATAGATTTATGGCATTTTTATTATTAATTATCTTTTATTACTAATGGCTGCTATTTTTATTGTGACTACGACATTATGGTGGACACATCGGACACTTTTAACACTATTTTGGGACCATTGTCATTTATACAGCGATCAGTGCTATAAAAATGCACTGATTACTGTGTAAATGACACTGGCAGGGAAGGGGATAAACACTAGGGGGCGAGCAAGGGGTTAAGTGTGTCCTAGTAAGTGATTCTAACTGTAGGGGGGATCGTCTCACTAGAACAGTTAGAATCACTTACTAGGACACACTTAACCCCTTGCTCGCCCCCTAGTGTTTATCCCCTTCCCTGCCAGTGTCATTTACACAGTAATCAGTGCATTTTTATAGCACTGATCGCTGTATAAATGACAATGGTCCCAAAATAGTGTTAAAAGTGTCCGATGTGTCCACCATAATGTCGTAGTCACATGACAGAGATCTACTGCTCCCTGTCATCGGGAGCAGTAGATCTCTGTCATGTTGCTAGGCAGAACAGGGAAAGGCCTTGTTTACATACATAGGCATCTCCCCGTTCTGCCGCACCGTGACATGATCGCAGGCCCCAGGCGGACATAGAGTCTGTGGGACCCGCGGGCATGCTCACGGAGTAGCAGTGGGCGTGGGCGCGCGCCCACAATGCTGCGATTTAAAGGGGACGTACCTTTACGCCCATTTGCCCAGCCACGCCATTGTGCCGACGTATATCGCTGAGCGCTGGTCAGCAAAGGGTTAAATGACTGAATGAATCTACATTCTACCCAAGTCCTCTTAGCCCACATAGCTAATGTGTTACTTTTCACATCCTAGTTCTGCTCAGACTTTTGTTACCTGTGTAATACACTGCTCAAGGCTCACCTTAAAAATCAAACCAACACAATAAATCTCTTTACACTCCTGTAACTGGATACTGTTAAGATTTCCTGACACTAAAAAAAACCTAACAGCTACTTATTCCTGTCACAAAACATGAAGCCAACTGCAGTCACTGGCACAGCTACCGAACACAGGACTCTAGTTACTGGTGTTGGCTGCTGACATACGCACATGCAGATGTTTTCTCGTAATAGTGTCTGACGCTGGATTACAACCTGCTCCAAGGCCGTTTATAAACCTGCTTTACAGCTTTGGTATATATTTATTTTATATTGCAGTAGTGGCGGCGCTCAGCTCTTAACACTTTCTCAGCAGACTTTCTCTCGATATCTAAGGGGAATCAGTAGCAAAAAAAAATTACTTGGTTGCAAAGATACCTGCTCACTTAACAGAAGATTAAAAATATATTCTTAAACGGAAAGTGATGGAATTTTATAGTGGAACTACAGTGCCTTGAAAAAGTATTCATAGCCCTTGAAATCTCCACATTGTGTCATGTTACAACCAAAACGTAAATGTATTTTATTGGGATTTTATAGACCATCACAAAGTGGCACATAAATTGTGAAGTGGAAGGAAAATGATAAATGTTTGTCAAAATGTTTTACTAATACATTCCTGAAAAGTGTGGCGTGCATTTGTATTCAGCCCGCTTTACTCTGATACCCCTAACAAAAATCTGGTGGAACCAATTGCCTTCAGAAGTCACCTAATTAATAAATAGAGTCCCCCTGTGTGTAATTAAATACAGCTGTTCTGTGAAGCCCTCAGAGGTTTGTTAGAGAACCTTAATGAACAAACAGCATCATGAAGGCCAATAAACACCCCCCAGACAGGCCAGGGATAAAGTTGTGGAGAAGTTTAAAGCAGGGTTGGGTTAGTAAAAAATTAACCCAAGCTTTGAACATCTCACGGAGCACTGTTCAATACATCATCCGAAAAAGGAAAGAGTATGGCACAACTGCAAACCTACCAAGACATGGCCGTCCACCTAAACTGACAGGCCGGGCAAGGAGAACATTAATCAGAGAAGCATCCAAGAGGCCCATGGTAACTCTGGAGGAGCTGCAGAGATCCACAGCTCAGGTGGGAGAATCTGTCCACAGGACAACTATTAATTGTGCGCTCCACAAATCTGGACTTTATGGAAAAGTGGCAAGAAGCTAGAACAGGTCTAGGGGGAGGCGATAGCGGCTGAGGCCAGATATATTTTAGATCCCAGTTCAATTAATAAAATAGCCTGGGAAACCTCCCAGACTAAGATAAGCTCGCTACTGGTTGATAGGGCCAGAAACAAACAATTCTTCCAGAAACAGCTGACCTGAGCTGAAGGGGAGGCAGCAGGCAAAATATTGGCTCAGGTCGTACGTGCGCAATCAGACATAACACATGTAACAGCGCTGATGGATCAGGGTGGGCGGGTGTCTATCTTCTCTTCTTTTTATCAAGATCTATATACATCACAGGTTAATTATACCTTTGCTGAGTTGACTTCTTACCTTGAAAGTATTACTCTAGACTGGGATGCTATTAAAGTTCATATGCGTGTAAAGGCAGGCGTTCCAATACTATTATAGTGTATATTGTACATTCACATCAGTCTCTGCCCTCAACGAGCCTACAATTTAAGGTCCCAAACTCACATTTATAAATACACATACTAGGGCCAATTTAGACAGGAGCCAATCAAGCTACCAGCATGTCTTTAAAGTGTGGGAGGAAACCAGAGTACCTGGAGGAAACCCATGCAGGCACAGGGAGAACATGCAAACTCCAGGCAAGTTGTGCCATGGCTGGGATTCGAACTGACGACCCTAGTGCTGCCAGATTTAAAAGGAAAATATAATATATTTTTAAAGCGTATATATTTTGAGTTCTTAAAGCAGTGCAAAAGTATTTTTATTGTGACTTTCACATTCTATATAATTGCTCTAAACATTTCTAGATTAGCCACTAGAGGGAGCTTTCTGTGGCTTAGTGCAATTAAAGTGGTTGTAAACTCTGTACTACCACTTCTACCTACAGGTAAGCCTATATTAAGGCTTACCGATAGGTGCTGGAAATATTTCCTAAACCTGCACGGTTTAGTGGATATTTACAATATACGCATGCACTGACGTCATCGGAGCATGCGCACTGTAGAAAGGGCACGATCGTGCTATTTTTAAAGGGATAATGTCTTGACTGGCGGCTCCCGCGGCCCATGTGCGGGAGTGACTTCACGTGACTCCGGCCAGTCACAGAGCCGGAGTCCGCAGCCCCAGAAGGAAGATAGCGGAAGATGGACGCTTCCAGCCAGCGGGGACAAAGGTGACATCGCAGGCTTTGTTTTCAGGTAAGTGACACATAATGGTCCACTATGCGATGTAGCCCATTATGCTTTACCTTTGCAGGGAATAAAGAGGAAGTCAAACCCATCTGGGTATTTTTAATGTATTAATGAAATAGGTATGCTGATTGGTTGCCAGGCAAAGAGACAACTCCTCTTTAAGACACTTTCACTAATGAGGCTTAATGTGCATTTGAATCCAAGAACAATAAATAATATCATATAGCTTACTCGTCCTTAGATGTGATGGCTACAGTAGTGGCCATTTTTTTTAGGTTTTGTTCCTCTTTTTGTACTTGGTAATCTGGCCAGTAATATTATTCCTGTGTTAGGGTTGCTATAACTATTCTTCCACTGTATCCTTGAACTGTAGCTATCTTGCACAACAGAATTTCCAACCTGTTGAAAATCAGTTTGATGGACAAGTAGACTTAGGTGGACTTTACATTGTGGGCTAATCAATTAAAGGTTAAATCTAAATTAAAGCCTGCTTTCCTGCACTGAAATTGCCCACTCTGCTTTCAGAGGACACCATGAGCTTCTCCCAGTGTTGATTAGAAGCTGCAGCAAATCAGGGTCAGCTTCGGTCAGGGGCGGATCCGGGGGGGGGGGGGGCAACAGGGCAATTGCCCCCCCCCCCCGAAATAATAGCACTGATATATGTCATTGTCTCACACTCATTTGCTTGTTCTGTGCTGCCGCCCGAGTCTCTCTCTCTCACATGAGCCGATCAGCGGCGCCGAGAGAGAGACTCGCATCTAATGTGGTTACGGCGGTCACTCACTGACTGACAAGGATATCAGGAGGAGGTGGGTGGAGCCTCTTCCCTGCACTCGTTGCTAGACGCCAGGCAGCCCAGGCGTTAGCAACGAGTGACATCAGTCACAGTGAGTCACGTCGGACTCGAGTCTCTCAGAGCCGACCGACGTGACAGTAGATGCTGGAGCCTCAAATAGGGCAGTTGCAGTTGAGACTGTGTTCCACTTCTGTTCTTCCCCATTTACGTATAGTAACTACTGCACAGTGCACTAACATGTCCAGCCAGTGGTGAGTGAACAATAATGCTGGTCGGCTGGCGTGTAACTGAGCAAGGCGAGCAGGCAGGTGTTGTCAGGAAGCCGCTCCCCTTCTGAATATGTGATTGAAGGGACGTTGTGTCGCGGCCATCTTTGTACTCCCGCACTCGTCCACAGTAAGCCTAGTGTTATAAGTCGGCAAGCAGACATTTTTTTACACCCACCAGAGTCTTGCTTTTCACTGTTATTTCTAACAGTAAACTCAACTGATATTTCACTAAATAAGCTGAGTTTACTGTTAAAAATAACTGAAAAGCAAGACTCCGGTGGATGTATAAAGATGTCCGCTTGCTGACTTCTAACTCTAGGCTTACTGCTGACAAGTGGGGGTGTACCAAGATGGCCGCAATGCAACATCACTTTGGTTGCATACTCTGATGAGTAGCTTTCTGATATCATCTCTCATCCTGCAACACCATCACCACAGCTCAGCTTCTGACAGAACACCGCCATCGCTGTGCAGGCGTGGGCAGCAGAGAGATAACATTATCTCTGACTGCCCGCCCTGACTCTGGGACACAGCCACTGGCAAGTGACAATCCACATCTTGTGGCAGGCCACATTGGCAAGTGACAATCCGCATCTTGTGGCAGGCGACATTGGCAAGTGACAAATCTCATCTCGTAGCAGGGGATGTGGCAAGTGACATGGCAAGTGACAATCCGCATTTGGTGGCAGCCGACAATGGCAAGTGATACACTCAGGGCTCCCACTGATTCTGCATTATGGTGACTTGAACTATTTAATTTTATATTACAATGTAATAATAAAAATAATGCGCTTCAATCATCCTGACACCATATCAACCATGGCGCTGTGATGATTGAAGTGCCAACAGCAGCCATTGCCCCGACAAATTGCCTGCAAAATTTTCTGGCAGTGCCCCTCCCGAGATTAGGCTCTGGATCCGCCCCTGGCTTCGGTCCATGGCTGGAGGATGTCTAGCATCCTCTAGCCTATTCCTTACCACCCTGACTTTCCCTTAAGGGCCGTACACATGGGCTGAATATCGGGCAGCATCTTCCAGTTCAATAGAAACTGGCAGACATTCAGCCTGTGTGTACAGCAACCAGTCAGACAGACTGGAATGGCAAGTGCAAAATGCAGAAACTACCCAGGCATCAGTGGGAATAAAACAGATTACATAGTGCCTGTGATCAGTAAGAGGAGGAATATTTCCACATCATTGGAATTAGTGGGAGGAATAGTGCTCCATCATTGGTGTCAGTATGAGGTCTGGTGCAAAGTCATTTATATCAGTAAGAAGGATTATGCTCTACTGTTGGTGTCAGTGAAAGGAATAATGCCCTACTGTCAGTGGGAGGAACAGTGCTCCACTGTTGGTGTCAATTGAAGGAATGGCGCCTCATCTCTGGTGTCACTGGGAGAAAAAGTGTCTCATATCAGTAGGAGGAACACTGCCCCAAGGGCCAGATAAAGGCATGCAAAGAGCTGCAGTTTGTAGACCACATAGGGCAGTCTGCATGCAGATATAACCTACCTAGGAATGCTCACTCTTCCAGACTGACACCTACCCATCATTTTGAGACTTGCATAACTTCTCCCAAGAGCGAGCTCACTTTTTTCATCAATGGCAAGGCCTCTTAAAGGAGAAGTACTGAGGCAGGGTGCTGTGAAGGTTTCAGTAAATAAAGAATGGTTGGTGGTGTAAGTAGCTTTCAAAGCAGTAGTAGAGGTGAATCTTCTTTAGTGCAAAACAGTTTCAAACAAGAGAAGCTTGCCATATGCATAGCAAGAAATGATGATGGTATAGACAACAATGTCACTGGAATCTAGAGTAAGGTATATTGTCTTTTGAACACTGACAGGAACTCAAAAGTTTTTTTAGTTTTGGTTACTAGTTTTCTATTTTGGATAGAGCGAGGGAGGTTTATAACAGGATTTTTTTCCCTGCTATGTGCCCCATTACAGAGATTTCCCTTCACTTCCTGTCCCAAAGCCTTACAGGAATAGAGAGGAAATCTCTGCAAACTAAGGGAATTCCTTGGGGACCCCCAAATCACCATAACTAGTGTGCCTATTGGAAGATTTATACGCTATTACTTTTCTGGGGACAACCCAAAATCTAGGATTTTCTTTTGCTTTCACTTTCAATGGTAAATAGGACAAATAGAGAGGGTAAATCTCCTTAATGGGGGCACAGACGGCAATAAAAACTGATAGGTGTTCTAATCCCTTTCCACTCTATCCAGAACAAAAAAAAGTTTTGCCTTTAGTTATACCTTAAGTACTGAAGCTTCAAGACAGAGTTTCATGGCTTTCTCTATTAGCTTCACCCATTGCCATGAAGAGAATTCAGCACAAGCATACCATTAATGCACTTTTGCATGTTAATTCAAATCTAAATGTAAAGCATCTAATAAATCTGATGCAGACATAATCTGCACATAAAATCTAGTCTCAAATTCTACATTAAAAGGTAGAATGTTGTCTGTGCATAGAATTCTCTTTAATTAGAGTTGAGTGTGAAAGGTTTTCCTATTGATCCATTAATCCACAATCCTGATACAATTCATCCGTCCTGATAAGTGGCCATTTCCACAGCATATGTTTCTCTTGCTTCAATTTTTGTAGTCCACGTCGGAGGACCTCATTTGGCTCATCCATCATGGCTTTTTAACTTTGCTAATGTCCTTCATCTCTTCCGTGTCTCCCATCCAAAGTCCGGGTGATTGCAACATCTGGCCGCTCTCCCTCAATCAATACGTTCTGCGCAAAGTTTTCCCTTCCAGCCCTGCATAAATTATCCCCACAATATGCAAATGGAACGGCTAATGTTAATTGCAAGGTCCAAGTAGTAATTAATGTTTTTGCCATTGATAATTATCAATCATTCTGGGAGGAATCTTTAAAGAGGTGTCAAGCCATCTACAAAAGTGATTCTATGGATTCTATGGCTAGAGTGGCCCACTTTGGTTTTATATTCTAGACCCTTTCATCACCAGTAATAGAAGTGTTGTTTTAGAATATTGTAGAGACTAAAATATCAAAACCAAAATCCAACTTTTGTTATGTACAGTATGTGGTATGTTTTGGTAAAAGCAACCATAATGGGCAAAGTGACAGGTTGGCTTTTTTTGGAGGCAGCATCTTCAGCTTTCTTTTACTTTCCTTTTGCTCCCCAACATGAAAAAATCTGCAGCAACCCAGAGGAATGCCCAGTACTTCCAGGTATAGGGAAGCACATGATAATCCACCTGCCTTCCCAAAATGCTTGGTGCTTAAAATGGATCTCAACTCAATAGACCTCTGCAACTCAAGGTTACTGCCTAAGCAGTACACTAAAATGTTTACTTTCTACCTTGAATTACTCCTGAAAAAACAGCAGAGCACTCTTCTGGAAATTTTTTAGCTGTATATCTGCAGTATGAGATCATCCAAGGCACTGCTGCCTCTAATGCCGCGTACACACGGGCGGACTTTTCGGCCGGACTGGTCTGACGGACCGAGTCCGGCGGACAATTCGACCCTGTGTGGGCTTCATCGGACCTTTAGCAGACTTTTTCAGTCGAAAATCTGACGGACTTTAGATTTGGAACATGTTTCAAATCTTTCCGACGGACTCGAGTCCGGTCGAAAAGTCCGCTGGTCTGTATGCTAGTCCGACGGACAAAAACCTATGCTAGGGCAGCAATTGGCTACTGGCTATTAACTACCTTATTTTAGTGCGGTCGTACGTCATCACGTACGAATCCGTCGGCTTTTGGTGTGATCATGTTTAGCCTAGTTCGTTTGTTGGGAAAGTCCGTCGGAAGTCCGCCAAAAGTCCGTCGCATAGACCGTCGGACCAGTCCGGTCGAATAGTCCGCTCGTGTGTACGCGGCATAACTGATAGTCTAGTGAGATTTAATGTCATTACTAAGCCATGCTTTCCCTAAGGACCTGCGGTGTAAGAATCTGCCTGCTTCTGCATCATTCATTCTATGAGTCTGTGCTTCATTCACCTCTCCTGCTGCTCAATATTTTCCAGCAGCCATCAGAGGGGCAGATCTGACATAAGGAAACAAAGTCATATACCAAGATGCCTGCATCCACACAAAGACAGAGTATGGAACAAGAAATGATAGGTCAATAAAGGGTAAACAATCAGCTACAGGGAGCCATCTGGCAATGCTTTTAACTACTGTACGTTTCCCAATGCTAGCTTTTTTTTGACACAGCTTTGGACACAGGTCTTCCTTAAAGCGGGGGTCCACCTATCTATCGTTTTTTTTTTTTTGAGTTCATTCACAAACTTTTCTTCTCAGCATTACATACTCAACATATTGTGTGTAATATGTCCGCCTGTGTCAGATTTCGTCAGAAAGAATAACTTATATTATTCACTGCAGGCGGTTTCCATCTTCATTGTGGGCATTTGAAGCCCACAAGCATTTATTTTCTGGATGTGGTGAATGCTGTGCTCCCAGCATTCACCGCTCGTTCCTGCACATGCTCAGTGGCATCCTGGGAAGCCTGAGACTAGCTCCCAGGAGTCTGGGAGAGGCTGGAAACACGCCTACTCCCACGGGAGGAGAACCAGGAAGTGCAAAGAAGAATAGAAAAATAAAAGGTAATTACAGCGATTTAAATTTTTTTAAACGGCATGTCAGCATCTAGGCAAGGAAGAGAATACATACAGATATTGTTCAAAATTTGGGTGGAACCCCACTTTAAGCAGCCACCAACTTGAGCACACTCACTTGGGCTCAGGGCTAACATAAAGGTGAAACATAAACCCTAGGAGGGCTCAGTTGCTGGCAACTATTTTTTACATTGCTACTGCCAAACAACAATTGGCCATCCCCCACATGAGATGGAGCCCTTATCCTCCAACCATCTCTAAAAGAAGTTTGTGAGGGGATTCAATATATCTTTAAATAACGTTTGGGCCCAGAATCATATAAGGTCCTAAAGACAACCAAATACAGCATCTCACAAAAGTGAGTACACACCTCACATTTTTGTAAATATTTTTTTATATCTTTTCATGTAACAACACTGAAGAAATGACTTTTTGCTACAATGTAAAGTAGTGAGTGTACAGCTTGTATAACCGTGTACATTTGCTGTCCCCTCAAAATAACACACAGCCATTAATGTCTAAACCACTGGCAACAAAAGTGAGTACACCCCTAAGTGAAAATGTTCCAATTGGGCCCAAAGTGTCAATATTTTGTTTAGCCACCATTATTTTCCAGCACTGCCTTAACCCTCTTGGGCATGGAGTTCACCAGAGCTTCACAGGTTGCCACTCCTCCATGACAACATCAGAGAGCTGGTGGATGTTAGAGACCTTGCGCTCCTCCACCTTCCATTTGAGGATGCCCTACAGATGTTCAATAGGGTTTAGGTCTGGAAACATTCTTGGCCAGTCCATCTCCTTTACCCTCAGCTTGTTTAGCAAGGCAGTGGTCATCTTGGAGGTGTGTTTGGGGTTGTTATCATGTTGGAATACTGCCCTGCGGCCGTCTCCGAAGGAAGGTGATCATGCTCTGCTTTAGTATGTCACAGTACATGTTGGCTTTTATGGTTCCCTCAATGAACTGTAGCTCCTCAGTGCCGGCAGCACTCATGCAGCCCCAGATCATGACACTCCCACCACCATGCTTGACTCTAGGCAAGACACACTTGTCTTTGTACTCCTCACCTGGTTGTCGCCACACACGCTTGACACCATCTGAACCAAATAAGTTTATATAGGTCTCAGACCACAGGACATGGTTCCAGTAATCCATGTCCTAATGCCGCGTACACACGACCAGACTTTACGGCATACTTGGTTCGGCGGACCGGAGTCCGTCGGACAATTCGATCATGTGTGGGCTCCAGCGGACTTTTTTTCCCCAAAAGTTTGACAGACCTAGAAATGAAACATGTTTCAAATCTTTTCGACGGACTCGAGTCCGGTCGAAAAGTCCGCTCGTCTGTATGCTAGTCCGACAGACAAAAACCGACGCTAGGGCAGCTATTGGCTACTGGTTATGAACTTCCTTGTTTTAGCCTGGTCGTACGTCATCACGTACGAATCAGTCGGACTCTAGTTGATCGTGTGCAGGCAAGTCCGTTCATTCGGAAAGTCTGTTGTAAAGTCTGTCGAAAAGTCCGCAGGACAAAGTCTGCCATAAAGTCCGCTCGTGTGTATGCGGCATAAGTCTGCTTGTCTTCAGCAAACTGTTTGTGGACTTTCTTGTGCATTATCTTTAGAAGAGGCTTCCTTCGGGGATGACTCCATGCAGACCAATTTGATGCCGTGTGTGGCGTATGGTCTGAGCACTGACAGGCTTCAACATCTGCAGCATTGCTGGCAGCACTCATACGTCTATTTCCCAAAGACAACCTCTGGATATGACCCTGAGCATGTGCACTTATCTTCCTTGGTCGACCATGGAGAGGCCTGTTCTGAGTGGAACCTGTCCTGATAAACTGCTGTATGGTCTTGGCCAACATGCTGCAGCTCAGTTTCAGGGTCTTGGCAATCTTATTATAGCTTAGGCCATTTTTATGTAGAGCAACATTTTTTTTTTCAGATCCTCAAAGAGTTCTTTGCCATGAGGTGCCATGCTGAACTTCCAGTGACCAGTATGAGAGCGTGAGAGCGATAACACCCAATTTAACACACCTGCTCCCCAAATTCACACCTGAGACCTTGTAACACTAAGGAGTCACATGACACATGACAGCGAAAATGGCTTATTGGGCCCAATTTAGACATTTTCACTTAGGGATGTACTCACTTTTGTTGCCAGCGGTTTAGACATTAATGGCTGTGTGTTGAGCTATTTTGAGGGGACAGCAAATTTACACTATTATACAAGCTGTACACTCACAAGAAAATATATAATAAAATATTTACAAAAATGTGAGGGGTGTACTGAGATACTGTATATATTAAATGTAAACAACAAAGAAAAAAGGGGGGAGAAAAAAGAGAAAAAAAGAATTAAAAAAGGTCAGTCAGGGGCTCATTAGGGAATATAACAGATCCATGGCTCCCATATTTTATCAAACTTTTTAGAGTTATTGTGAAGTATATAAGGGAGTTTCTCATTAACCATAATCCAATCAAGTTTACTCTTGACGTAATCATGGGGAATAACCATCTGTTTCCAATGCCCAGCAATAATAATCCTCGCCGCCAACAGTATGTACAAGATCAACTTTAGATAGGAAGAAAAGGGCCTGCTTTTGACAATATAGGGCTCTGGGCAGCAAAACAGACCCTAAAGCACCTTTTGCTTTAGGGTCTGAGCACACTTCTCCATGTATTACGTCTCATTCATTAATAATACTCTTGCTTTTGTGCATTGAAGGTTGTTGTTTTAAGGCCCCTCCTTCACTGAGTGGGCCTTTAACATGCCTCAACACTTAAAATAATGCACAGGAGCTTTTTTTTGGCAATGAAGGTCATTCAAATATGTGTGCCTTTTGCCAGTTCTTTACCATATAGGTTTGAGTACATGTCACCACAACACATAGGGGTCTATTTATGAAGCGGAGAATGTGACTTTGGTAACTTTGGCATTGGTGACACGTAATTATGTACCATATTGTCTGATTAACAGCAGTACAATATAATTCAAAGAGAAGCAGTGCCACGTTACAAAGATTGAGAGCTGTGACCAGTTATTAAAGGCAGAGTCATGCAAAAGCTACACATTTTTGTGGTCTTTTAGTTACCAAAATTATTAGCAATTACAGTACATAGATAATTATAAACTGCACTGTGCTCCACCAAGAATCACTGTAAGCCAGTGCTGCCCCACTGTGTCCTCTTCTTCTTTGTATAGCAGCCAGCTCAGCACCATGACACTGGAGGTGAGGTGGAGTTAGGATAAGAGCTCTGACTCTCCTGGTGGGCTTTTGCTGCATGCAGATGAAGGCTGAACCTCCTTGTCTACCTGGTACTTTGTGCAAGAGATCGAACACTGATCATACTTCTCCTAGCCCTGCTGCAGCCCAAGCACCTAGGTAGAACACTAGATTTTGGCACTGGGGCTTCATTGCTATTATCTTTCTGTACAGAGGGTTTAGTCTTTGATGCACAAGATCTCAATGCAAGAGAGGTGAATATGCAAAGAAAGAGTAAAGATAATTATAAAGGTTAACCTTTACTTTAGAACATTGCTCTCTGTACACAATGGTGCCTTGGTGATTTTTTGTTCCTAAATGCCAAACTAAGCCAGCTGGGGTCCTTTAGGAGCAAAGCTCATACTCCCTGTTGAGTGTAGGGTTCTAACTTTGGCACAAGCGGCGCTCTGTGCTTCGACAAATGATCAATTTTTTTTTTCTGATTGATCACTTTCAATAGGAATAATAGATTTGTATTTGACAACCCATTCGATCGCCACACAAGGGAAGTGTATTTCGATCCACAGTTAAGATATTTACAATCATATCTTAACTATGGATTGAAATACAACCATACGATATTGATCGCATTTCTGTTTCCATCTGTTACCATTATCTGATCAATCAATTGTATTTATGAACAGAAAGAAAGAATCTCAGTGCTGCTGATTGATGCAAAGCAAACAATTTTCTATCTTGACCAATTGACTCAGTTTGATCGAATGTGGGTCTTTACCATCTAGATCAGTGGTCTCCAAATTTTCTAAACAAAGGGCCAGTTTACTGTCCCTTGGGCTTCAGGGGGAACAGGCTGCGGCCAGTGGGAGTAGAGGAATAGTGTTATATTGATGGTATCAGTGGGAATAATGGTGCTCCATTGTTGATATTCAAGGGAGGAATAGTGTCCCATCATTGATGTCTGTGGGAGGAAGGGCTCCCCATCATTGTCAGTGAGAGGAATAGTGCCCCATTGTTGGTGTCAGTGTCAGGAATGATGCCCCATTGTTGATATTCAAGGGAGGAATAGTACCCCACCATTGGTGTCTGTGGGAAGAATGGTGGCCCATTATTTGTGTGAGTAGATGGAATGGTGCCCCAGGGCCAGACAAAGCAAAGGGATGTATCTAGCCAGAGGGCCACAGTTTGGAGACAGCTGACCTAAATAAATGGTAAGACTCTGCTACCTTTCTTTTTGTATGCACGAAAAAGATGTTTGCAAAGTTTTTTTATGCTGGTTCAGTTGAGCTTTAACTGCACTGAAAATCGGTGACCTGGCTGGCGGTGGCACCTACCTCTCAAAATTGGCTGCAATCGGAGTAAAAACAATCCCTTGGCAGGTAAAACAGAACCCCCTATATGTATTTCAGCTGCAATTAACTATTTGCTTCCAGTGCAAGTTTACATTGGTGGTAAGTTTTATTGTACCTGTCCTTACTACCCCTTTTTAGGATGCCTATTTTCATTAGTACTGGTGTATGCCCATGTTCATAAATATGATGCTGGGCTCCTGTGGCTTAAGTACAGCTGTAGGGAGTTTTTAAATAACGCCATGAATAAGTCAGAATCAATAACAGAAGTTAAGTGTAAAGTGAAAAGTTACTGGTCCTGCTGTCTAATGGAAGGACTTGTTCGGGCACCTTTTATGGGGCTGCTCTTTTTTTTTATATCCACATTGATCTCGGGGTGAAGTAGGATGTATCACTTATCACTCCAGTGATTCATGTGTACAGAGTAAGCTAGTAAACCCAGTAAGAGAATAAAGCTGTCACCTCCTTAGAAACCTTTTTTGTGTATCTGATATGTGAAATATGATTAGCCATCACTGTTAAATGGATTAACCTATTAAAATCATAAATCTTCCTCTCCTGCCATCCGGCGTAACAGGGAAGTTGTCTTGCATTAACACAGAGCGGCAGGGGACCTTCCATTATAAAAGAACCTCACCTCTAACTTGTGGCAGAATACATGTTCTGCACTGAATTTACTGCTCAGTGTCCCTCCCTGAGGAACGGAGCCTCAAGAGGCCCTTTTGTCAATCAGGTACTTAAGATCAGCTCTGCTTACGGCCTTAACTACAATTAAAACTAGAAAATGCATTTCCTGGAGAAAATGTGTGGGAATGCTGAATAGCTGAATTGCTAAAACGGCCCCCATCAAAACTGCCCCATCATATTGTCACCAACAAAACTGCCCCATCATGTTGCCACCATCAAAACTGCCCCATCAGAATTGCCACCATCAAAACTGCCCCATCAGAATTTCCCCATCATATTCCTCTATTATAAATCAGTACATGGTGTGTCTGTCCCCTCCCCCGGGCTCTGTAATCAGAGCTGAGATGCTCCAGCCGCCTCCCCCACCACCCATCACTGTGTATAACAGAAGCTTTGGTAACCATGGCAACAAAAGCCATCAAAATGAAATTTCCTGAAATGATCACTAAACAAACAGCTTTTTCACAAAAACTGTAAAAGATATCAAACTGAAAAGATATAACCTGATAGCTGAATATTTTGTGAACATTTTAAAGTTTGTCTGGCGTCTGTAGGTGAAAGTATGAAGGAGCTGAAACTTTTGGGAGCGGAAGAAGATTTTAAGGATCTGAAGCATGCTCCAATTGACTTCAATGTTAAAAAAAGTGTTAAAAAGCTTAATATTTTTAAAAGTATAAATAGTAGAAAAAAAGTTGAAAAAGTCCCATCATCAGCTGAAAGAGACGAACATTTTAATAGTTGAATGATTTTAATAGCTGAAAGTATGCAGAAGTTACACAGAGCCAAAAAACGTACGGAATAAAATTAAATAATAAAAATAAATAGAATCGAATAACAATAGTGAGACTGCTAAAGCATTCCCACTAATTAAAAATAAATAAAAAACGAATAACAATAGTGGGACCGCTAAAGCAGTCCCACTAATAAATAAAAAAACTAATAACAAAAGTGGGACTGCTGAAGCAGTCCCACTAATATGTTCTTCCAGGAGCCGTATATTCCTATTAGATCCGTATACTGATCCTACAGGCTGAATTCACAAAGCTCACAAATAAGGACGTGGCTCCTTCAAGAAAAATCATCAGTTATTTTTTTTGCCGAGTCATCATGAGATTTAAAAAAAAAAAAAAATTCACCTGACTGCACTGCGATTTCATTGGTCCCTTGATTTTCTGTCTATGATGTCATAGGCTGAGTCTCTATAGACAGACGCAGGTCAGTGATCTCTCAGAAGCTCAGAGATCACTGACCAGTGAAGACGCTTCTTATCTCTCCTGAGATTTTTCTTGCGATTTTATTGGATTTGATTTTATTCGATTCAATTTCATTGCGATTTCTATTGTCATACATTTAAAGCGAGTTTCTTTATTCCTAATAATGAACCGATTTAAATGTAATCAGCTTCTTTCTCTGAAAAACACCAAAGAGAAACGGAGCAAAGATAGGGCAGCTATGGTAGGAGGTATCAGTGACCAGCCTGCAGATACCCCAATCAAAAAGCCCCCTAAAATGAAGAAGTTTCTGCGCGGCTGTTTCAGAGCCGTTGTTGGATGCTTCGGTTCCGGCTGTAAAGCCAATGGACATCATCGAGATACATACACCGAGATTGGTAAGTGTTATGGATAGTGATAGATACAAAAAGTACTCTGGATAAGTCACCTACACTCGTCGATCAAATTATTGATTATTTGTTTTCATAGAATTATAGAACAGAAGGAGATATTAAAGTGATTGATAAGCCACAATCTGATCTTTATATTATCTCCTCTGTTAAATAAAAATCTGCATGCTCGTGCCTGTGCGTTATTTATAAATAAAACTGTTTCTACTTGTATTAAAGAGGAAGTAATCCCATCGATTTAACAGTTTCAAAAAACATTTCTATTTCTGGCATGTCGGGAATGCTAACTGTCACATTGGTTGTGCTCTCAACCAAACTGTCAAACCATCCAATGGCTGGTGTCATAACGGATCACATGTGCAGCATTATGGCAGTTGAAGATTCACCACTTCAATACCGGCACTTCCCCCCCCTTTCTGCCCAGGACAATTTTCAGCTTTCAGCGCTGTCGCACTTTGAATGACAATTACGCGGTCATACAACACTGTACACAAACTACATTTTTATCATTTTATTGCCACAAATAGAGCTTTCATAGGTGGTATTTCATCACCTCTGGGGGGAGGGGGGGTTATTTTTTGCTAAACAAACTAAAAAAGACCCAAATTTTTGGAAAAAGAATGTTTTCCTTAGTTTGTCATAAAGTCTTGTTTTCTCCTTCACTGACGGGTGCTGATGAGTCAGCACTGATGGGCACTGATGATGTACTGGCTATAAGGGGAGGTTGGAAGCCAGTATTTTTTTTTCTTTTTGCCATTTGGCACTAGTTGTGTGCAAACCAGCAATAATATATTGACTGGAATAATATGACTTTACTCACAATAAATGATAAAAATAATGAAGTGCTAGTGACTTTCCAAACTTTATAAACATCATCCATAGTATCACTACGAGCACCCAAGATTTAGAATAGATTATGTGATGTGTCACTGTGATTAAGTGCAAGCCATAAAGTAGATCCACACGCTCTACTGTGGGAGTGCTGTGTAACTTCACATATGTTTGCAAATATATGCAACAAAAACCTCTGTTTTATCAACATTTTTGCACTAGTTTAGCTGCTAAATGTATTTATTGCCATAAATGTCTCAATTTGGAAATTACGTTAGAGTAGAGTTAGGGACCGCACTTTGCAGAGGGGCCTTGACGTGGCAGTGCGGCTTCACATATATTTGCAAATATACATACAATGTAAACCTAATACAATTTGTTGAAACACTTTAGACTTGTTTTATTTTGGTGGCTAGCTGGTAAGTGTGCTAGAGAATTTTGTATTGCATTGTTCTGTGAACTGCCATACTTAAGAAGGATCTTCAGCATGGGAAAAAAATAAGTCAGCAGCTATACTGTAAATACTGTCACTGCTGACTTTAAAATAAACAAGCACTTACCAGTCCAGTTATCCAGCGATGTCCTTACCCAGGCTGGTTGTTCACTGGTCTTTGGGTCCCCAGTGCTGCCATCTTGAGTGTGGGAAGCCAGCTGTGACTTCCTGTGGCTTCACAGCCGGCTCCCCACTGCACATGTGCAAGTCGTGCTGTGCTTCTGAATGGGCCCACAGTATGTGTCCCAGGCGGTTGCTTGGCAGAGACGGGGGAGAACTTCTGTTTGATTAGCCTAGGTGAGGCAACCAGAACTAGGAGTAAGAACCTGTCAAAACTAGGCACTTGCTCCCTATCAAAGAAAAAAAAATCAAAAAATGGTGGGGAAGCAGGAGAGGAGGAAAAGTAGAACTTCCCTTTTTGGGTGAAGTTCCGCTTTAAGTGCCAAAGCACACTTTTCTGCATTATTGCAAAGTATATTAACACATGTATGCATCTGTTGCCCACTACTCTCTGAATTTGTAAATGCCTATAAATAAATGATGTATACATTTCCTGTCCCTGAGCTGTTAGCTTTGAAACCCTGGAAGGGGGAAGTGGAGAGAGAAAGAAAGTCTCAGCTAAAACCCCTGCTAAACCCCAAGCCAGAAGAAACTATTATGCAAGTATTCTTATGATCTCATAGTTTATCTGCACCTGCTGAGTGTATATCTAAATCCATAAGACAGAATATCTCAGCTCTGTCCTTGTTATTATTTCGCATGAACAGTGCCAGATAGCTAGGGCTGAGCTACTGTTTGTCTTGTGGTCAGTTTCCAGTATATTGGTAGGTGGACCTGTTTATTGTTATATAGTTTATATGCTAGTTAACCCTGTCCCTCCTGGTCTGGGATTGTCTTGCTAGTTTTAGCTTAGGGCTCAATAACCAGCATAGGCTAGAGCCAGGTTAGAGATCCGGGGACCACGTCAGGATCATATCCTTAGAGGTCTGGTTGCATCCTAGAGTAGAAACTATTGGGGAGGGACTAAAGTGCAGAGTAGATAGGCTGACTGAGTTCCAATGCCACATCATAGTTCCTGCCGGGGAGAAGCTCCAATTCAGGCTGGTTGGAGAACAGTTGAAGGATCTTCTCATGACTGCAGATCTTTTCTTCAGGTCTCAGACACCAAGACAGATGCTGCACCACCCTCAGGGGCCCCTGCACCTGGACTTTGCTGCACCATTTATCTAGAGGATTCTGTATTAGTAACTATTAGAGATGAGCTCAATGTTCGAGTCGAACGTAAGTTCAACTCGAACATTGGGTCGGATGTAAGTTCGACCCAAACATCGGGTATTCGCCCATTCACCGAACAGCGAACATTATGGGGCATTCGCTCGAAAATTTGAGTGCCGCGAGATCGCAGTGCATTAGCGTCTGATGATTGGCCAAAGCATGCACCTGACCTGCATGCTTTGGCCAATCACAGCGCGCTCTGCTGAGAGAGCCATAATTGGCCAAAGGCAGGGTGCCTTTGGCCAATCATGGCTCAGGGGGACTAAGTCCATGCCCCACACTATTTAAGGCTGCTTACATAGTGGCTGCGTGTATTGTTGTTGGCATGGACAGAGAGATAGCTTGAGCTACATTAGGCAGGCAGGTTAGTTAGTGGCAGTGTATTTGATATATATATATATATATATATATATATATATATATATATATATATATATATATATATATGTATATATATATATATATATATATATATATATATATATACATATACAGTCAGTTTAGTATAATATACTCTGCATTTAGTGTAGACTAGATATTCAGTGTAGACTTTATATACAGTCAGTGCAGGCAGTGTATTTGATATATATATATATATATATATATACTCTGAATTCAGTGTAGCCTATATATACAGTGCATTCGGTGGTGTACATAATATAATATTCAGGTGATGTATATATGTATATATATATATATATATATACACACAGTCTAGAACAGGAGCGGACTGACCATTCGGGCACTTGGGCACTGCCCGTGGGCCCAGGCCACTAGGGGGCCCCATCAGGGTTGCCAGCCTCAGTAAACCCAGGGACAGATTGTAAAAATCTGTGTTTTTTTACATCTGTCCCGGAAATGTCTGACACTGACATCATTTTGATGTAAAATTCCGGAGGCTATAGCTGCTCCGTCCCTCCACTACCTACTCAGCCAATGGGAACACATTGTACACGCCCCCTTCCCCCACGCGTCCTCTTTGACTACATGGCAGGATATGCCGACAGCTGGAGGAGAGGAGAGGGAGGCGGGGACACAGCCTGCAGTGTGGGATGGGCTGCAGGCTGATACAAGGTAAGCTGACTAACTTGGCTGAGTTAAATGTAGTTCAACTGGGGCATGTAATTACAATTCTTGATCTAATATTTCACAGCAGGGCCCTGTGAGGGCTTACAGTGTTGTGGCAACACCAACACCTAAGGTCCAAATTTCTGCAGAGTATATAGGGCAGGCCCCTACTTTCAAACATCCAACTTACAAACCACTCCTACTTGCAAACGGAAGGAGACAACCGGAAGTGAGATGAAATCTACCCCTAGGAAGGGAAATTCTCTCCTGTAAGAGTTAATATGGGGAAAAAATTTCTCCTTTCCACTGATGCTTTATCACCAATCCTTGTTTCACTAAAAACCCCAAATTTTCAAAAAACATTTGTCATTGGGACAAAAAGTGAGGTGAAATCTTCTGAAGAGGAACACAGACATGAAGTTGGAAAGGGCAAGGCCACAGCTTTATTAAATCCAACACATAACATATGAATATTTTCAAACAGTGCCGGTCACAGTTGTACTGTGAGCACACAGTTCATAAAGAGGAGGGAGATGAAGGAGGGGCCTGTCCTTACCATAAGTGCTGGACAGGCCGTCTACTTCCCAATTACCATCAAGGGCATATTCCATTACAGCCATTTTATGCTGGCAAGGTCAAGAAAACCGCAGCGAGCTGTGACATACCAACGAAAAATAGGGCGGGAGGGTGGGCAGCTCTTCCAACCACGTTTCCAGAAAGACCCAGAATCCCCTGGGGCACCAACTTTTACCAAGCTCAGGCCCAGCCCGTCCCCCTTAACAACCAATCCTTAGTGACCCCTTGGTCACCTTGACCTGCCCTGGCCATGCCCCCATCAGTCAAGTCTCTCTTTCCCTAAAGGGCTCAAGAGGTCTTCATGACTACTGAGGTGCAATGTGCCCAGGTACCGTTAACTATAACATCTCTGTATGCCAACTTTTATTCCTTGCCCCTTCATCCCATCAAATAAAACACAACCATTAAGTTGGAAAGGGCAAGGCCACTGCTTTATTAAATCCAACACATAACATATGAATATTATCAAACAGTGCCGGTCACAGTTGTACTGTGAGCACACAATTCCAAAAGGGGAGGGAGATGAAGAAGGGGCCTGTCCTTACCATAAGTGCTGGACAGGCCGTCTACTTCCCAATTACCATCAAGGGCATATCCCATTACAGCCATTTTATGCTGGCAAGGTCAAGAAAACCGCCACCCGCCTGTCAGTAAACAACTGAGGGGTGCCCCACCACAGCCAGCGCTTGTTCCACACCCCGTTGAAGGCCAAGATTAAAGATATCCAATCCAATATCATTGAGGTGGATTCTTTCTCATCATTGGCGCCTTCTAAATTCTTGTGTCGGATCATGAACCCCCCGATCTGCCGAACAAACTTGGCGTCTTGAGCATTGCCTTTCCGACTAAAGTGTTCCAGGCGGGGGCCAGGGATCTCTTGCGCCCATAGCGAGCGAGGCACAATTTCGGACCAAATGAGAATCAAATTGGTAAGCGCAAATTAAGTCCACGGAGCGCGTGTAACCAACGTCATTTCTGCCAGCATGGAGAACCAAATTGATAGAACCGGAAACATGAGCGTGAAGTTGCTGAGATTCCGGAAGAACCTAAGGCCAACGTAACCCGCGTAGCCCGAGCCAGCGGATTCTGGCAAGATCATAGGCGAAGCCCAAGTTCCTCCCGTAGGTTCGAACTTCTGCACGACGAGCGGCCCAGTAGATGAAGGAATCACCAAGTATTCATATCAGAGCCGGGCGACAACCTGTAAATTTAACACAGCAGATGTGGGCGGACATACAACGAAAAAAGAGATGATTCCCATCTACCTAGTTGCTGAAGTTCCGTATCAGAGAAACCCATACCACAGCGCTGATGCGGAACGAGTGGGTGTAAAAATCGCGCAAAGGGAGGCCCATAACCTCGAGGCAACGACGGAAAACCCGTAAAAATTGAAATCTACTCAGGGAGGTGGAGTCGGCGTGAATGAAAAATGTGGGAGACGGGGGGCACGCGGACACAAAAGGAGAGGCCAGTGACACAGGACAAAATGGGCCACCACAAGGGTACAGGACTACCCTTCGGCCCCTGCCGAAACTATCGGTCTTAGATGTCTGCAACAAAAGCGTCACGCAGCGGTCAGAGAAAGAAACATCCTTCATCAGGATGCCACTCGATGACGACGTGGATTTGGAAACCAATTCGCCAATGCGAAAGGCACCGAAGAACGCCCACGAAAAGGTCCCCCCGAAAAAGAAGGGTCTTAAACGCCGAGGAGTACACGGACGGCAACAGAGAAAGGATACCAGAGAGGATCTGGAGGGAAATCGGGCGCCTTGAATCGGGGGAATGGGTAACCCTTTTCCAACCCCGCAGTACCCGTCGGACCGGAAATGCTTTGGTGATATCCTCCCACCCAAGAAGTTGGAACCAAAAGGACAACGCCGACATGGTAGAGGAAACAGTGGAACCCGAAACGCCTTTCTGCAGAAAATGAACTAGGTAAGCATACAAAGCCATACGTCTGTCATTTGACGTAGAAATTGAAAACTCACCACCCGACACTTGTATCCACTCGTGCCACAACCGACAGTACGACGCCCATGTCCGCAAGGAAAGTGACGTCCGAAGGAGCTCTAGTAAGCACCGGAAACGAGATTCCATAATTGGGCCGAACAGGGGAGGCCCTCCAGGGAAGTAGTCGGAGCCAAGGAGCGGAAACGAATGAGCTGTTGATGGGAGAGAGCATCAGCAATATCATTAGCAGATCCAGGAACATGCCTAACCCTAACACAAATGTTAAAATGTAAGCATTTCAAAACCAAAAAACGCATTAACGTGATAACTGGAGGAGAACTGGCTGACTGCTTGTTCACTACCTGCACCACGCTCATATTATCAGACCCAAAGACTACTTGATGATTGCGCAACCGTTCGCCCCAAAGCTCAATGGCAACAATGATCGGAAAGAGCTCCAGAAGGGTGAGGTTGCCAACAAATCCATGCGGGCCCATGAGGCCAGCCAACACTCAGCAGACCACTCCCCTTGAAAGAAGGCACCGAAGCCACAGGAGCCTGCCGCATCGGTGTACAGCTCCAGTTGTGGGTTTGGTACTTCCTCTCGCAGCCAACAAGACTGTCCATTGTAGGACCGAAGGAAGGATAACCAAATCCCCAAGTCGTCACGCATGGGCTTGGTGATCCGGACATAGTAGTGAGGGGCGGTTACCCCTTTCATGGCCCACGCCAGGCGCCTGCAGAAGGCTCTTCCCATGCGTATGACTCTGCAGGCAAAGACCAAGTGACCCAGCAGAGATTGAAGTTGTTTTAACTGTAATTTCTTGGCCCCCTTTGCCAAGCGGACCAATGAAAGGAGCCTGGTTAGCTTGTCATTAGGCAGCCAAAAAACCATCGCCACCGTGTCTATTTCTATGCTCAGAAATGCCAAAACCGCCACGGGACCTTCGGTCTTGTCAGCGGACAGTGGAACGGCGAACCGCTGGCAGGTGTCCTGAAAAACAGAGAGGAGACGCTAGCACCGACCACTGCCCGCTGGGCCTACGAAGAGCAAATCGTCTAGGTAGTGCAGTAGGGACTGATAACCAGCCTCCTGGGCGACCACCCATTCAAGGAAGCTGCTGAATAGCTCAAAGAAATAACACGAAATGGCACAACCCATGGGAAGGCACATGTCGAAAAAGTAGCTTCCCTGAAAGTAGCAGCTGAAGAAGTGGAAACAGTCCGGGTGGACCGGGAGGAGGCGGAAGGCGGACTCGATGTCTGCCTTTGCCAGCAAAGCCGACTGCCCGGCCGCCCTAACGAGTTGAAGCGCCTTATCGAAAGAGGCGTAATAGACCCTGGATTCCTCCTTGTCGATGCCGCCGTTGACCGAGGAGCCAGAAGTGTAGGATAAATGGTGAATAAGGTGGAACTTACCCCCCACCTTTTTTGGGACCACACTGAGGGGGAACACCCTCAGGTTGTGGAAAGAGGGAAGATGAAACGGACCTGCCATACGCCCCAATTCCAGTTCCTTCTGAAGCTTCTCGGCCACAACGGATTCAAATTCAACTGCAGATTTTAAATTTGGTGCCATGGTAGGTGCATCCGACGGGGAGAAGGGGATCCAAAAACCATGGTCCAGGCCGTCTCTCAAGGCCTCCCTATGAGGGGGGTACCGGTCTAGCCAAGGAAGCATCTCTAAGACGTTCACCGGCGTCCTCCGGTTTAGAAAGGTCAGTCTTGGCTCCTATCCTGGGAAGTGGTTGCTTACCCCTCCGGAAGCACCGGCTGGCGGGGTGTGCGCCCCCGCAACTAGAGCACTCGTGCTTGAAGCAGCAGGCGGTGTACCATTTACAGTGGCTTTCATTGAACAGCCAGCAGATACCCTTTTTTGGAGCGGCCGACGCTCCGGGGGAAGCGCCGGCCGTGAACTGAAAGGACGAAGGCCTGTGGGGGCACATAAGCAACAACCACAGGCTACTGTCAAGACAATCAAAACAAAGTTCCTTACGCACCGCCATTTTCTGGAGAAACTGGGTGTCGTAGTGAAACCAACACTGTCCCCCGTAAACCTTGTATGCACCCCAAATACGGTCTAAGTAACAAAATAGAGAAGTGGCCAACTCCGGGAACTGCTCACAGAGCACTCCCGCGTAAGCGCAGAACCTTTGCAGCCAGTTCCCGAATGTCCTAGGAAGCTGTTTTGGCTTGTCGCCCTTCGCCGATACATCGACCCAACGAGATTTGTCGATCATCTCCCTGTCCGGCGGTACAAAAGCGAGGAAGTCGACAAATTCGCGTCGCCATATCTTTTCCTTCACTTCCTCCGTTAAGTGCGTACCAGTCGGCGCAATCGCCCACAAAGCACCACCGGAGACGGGGGGGTAGGCGCCGGACCCGATACCCCCATACTGGACAGAACTGATTTGACGACCGACGCTATGCGTTCCTCTGACGGGCCCGATACGGAAGTGTCAGCTGACCTACCCCAAATTAACTCAGTCATACTCACTTATGTGCGGAGGCAGAGCAGATGAAGGGCGACCAGCAGCAGGACCCGGCGGAGAATCTGATTCAGGAACAGCCCTGGAAGGCAGGAGTCTGAGGCGACCATCGCCTGGAGGAACGGTGGGGCCATGTGCGGCAGGACTGTGGTGACTGACGATGATATCCAGGGGAGGGGATCCGACCACTGACCCTGAGGAGTCCAACTGGCCAAGGACAGTGGCTGTGCAATGACAAGAGCGCCTGCTGACTCCCGGGGCGGGTGCAGCCGCCAGTTCGTGCCTGGAGTAGGAGTCTGGATTGCGGAGACGAGGCTGGATTGCGGTGGCAGGCGGCACCTGTGGACCTCCCGTCTGGCCGGGCGCATGGAGGTGCGTGTGCACCGGTGAGGGGATGGAGGTCGGAGCAGCGTGACCATCACCCGCCCTGCTGGGCGCGGGACGGTGTTGGTGGGCACGCTGCAAATGATGTGGTTGGATTGTACCCACGGACAAAAAGTCGCCCGCCCTGCCGGACGCAGGGAGACCAGCAAAGGGTGATAAGCCAGGGTGAACAGTCTGGGGAAAATACCGATCCCCCACCTGACCGGGTGCAGGAGAATTCTGTATCAGCAAACCTGGCTGATGGAAGGTCAGTGGAGCAATCAGATCTCCTGCCCAGATGGGCGCAGGGAGAGTCTGTGCGGGCATAGTGTACAGGGCTGAGCTGCAAGGCATACTGGTATCTCCCACCCTGCTGGGCGCAGGGAGATGCTGTCTCAACATTACCGCCTGAGCCGAGTTAATAAATAAGCTCATATCTTCCGCCCGGCCGGGCGCAGGGAGTGAAGGATCCACTGGGGGCAGCAGAGTTGGCGCCAAATCCCCAGCGGAACCGCCAACAGGGAGGCTAGGATGGGCGGCAATTGAGGATGACATGTTCTTATGGAGCTTCCTCCGCCACCCCGACTTTGAAGAGGACACATGGACAGCGGATCGTGGGCACCCGCTAACCGACACCCCCACCCCCTGCCGAGGGAGCAGGGGCAGGCTCAGGTATTGCGGAGAAACCAGTGAGCGGCACAGAGCCAGGGAGCGCTTCGGCTCCAGCCCGGCCAAGTCCATCACTGCAGGCAGGGGAAGGGGCAGCGTGCGGAGTGGCCCCAGCGGACCTCGGCGAGGCCCGAGGGCTCCGCGAGCGGGGACAGTGTGAAGGGACCCGGGCCGCAGTCTGTGTGAGCGGGGAGGAGGTCCACCGAACAGGGCCCCGATGACGGCGGGCGGAGGTGCCACGCTTCCCATCTGAGGAAGCGCTGACACCTGCTACCGCGGAGTGTACAGTTGAGCAGGGAAGGGAGGAATTTCTGTAGGAGGCCCTTGAAGGACTGGGGCTCAGGCGGGCCCATCTTCGGGCCCTTCATGAGGTTCCGCAGGAGGAGGTGAAGGTGTCTCTGGGGACAGGAGGGCGAAGAGCCAGTCAGCCTGATCTTGAAGAGCCAGTTCGCGGACCTTTGCCAACAGGAGCTCGGTGTCCATGGCTGGAGGGACAGGGTCGGTTCCAGCTCTTCCAACCACACTTCCAGAAAGACCCAGAATCCCCTGGGGCACCAACTTTTACTGAGCTCAGGCCCAGCCCGTCCCCCCTAACAACCAATCCTTAGTGACCCCTTGGTCACCTTGACCCGCCCTGGCCATGCCCCCATCAGTCAAGGCTCTCTTTCCCTAAAGGGCTCAAGAGGCCTTCATTTTGTGCAGGGACTGTTCTAAGCACGGGAAACACACGCCACTTTACAGGCATACTATAGACACCCCCCAGGTACGATATTTAAAGGAATATTTCACTTTTTTTTTTTTTTACTTTAAGCATCATTAAAATCACTGCTCCTGAAAAAACAGCCGTTTTTAAAACTTTTTTTTGCATTGATATATGTCCCCTGGGGCAGGACCCGGGTCCCCACACCCTTTTTAGGACAATACCATGCAAATTAGCCTTTAAAATTAGCACTTTTGATTTCGAACGTTCGAGTCCCATAAATGTCAATGGGGTTCTAACGTTCGTGCGAATTTTCGGTCCGTTCGCAGGTTCTGGTGCAAACCGAACCGGGGGGTGTTTGGCTCATCCCTAGTGAGGAGAAGTGCACTGCTCCTGGGAGAAGGATGTTCTGAACTTCTCCCCCAATCTTTGCTACACCTCCCTACTGATTACCTACCCACAAATACACAGGCACATCATTCTCCTCTGTTGTATTACCACCGAATGGGGCACTACAATTACCAGCATACCAGGAGATGGGGGCAACAGCAGTGTGTTCAATTAGGCTGATTTCTAGATGAAAAGTGCTGGTGTGTGTATACTGTGTGTGTATGTATATGCTTAGAGTGTGTGTGTGTTTTTGTGTGTGTACATGTATACTGTATACTGTGTGTCTATGTGTATGTATACTGTGTCTGTGTGTATACTGTGTCTGTATACTGTATATGTGTGTATACTGTATGATCCATGTGTGCCCACTACCGCTCAAGAGAAGTTGATCTAACAATCCCTTGCCCATGAAAAATCCACTTGTTGCCATTCGGAGGCAGCTGAATGGTGCACTGCTGAGCTCGGCCTTGGATCAGGCAGCAGGGCAGGTCTGGGTGCACACCTGTGCAGTGATATCACAGCACACATCAAGCATGGCTTTTAGTCACATGCCTCAATGGCAGATCTGTGGCCAACCACAGCAGTTCCCTATTCCGCTGGAACCATGACTCACTTGCGCAGTTCAGAGCGTGCAACAAATGTTTTTTTTTTTAAAGCATTTTCCCGCCAGCTGCTTACCACACCAAGCACAAAGGTGCAAAGGTGTGTGTAAGGGAATGCTGATAGTAGGTGACACTCTGCTCAGCCGTAGAGCGTCACTCTGGGGGCTCTGCTGTAGGGTGTCACTCTGGGGGCTCTGCCGTAAGGTGCCACTCTGGGGGCTCTGCCATAAGGTGCCACTCTGGGGGCTCTGCCGTAAGCATAAGGTGCCACTCTGGGGGCTCTGCCATAAGGTGTCACTCTGGGGGCCCTGCCAAAGGTTGGAACACTGGGGGCTCTGCCATAGGGTGGCACACTGGGGGCTCTGTCGTAAGGTGCTACTCTGAGGACTCTGCCGTAGGGTGCCACTCAGGGGGCTCTGCCGTAGGGTGCCACTGTGGAGGCTCTGCCATAGGGTGCTACTCTGGAGGCTCTGCTGTAGGGTGCTACTCTGGGGGCTCTGCTGTAGCGTGCTACTCTGGGGGCTCTGCGGTAGGGTGCTACTCTGGGGGCTCTGCCATAGGGTGCCACTGTGGGGGCTCTGCCGTAGGGTGCTACTCTGGGGGCTCTGTCGTAGGGCGCCACTGTGGGGGCTCTGCCATAAGGTGAGATTCTGATGTAAGGGGGGACTGACTCTGTGTACTTTGCTTATAGGGAGAATGTTGGGACTTTGGTGTGAGCGTGGCGCTCATCCTGACTGCTGTACCCTATATGTTGTTTTGTTCGTTACTTACTCCTGACCCTCATACTCTGTACAATTTGCTGTACATAGACCTGACCAAGGTGTTGTCTTAACAGTTGCTGATTTTAATTAAAGGGATAGTAAAGTCTTGTGTTTTTGTTTTTTTTAAATAACAAGCATATTATATTTATCTCCTCTGTGCAGTTGGTTTTGCACAGAACAGCCCGAATCCTCCTCTTCTCGGGTCCCTCTTCACTGCTCCTGGCCTCTCCCTCCTGTCGAGTACCCCCACAGCAAGCAGCTTGCTGGGGACCCCCATAATCTAATATTGCCCGAGGGGCCCTGTCTGGAGCCTAATGCCCCGGGGGATCAGGGTAAGGTCTTTCCCTAGTGGAGGACTCTGAACACCCGTTGCACGTTTTTGTGTGTCACTCTCTATGTGTGTGCACTTTTTTTTGGCACCAGGTGGAAGTTTTTGAGGTGTGTTTCACGCCACTGGCTTTTCTAAAAAAAAAAAAAAAAATACAGTCTTTGTCGCTTCTCGGCCTTTTGGCTAAGATCAAGTGTAGTATCTGTTCTTATCAGTTTCCAGGAGGTGGCGCTTGCTTCCGTCCCTGATCCATGGCGAGATGGAGATGGGATTGCGGTTGCTATGCAAAGCCTGCTGGAGTAAAGGTGACCTGGAGCGGTTTGCAGCCGAAAGGGAAGCCTTCTGATGGGGATAGAGAACCACGGGGTCTGATCCGGGGGGTCGGGACCCTGGCCTTCTGGCCTGGATTGGGGCAGCTCTAGCTCCGGACAGTTATTCGGGAGAGAACGCTGGCTTCCCTTTCTCCCACCGGGGGAGCAGACGGTATTTCCGGAATGTAATTAGGTAGGAGGGACGGAACGACGGTGAGGCCTGATGGTAAAGGGCTCTCACCAAGCTTCCAGAACTCCATGCCTTCCTGCCTAGGGTGGGAGCTGCTGTGGTCCGGGCCGGTGGCCAGGGTTGGTCTTGAAAGGAGTATGTGCCCCTGGAGTGGCAGTCCAGGGGTGCCATAAAATCACTGTGAGTGGCAGTCACTTTGATTTCAGGCACCACGGTCACTGCACCATAGAACACGCTTTTTTAGCACCTGCCTCTTGGGCCGGGCCTTTTGGCTGGGACCAGAGGAATTTTTTATTCCTGGCCGGAGGGCCTGGTCATTGTTTTACACAATGGCCACCTTTTTCACTCTCCTCTCCACTATCCTTTCCCCACTTTCTTTTATTTATTTTATATTTGATTGATGCCTATGTTTTGTCACTTTATGTCTTTTTATGTTTGTACACGGTTTTGTCTCACTGTGTGATGAGTAAGGATGAGGGTCCTTGGGCCAGCCCTAAAAGTCTTGGGAAGGGGTGGACATGGCCTTCTGGCTTAGTTCCCCCTCTCTCGTGGGGTCTCCCTTTGGGGGAGCCCCACCTAGTACTTGGGTGGGTTCTGTTTCAGCAGGCCCTCCAGAGAACGGGGTCTGTCTGGTTTCGACACATAGACCATTGTAAAGTACCTTTGTCCCCGTCTGGAGCCTAACGCCCTGGGGGATCAGGGAATTGGCACGTCTGTGTACCCGTTGCACTTTTTTGTGACCACTCTTTATGTGTGTGCACATTTTTTTGGCACCGGGTGAAGTTTTTTGGGTGTGTTATGCACTCCATAGGCTTTCAATAAAAAATAAACAAATAAATAAATACAGTCCTTTTGGCTAGGATCAAGTGTAGTATCTGTTCTTATCAGTTGCCAGGAGGTGGCGCTTGCTTCTGTCCTTGAACTGTGGTGAGGTATTATCAGGGATGGCGGAGGCTATGCAAAACCTGCTGGTTTAAAGGTAACCTGGAGCGGTTCGTAGCCGAAAAGGCAAGCCTTCTGATGGGGATGGAGAACCATTGGGTCTGGCCAGAGGGTCTGGTCCCTGGCCTTCTGGCCTAGATTGGGGTAGCTCTAGCTCTGGTCAGTTTTTCGGGAGAGAACACTGGCTCCCCTTTTCCACGGGGGGAGCGGTTAGTATTTCCCGAATGTAATTGGGTAGGAGGGATGGGAGCGACGGTGAGGCCTGATGGTAAAGGGCTCTCATCAAGCTTCCAGAACTTCAGCCTTCCTGGCTGGGGTGGGGGCTGCTGTGGTCTGGGTTGGGGGTCAGGGTTGCACGAAAAGCCAGTGGTAAATGTGCCCCTGAAGTGGCAGTTCAGGGGTGCCGCACAGTCACAGTGTTTAGGCACTTGATTTATGGCACCATGGTCACTTCACCACAACACTCGTTTTTCGCACCTGCCTCTAGGGCCAAGCCTTTTGGCTAGGACCAGGAGAAATTTTTATTCCTGGCCTTAGGGCCAGCCATTGTATTACACAATGGTCACTTTTCACTCTTCCACTTCCTTCTCCCCACCCTTCTTTTTATTTATCCCCGTGTTTGTCACTTTTTCGCAACTTTTTGTTTGATGTGCATACACGTTTTTCACTGTGTGATGAGTAGGGTGTGGGCCCTTGGGCCTACTCTGAAAGTCTTGGGAGGGGGTGGACATAGGCCTTCTGGCTTGGTTCGCCCTCTCTCATGGGGTCTCCCTTCGGGGGAGTCCCACCTAGTACTTGGGTGGGTCTGTTTCGGCAGACCTTCCAGAGAACGGGGGTCCGTCTGGTTTCGGCTAGATGGACCCAATGAAGTACCTAAGTCCCTGTCTGGAGCCTAATGGGGGATCAGGGTAAGGTCCTTCCCTAGTGGAGGATCAGTGTCACTCTTTATGTGTGTGCACTTTTTTTGGAACCGGGTGGAAGTTTTTGGGTGTGTTTTGCACTCTACTGGCTTTTTAAAAAAAAAAAAATACAGTCTGCAGTGGCAGAGAAATTAATTTGCACAGGTTGCCTCACAAGGATGTGGTTGTGCAAAATTCTAATTCCTATTAACTGCTTCAGACCCGAAAGATTTTACCCCCTTCCTGACCAGAGCACTTTTTGCGATTCGGTACTGCGTCGCTTTAACTGACAATTGCGTGGTCGTGCGACGTTGCACCCAAACAAAATTGACGTCCTTTTTTTTCCCACAAATAGAGCTTTCTTTGGGTGGTATTTCATCACCTCTGCGGTTTTTATTTTTTGGGCTATAAACAAAAAAAGAGCGACAATTTTGAAAAAAACCACAATATTTTTTACTTTTTGCTATAATAAATATCCCCCCAAAAAATATATAAAAAGCAAATGTTTTACTCAGTTTAGGCCAATATGTATTCTTCTACATATTTTTGGTAAAAAAAAATCACAATAAGCGTATATTGATTGGTTTGCGCAAAAGTTATAGCAACTACAAAATAGGGGATAGTTTTCTGGCATTTTTATTTATTTTATTTTTTTTACTAGTAATGGCGGCGATCTGCGATTTTTTTTTTTTATCGGGACTGCGACATTATGTCGCATATGTCAGACAATTTTGACACATTTTTGGGACCATTGGCATTTATACAGCGATCAGTGCTATAAAAATGCATTGATTACTGTGTAAATGACACTGGCAGGGAAGGGGTTAACACTAGGGGCGATCAAGGGGTTAATGTGTTCCCTAGTATGTGTTCTAACTGAAGGTGGGAGTGGACTGTGTAGGGGAGATGACAGATCGCTGTTCATACTCTGTATGAACAGACGATCAGTCTCTTCTCCCCTCAGAGAACCGGAGACTGTGTGTTTACACACACAGATCCCAGTTCTCTGTGTGTCAGCGGCGATCGCGGGAGCCCGACGGTGATCGTGACTGCCGGGCACTCGCATTGGCTTCAGGGGTGAGCAGCGCGCGCGCCACCAGAGTTTCCACAGGGCGAAGCAACATAACATAACATTGTTTCGCCCAGCCCTGCCATTCTGCAACAGTACAACTGCGGCGGCTGGTCAGCAAGTGGTTAAAGTAGTGTTCCAGCAGAAATTTTACTTTTTAGATAAAAATCCCCCTCTAATCCTCATGCTTAATGTATTCTAGTAAAGGTATGCTGTAAACTAAGGACCGTTTTGTATTTTTGCACCATTGATTTCTTACTTTTGTAAGTCCCGGCAGGCTGCGGCCATCTCATGTGTGAGCATCTGAAGCCAGGCTGTATCTCTTCATGTATTCCATGCATGCTGGTTACCCAGCATGCACCTCCAGAGCTCGCACATGCTCAGAACAGCACAAGCAGTGTAATAGGTTGTTGGTTGGGTTTCCATAGCAACAGCAGTGTCAGAGGAAGTTGACGCCCCTTAGCTATGGAAGCCTCTCCTCCCCCTCCAGGAACCAGAAAGTTTATCTACATTAACAAAGATTATAAATCTAGAAATATAAAAAGCTCCTGCAAAAGGTAAATACTTTTTAAAATATGCTAATTGTAAATGATATCCCTTGTTTTTGTATGTATATATGTATATACAGAAACAAGGGATATCATTTACAATTAGCATCTTTTAAAAAGTAATTACCTTTTGCAGGAGCTGCCCCAATTTGCCCCATCAAAATTGCCCCATCAAAACTTCAAAATCATACTGCCCCCATCAAAATTGCCCCCATTAAAACTGCCCCATCAAAACTTCACAATCATACTGCCCCACATCAAAACTACCCCCATCTAAATTGCCCCATCATAACTGCTCCCATCAAAATTGCCCCATCATACTGCCCCATCAAAACACATACTGCCCCATTAGCATCACTTAAACCCCCCTCCTGCCCAGACCATTTTTTTGCTTTTAGCGCTGTCACACTTTGAATGACAATTGTGCAGTCATACAACACTGTATCTATATGAAATTTTTATCATTTTTTTCACACAAATGGAGCTTTCTTTTGGTGGTATAAAATCACCTCTGGGGTTTTTATTTTTTGCTAAACAAAAAAAGACCAAACTTTTTTGAAAAAAAAACATATTACATGGTTTGTTATAAAATTTTGCAAACAGGTAATTTTTCTCCTTCATTGATATTCGCTGATGAGGCTGCACTGATGGGCACAGATGGGCTGCACTGATGGGTGGTACTGTGGGCACTGGTAGGTGGTGCTGGTGGGCACTGGTAGGTGGCACTGTGGGCACTGGTAGGTGGCGCTGGTGGGCACAGAAGCCTCTGCAGAGGCTCTCCACGATCAGGACTTATGTCCCTCTCACAGCCGCCGGTGATCGGCTTTTTTTTTCTCCTCAAGCTACCAGCGTCAGGAGAAAAAATAGCCGATTACCGGCTCTGTTTACATCACATGATCAGCTGTCATTGGCTGACAGCTGATCACGTGGTAAGGGGTCGGGATTGACCCCTTACTCCGATCTGTGAACAGCCGAGTCTCATAGACTCACTGATCACAGAGCGTGGGAGGACGTCTATGGACACCCTCCCGGCAAATTAGGTTCGCGCTGCAGCCATCTTTTGCAGAAATATATTAGAACTCTTTTACACAAAGTAGGGTAGCTATGAAGAAAACAGCACCAGTCACTTCCAAGACTAATGCTTAACCACTTCAATAATGGGCACTTTTAACCCCTTTCTGCCCACACCAATTTTCAGCTTTCAGTGCTGTCACACTTTGAATGACAATTGCGCGGTCGTACAACACTGTACCCAAATGACATTTTTATCATTTTTTTCACACAAATTGAGCTTTCTTTTGGTTGTATTCATTCATCACTTGGGTTTTTATTTTTTCATACTGCCCCCATCAAAACTGCCACCATCAAAACTGCCCCCATCAAATTGCCCCATCATATTGCCCCCATCAAAATTGCCCCCATCATACATATTGCCCCATCAGCATCACTTAAACCCCCCTCCTGCCTGGACCAATTTTTAGCTTTCAGCGCTGTCACACTTTAAATGACAATTGCGCAGTCATGCTACACTGTACTCAAATTACAGTGTAATTTTTCTCCTTCATTTACAGTAGGCGACCGTGATATTGTGTCAATCTCGCCGCAGTTATCGGCTAGATTTGACACCTGCGAGCCCCGTTGCGGGAGCCAGCGCCGAGATGGCTCACTCATCGGGAAAGGAAAACGTTTTAACTGTTTACACACACACACGTCCCTGTTCTGCCTCTCGTGCCCACGATCGCTCATGGCCGGCGGCCATTGCGACAGCCGGTCACGAGCATCGGCACCCCCCACTGTACACACGTGCCTGCTATCCCGCTTAAAGGGACTGACGTATAGCTATAATGGTTCGCGGGATCGTGCCGACCTACCGCAGTATAATGACAGTGCCTGATCGGCAAGTGGTTAAATAGGCATAGTAAATGTTCGATTTGGGCATTCCAATACCAAATTTTAGGGTGCAATTTCACAAAGAAAAAAACAAAAAAAACAACATAGTCCCAGCCCTGCTCAGGCCTTATTTAAGTGAGAGCGTAATACAGGGATTACTTAAGACAGATTGTAACCAAGTGTGAAATGTAAACACAAACATGCAATCATTAGAACCCTAATGCCCCGGCCTGACTCCTTCTTAAAACAGTGTACGCTTCTTTGCCAAAGCAAACCATTTTTTTCCTAACTCCTTCAAATTGCCCTCTAATTGCAAGCAGACACATTTATTTAGATGAGGACTTATGGGAGATCTTCTCTGCCTGAATGTAATTAGATATAATTAAGAGACATGACGGTGTTCTTTTCTTCACAGACGTATGTAGTGGAGTTCAATGATTCTGTGGACCTGGAAAAGAGAGACTGCATCCATCAAGAAGAAAGGGTATAAGGAATACTGTATATTTAGGTGCAATAGGGTTATAACAGACATACAGTATCTCACAAAAGTGAGTACACCCCTCACATTTTTGTAAATATTTTATTATATCTTTTCATGTGACAACACTGAAGAAATGACACTTTGCTACAATGTAAAGTAGTGAGTGTACAGCTTGTATAACAGTGTAAATTTGCTGTCCCCTCAAATAGCTCAACACACAGCCATTAATGTCTAAACTGCTGGCAACAAAATTGAGTACACCCCTAAGTGAAAATGTCTCATTTTTGTGAGATAATGTAAGTTACAATCTTGACTAACTACTTGCTACGTTAAACAAGTTGTATCACCCAAAATTGATAATTCAGTTTTTAAGATAAACCAGCAGACAGTTTTGTATATTTCCTGGAGACCTTACAAGACCTATGTATTTGAGTTCCTGGGTCTGCACACCTGATCTAGCCATTGTGAAGGGTTCCTACTCTTTCCGGTTATATAGTTTATTTTAAATTATGGAGAAGATAATGAGACGAGGAACACATACAATTCTAGATGGATAGGAACAGAATCAGGAATTATAACAAGGAGATCTCAATGTTGGAGTATCCAAGGCATATATATACGAAGCCATGGGCTGATTTAGCCCACTGAACTAAAAAATCACTGTTGGTGGACTAACCCTTTAAACTGCAGTATTATTTTTTATTATTTTATTGTCATTTGCCTAAGAAGTACACTAGTGTTGTGTATTTTTTAATGAAAAACCACATACAAAACTTTCTTGGCCCTTTGTGGTGATGCAGTTAATTATGTTGTACACAGTAGCCAAAAACAGAAGCTTAAAGTGTAACTTCATAATTTTTTGAAAATTTGGATAAAGAAGAAAAGTGTTAAAACTCCTGGCTTTTTTGGCCCAAGTTGGAAGATTTCTCCTCCCTTCATCTCACTAAGTTTTCCACATTCAGGAAGAATGTGCAAAACCTGCATATTTCCTCCCATGCTTCAGATTTGTAGGTAGGACCCTTTTGCAAGTCCACCATTCAGCTGTTTTATAAGAGCAGTTGAGTTGCTTCAATGCTGTGTACACATGACCGGACTTTCGACGGACTGAATCACGTCGGACTTTTCGACGGACTTCCTTCGAATCGGACTTGTCTACACACAATCACTCCAAAGTCAGATGGATTCGACCGTGATGACCTACGACCGGACTAGAATAAGGAAGTTCATAGCCAGTAGCCAATAGCTGCCCTAGCGTCGGTTTTCATCCGTCGGACTCGCATACAGACGAACTGATTTTTCGACCGGACTCGAGTCCTTCGGAAAAATTTGAAACATGCTTCAAAATCTAAAGTCCGTCACATTTTCGTCAGAAAAGGTCCCCTGCAGGTTCGATGAAGCCCACACACAGTCCAATTGTGCGACGGATTCGTTCCGTCGGACAAGTTTGGTCGTAAAGTCCGGCCATGTGTACACGGCATAAGATTACCGCTAATTGATGTTACTTGGCTTTCTTTGATCATGTGCAGAAAACATTTGCTTTTCAATAGGTTTCCAAGGCTGAACCATGATATAGAATCTAAATTGGAAACCAACAGGTTCCTGAAAATGTGCTGCAACAACCAAAGTTATCCAAGCAATTTTGCCAATTGACGGATGCCTCTGTGTTGCTACTTTTCCCCTATCAGTCTGAACCTGAAAAACCTTATTAAAGTGTAACCGGGACCAAAATAGATTTCACTGCTTTAAATGGACGGGGCAGATTTGGATGCCCTATTAACCCTTTACTTATATCCTAGATTACAGTGGGACATACTGCCCTTGCTCTGGTGTACCTATGGCTTGGCTTTTAAGCTAAGTCTTCGGTAGAATCATAATAAAAAAATAGTTATGCATATTCCATGGAGTACCCACCAAATGGTGAGTAATTTCTTTAACATGATGCCTTCTAATCAATTAAAGTGCAAGAGCCCACACCGCACTCAAAAATAGTTGGGTGCAGGACAAGCAGTGGCACTACAGATATAGACAGGATACAAAAAGCCAGCACTCTACACTTCCTTGAAGGTAGTTTACTTCTGAACTTATCAGGACCATCATAGATTCTATATGTGTCTAATATTGTTCTTTTAATGTAAACTACCTTCAAGAATGTTTATTTTTTTACTGGATTATATGCAAAACTGTATCTGTTGACACAAGATTCCAAAGTGAAAATTTGAGATAAGCCTCTCATGGTAAGTGGCTTGGTATGCCTTTCCTCTGTGTCCTGGAAAGCTGTAAGGATGGAATTGTGCTTCAAAGTCAACCAAAACAGGAAAGTCTGTTTTGGATGCAGTTTTGCTTTAAAGTAACTCTTTACGATTTAGGGTGCACTCGCACTGGGCACAGCTGAACTGAACTGCCCCCCCACTTCCCCACTGGTCTGCACTCACACACTACTTTAAAATAAGTGTTACTGCACACACTTGTGTCATCTGGACCACAGTGATCTCTGCTGCTGTGCTCAGTGATCTATGGAGAGTTTTGTGCTTAGGTATGGTTTGCACTCACACTGAAGCAAGTTGTTCTGGATTATGAGTGAACCATGCCAGGCACCACCTCTACCAAGTGGCTTCATTAATAGTATGGAGCACTCATACTACACATACAAACCGGACCGGGGGGGGGTGAACTGTGACCGGGCACAATTAAAATTGTCAGTGGGATTGTACCCTAAGTGGCCTATACAATTAGAAAATGTATTTTTGCTCATTTTAAGTTTTTTAGGTTTTAGGATAGTGGATCAGTCATTGAGATTATAGACATTTTACCGTTCAAATTTCACAACTATCAGACCATAAAGGATAGAAAAGAGATAAATATATATGATACATTGACAATTTAGCAAGAAAGAAAGTTGGATGTTAGGCTCTGTTTATGGTGGAGCACAGAATTCTATCTGCAGCACTTTATAATATAGCTAGATCACGCAATAATTGAGCTTGCGGGATTTAAGTGCTGGAAGTCCGAATATGGACTAAAGGTGGGTTTCTTATGTAATTTGAGCACTACCATAGTATCAAGCCCAAGGCGTCAGTATGCCTTGAAACTCATATCAGATCATAATCATATCTTGGGATCTGAAGTTATATGCAAATCTCAACATTTCCTGTAAATTTTTAGCTCCCCTCCCCCTTCTGAAGTCATTTGATCAGTGGGTCCATTTACCATTTACAATATGATTTCAGGCGCCTATATCTTTGGATCTACTGATTATTTTGACATGCAATTTTCATTAAAGGTAATCTCTCCTTTACTTTTAGTTCTCACATGCCTAGCCTAAGCTGCCAAGGTTTGGAAAGGGTAACACCAGTGGTGGTGCATCCATTAATGGCGCACGGGCGCCTCCCCCTCTCTCCAGCCACCCCCTCTATGTAAAATGGATAGATTCATGCATTGCATGAATTTATCCATGGCTGCTGTAGCCATCTCCTATTCAGGCGTCCGGCCCCTTTTCGAAGGGTGCTTTTTTGAAGCACTTGATTAGAGCCATAGGCTTTAATAGGCTTCATAAAAGGTGAACTGCAATCGCAGAGTATTGCGCTCGCAGTCCACCCAGGTGTGTTAGCAAAGCAAATGAAAATTTGCTTTTCTAACACTGAACCGCCTCTCCGCCAATCAGGAGGCACAGATCTAATAATAGTCACCTGATTGGCTGAAGGCAGAGGCTTTCCCACTGGCCACCTAGAAGAACAGGAAAAAGACCAGCGCTACCCGTCCCACAGCTCGCCGCCGTCACCCGCTGTCTGCCCCACCACCATGATGGGGTAAGGGCCGGACAGACAGCAAGGTGGGGGCACATTGGCTGCATATTATGGGCACAGAGGCTGCAAATGATAGGCACAGTTGGCTGCATTTGCTTGGCACAGAGGCTGTATATGATGGGCATAGTTGGCTGCATATGATGGGTACAGTTGGTTGCATTTGCTGGGCACAGTTGGCTGCAATTGCTGGACACAGAGGCTGCATATGATGAGCACAGTTGTCTGCATATGATGGGCACAGTTGGCTGCATATGATGGGCACAGTTGGCTGCATATGAAGGGCACAACTGGCTGCATATGATGGGCACAGTTGGCTGCATTTGCTAGGCACAGAGGCTGCATATGATGGCCTCAGTTGGCTGCATATGATGGGCACAGTTGGCTGCATATGATGGGCACAGTTGGCTGCATATGATGGGCAAAGTTGGCTGCATATGATGGGCAGAGTTGGCTGCATATGAATGGCACAGTTGGCTGCATTTGATGGCACAGGGGCTGCAATTGATGTTCTTGTTTCAATAATTTTCAGAATTTTTCATTTCGCTTGCGCACCCCGAAAAATTTTGAGCACCAGCCACCACTGGTTGACACTAAAACCTGCTGCACTGCGATATAACCAGAATTAAAATCAAACAAGGCAGAGTTGTGGATTTGGCTAGGTTTTATAGATCTCGTTTGATTATGCTCTTTGTAATGCATGGGCTGCCAAGCAACTGTCACTTTTACTGAAACAGAAAATCTGAAGTGATATGATAGACATATCATAGACATATGTTTTATTATTGTCATTTGACATATAAATCCCTGTATGAAATTTGGAACTGAACTTGCTAAAATGTTACTAGATAACACATTCATCATAACATTCTGAAGAAAATAAGGTTTAGTTTCACTTTTTGGTGACAGTTAAGAATATAAAGCATGCATAGTGTAAATGTTGCTGGGATGTATATAAAGGACAGATGTGTTTAAGTAAAATATATACATAGAGTGACTTTCTTGTCTCTGCAACTGTAATGAATTTCAAACAGAAATTTGTCATAAAAAGCTGAATACAGGCGATTATTATGCCGCGTACACACGATCGGAATTTCCGTTAGAAAAAACTTGGATGGTTTTTCCAACGGATTTCCGCTCAAGCTTGCCTTGCATACACACGGTCACACAAAAGTTCTCTGAACTTTCGACCGTCAAGAACGCGGTGATGTACAACACTACGACAAGCCGAGTAATTGAAGTTCAATGCTTCCGAGCATGCGTCGAATTGTTTCCAAGTATGCGTAGTTTTTTGCGCGTCCGAATTGCATACAGACGATCGCATTTTTGAATAGGAACTTTTCCCGACCGAAAAATAGAGAACATGAGCTCAATCTTTTGCGGGCTGGAATTCTGCCAGCAAAAAACTGATGGAGCATACACACGGTCGCATTTTCCGACAAAAAGCTCTCATCTGAGTTTTGCTGGCGGCATTTCCGATTGTGTGTACGCGGCATTAAAGCTTGTCCAATAATGGACCTAGCTTGGCTCATTCATGATAGACCCATTCTCTGTATGTGGTCTAACACATTGCAAGGGGCTAGTACTAGTTTGAACCGTATGTCTTTAGCAGCTTTTAAAATTAGCTAGGCACCTAGCAGAGGTGCTTATATAAACCAGCAGCAGCTAAATCCATGCAATTTCCATTAAAGGGATCCATGGGAATGGGCCACAAATGCAAAAGAAGAGCCTGTTTACAATAACCCTAGTGACTAGCTTTGTAGGAACTTTTAATGTGAGAGTCTGAAGGCAAAGAGCTCTTACGCAGAGAGTTAACTCTTCACTGCCCACTAAAAAATGCACCCACACTGACAGCTCTTTTCTCTGGCAGACTTTCACTCTCACACTACGACAAACACCATAAACCACCCTCTCCTGTTGTAAATCCACCAGAACATCGCAGCTCTCAAACTTCTGTTGACGACTGCAGCTTGTACCAGAGAGATAACCTGCACTTGCGAGCCCCCACATGTAGCGCTGCCCCAAAAAAGCCGCTAAGAATTAGACAGGTTCTCCCTATGTAGTACAGTGGCCGCCAGTCACATAAACAATGGTTCATTCACTTCGGCTCCATCAAACAGTCTGGGAATGTCTTTTTAAGATTTATTGCTTGCAGAACTTTAACAAGAGGTGGATAAGGGGAATAGGATACTCTAAAACACCTAAGAACAGTTGGTAGAGGACACTTAATATATTGTCACCTAATATGGTTGGTAACTAGGCAAGCATAAAATTAATTATGAATGGGAATAACACAATTTAGCATACAAAGTGATCAACAGTAATGCCGCGTACACACGGTAAGATTTTCCCATGGGAAATGCTCGATGGGAGCTTGTTGTCGGAAATTCCGACCATGTGTAGGCTCCATCGGACATTTTTCATCTGAATTTCTGTCACACAAAATTTGAGAGCTGGTTCTCAAATTTTCACAATTCCGACGGACAAAGTTCCACGCATGCTCGGAATCAAGCAGAAGAGCCGCACTGGCTATTGAACTTAATTTTTCTCGGCTCGTCGTACGTGTTGTATGTCACCGCGTTCTTGACGTTCGGAATTTCCAACAAGATTTGTGTGTCCGTGTGTATGCAAGACAAGTTTGAGCCAACATCCGTTGGAAAAAATCCATGGATTTTGTTGTAGGAATGCCTGATCGTGTGTACAGGGCATTAGAACTAGGCATAAGATGACATTTGGGGTCCAGATCAGCATAAACAGTAGCAGGGCCATCTCAAGGGCATAATAATTATTCAGGCTGGTCATTTGAATTCCCTGCCCTAAGCTCTAACAGAATCTCACAGAGGCAGGAGGAGACAAGCAAACTCCCAGCCTCTGAAACCATAAGCAGACCAAAGCAACAGATCGCTGCTCCTCTGATTACAGAGAAAGCCAAAAACTAAATTTACCTAGCATCCTATACCAGGGGGTTGCAATAGATACATTATCTGCATTGTGCTTAGCATATCCTGTCATGAGTGTCATTGCCGTGGCTTAGATAAAATCATGGCACATGCTTGTTGGGGCTCCTAGGACTGGTAGAGCAACTGAGGTTGGCAATTGAAAACTTACAGCTTTTTCTAAGAAAATATTTTTTTTTATGGTTCAAGTACAGTAGTTCATTTTAACATTAAAGAGCTTGTTATTACAGTATTTTAAAATTAATTGAAGCATTGGCATAAGTTGTGATATGGTATTGTGGGTATTTGAAAGTTTTTAGTAGCTGTATCAATTGACATTAAAGTATAAGTCCAGGCAAAACCTAACTGACGCTAAACCTGCAGTACCCACAAATGGGGCACTGATTGGCACCAGTATATTGCAGTGATGCCCAACAATGCCACCCTTAGGGGCATCAGTGCCACCAATCAGTGTCATCAGTGCCACACATCAGTGTCCATCGGTGCCACCTGTCAGTGCCCATCCATGCCCATCAGTGCCCACCTATCAGTGCCCATCAGTGCCCATCCATGCCACCTATCAGTGCCACCCATAAGTACAAATCAGTGCCACCTACGAGTGCCCATCAATGCCACCTACGAGTGCCCATCAGTGCCACCTATGAGTGCCCATCGGTGCCAGCTATGAGTGCCCATCAGTGCCCATCAGTGCCACCTATCAGTGCCCATCAGTGCCACCTATCAGTGCCCATCAGTGATGCCTATCAGTGCCCATCATCAGTGCCCGTCAGTGCCACCTCATCAGTGCCACCTCATTGGTGTCACCTCATCGGTCCCTATCAGTGCCGCCGTATCAGTGCTCGTCATTGAAGAAGATAACTTACTTATTTACAAAAAATTTTAACAGAAACAAAGAAAAACTCGTTTTTTTTCCAAATTTTCTGTCTTTTTGTATTTGTTGCGCAAAAAATAAAAAACGCAGAGGTGATCAAATACCACCAAAAGAAATCTCTATTTGTGGGAACAAAATGATAAAAAAATTGTTTGAGTACAGTGTAGCATGACATTTGTCATTCAAAATGCGACAGCTCTGAAAGCTGAAAATTGGTCTGGGCGGGAAGGTGTCTAAGTGCCTGGTATTGAAGTGGTTAATGTTAACAAAAAAAAGGGGAGAAAAAGGGCTAAGCATCTGTAGAGTTCTCATTCTGTTTCTGGTTGGCTGACACTGGTAGACTAAGCTCTGGATGCCACCCTCCATTGTTCTTCAAAAAAATGCAAAAGTGTGTAAAGAAACACAAACATATGCACTGCGCGGGTGCTAATGCTCGTGGCCGACGTTTGCAATGACCGCCGGCCACGAGCGATCGCGAGCACGAGGGACAGAACAGGGACATGTGTGTGTAAACGCACAAATCCCTGTTCTGTTCGGAGAGACAGATTGTGAGTTCCTAATAGCTAGGAACCACGATCTGTCATCCCCTCTAGTCAGTCCCCTCCCCCTACAGTTAGAACACACAGTCAGGGAACACAGTTAACCTCTTGATCGCCCCCTAGTGTTAACCCCTTCCCTGTCTGTGACATTTATACAGTAATACAGTAACAGCATTTTTATAGCACTGATTGCTGTATAATGGTCAATCGTCCCAAAAATGTCAAAAGTGTCCGATGTGTCCACCAAAATGTCGCCATCACAATAAAAATCGCAGATCGCCATTACTAGTAAAAAAAAAATAATATTAAAAATGCAATAAATCTATCCCCTATTTTGTAGACGCTATAATTTTTGCGCAAACCAATTAATATACGCTTATTGCGTTTTTTATTACCAAAAATATGTAGAAGAATATGTATCGGCCTAAACTGAGAAAAAAATTGGGGATATTTATTATAGCAAAAAGTACAAAATATTGCGTTTTTTTTTCAAAATAGTCCCTCTTTTTTTGTTTACAGCGTAAAAAATAAAAACTGCAGAGATGATCAAATACCACCAAAAGAAAGCTCTATTTGTGGGAAAAAAAGGACGTCAATTTTGTTTGAGTACAGCGTCGCATGACCGCGCAATTGTCAGTTAAATCAACGCAGTGCCCTATCGCAAAAAATGCTCTGGTCATTGAGCAGCCAAATCTTCCGGGGCTGAAGTGATTAAAATAATCACATTTTGTTGCTTTGCAGCCAGAAATGAAGACAGACACAGTTTTTTTTTACCCAGCTTTACTAGTGCAACTTGTCTGAACTTGATTAAAATTGAATTATTTGGCCTTAACACCAAACGATATGTCTGGCAGGAAACCAAAACAGCTCACCATCCAAATAACAGCATTCCTACAGTAAATCATGGAGGTGGTAATATCCTGTTATGGGGGTGTTTCTTTACAGCAGGGACTGGAGCACTTGTCAGGATAGAAGAAAAATGGATGGGGCTAAATACCATCAAATACTTGAGGAAAATCTGCTGCCCTCTGTAAGAAAGATATCAATGGGAAGAAGATTTTGCTTTCAACATGACAATGACCCAAAGCACACAGCCAAAATGACCACACATTGGTTGAAGGAGAAAAAGGTAAATGTTTTTGCATGGCTTAGTGAGAGCCTAGACTTAAACCCCATTGAAAATCTGTGGATTGACTTGAAGACTGCAGTCCATGAACGGACACCATTAAATCTAACTGAACTTGAGCAGTTCTGCAAAGAAAAGTATGCAAATATTGCAAAATCTAGATATGCAAAGTTAGTAGAGACTAGCAGACTAAAAGCTCTAATTAACGCAAAAGGTGATTCAACAAAATACTGACATAAGAGGGTGATCCTTCCTAATCAGTGATTCTGTTTTTTATTTTTTTTATTTTTTTTCTGACATGTTGGTGTTATATCCTTCACTTGGATGTTATAAGTTGCACTAGTAAATACAGCTGGATAAAACAAAAACGGTGCCGGTCTTCATTTCAGGCTGCAAAGCAGCAAAATGTGTTTTTTTTTCCATACCTACTATATATGATTTAGACTAAAATACAAGGACATGTACAGTGCATTGGAAAAGTATTCACACCCCTTGCAATTTTCCAGTTTGTCATGTTACAACCAAAAACGTAAATGTATTTTATTGGGATTTTATGTGATAGACCAACACAAAGTGGCACATAATTGTGAAGTGGAAGGAAAATTATAAATGGTTTTCAACATTTTTTACAAATACATATGTAAAAAAAAGTGTGGCGTGTATTTGTATTCAGCCACCCAGAATCAATACTTTGTAGAACCTCCTTTCGCTGCAATTACAGCTGCAAGTCTTTTTGGGGATGTCTCTACCAGCTTTGCACATCTAGAGAGCGAATTTTTTGCCAATGCTTCTTTGCAAAATAGCTCAAGCTCTGTCAGATTGGATGGAGAGCATCTGTGAACAGCAATTTTCAAGTATTGCCACAGATTCTCAATAGGATTTAGGTCTGGACTTTGACTGGGCCATTCTAGCAAATGACTATGCTTTGATCTAAACCATTCCATTGTAGCTCTGGCTGTATGTTTAGGGTCGTTGTCCTGCAGGAAGGTGAAACTCCACCCCAGTCTCAAGTCTTTTTCAGACCCTAATGCCTTGTACACATGGTCGGATTTTCCAATGGAAAATGTGTGATAGGACCTTGTTGTCGGAAGTTCTGGCCATGTGTAGGCTCCATCACACATTTTCCATAGGAATTTCCGACACACAAAGTTTGAGAGCAGGCTATAAAATTTTCCGACAACAAAATCCGTTGTCTAAAATTCCGATCGTGTGTACAGAAATCCGACGCACAAAGTGCCACGCATGCTCAGAATAAATTAAGACGAAAGCTATTGGCCACTGCCCCGTTTATAGTCCCGACAAACGTGTTTTACGTCACCGCGTTCAGAACGATCGGATTTTCCAACAACTTTGTGTGACCGTGTGTATGCAAGACAAGTTTGAGCCAACATCCGTCGGAAAAAATCCATGGATTTTGTTGTCGGAATGTCTGATCAATGTCCGACCGTGTGTACAGGTCATTACAGGTTTTCTTCTAAGATTTCCCTGTATTTGGCTCCATCCATCTTCCCATCAACTCTGACCAGCTGTCCCCGCTGAAGAAAAGCATCCCCACAACATGATGCTGCCACCACCATGTTTTAGGGTGGGGATGGTGTGTTCTGGGTGATGTACAGTTTTAGTTTTCCGCCACACATAGCGTTTTGCTTTAAGGACAAAAAGTTCAATTTTGGTCTCATCTGACCAGAGCACCTTTTTCCACATGTTTGCTGTGTCCTCCACATAGTTTCTCGCCAACTGCCAACGAGACTTCTTATGGGTTTCTTTCAACAATGGCTTTCTTCTTGCCACTCTTCCATAAAAGCCAGATTTGTGGAGTGCACGACTAATAGTTGTCCTGTGGACAGATTCTCCCACCTAAGCTGTGGATCTCTGCAGCTCCTCCAGGGTTACCATGGGCCTCTTGGCTGCTTCTCTGATTAATGCTCTTCTTGCCCGGCCTGTCAGTTTAGGTTGAAGGCCATGTCTTGGTAGGTTTGCAGTTGTGCCATACTCTATCCATTTTCAGATGATGGATTGAACAGAGCTCCGTGAGATATTCAAAGGTCGGGATATTTTTTTATAACCTAACCATGCTTTAAACTTTTCCACAACTTTATCCCTGACCTGTCTGGTGTGTTCCTTGGCCTTCATGATGCTGTTTGTTCACTAAGATTCTCTAACAAACCTCTGAGGGCTTCGTAGAACAGCTATATTTATACCGAGATTAAATTACACACAGGCGGACTCTATTCACTAATTAGGGGACTTCTGAAATCAATTGGTTTCACTAGATTTTAGTTAGAGGTATCAGAGTAAAGAGAGGGCTGAATACAAATGCACGTCACACTTTTCAGATATTTATTTGTAAAAAATGTTGACAACCATTTATTATTTTCCTTCCACTTCACAATTATGTGCCACTTTTTGTTGGTCTATCACGTAAAATCCTAATAAAATACATTTACGTTTTTGGTTGTAACATGACAAAATGTGGAAAATTTCAATGGGGTATAAATACTTTTTCAAGGCACTGTACATATGACTACATTTTACAGCTTGCTCTAAACTGGTTAAAGGAACACTAAAGATATTTTTTTTTCTTTTTTTTTAAATAACAAACATGTTATACTTACCTCCACTGTGCAGCTCGTTTTGCACAGAGTGGCCTGGAACCTGGTCTTCTGGGGTCCCACAGCGGCTGTTTCAGCTCCTCCCCGCAAGAACTAATCACCTTCATGCGAGCTCCCTCACATGGTGGTGAGTTCTTGCGGGCGCGCTCCCGTGATACAGCCGGCGGCCATAGCCGCTCACTGTATCACTCGGCCCCGCCCCCGGTGCGCCGCATCATTGGATGTGATTGACAGCAGCGCAAGCCAATGGCTGCGCAGCTTTCAATCCATCCACTCTAGCCAATCAGCGACCAGGCTGATCAATAAAGAGGATGTCGGGGGCGAGCGCGGGACTTTCGAGGGGTCAGGTAAGTAAAACGGGGGGGCTGGGGGGGCGGTATTGTCAGATGTTTTTTCACCTTAATGCATAGAATGCATTAAGGTGAAAAAACTTTTACCTTTACAACCCCTTTAATATATCATAGAAAAGTCACTAAAATTACGCTTGTATCAAAGTGTCCTTCCTATCATCATTTATATACAGTCAACACTCATTTATTTCTCCCCTAGTATTCTTCCTTTTGCTATCTCTTGCATGTTGGTCCTCCATATTTAAAATTCAGGTGTGTGTGAGGCTGAGCAAAGGGTGGTATAATGAATGTATATTCTGAGACAATTCCATCTAAGATTAGGCAGTCAGCTTTAAGCATAGCGCAGCCTAATGCATTAGGGTGTGCACCCTTAAGCTCAAACACACATGCATGTGTATATATCCACATATATATGACTCCGGCACATTGATCTCCCTGCTGGCACAGTGAAAGAGAAAAGGATAAACACTTCTCTTATGGCAGAGCCGGTAAGAGGGAGATCTTTCCCATGTTCCTGTTGCTACACAGAATGATAACACTAATGTGCATGGGGGGATTAGGGTGTGCCTGGGCACACCCGGCACACCCTGTGTGCACGCCTATGGCTTTAAAGCTGGCCATACACCTATAGATTATCTGCAGATTTTCTATGGTTAGATGGAAAAAGTGGGAGATTCCTCCATCCACACAGTTTAGCGAACATGGAGAAATCTGTTGCACTTTTTCCATCTAACCATAGAAAATCTGCAGATAATCTATAGGTGTATGGCCAGCTTTAGGATGCCGAGAACGTGCCAATCCATTGGCTGCAGTAGAAGAGGTTGAAAACAAATATGGGTGCCAGTTGTGATTTTTGTGAGCATTTGTAAGGTGTAGTATCCTGGGATTTTTCCAGTCTTAAGCTAACCTGCCTAAATTAGCTTTCACAAATTGCCCATGCAGTTGTTTATAGGAATTTTATTGATTTGGCTGCAGCATTTGTAATGGAAAATTGAGTTTAATTCCAAACGTCTGTTGGAATAATAAAAAACGGTGGATCCTCTCCGAGGCATGACGTTCAGGACACCTCAACTGAAGAAGTAAACATCTTTGCAGAACCTCATCCTAAGCCAATTCTGGAAACCCAGATGCTTCTCACATTTCAGGAGGTTTATTTCTTTGCAGAAAGCCCCAAGCTGTCCATTTATTTGTTAAATGCTTGAAAACAAACTTTGCACGTGGTTGATTCATGTCGAGGTGAAAGCAAGAAAAGGGTGTGGAAAGGAAAGAGGTGCAGCCGAGACGGGTGACCTGACTCTCCTCCTGAGGGCCTCTACTAACAGCTGTGCAGGGTTAAAAAAAAAAAAAAAAAAATCCTACAGGCAATTTAAATACCCCAATCCAGATGTGCTGTGGATACACACCCAGAATGTCTTGTGCACAGTTTATTTTGTTTTCTGAAACTATTTTTCACCAGCCTGTTTTCTCAGCTGGAAAACTTCTGGGGTAATGTTTTCAAAAAAATATTACATTTGGCATTACAAGAAAACAGAGCCTTTAAGACATTAAAAGGACAATATCCTTGTTGCTCTTGGCACAGGGAAGCAGGTCTGTAGGAATGTCAGAATTCTGTACCACCCAAAGAATAGGTAAGAGAAATTTTCCACTCTTAAACCCAGTTTACTTGGGAATTTGAGAAGCGGTTTACTTGGAAATATAAAAACACATGCACATTTTACAGTTTCCGGTCTGTGCGAACAGGAAAAGTGAAAGTGTCCCGTTTCTGACCTACTTCCACAAAAACGTCCAATAAGAAAGGTCCCGTTCAGGTGGCATAGAGCCAAGTTTGTGGGAACACCATAAGTTACAGCTGACCTTCTTAAACTAAGGGTACCCTTTCCATACATCAGTTATTCTTCGTATAAAGTCCCTTTTTATATTGTAAGAGTAATTGTTGGTTTGTACATTTTGGCACAGGTTTTTAGCATGTGGCATGGTGGCACTGTCACTTTTTTCAATGATACGTTATGTTATAGGTTGGTTTTGGATCATCAAATAACTTTTATTTTATGTGCCCTATACCTATTACATACCTGAGAAAGTAAGTGCCTATAGACCAGGGATCCTCAAACTACGGCCCTCCAGCTGTTGCGGAACTACACATCCCTTGAGGCATTGTAAAACTCTGACATTCACAGACATGGCTAGGCATCAGGGGCGTTGCTAGGTCTACAAAGGATCTGGGGCTAGAGCCCATAGCAGTGTAGTAAAGAAAGTCATACGCTTGGGCGGGCGAACACATGTATATACAGTAATATACGTGTGTGTGTATATATCCCCAGAGAGCCCCCCACTTACATCAGGGTCCCCAGAGAGCCCCCCCTTATATCACCTTACATCAGGGTCCCCAGAGAGCCTCCTCCTTACATCAGAGTCCTCAGAGAGCCTCCCCCTTCCATCAGGGTACCCAGAGGCCCCCCCCCACTTACATCAGGGTTCCAGAGAGGCCCCCTTACATTAGGGTCCCCAGAGAGCCTCCCCCTTAAATCTGGGTCCCTAGAGAGCCTAGGCCTTATAATCAGGGTCACCAGAGAGCCTCTCACTTACATCAGGGTCCCCAGAGAGCCCCCCCACTTACATAAGGGTCCCCAGAGAGCCTCCCCTCCCCTTGGGGACCCCTGCAGAGACTCAGGGCTATTGGCCTCAGATTCGGGGCTATAGCCCCAAAAGCCACCCCCTAGCAACACCCCTGCTAGGCATGATGGGAATTGTAGTTCTTGAACAACTGGCGGGCCATAGTTTGAAGACCCTTGCTATAGACAATGTAGCCCATAAAACGAAAGTATCTCTGGATCTAACCCTTAACTACAACCTAATCCTTAATTTGAACCTAACACTAACCTCTAGTCCTATTTTAAATGGTCATGTGTATGGCCATCTTTAGGATCCATGCAAACTGGGCTTAAAAAAATGGCAGTTCTTTTGGCAGAAAAACAATCATAAAGAGCAGTTTTGTATAGGTGTTTAGGAGCGTTTAGTGTTTTTCCTGCCAGAAAACTCCTCTCAAAAACGCAAATCAAAAGGTTTTTTTCTCTGCCTCCAAACACTGAGCTTAATTGCTTAAGCCCCGGACCATTTGGCCGGCCAAAGACCAGAGAACTTTTTGCGATTCGGCACTGCGTCGCTTTAACTGACAATTGCGCGGTCGTGCGACGTGGCTCCCAAACAAAATTGACGTCCTTTTTTCTCACAAATAGAGCTTTCTTTTGGTGGTATTTGATCACCTCTGCGGTTTTTATTTTTTGCGCTATAAACAAAAAAAGAGCGACAATTTTGAAAAAAAACGCATATTTTTTTTTGCTTTTTGCTATAATAGATATCCCCAAAAAATATATAAAAAAAACATTTTTTTTCCTCAGTTTAGGCCGATACGTATTCTTCGCAATATTTTTGGTAAAAAAAAATCGCAATAAGCGTTTATTGATTGGTTTGCCCAAAAGTTATAGCGTCTACAAAATAGGGGATAGTTTTATGGCATTTTTAATAATATTTTTTTTTTACTAGTAATAGCGGCGATCAGCAATTTTTATCGTGACTGCGACATTATTGCGGACACATCGGACAATTTTGACACATTTTTGGGACCATTGGCATTAATACAGCGATCAATGCTATAAAAGTACATTGATTACTGTAAAAATGTCACTGGCAGTGAAGGGGTTAACCACTAGGGGGCAGGGAAGGGGTTAAGTGTATCCTAGGGAGTGATTCTAACTGTCTGGGGGATGGGCTAGCAGTGACACGTCACTGATTGCTGCTCCCGATGAGAGGGAGCAGACGATCAGTGTCCTGTCACTAGGCAGAACGGGGAGATGCTGTGTTTACACTGGCATCTCCCCGTTCTTCAGCTCCGTGACACGATTGCGGGCACCCGGCGGGCATCAAGTCCATGGGTCCTGCGGGCACGATCACAGAGCTCGCGGCAGGTGTGCACGGCGGGAAATTCAAAGTGTTGTACAGGTACGTTACTTTGCCCAGCCGTGCCATTCTACAGGAGCCGGTCAGCAAGCGGTTAAAATATGCCTCTAAACATCCTAATGTGCATGGACATATAGGATAACATTAAGCTGCTTCTACAGGCAAAACGAAAAACCCCTGTAGAAATACTGTTTTGAAAGCCCAGTGTACATTGACCCTTATGCCACGTACACACAATTGGATTTTCCAACAGGAAATGTTGGATGTGAGTTTGTTGGCGGCAAGTTCGACCGTGTGTACGCTCCATTGGACATTTGTTGTCGGACTTTCCGTCAAAAAATGTTGGCTAGCGTGTTGTCAAATTTTCCGCCAACAAATGTGTGTTGTGTACACAAGTCCGTCGGACAAAAGTCCAAAGGACAAACATGCATGCTTGGAAGCGGTCAGTCTTGTAAACTAGCGTTCGTAATGGAGAATTAACATTCGTGACGCGGCAAATTATGAAATCTAGAAATGCAGCGCACAATTCTCTTCTTCTTTAATAGGATAATAATGAAGCTGCTTTAACCTACTAGGCCTCGGGGGAGAGGTTCTGCAGGCCTCAGGCCTAGTAGCAGCGAGCAGCCAGAGCCAGTAAAGGAACTTATTCGGGGTGGGCCCCTATTATCCAATAGAAGAAGATGCGACATACTTCATTTCCGCATGTTTGTTATTTTTATTTAAAAAAAAAAACAACAAGGGTTTACAACCCCTTTAACTACTTGCCGACCACCCCGCATTCATATACTGTGGGGCGGCGGCTCTCCTGCACGAAATCACGTACAGGTACGTGATTTTGCTCTTCCGGGTCTAGGGCGTACATGCGTGCTGCCGGCGACCAGCTCCCGCTGTGATTGTACACAGTGGGAGCCAATCAGCGGGTCCAGCGGACCTGATGTCCGCCGGGACCCACTGATTGTTCACGAGAGGGGCAGAATGGCGGTCTGTTTATGTAAACAAGACAGATCGCCGTTCTGCTAGTAGGGGAGACAGAGATCCTGTGTTTCTGTTAAGCAGGAACACGGATCTCTGTCTTCTCACAACCAAAGCACCTCCCACCCCACAGTTAGTAAGCACTCCCTAGGAGCACAGTTAACCCTTTGATCGCTCCTAATGTGCATTTTTTTAGTACGGATCACTGTATTGGTGTCACTGGTCTCCAAAAAGTGTCACATTTGTCGTAGTCCCACTAAAAATCGCTGATCACCGCCATTACTAGTAAAAAAAAAAAGAATAAAAAAACTCAATAGTTTATAGACACTACAACTTTTGCGCATACCAATTAATATACACTTATTGGGATTCTTTTTACCAAAAATAAGTAGCAGAATACATATTGGCCTGCACTGATGAAGAAATTAGATTTTTTACATTTTTTTATTGGATGTCTTTTATAGCAGAAAGTAAAAAATATTGTTTTTTTTCCCCCCAAATTGGCAGATTTTTTTGTTTATAGCGCAAAAAATAAAAAACGCAGAGGTGATCAAATACCACCAAAAGAAAGCTCTATTTGTGGGGGGAAAAAAAAGGTCATCAATTTTATTTGGGTACAGCGTTGCACGACCGCGCAATTGTCAGTTAAAGTAACGCAGTGAATAAAAGAAGAGGATGGCCGCACTCCCATGAACTATGCAATATGATTTATTCAGAAGATCAATAAAAGGCAGGGGAAGGCAAGGTAAAGTAAAGCAGTGCCTTATCGCAAAAAGTGGCCTGGTCATGAAGGGGGGTAAACCTTCCGGAGCTGAAGTGGTTTAATAGCTACTGAACAATTAGGGCTTCCTTTGATGTCTTTCTTGCAATCTCATCACAACACCTGGGTACAGCAAGCTGCAAAGCTTTGCCTACTCCTTGGGCAACATTTGGCAAGGCCTCCACTGACACACAGCATGGGTCAGCACTAGGGTTGCCACCTGTCAATGATTCACCTGGACAGTTCAGGTTTGGAATCGTGTCCGGGTTTCAGACTGCCTGAAACCCAGACACATTATTTAGACTGGACTATGGATTCCCAGCAGGGTTACTGGCTGCAGTTGTCTAAGCTGAGAGTGGCTGTTACACTCATTTTCACACTGCCCAAAGCCAGCACTAAAAATCCCCCTCCCCCCACACACAGGCGGGAGAGGAGAGAGGGCTCGATCTGCACCTCTTCCTCCCTCCCTACCCCTCTGTGTCTGCCCACACTCCAATCCCCGGCGCTGTGCCTCAGAAAAGGAAAGTGGGGGCCGGAAATTTGAAGTCCAGCAGCCTCAGATACATCTAGATGGGAGGTGCTGACTGCCAAGGGATGAGTGAGCTCACCATCCATCCCTGTCTGTGACTGAAGTCTCCCCCCTTCTCTATCCTGCCTCTGAGTAAGTACATCAAGGCAAATCAGGGTTCTCAGAGCATCCCTTGCATCAGAGTTCCCCTTTACACCAGAGGCCACAGTGTCCCCCCTTACATCAGAGTCTTCTCCATACATCAGAGTTCTCAGTGTCCCCCCTTAGATCAGAGTCCTTTCCATACATCAGAGTTCTCAGTGTCCCCCCTTAGATCAGAGTCCTCTCCATACATCAGAGTTCTCAGTGTCCCCCCTTAAATCAGGGTTCTCAAAGCATCCCTTATGTTAGAGTCCCCAGAGTTCTCCCTTACATCAGAGTCTGCAGAGTCCCCCCTTACAGGGAAAGGGAACTCTGCGAGTTCAGATGTAAAAGGGGAACTCTGTGGACCATGATGTAAAGGGGGACTTTTGTAATTACCGTCATATGATTAGAAATGTTATTTAATAGCAAAATATATGTATAGTTTATATTGGAAAAAGAAATCGCTGTGCGCCGCTAAAGTGTTTGAGTTTGACTTGAAGAAAAGGTGGCAACCCTAGTCAGCACCGCACCTGCTTGAGAGACAAAATACACTTTAGTGTGAACTGGGAGCCTTGAGATTCTCTACTGAACTGCCTGTGCTTTGACACATCAGTAAGCACTGTAGACATGTGCGATTAGTTTTGTACGAATCGAAAATTCGTACGAATCCGAAATACGAATTTTTATGCATACCAATTCTGTACGAAATACAAATTTTCGTTTACGAATTTCGGATCCAAGTTTATAACGAACCCCAGGAACAAATTTAAAACCCCAGGAAGTCAGCACAGCACAGGGATGGTGGGAGCCCCTCATAATGGGCACAGCACAGGGATGGTGGGAGCCCCTCATAATGAGCACAGCACAGGGATGGTGGGAGCCCCTCATAATGAGCACAGCACAGGGATGGTGGGAGCCCCTCATAATGGGCACAGCACAAGGATGGTGGGAGCCCCTCATAATGAGCACAGCACAGGGATGGTGGGAGCCCCTCATAATGAGCACAGCACAGGGATGGTGGGAGCCCCTCATAATGAGCACAGCACGGGGATGGAGGGGGCCCCTCATAATGAGCACAGCGCAGGGATGGTGGGAGCCCCTCATAATGAGCACAGCACAGGGATGGTGGGAGCCCCTCATAATGAGCACAGCACAGGGATGGTGGGAGCCCCTCATAATGAGCACAGCACGGGGATGGTGGGGGCCCCTCATAATGAGCACAGCACAGGGATGGTGGGGGCCCCTCATAATGAGCACAGCACAGGGATGGTGGGAGCCCCTCATAATGAGCACAGCACGGGGATGGTGGGAGCCCCTCATAATGAGCACAGCACGGGGATGGTGGGAGCCCCTCATAATGATAAATTCATCATAATGAACTTTCGTTTTTTTGCAAAAAGTTTATGAACCTAACGAAAATTCGTATTTTGTACGAATCCGAATTGAATTTCGGACACAAATCCCGAAATACGAATTAATTTTCGTATGAAACGAAACGGAACGAAACAAATTTATTGACGGCGCACATGTCTAGGAGTACTGTGTGCCCTTTTTTTTCCTCTCACTTATGTTTCTGACTTATCCATACATTTAATTGTCATATCATTTGGTTATTCCTTATTCAAGCCCCCCTATATATTTAAGTGCTCTCTATACCTGCAAACCGAGCATTCTTCTCTTTTGCAAATGAGCAATGCACTACACTGCAATTCAGCAATGCGGTGCTAGTGGGAGTTCTAGAGTAATGAGAGTAATGAAGGATTAATGCACATTACACAGGCCATTAAGCTGCTGAAGGGACAAGATAAGATAAGTAAAAACTCCCAGCTGGAGGCCCACATAGCACAGTGTGAAGTGCTCTCACCCCAGCCTGGAGCACTGAGCCTCGGCAAGGCGTGAAAAAGGGGGGCTGCCATCCACATAATTGTTATTATTATTGATATCCAGCGGTTTCCATCACATGCATCATGAGAAAATAATAGAGGTACATAAGTAGCTGGGAAGCCCACATTAATCCTCACAGCCTGTAACAAACAGCGCAAATGAAACAACTTGCTCAGGCACAGAACAGACTTTGATTATGGGAAACGTCGGAGGAAGATTAGCCATGTAAATGTGCAATCATCTTGTCAAGTTTCTGCTTTAGGGATAGTGTATTTACACAGTCCAGTAAATCGCTCAGCCTGTGGCCTTGTGCCTATATAATTAGCCTTGAATTCCTCTGTGTCCTCGCTGGGGACACATACAATAATAAAACAACACAAGGCACAATACTAAAATGGCAATATAATATCACAAGCAGTAATTACAAAAAAAAACCTTCAGCTGAACAGACTTGCTTTTCATTGGGCCCCAGTGTATGTGTAATACATTGAAAAGGTGATTTTATTGAGTCTTAGCAATTTTCTGCTGCTCACAGTGTTTGATACGCTGTAAAATATTCTTGCTGTAATACAAAATAAGCAAAATTGCTTTAACAAGTGAGTTGCAATAGCTGTAAGTAGAAAAAGTAATCATGTCACAAACCTGCCTGTTTCTAGTGTGTTAAGGTGTGTGACCAGCCTATTTAAAATAAACTACTCGATTGAGGCTAAGTTTACACTTGCAGCTGAGAGGGGGTGTTAAAGCGGAGTTCCACCCAAAAGTGGAACTTCTGCTCATTTGTCTCCTCTCCCCCTCCGGTGCCACAATTGGCATCTTTCAAGGGGAAGAGGGGGGACAGGATACCTATCCTTGACAGATATCCTGTTCCCACGTCTGGGAGTCTGCACGGTGGCCCATGACGTCATCGCGGGGCTCCCTCCTCCTCTCCCTGTCGCCGGGCCAGTAGAAGAGAGGAGCGGGCCACCCAAAAGTGGAACTTCCGCTCATTTGTCTCCTCTCCCCCTCCGGTGCCACAATTGGCATCTTTCGGAGGGAGAGGGGGGGCAGGATACCTGTTCTTGACAGGTATCCTGTTCCCACTTCCGGGAGTCCATACCGTGGCCCATGACATCACCGCGGGGCTTCCTCCTCCTCTCCCTGTCGCCGGGCCAGTAGAAGAGAGGAGCGGGCCACCCAAAAGTGTAACTTCTGCTCATTTGTCTCCTCTCCCCCTCCGGTGCCACAATTGGCATCTTTCAAGGGGAAGAGGGGGGACAGGATACCTATCCTTGACAGGTATCCTGTTCCCACTTCCGGGAGTCCGCACCGTGGCCCATGACGTCACCACGGGGCTCCCTCCTCCTCTCCCTGTCACCGGGCCAGTAGGAAAGAGGAGCTGGGCCTCGCGCATGCACAGTAGGGTTCCCAGTGTGAAGCCGTAAGGCTACACTGCCCGGTTCCCCTACCCGCAATGGCGGAGGCAGCAGCCGACAGCTGATGGAAACACCAGCTGCGGTGCCAACATCCCTGGACTAAAGGACAGATAAGTGTCCTATTATTAAAAGCCAGCAGCTGCAGTATGTGTAGCTGGTTTTTCATTTTTTTTTTTTTGGGCAGACCTCTGCTTTAAAAATAGATGATTAAACTGTGTTTTTAATGCCCCTCAACCACCTTCCTTAAAGTGGAAAATAAAAATTTAAAGTCAGCAGCTACAAATCCTGTAGCTGCTGACTTTTAATAAAGAGACACTTACCTGTCCAGGAATCCAGTGCCATCCTCACCTGGGCTAGTTCTAGCCTTCGGGTTCCCGATGCTGGAATCCATGCTGCTTTCGGCTGCACAGACGGCTGCCCACTGCAAATGCACGACCCGTATTGCGCTTTGTAAATGGTCCAGCAGTCTTCTGGGACCTGGGACGTGTCCCAGAAGACTATAGGTGTGGGGACTAGGTGAACCTCCACTCTGATAGCCTAGGCAATCCTAGCAGAAGGGGGAGCTTGTACTTGTTAAAATTAGGTACCGCTCCCCCCAAAGGATATGCCAAATATGTTAGGGGAGGGGAGGAGGATTTAAGGTGGAACTTCCCCTTTTGGGTGAAGCTCCGCTTTAAGCTGCAAAGACAGCCAGACGGGGCTATATACTTTGTGTGGTTGTTATACTTTTTTTTCCTGGAGTGGCAAAAATTATACCCCGTGTCACATTTGGCAAGCAGTACCATCGCCGAATGGAACCTATTTAAAGCAGCACGGTGGTAGGAGCTTTAAGGGGTTAAAACCGGTTTGTGAAACGCTCTCTAATAAGTTATCCACCACGGATCGCTCTTCGTGGGGCAACACTTAAGTAAACAAGCCCTTTGTGTAGAGCACTTTAATTAACATGTTGTGTTAATGCACTAGTCTGAACCCTCAGACTGTAGTCATGCATGATTGTTTATAGGTTAGCTGCCTTGTACGTCGACACACACACACACACACACACACATTGATGCATTTTTCTATTATATTTGGCATCAAGTATTGACATGTTTTAATTTCAGTTGATTTCAATGGAAACAGATGTGCCTTAAAATGGACAATTGTGAATGCAACCTTAAGATCCAGGGTCACAGAACAGGTTATTTGAATATTATCTTTTTCAGAGTCAGGAAACCAGAAACAATAGCTAAACAAGTGTAATTAGAATTGCACCAGTTCCTTTGCTTCTGCCTATATGCAGATTAAACATTTATAGTTCCTATTACTACCCAATCTATTCCCTGATCAATCCTATCCCCAAGTACTGAAACCGTGCAGGTAGAACCTAATACATGACCCACTTCAGAAGGTACAGAATGTTTTGCTTCTCAACTTCTTACTGCTATTGTAAGCTAGTTCATCTGGGCTTAGTCAATGACCTCATTAAAAGGTGTATCCATTCCACATCAGGCATTACTGGGCCACCCAGTGGAGGGGGCACCAGGACACATGAGGAGATTGATAGCAGCAAGAATTTTTATCGTCAGATCTTGGAGGTACCCCAAAACTCTGTTTGAATTGTTGAAGGCCAAATTGTCATGGGTCATGGTTAATGACCATCTCAGCTATCTTGCATGATAAATCTGCCTTCATTGAGAAAATATGGGATCCCTGGATCAAATATGTATTTGGTGCTACTTGAACCATCTGTAAGGGCAACAACCTGGATCGGTTGGGTTACTCTCAATCACCAACGTTCTCTTTCCTTTCTTCTAATTTCTATCTTTTACTTACTTTAAGTCATTCCTCAAATGTTGGAACATTATTTTGTCATACACTCGGCAGGCTTGGGCCTGAGCCCCCAGGGTCTAGAATCTGGCTAAACTGGGTGCTCTGAGGGTCTTGGGTGCCCTTGGTTTGCGTGTGCTCTGTCTATGTACCATGGGACCTCTTGATCTTTTCTAATAACTCTATCCCACAATAAAGAGTTAATGCCAATTGCTGTCACATGCAATAATGTTTGTGCTCTTTGTACCCCTTTTGAAATATTCAATAATAAAAATTATTGGAAGCAGAAAGGTGTATCCATGGGTATGCAAGTTAATACACACAATTGCCATAAGAGGGTAAGAATTTGCCATATACAGTAAATGTTTGGTTTTAAGCAACATGGGTCACTATGTTTCGCTTTGAGCTGCATGACTAACATTACTTAGGACTCCAGAGGACAATGATGCTTTAGTCTCCATTTACTCTGATACTCACTCCAGTGTGTTTCCAGGGCCAGATTAAGAGCAACATGGGCCTGGTGCTAAGGATTTTGGTGGGCCTTTTTATGGAAATAAATAAAATGAAAACGCAAACAATTTTTGTTAAATTTAAATTAAAGAGAGAGAGGGGTGTGAGAGAGGGGTTAAGAGAGAGGGGTGGGGGGTGATAGCGAGATGGGGGGTTGAAAGAGAGGGGATGAGAGGCAAGGGGAATGAGAGAGAGAGAGAGAGGGTGAGAGAGAGGGGACGAGAGAGGGGGGTGAGAAAAAGGGGAATAGAGAGAGGGTGAAAGAGAGAGAGGGTGGTAAGGGATGAAGGGGGTGAGAGAGAGAACAGGATGAAAGAGAGGGGATGAGAGAGAGAGGGGGTGAGAGAGAGAGGGGGTGAGGGGGGTGAAAAAGAGAGGGGGGTGGGAGTGAGGGGGTGAGTCTGTGGGAGGCACAGCATAGTACATTACATGGGGGGGGGAATAGCACAGTACATTACATGGTTGGCACAACACATTACATGGTGGATACATGGATACAGCACATTTAATGGTAAGCAAAGCACAGTACATTACACAGTTGGCACTGCCTAATACAGCACATTACAAGGTAGGCACAGTTCATTATATGGTGGGCACAGCACATGACATGGTTGGTACTGCACAACACAGCACATTGCATGGTGGGCACAGGACCTTATATGATGGGCACAGCACATGACATGGCGGGCACAGCTGAGCACATTACATGTTGGGCACTGCACATTACAAGTGGGCACTGAACAGCACATTATATGGTGGGCACAGCATACTATATGGTGGGCACAGCACATTACACGGTTGGCACTGCCCAATACGGCACATTACAAGGTAGGCACAGTTCATTATATGGTGGACACAGCACATGCCATGGTTGGTACTGCACAACACAGCACATTGCATGGTGGGCACAACACAGCACATGCACACGGTGGGCACAGGACCTTATATGATGGGCACAGCACATGACATCGCGGGCACAGCTGAGCACATTACATGGTGGGCACTGCACATTACAAGTGGGCACTGAACAGCACATTATATGGTGGGCACAGCATATTATATGGTGGGCACTGCACATGGCATGGTGGGCACTGCACAGCACATGACAAGGTGGGTACTGCACGACACAGCACAGCACATTACATTGTGAGCACAGCACATTAAATGGTGGACACTACACCTGACATGGTGAGCCCTGCACACCACATTCCATTGGGCACATTGGTGGGCACTGCACGACACAGCACATTACATTGTGAGCACAGCCCATTAAATGGTGGACACAGCACATGACATGGTGGGCACAACACAGCACATGACATGGTGGGCACTGCACATGACATGGTGGGCACTGCATGGCACAGCACATTACATGGTGTGTACAGCGCATTACATGGTGGGCACTGCATGGCACAGCACATGACGTGGTGGGCACAGTGCATTACATGGTGGGCACAGAACATTACATGGTGGGCACAACACATTACATGGTGGGCACTGCATGGCATAGCAGATTTCATGGTGGGCAATGCAACTGCACATTACATGTTAGGAACTGCACATGACATGGTGGGCACTGCTGAACAGCACATTACACAGTGGGCACAACACACTACATGCTGGGAACAACACATGGCAGGGTGGGCACAGCACATGACATGGTGGGAACTGCACATGACATGGTGGGCACTGCATGGCACAGCGCATTACATGGTGGGCACTGCACATTACATGGTGGGATCACTGCATGGCACAGCACATGACATGGTGGACACTGCAAATTACATAGCGGGCATTGCAAGGCACAGCACATGACATGGTGGGCACTGAATGGCACAGCCCATGACATGGTGGGCATTGCACATGACATGATGGGCACTGGATGGCACATCACATGACATGGTGGGCACTGCACATTACATGGCGAGCACAGTGCATGACATGGTGGCCACTGCATGGCACATCACATGATATAGTGGGCACTTCACATTACATGGTGGGCACTGCAAGGCAGAGCACAACATAGGGGGCACTGCACATCACATGAAGGGCAATGCAATACACAGCACATGACATGGTGGGCACTGCACATTACATGGGGGGCACTGAATGGCACAGCCCATGACATGGTGGGCATTGCACATGACATGGTGGGCACTGGATGGCACATCACATGACATGGTGGGCACTGCACATTACATGGCGAGCACAGTGCATGACATGGTGGCCACTGCATGGCACATCACATGATATGGTGGGCACTTCACATTACATGGTGGGCACTGCAAGGCAGAGCACAACATAGGGGGCACTGCACATCACATGAAGGGCAATGCAATACACAGCACATGACATGGTGGGCACTGCACATTACATGGTGGGCACTGCAACGTACAGCACATGACATGGTGGGCACTGCACATTACATGGAGGGCACTGCAATGTACAGCATATGACATACTGGACACAGCACATTACATGGGGGGCACTGCATGGCACAGCACATTACATGGTGGGCACTGCATGGCACAGCACATTTTATGTTGAGCAATGCAACTGCACATTACATGTTAGGAACTGCACATGACATGGTGGGCACTGCTGAACAGCACAGTACATTACACAGTGGGCACAACACATGGCAGGGTGGGCACAGCACATGACATGGTGGGAACTGCACATGACATGGTGGGCACTGCATGGCACAGCGCATTACATAGTGGGCACAGCACATGACATGGTGGACACTGCAAATAACATAGCGGGCATTGCAAGGCACTGCACATTACATGGTGGGCACTGCACATTACATGGTGGGCACTGCAATGTACAGCACATGACATGGTGGGCAAAAGAGAGCACATTACATGGGGGGGAGCAGCAGTCTGTCCCCTAGCACAATAATTACACATCTCCCTAACAAATGTACTGACCTTATTATAACAGCATGTAAGATGTCCTTCCTCCCGGGCTCCTGCTGGTTAGGAGAACATCAGCGCCCCTCCCCCAGACACTGAGTGTGAGTGGAACAGATCCTGTGATAGGAGTCAGGCATTGGCAGAGACAGGACTCGGCTGCACTAACACTTGTCTCCTCCATGTGTGCAGCGCACAGAGGGCTCCTCTTCCTTCAGGAAGGCACACAGATATTAATATGCCACTTCCATGGGCCTATATTGAGGGAGGGGCCTGGAGCTGCAGCTCCACCAGCCCCTATGTTAATCCGGCCCAGTGTGTTTCCCCCGCCGAAGTGGATGTAGGAATATGGGTACCAGGGAATTGCTTTTTATAGAGCATGTACTGTATGTGCACTTATATACAATTTTCCTGTTTGCATGTACTTATGTACATGTGCATGTCAATGATTTTCTTGTATATAATTCAGTCATCTGTTTTCATAAATATAGTGGCTCCCAGCATATCATAAGTATGGGAGTTACCATCACTAACCTCTCACCTGTGCTGTCTGGGTTTTATCTGGCTTCAAAATTGCTTGTCGCTGGGTCAGTGGCTATACAAGTACTACATTTATTAGAGCAACATATTTCCTGAAGAAGATTTCCTGAAGAAGTCTACAGCGGCAGGTTCTCGGTTCACACTGCTCCAGCGTAGGATCCGACTTGTGAGACCCCAAGTCGGATAACATGTCAAATTCAATGTTTCCCTAGGAGAGCTGTCTTAACTGATGCTACACAAGTTGCTATGACTTTAGAAAAGGTTCCTGCACTACTTTGGTCCAACCTGGGTGCTATTTCAGCCCTTATACAGGCTCCTAAATAGCATAAAAGTCGGATCAAGTTGGAAGGAAGTCACAGGGTACAGTCGTGCGGCTTTGCATTGGCAGCAGTGTGGACCAAGCCTTTCTCTTGGTCCAAGTCCTCTTTCTCCTACACAGAGGAAAAATTTGATCTGGAATTTGATGACCCCAAAGCAACACAGACACTTTAAAGAGAAAGTAAACCCGCTCCCCACAAGGCCTGCAAATGAAAAGCATAACGGGCTAGTACGCATCACATACTAGCCCATTATATGACACTTATCTGCAAACGAAGCCCGCACTGTCCCCTGAGCAGGCGGCGTCCATCTTCGTCCCTCTTTCTTCTGTGGCCACGGACTCCGGCTCTGTGACTGGCCGGAGTCATGTGACTTCACTCCCAGGCATGCCCACGGGAGCCGTCAATCACGGCACACGCTGGGGGAAGAAATGGCACGGTGGTCCGTTTCTTCACAGCGCATGTGCCGATGACAACATTGGCGCACTACAAGTGAAATATCTCCTAAACACTGCACGATTAGAAGATATTTCCACTACCTATAGGTAAGCCTTATTCTAGGCTTACCTATAGGTAAAAGTCAACAAAAAGGGTTTACAACCACCTTAATTTCTGAATGTTTAAACATTGCGGCTTTAATGTCAGCCAACCAATTCTTTTGCACTGCTAGGCGTATGGCTGTAGAGTAAAGACACAATCTAAAAATATTCAAAGGAGATCATTTATAAAAACTGTCAGTAATAACTTCATGGTATCTGTCCACTAGGAAAAGGACAAATGATGATCACTTTCGTCATTGCAACATGCTTGTTGTTATCAGTACCATGGACAGAGGAGAGGCCATACAAGGGTGCTGAACGTATTTGTAATTTTCACTTAAACAAACCTAGCTGGAATAATACTGCGTTCTTCAGTAAGGTCACAGTAAAACTTTTATATTGTGACACTGACATAGACGCAGACAGGGGAATTAACTAAGCTTCCTGCGCTATTATAATGGTGCAGGAAACTACCAGGAGTGGCAGGCGCCACATTAACTTAGCAGATAGACCTGTTTCATGACTGGCTGGGCCACCTAAGCCAGTTTATATTTTTTAGAGTGAAATATAAATTAGTGCAGGTCTGCCCCTAATAAAGTTTTCTCCATATAGAAAACTGCCACAGATTCCCAACACGTTTAACCTTGTTGTATGGGATGTGAGCTGTCAGCTATCACGTCTCTCTCTGCTCATGCAGGGGTTACACTACACAAGCAGAGCCTGCAGGGTTAATAACCCTCCTCCTTCTCTCCCTCCCAATCTGAGCTGAGCTAAGGGCGGGAATTGCAGAGAGACGGGAGCATGCAGCTCAAGCTCTCCTGTTCTCTGCGCTGTGTCTGTCAGACACTGCAGAACAGAGAACTGATCACCCCTAATTAACAAAGGGGCTTGCGTGGCTTTTGTTAATTAGAAGCAACATCTTTTTTTATGTTGAGAAGAATGGTACAAGCTCATGCTTGCACAGCTCATTATTCTTACATTATGAAACACAGATTTGACCATAGAAAAGACGTCTTCTACTATAAAGTGTAGTGTTGCAAGAAGAAATGGTCAAAGAAAGATCATGTCGACCTGTGCTATTTAGAGGAAACCTGTAATGAGCAAACATATGTTGACTGCCAACACTATCTTTCTTAAAATGTCACTGGCGGTAATACTTTTTGAGTCACTGACTAGAGAAAAAGTATGCAAATGTTGAATTTAATATCATTTGACTTGCATACTTTTTCAAGGTGATTCAAAATGTACTAAAGCTGAAGACAGCCAGGAAGCTAGCACAACTTGTTTTTCTTAGTGCAGGTTTCCTTTAACCACCTCAATACTAGGCACTTACACCCCCTTCCTGCCCAGACAAATTTTCAGCTTTCAGCGCTCTCGCACTTTGAACGACAATTACTCAGTCATGCAACACTGTACCCATATGAAATTTGCATCCTTTTTTTCACACAAATAGAGCTTTCTTTTGGTTGTATTTAATCACTAGTGGGTTTTTTATTTTTTGTGCTATAAATAAAAAAAGACCGTAAATTTTGTGAAAAAAATGCCTTTTTCTTTGTTTCTGTCATAAAAATTTGCAAATTAGTAATTTTTCTTCATAAATTTTGGCCAAAATTTCTACTGCTACATATCTTTGGTAAAAATAACCCAAATCAGTGTATATTATTTGGTCTTTGTGAAAGTTATAGAGTCTAAAACTATGGTGCCAATCACTGAAAATTGATCACATCTGATCAGGCCTTCAGTACATCAGGTGTATCTCAATTCTTGAGACACTAACAAGTCAAGAAAATACAAATACCCCTCAAATGACCCCTTTTTAGAAAATAGACATTCCAATGTATTAAGTAAGTAGCATGGTGAGTTTTTTAAGTTGTAATTTTTTCCCACAATTCTTTGGAAAATTAAGATATTTTTTTTTTTTTTTTACAAAATTGTCATGTTATCAGGTTATTTCTCACACACAGCATATGCATACAACAAATTATACCCCAAAATACATTCTGCTACTCTTCCCAAGTATTGCGATACCACATGTTGTGAGACTTTTACATAGCCTTGCCACATACAAAGGCCCAACATTGAAGTAGCACCTTCAGGCGTTCTAGGAGCATAAATGACACATCTCATTTCTCAACCACCTATTACACTTTTGAAGGCCCTGGAGCACCAGGACAATGGAATTGCCCACAAAATGACCTCATTTTGGAAAGCAAACACGCCAACATATAATCTTTGAGGCATAATGAGTCTTTTGAACGGTTCATTTTTTTCCAGAAGTTTTTGGAAAATGTGGAAAAAATGAAAACGCCTTTTTTTTTACACAAAGTTGTCAATTTATAAGATATTTCCAACACATAGCATGTATATAGCAAAAATTACACCCCAAAATACATTCTGCAACTCTTCCCGACTAAGGTGATACCACATGTGTGAGACTTTTACACAGCCTGGCCACATACAGAGGCTCAACATTGAAGTAGTACCTTCAGGCGTTCTAGGAGCATAAATTACACATCTCATTTCATTCCTACCTATCACACCTTTGAAGGTCCTTGAGCACCAGGACAGTGGAATTACCCACAAAATGACCCCATTTTGGAACGCAAACACCCCAACGTATATTCTATGAGGTATGGGCTGCAGATAGGTCCTCGGGTACTCTGATGGGCTGCAGATAGGTACTCGGGTACTCTGATGGGCTGGAGACAGGTACTCAGGTAATTTGATGAGCTGCAGACAGGTACTTGGGTTCTCTGATGGGCTGCAGATAGGTACTCGGGTACTCTGATGCGCTGAAAACATGTACTCGGGTAACTTGATGAGCTGCAGACGGGTACTTGGGTACTCTGATGGGCTGGTGACAGGTACTTGGTTACTCTGTTGGGCTGGTGACAGGTACTCGGGTACTCTGATGGGCTGGTGACAGGTACTCAGGTACTCTGAAGGCCTGGTGACAGGTACTTGGGTACTCTGATGGGCTACAGATAGGTACTCGGGTACTCTGATGGGCTGGTGACTGGTATTCGGGTACTCTGAAGGGTGGTGACGGGTACTCAGGTACTCAGATGGACTGTGACAGGTACTCAGATGGACTGTGACAGGTACTCAGGTACTCAGATGGACTGTGACAGGTACTCGGGTACTTAGATGAACTGTGACAGGTACTTGGGTACTCAGATGAACTGTGACAGGTACTCAGATGGACTGTGACAGGTATTCAGGTACTCTGGTACTCATATGGACTGTGGCAGGTACTCAGGTACTCATGGACTGTGACAGGTACTTGGGTACTCAGATGAACTGTGACAGGTACCGGGGTACTCAGATGGACTGTGACAGGTACTCAGGTACTCATATGGACTGTGACAGGTACTTTGATGGGTGGTGACAGGTACTCGGGTACTCAGATGGACTGTGACAGGTACTCAGATGAACTGTGACAGGTACTTTGATGAAGCACAGGTGTTTAATTATGTAAAACCTTTATCCCTAAAGGAACAGAACTTTTGCTGTAACTGTTTAAAACGTGTTAGCTGGAGTTTGGCTTCAATTTCTTTAGTGTATTTAAATCTGCTAGTGCATCTAATGCTACCCTCCCCCAGACTGACAATGCTGCTGTCCAGGTGTCTCAGTCTCTCCTCCATCCAGAGTGGTGGCACTCTACAGGAGGTGTGTTACTGGCCAGACCACCAGGTGAAAACAGAGGGAAAAAAGCAAAAAATAAATAAATGTAGCCACCATGATTCGTAAGCTGCAATTTTTTTGACATTTTTGGTTTTGGGGTTATTCCTGCTTTGGGAGGCACTGGAAGACTCTTTTTCTTTTAAGAAAACAGAATTCTCCTTATTTATCATGCTTATTGGTATGTACAGTATAAAAGTAACTGTGAATATAAAGCAAACCATATGTTTCCCACATTCTAGCGTTAAAGTGGTTCTAAAGTTTTTCACCTTAATGCATTCCCTGCATGAAGGTAAAAAATGCTTAGTATCGCCCCCTCACAACCCCTTATATTTACACAAGCCCTCACTTGATCCAACACTGTGCACGTCTGCAGCGGCTCTCCCCGCTCTCACAGGCTGTGCTGGGGCAGCAGGAGTCATTGGCACCCACTGCTGTCAGTCAAATTCTGTGGGGCTGAGATGCGCTGTCTGTGTCTATGGACGCAGTTAGCACAACAGCCTGCAGGTGTGCCACAATAAGAAGCAGGTTCCCATGGTGGCACACCGAAAAGAGGAAGAGCCAAGAGTGCTGGTGGGGGAATCCACCAGCACTATGTGCACTATGGGCCGCTATGTGCAATTCTATTTTACAGAGAAGGTAAGTATAACATGTTTGTTATTTAAAAAAAAATGTATAATGTACAATGTAAAGTAGTGAGTGTACAGCTTGTATAACAGTGTATATTTGCTGTATGGTCTTGGCTATCGTGCTGCAGCTCAGTTTCAGGGTCTTGGCAATCTTCTTATAGCCTAGGCCATCTTTATGTAGAGCAACAATTCTTTTTTTCAGATCCCCAGAGAGTTTGCCATGAGGTACCATGTTGAACTTCCAGTGACCAGTATGAGAGAGTGAGAGTGATAACACCAAATTTAACACACCTGCTCCCCATTCACACCTGAGACCTTGTAACACTAACGAGTCACATGACACTGGGGAGGGAAAATGGCTAATTGGGCCCAAATTGGAAATTTTCACTTAGGGGTGTACTCACTTTTGTTGCCAGTGGTTTAGATATTAATGGCTGTGTGTTGAGTTATTTTGAGGGGACAGCAAATTTACACTGTTATACAAGCTGTAGACTCACTACTTTACATTGTAGCAAAGTGTCATTTCTTCAGTGTTGTCACCTGAAAAGATATAATAAAATATTGAAAAAAAGGTGAGGGGTGTACTCACTTTTGTGAGATACTGTATATTCACTATATTATCAAAATTATTGGGATGCCTGCCTTTACACGCACATGAACTTTAATGGCACCCCAGCCTTAGTCCACAGTGTACAATATTGAGTTGGCCCACCCTTTGCAGCTATAACAGCTTCAACTCTTCTGGGAAGGCCGTCCACAAGGTTTAGGAGTCTGTCTATGGGAATGTTTGCCCATTCTTCCAGAAGCGCATTAGTGAGGTCAGGCACTGATGTGGACGAGAAGGCCTGTCTCAAAGTTTTCGCTCTGATTCATCTCAAAGGTGTTGTATTGGGTTGAGGTCAGGACTCTGTGCAGGCCAGTCAAGTTCCTCTTCTCCAAACTCGCTCATCCACGTCTTTATGGACCTTATTTTGTGCACTGGTCCAAATCATTTGGTGGAGGGGGGATTATGGTGTGGGGTTGTTTCTCCGGGGTTGGGCTTGGCCCCTTAGTTCCAGTGAAGGGAACTCTTAAGGGGTCAGCATACCAAGACATTTTGGACAATTTTATGCTCCCAACTTTGTGGGAACAGTTTGGGGATGGCCCCTTCCTCTTCCTACATGACTGTGCACCAGTGCACAAAGCAAGGTCCATGAAGACATGGATGAGCGAGTTTGAGGTGGAGGAACTTGATTGGCCTGCACAGAGTCCTGACCTCAACCTGATAGAACACCTTTAGGATGAATTAAAGCGGAGACTGCGAGCCAGGCATCCTCGTCCACATCAGTGCCTGACCCTATAAATGCGCTTCTGGAAGAATGGTCCAACATTCCCATAGACACACTCCTAAACCTTGTGGACAGTCTTCCAAGAAGAGTTGAAGCTGTTATAGCTGCAAAGGGCGGGCCAACTCAATATCGAACCCTACGGACTAAGACTGGGATGCCATTAACGTTCATGTGTGTGTAAAGGCTAGGGATGAGCTTCGTGTTCGAGTCGAACCCATGTTCGACTCGAACATCGGCTGTTCGACCGTCCGTCGAATTGCGAACGTTATGGGCCGTTCGCGCCAAATTCGTGTGGCGCGTCACGGCCCATAATTCACTGCGGCATCGCAGTGCATTGCTGGCTGATGATTGGCCAAGCATGCACTATGACCCGCATGCTTGGCCAATCACAGCGCCGTCAGTAGAGAGAGCTGTAATTGGCCAAAGCCAGGGTGGCTTTGGCCAATTATGGCTCAGGGGATTTAGTACACGCCCCACACTATATAAGGCCGCCTGCACGGCGGCCCTGTGTAGTGTGTTCCGGTGTGCTGATAGAGAGAGAGACAGACAGTGTCATTTGATTTGAGTTAGCTAGATTAGGCTAGATCTGTTCCTGCTATTTACATTTAATGCAGTGCGTCCTGCTCACAGTGTTCAGCTAGATCCGTTCCTGCTATTTACATTTAGTGCAGTCAGTGCGTCCTGCTCACAGTGTTCAGCTAGATCCGTTCCTGCTATTTACATTTAGTGCAGTGTGTGCTGCTCACAGTGTTCAGCTAGATCTGTTCCTGCTATTTACATTTAGTGCAGTTCGTCCTGCTCACAGTGTTCAGCTAGATCCGTTCCTGCTATTTACATTGAGTGCAGTGCGTCCTGCTCACAGTGTTCAGCTAGATCTGTTCCTGCTATTTACATTTAGTGCAGTCAGTGCGTCCTGCTCACAGTGTTCAGCTAGATCTGTTCCTGCTATTTACATTTAGTGCAGTCAGTGCGTCCTGCTCACAGTGTTCAGCTAGATCCGTTCCTGCTATTTACATTTAGTGCAGTGCGTCCTGCTCACAGTGTTCAGCTAGATCTGTTCCTGCTATTTACATTTAGTGCAGTGCGTCCTGCTCACAGTGTTCAGCTAGATCCGTTCCTGCTATTTACATTTAGTGCAGTGCGTCCTGCTCACAGTGTTCAGCTAGATCTGTTCCTGCTATTTACATTTAGTGCAGTGCGTCCTGCTCACAGTGTTCAGCTAGATCCGTTCCTGCTATTTACATTTAGTGCAGTCAGTGCGTCCTGCTCACAGTGTTCAGCTAGATCCGTTCCTGCTATTTACATTTAGTGCAGTGCGTGCTGCTCACAGTGTTCAGCTAGATCTGTTCCTGCTATTTACATTTAGTGCAGTTCGTCCTGCTCACAGTGTTCAGCTAGATCCGTTCCTGCTATTTACATTGAGTGCAGTGCGTCCTGCTCACAGTGTTCAGCTAGATCTGTTCCTGCTATTTACATTTAGTGCAGTCAGTGCGTCCTGCTCACAGTGTTCAGCTAGATCTGTTCCTGTTATTTACATTTAGTGCAGTCAGTGCGTCCTGCTCACAGTGTTCAGCTAGATCCGTTCCTGCTATTTACATTTAGTGCAGTGCGTCCTGCTCACAGTGTTCAGCTAGATCTGTTCCTGCTATTTACATTTAGTGCAGTGCGTCCTGCTCACAGTGTTCAGCTAGATCCGTTCCTGCTATTTACATTTAGTGCAGTGCGTCCTGCTCACAGTGTTCAGCTAGATCTGTTCCTGCTATTTACATTTAGTGCAGTGCGTCCTGCTCACAGTGTTCAGCTAGATCCGTTCCTGCTATTTACATTTAGTGCAGTCAGTGCGTCCTGCTCACAGTGTTCAGCTAGATCCGTTCCTGCTATTTACATTTAGTGCAGTGCGTGCTGCTCACAGTGTTCAGCTAGATCTGTTCCTGCTATTTACATTTAGTGCAGTTCGTCCTGCTCACAGTGTTCAGCTAGATCCGTTCCTGCTATTTACATTGAGTGCAGTGCGTCCTGCTCACAGTGTTCAGCTAGATCTGTTCCTGCTATTTACATTTAGTGCAGTCAGTGCGTCCTGCTCACAGTGTTCAGCTAGATCTGTTCCTGCTATTTACATTTAGTGCAGTCAGTGCGTCCTGCTCACAGTGTTCAGCTAGATCTGTTCCTGCTATTTACATTTAGTGCAGTGCGTCCTGCTCACAGTGTTCAGCTAGATCTGTTCCTGCTATTTACATTTAGTGCAGTGCGTCCTGCTCACAGTGTTCAGCTAGATCCGTTCCTGCTATTTACATTGAGTGCAGTGCGTCCTGCTCACAGTGTTCAGCTAGATCTGTTCCTGCTATTTACATTTAGTGCAGTCAGTGCGTCCTGCTCACAGTGTTCAGCTAGATCTGTTCCTGCTATTTACATTTAGTGCAGTCAGTGCGTCCTGCTCACAGTGTTCAGCTAGATCCGTTCCTGCTATTTACATTTAGTGCAGTGCGTCCTGCTCACAGTGTTCAGCTAGATCTGTTCCTGCTATTTACATTTAGTGCAGTGCGTCCTGCTCACAGTGTTCAGCTAGATCCGTTCCTGCTATTTACATTTAGTGCAGTGCGTCCTGCTCACAGTGTTCAGCTAGATCTGTTCCTGCTATTTACATTTAGTGCAGTGCGTCCTGCTCACAGTGTTCAGCTAGATCCGTTCCTGCTATTTACATTTAGTGCAGTCAGTGCGTCCTGCTCACAGTGTTCAGCTAGATCCGTTCCTGCTATTTACATTTAGTGCAGTGCGTGCTGCTCACAGTGTTCAGCTAGATCTGTTCCTGCTATTTACATTTAGTGCAGTTCGTCCTGCTCACAGTGTTCAGCTAGATCCGTTCCTGCTATTTACATTGAGTGCAGTGCGTCCTGCTCACAGTGTTCAGCTAGATCTGTTCCTGCTATTTACATTTAGTGCAGTCAGTGCGTCCTGCTCACAGTGTTCAGCTAGATCTGTTCCTGCTATTTACATTTAGTGCAGTCAGTGCGTCCTGCTCACAGTGTTCAGCTAGATCTGTTCCTGCTATTTACATTTAGTGCAGTCAGTGCGTCCTGCTCACAGTGTTCAGCTAGATCCGTTCCTGCTATTTACATTTAGTGCAGTGCGTCCTGCTCACAGTGTTCAGCTAGATCTGTTCCTGCTATTTACATTTAGTGCAGTGCGTCCTGCTCACAGTGTTCAGCTAGATCCGTTCCTGCTATTTACATTTAGTGCAGTGCGTCCTGCTCACAGTGTTCAGCTAGATCTGTTCCTGCTATTTACATTTAGTGCAGTGCGTCCTGCTCACAGTGTTCAGCTAGATCCGTTCCTGCTATTTACATTTAGTGCAGTGCGTCCTGCTCACAGTGTTCAGCTAGATCTGTTCCTGCTATTTACATTTAGTGCAGTGCGTCCTGCTCACAGTGTTCAGCTAGATCCGTTCCTGCTATTTACATTTAGTGCAGTTCGTCCTGCTCACAGTGTTCAGCTAGATCTGTTCCTGCTATTTACATTTAGTGCAGTCAGTGCGTCCTGCTCACAGTGTTCAGCTAGATCCGTTCCTGCTATTTACATTTAGTGCAGTGCGTCCTGCTCACAGTGTTCAGCTAGATCTGTTCCTGCTATTTACATTTAGTGCAGTCAGTGCGTCCTGCTCACAGTGTTCAGCTAGATCTGTTCCTGCTATTTACATTTAGTGCAGTCAGTGCGTCCTGCTCACAGTGTTCAGCTAGATCCGTTCCTGCTATTTACATTTAGTGCAGTCAGTGCGTCCTGCTCACAGTGTTCAGCTAGATCTGTTCCTGCTATTTACATTTAGTGCAGTCAGTGCGTCCTGCTCACAGTGTTCAGCTAGATCCGTTCCTGCTATTTACATTTAGTGCAGTCAGTGCGTCCTGCTCACAGTGTTCAGCTAGATCTGTTCCTGCTATTTACATTTAGTGCAGTCAGTGCGTCCTGCTCACAGTGTTCAGCTAGATCCGTTCCTGTTATCTTCCTACTGACAGGCAGGCTTGTCTGGTTACAGTATATAAAGCTACCTGAAGAAAATTACAGGTGTTCTATCCCAGCTTAGTGCAGCTACAGGCCATTAGTATGTCTGGAAGGCCAAGAAGGAGAGGCAGACAGTCACAAGCCAATAAGAGAGGGCAAGCAGGCTCTGTGTCTAGTGCTGGTCGTGGAGACGGTGCATCCTCATCAGCCCGTGGCCATGGGACACGCTTGGCCTTTTTTTCGGCAGCTGGCCGTGTTGAGCCGCAACATGCAGAAAACTTGGTCGAGTGGATGACCAAGCCGTCCTCATCCTCCTCATCCTCTCTCACCCATGCCCAGGGTGCTTTGTCTGGCAAAGCAGCGGCCTCTTCCCTCAGCTCAATGTCATCAGTGACTCCTTCCCTAGCTCCACCATGTCCTCCTGAGGATTCCCTCGAACTGTTTGACCACAGTGTTGGGTACATGCTCCAGGAGGATGCCCAGCGTTTGGAAGGCTCTGATGATGATACTGAGCTCGATGAAGGCAGTAACATGAGCACGGACAGAGGGGGTGCCCAAGAAGGACAGCAATCTGGCAGTCATGCTCCCCCTGCTGCAGCATACTGCCAGGTTTGCTCCAGTGATGAGGAGGGAGGGGATGATGAGGTCACTGACTCAACGTGGGTGCCTGATAGGAGAGAGGAGGAGGAGGAGGAGGAGGAGGCGGCACATCACCAACGAGGCAGGATGCCCTCCAGGGGCCAGCCTAAGGGCAGCACATTGACTGCATCACACCCCAAAGCTCCACATGTGCAGGGCGCTGCAGTCTCTGCGCGTTATTCAAAAAGTTCTTTGGTGTGGGCCTTTTTTGAGACGAGTGCATCAGATCGCACCGCTGCTATTTGCAACATATGTCTCAAGCGTATCTCACGTGGCCAAAACATCTCCCGCTTGGGTACCACATGCTTGACCAGACATATGTTGACCTGCCATGCAGTTCGTTGGCAAGCATATCTAAAAGACCCACACCAAAGAACAAAGAGGATCTCTCCTTGCTCCTCATCAGCTGAGATTTCCAACCCCACTAGACCTTCAGTCCTCTCTGAGACCTGCAGTGAGAGGAATGAAGGTGTAGAATTAGGTGTGTCACAGCCAAGTACTTGTGGGCAATCTGCTTTTGGTACACCGACGTCAGATTGTACCAGGCAAATTTCCCTGCCCCAGCTGCTGCACCGCCGAAAGAAGTTTGCTCCCAGCCATCCACATGCCCAGCGGTTGAATGCTAGCTTGGCAAAATTGCTAGCACTTCAACTGCTGCCTTTTCAGTTGGTAGACTCTGCCCCCTTCCGTGAGTTTGTGGAATGTGCGGTTCCTCAGTGGCAGGTACCCAAACGCCACTTTTTCTCACGGAAGGCGATTCCGGCTCTCTACCGGCATGTGGAAGGCAATGTCCATGCCTCGCTGGACAGGGCGGTCAGCGGTAAGGTGCATATTACCGCTGACTCATGGTCCAGCAGGCATGGACAGGGACGTTACTTAAGTTTCACGGCGCATTGGGTGACTCTGCTGGCAGCTGGGAAGGATGCAGGACAAGGTGCAGTAGTGTTGGAGGTTGTTCCGCCACCACGCCTCCAAAATGCTGATTGTGACACACCTCTCTCCTCCACCCCCTCCTCTTCTTCTTCCTCCATGGCCTCTTCCTCGGAACCAGCGGTGCTCCGTAGGCGTTCAAGGGGCTACGCAAGTACGCAGGCCAAAAGATGCCATGCGGTGCTTGAGCTGGTGTGCTTGGGGGACAGGAGCCACACTGGGGCAGAGGTTCTGTCAGCTCAGGGGCAGGTTCAGAGGTGGTTGACGCCACGCCAACTTAAGGCAGGAATGGTGGTTTGCGACAATGGCACCAACCTCCTCTCTGCCCTCCGACAGGGACAACTGACCCATGTGCCCTGTTTGGCTCACGTCCTTAACTTGGTGGTGCAGCGGTTCTTGGGCAGGTACCCGGGCTTACAGGATGTCCTGAGGCAGGCCAGGAAAGTCTGTGTGCATTTCCGCCGGTCATATAATGCCAGTGCTCGGCTGACGGACCTCCAAAAGGAGTTTAACCTGCCCAAGAACCGCCTAATCTGTGACATGCCCACCAGGTGGAACTCGACATTGGCCATGCTGCAGCGGCTGCACACGCAGCAGAGGGCCATCAATGAGTACCTGTGCGACTATGGCACCAGGACAGGGTCAGGGGACCTTGGTTTTTTTTCCCCACGCCAGTGGGCCATGATCAGGGATGCATGCACTGTCCTGTCACCATTCGAGGAGGCCACGAGGATGGTGAGCACTGACAGTGCATGCATCAGTGACACTGTCCCCCTTGTCCACCTGTTGGAGCACACGCTGTGTGGAATAATGGACAGGGCACTTGAGGCAGAACAGAGGCAGGAAGAGGAGGACTTCCTTAGCTCTCAAGGCCCCCTTTATCCAGACAGTGTTCCTGCGTGCCCGCCGATCACACAGGAAGAGGACGAGGAGGAGGAGGAGGAGGAGGAGGAAGATTGTGTCAGTATGGAGGTGGAGCCTGGCACTCAGCATCAGCAGTCTTTAAGGGATCAGTCCCAAGGAACACATGGGCTTGTACGTGGCTGGGAGGAGGTGGCTGCGGACGTTGTTGTCCTTAGTGACCCAGAGGACTCCGGACCGAATGCCTCAGCAAACCTACGCTGCATGGCCTCCCTGATCCTGCAAAGCCTGCGTAAGGATCCTCGTATTCGTGGTATCAAGGAGAAGGACCAATACTGGCTGGCAACCCTCCTTGATCCACGTTACAAGGGTAAGGTTGCGGACCTTATCTTGCCATCGCAGAGGGAGCAGAGGATGAAACATCTTCGGGAGGCCTTGCAGAAAGGTCTGTGCAACGCGTTCCCAGAGACTGGGAGGTTACAAACTCCTGTTTCTGGACAACGTGTTGCTGAGGCTTCGGTCAGTCAAAGAAGGAGCGGTGGAGAAGGTGGCCGTCTGACCGATGCGTTCAGACAATTTTTTGGTCCGCAGCCCCAAGGTATGATCGGTTCCAGCAACCATCGCCAGCGTCTGTTTTACATGGTGCAGGAATACCTAGGGGCAAGATCAGACTTGGACACCTTTCCCACCAAAAATCCTCTGGGTTACTGGGTCTTGAGGATGGATCACTGGCCAGAGCTTGCACAGTATGCAATTGAGCTACTGGCCTGTCCTGCATCCAGCGTTCTTTCGGAACGCACATTCAGTGCTGCTGGAGGCGTGGTAACCGATCACAGGGTGCGTCTGTCCACTGACTCGGTCGATCGGCTGACCTTCATAAAAATGAATCAGTCTTGGATCACCACCAGCTACCAAGCACCTGATGCTGATGTAACTGAATAATTTTTTTCAGATCCCTTCAAAGACTGCCTATGCTGATGCTGAGTGACTATCCCTGAGTAATTATCCTCTTCCTCCTCAATCATCACGCTGATAGCTTGTAAGAACATTTTTGGTTCTGGGCGCCACCACCAGTGTCTAAGGCACAATTTTTCAGCCCCTGTTTAACAGGGGCGTGTAATTACAATTTTTGATGTAATACTTTGCAGCAGGGCTCGTTCCTGCATTCCAACTAGAGTGTCTGTGAGGGGTTGCAGTGTTGTGGCACCAGCACCAGTGCCTAAGGCCCAATTTTTCTGCCCCTGTCTAACAGGGGCGTGTAATTACAATTTTTGATGCAATACTTTGCAGCAGGGCTCGTTCCTGCGTTCCAACTAGAGTGTCTGTGAGGGGTTGCAGTGTTGTGGCACCAGCACCAGTGCCTAAGGCCCAATTTTTCTGCCCCTGTCTAACAGGGGCGTGTAATTACAATTTTTGATGCAATACTTTGCAGCAGGGCTCGTTCCTGCGTTCCAACTAGAGTGTCTGTGAGGGGTTGCAGTGTTGTGGCACCAGCACCAGTGCCTAAGGCCTAATTTTTCAGCTCCTGTTCAACAGGGGCATGTAATTACAATTCTTGATCTAATATTTCACAGCAGGGCCCTGTGAGGGCTTACAGTGTTTTGGCCACAGCAACACCTAAGGCCCAAATTTCTGCTGAGTATATAGGGCAGGACCCTACTTTCAAACATCTAACTTACAAACGACTCCTACTTGCAAACGGAAGGAGACAACAGGAAGTGAGATGAAATCTACCCCTAGGAAGGGAAATTCTCTCCTGTAAGAGTTAATATGGGAAAACAATTTCTCCTTTCCACTGATGCTTTCCAATCCTTGTTCCACAAAAAAACCCAAATTTTCAAAAAACATTTTTCATTGGGACAAAAAAGTGAGGTGAAATCTTCTGAAGAGGAGGAAAGACGCAAAACAAATGTCACAGGGGTGATAACCCTTCCCTATGTTTTCCAAAAAGCTTAGAAAAGATTTTTTGGCTGGAGCTAAACACGTTAAAAATGTTCAAAATTACAAACAGATTCTACTTAACAACAAACCTACAGTCCCTGTCTTGTTTGCACCGCCTGTATACTGCTGTTCAGAGTATATAGGGACCTTTCCTTATTTTAATTTGGGTGCGGGGTTCCCCTTAATATCCATACAAGACCCAAAGGGCCTGGTAATGGACTGGGGGGTACCCATGCCGTTTGTCTCACTGATTTTCATCCATATTGCCATGACCCGACATGACATTAAACCCGCAAGCAGTTTTAAATGAGATTTTTTCCTTTAAAAATGACATTTGGTGCAGGAACTGTTCTAAACATGGGAAACACGCGTCACTTTACAGGCATACTATAGACACCCCCCAGGTACGATATTTAAAGGAATATTTCACTTTTTTTTTTTTTACTTTAAGCATCATTAAAATCACTGCTCCCGAAAAAACGGCCGTTTTTAAAAGTTTTTTTTGCATTGATACATGTCCCCTGGGGTAGGACCCGGGTCCCCAAACCCTTTTTAGGACAATACCATGCAAATTAGCCTTTAAAATGAGCACTTTTGATTTCGAACGTTCGAGTCCCATAGACGTCAATGGGGTTCTAACGTTCGTGCGAACTTGCGGTCCGTTCGCGGGTTCTGGTGCGAACCGAACCGGGGGGTGTTCGGCTCATCCCTAGTAAAGGCAGGTGTCCCAATACTTTTTTTATATTTATGCATGCATGTATATATATATATATATATATATATATATATATATATATATATATATACACATTTTACAATCATCTTAATTTTTGTTTTACAGAAAGAATCACGTAAACTCTTTTTCACTTTTTTTATTAGGAAGAATTCATATTGGTATTTACTGGTGACATGTATTCTTCAAAATAAAAAAGTGTAAAAGAATCTTCTGGAGTTCTGCTAACTTTCTAGATCCATACTTGGATACTTTGGTGCCACTTCCAGCACCTACCATTCCAAGCAGGGGTGGCCTGTTCATTAAGGGCACACGGGCGCCGCCCCCCCTATCCATTGCCGCCTCCCCTATCCATGTGTCCGACCCCTTTCAGGATACCGGCGTTTGGATTCCAATGCGAAGGGGCTGTTTTTTTGAAGCACCGATTAGAGCCAGAGGCTCTAATAGGCTTCAATATAGGGTGGGCTTGGGTTGCAGAGAGTGCACTCCGAGCCCACCCACATGTGTTGTAACAGCCAATAAATATTCGCCGTTGTAACACTGATCCTTCTCCCAGCCAATCAGGAAGCTGGTTTTGACTCTGGTCACCTGATTGGCTAAAAGGACAGACGACCCTATTGAACGCCTAGGAGGAGCCGCACTGCAGAAGCCGCCATGATGCAGAGAGAACATGGAAGCCGCTGCACGCCGCCCATAGGAGCCCGCAACCCGCTGCTCGTAGGAGCCCGCAACCCGCCCATAGGAGCCTGCAACCCGCCGCCCGTAGGAGCCCGCAACCTGCCCATAGGAGCTTGCAACCCGCCGCCCATAGGAGCCCGCAACCCGTCCATAGGAGCTTGCAACCCGCCGCCCGTAGGAGCCCACAACCCGCCCATAGGAGCTTGCAACCCGCCGCCCGTAGGAGCCCGCAACCCGCCCATAGGAGCTTGCAACCCGCCGCCCATAGGAGCCCGCAACCCGTCCATAGGAGCCCGCAACCCGTCCATAGGAGCCCGCAACCCGCTGCCCGTAGGAGCCCGCAACCCGCCCATAGCTTGCAACCCAGCCACTGCCCGCCACCCATAGGAGCCCACCCGCCTGCAACCGATGGGGTGGGTGGATGCCGCCGACCAACCCGGGGGGGGGGTTATTTGCCACCCCCCCAAAAAAAAACACCAGCTTCCACTGATTCCAACAAGTCACATTCTGAAAGGAGTGCAGCTTTACATCATAGCAATACGGTCCTGGTCTCAAACTGATATTAGACTTTAATTGGGCTGATTTTGGAAAGAGATACAGAGAACTAACAATCTTGAGGTGGTCAATGCTGCTACTAGTGAGTTTGCTGAGTAAATATTCACAAACCCTGAGGGCCACAAAGAATAACATGGGATGTGGCATACACAGATTACCTAATTGATGTGTTCAGGAATAAAATAGAACCACAAGCTGTGACTTTCCTGATATACGCTCACATAAATATTTGTATACTCGCACAGTAACTCAAAAAAATAAGGGAAGACATAATCACACGGATGGCCAGCAAAACATATACTGGCATTTTACGGAGTGCTGGGAAAACTCTGTACACTTGCTGACACATCTAACTGGAGCCTGTAATGTGATTTCACAAAATGTGGCGTGATTTATATTTGAGGTGCACACTGGAAACTTCCTGTGAACTCTGGCAATGTCAAACTGCATGGTAGGGAGGGGTGTAAGTACTAGATGGTCAGGCTGTGATCCTCCTACTGTTGAGGACTAAAAATCCCAGCATGCCAGACAGGAAATGATAGTTAAAGTGACACTAAACTCTGGTTTAAAAAAACAAAAAAATGTACGGTATGTATTCTTAAATCAAAAGCCCCTTCTATTGCACTCAGCCTCTTCCAAATTTCGAAATGTCTTTTTTTTCTGCTGCTTTGATCCGACTTCCAATGAGTTGGTGTCTACATCTATTCTACATGGTCCTAGTCACTCACTCTTGCCAAGATGGACTAGCCTGGGAAAAGAAGCACAAGGCGCCACTCTAAGTGCGGTAAGTTATGCAATTTTAATAAGCAAATGGTGCAAATATGTACTCACAAGAGTAGGTTAAAAACAAGCATATCAGACATGAGGGAACAGTCATCCAGGAGGGAGTCCATCCAAGGCAGAACGCTGTTGAAGTGGAGCAGGTTGCGCCAGTGGATGCCGACGTTTCCTGGACTCCGAGCACACAGGATGCCGGGGGATGACGTCACTTCTGGTGGGATGGTGTGTCAGTAAGCAGGCAACGCGTTTGCGGAGCATGTGCTCCTTCTTCAGGCCTGTTTTTAACCTACTCGTGTGAGTACAAATGCACCATTTGCTTATTAAAATTGCATAACTTACCGCACTTATGCCCCGTACACACGGTCGGACTTTGTTCGGACATTCCGACAACAAAATCCTAGGATTTTTTCCGACGGATGTTGGCTCAAACTTGTCTTGCATACACACGGTCACACAAAGTTGTCGGAAAATCCGATCGTTCTGAACGCGGTGACGTAAAACACGTACGTCGGGACTATAAACGGGGCAGTGGCCAATAGCTTTCATCTCTTTATTTATTCTGAGCATGCGTGGCACTTTGTCCGTCGGATTTGTGTACACACGATCGGAATTTCCGACAACGGATTTTGTTGTCGGAAAATTTTATATCCTGCTCTCAAACTTTGTGTGTCGGAAAATCCGATGGAAAATGTGTGATGGAGCCCACACATGATCGGAATTTCCGACAACAAGGTCCTATCACACATTTTCCTTCGGAAAATCCGACCGTGTGTACGGGGCATGAGAGTGGCGCCTTGTGCTTCTTTTCCCAGCCTCTCCAGAGTATTGCTTCTCATCTCCACTGGGCTGCCTTCAAGCGCCATACTACAGACTTTTATGGACTTTATACAGTCACTCATTTGCAATTATTTTTTCTATTAGTCCCTTGTATTTCTAGATGTGTATTAGTCAGGTGGATCCCCACCAAGGTAGATGCAAGCGCCAACCTTTTCTTTAATGCAACCAAGATGGACTAGGGACTATGGACTACGGACTACAGACTATAAGGTTTGTAGTGTGTATTGAACAGTGCTTATGACCACAACTAATATACACTTCCAAAAAAATTGAAGTGAAGGGAAAAATTAGTGGTTCGGGAGCTCACAGAAGATGTTACAAGGAGACCAAAAAACACAGTAATGCCGCATACACACGGTCAGACTTTTTGACAACAAAGGTCCGACGGTCTTTCCGGCGGACTTTCGACGGAATTACGACGGACTTTCGACGAACTTTCTAACGACCGGACTTGCCTACACACGATCACACCAAAGTCCGACGGATTCTTATGTGATGACCTACGACCGGACTAAAACAAGGAAGTTCATAGCCAGTAGCCAATAGCTGCCCTAGCGTCGGTTTTTGTCCATCGGACTAGCATACAGGCGAGCGGATTTTTCGACCGGACTCGAGTCCGTCAGAAAGATTTGAAGCATGTTCCAAATCTAAAGTCCGTCAGATTTTCGACCGAAAAAGTCAGCTGCAGGTCTGATGAAGCCCACACATGGTCGTATTGTCCGCCGGACTCAGTCCGTCGGACCAGTCCGGTCAAAAAGTCCGCTCGTGTGTACGCGGCTTGAGAAACAATTTAATGAAAAATAAAACGATATTAAAGGCAATGTTTTAAAAAAATAACAAACATCCTCCTCTTTTTGGGTCCCTCGTTGGCACTCCTGGCCCTTCCCTCCTGCCGAGTGCCCTCAAAGCAAGCAGTTTGCAATAGGAGCACCCAAGCAGGCTCGCTCCTGAGCTGCTGCTCCACGTGTCCATTCACACACAGAGCCATGGCTCAGCCCTGCCCCCTCTCTCCCCTCATTGACTGACAGGCTGTGATTGACAGCCAATGGCTCCCGCTCCAATGAGTACAGAGAGTCCCTGGAGAGCCAAGGCTCTTGTGCAAATCGCTGGATCGCGATGGGGCTCAGGTAAGCATTAGGAGGGGCTGGGGGGGGGGGGCTGCTGCACAGAGAAGGTTTTTTACCCATTATGCAGAGAACCACCTTAAGTAGTGGATGTGTATGGATTCTTTTTGGAGAACAATAATATAGTTTAGTGTCACTGACCTTCAACAAGCATGCCCAACACTCACTTCAATTTAAGAAGTCAGGCGCCAGTATTTTTTCTTTGCATACCCCACTTGCAATTGAGATGCTGGTACCCACTGAAATGCATCCTGACATGCCTGCTTTTCATGTCTACCTGTAGTTTAGCAACACAGGATCACGTTTATGATCTTAAAATATTCTGGGTTTACATTAGGACATGCGCATATTAGCAGCCGTCCCATATTCAGAAAATTGTCTCATGCATTAAAGCCTATAGATTTATTTTTTTTTGTTTAAAGGGTAAGTTAAACTTTACAGAAAAATCTGAAAGATGAACTTACACAGGACCCCCTCCTCACCCCCCCCTCCCCCAGTCCTGCTGACCTGCAGCACGGCAATCTCCCGCTCTGAGCAACGTTATATCTGCGTCAGGAGTCCAGGGCTTATGCCGCGTACACACGATCAGACTTTACGGCATACTTTGTCCGGCGGACGGGATTTCGTCAGTTAATTCGAACGTGCGTGGGCTCTAGCGGACTTTGTTTTCTCAAAAGTTTGACGGACTTAGATTTGAAACATGTTTCAAATCTGTCCGACGGACTCGAGTCCGGTCGAAAAGTTCGCTCGTCTGTATGCTAGTCCAACGGACAAAAACCAACGCTAGGGCAGCTATTGGCTACTGGCTATGAACTTCCTTATTTTAGTCCGGTCGTACGTCATCACGTACGAATTCGACGGACTTTGGTTGATCGTGTGTAGGCAAGTCCGTTCATTTAGAAAGTCCGTCGTAAAGTCCGCTGAAAAGTCCGCTGGGCAAAGTCTGCCATAAAGTCCGCTCCTGTGTACACAATATTACCCTCCGAGGCAGCGCTGGGGCAAGGTTGGCCTGAAAAGATGGTTGCCAGGGGCCCGCAGGACCTGAGACTGACTGACTGGTCAGTCCGCCCCTGGTCCCAACTAGATCTCAAACCAAGGACCCCAGAGCCGCAGTGCAGAACTGCTAACCACTAAGTGACTGTGGTCTGCCTAAGGCCCTACATTGTTTGGAACCAGTAATCTAAAGCTGGATATACACTTTGGGGTTGATTTACTAAAACTGGAGAGTGCACAATCTGGTGCAGCTCTGCATAGAAACTCTTCCAGGTTTTTTTGTGAAAGCTTAATGTGGTTGTTACCCTAAAAAAAAAAAAAGGATCCTGTTCCCTTAAAGCATGTTATACAGCACAGTGCTTGTGCTGTGTAATTTTGCCCCTTGTATCACCTGAAATACCTGGCTGATCCTGCCTGGGAATGCTCTCCCACCTGTAAACCGACCACAGTTTATCATGGCTGCTGAGCCCTGAAACCGTGGTCAGTTTACATGCCTCTGTCATCCGCTGCTATCTGCAGCTCTCCTGTGTCTCCCTCTGTCCTCCTTCCCCCTCCCCTCCCTGCCTGTCAGCTCTGTCCACTCCACGATCCTTCCCTCCTACTGCTTTCATAATACAACAACCTTGCAACAATCCCCTCTGCTATGTTAAATAATGTCCTCGGTGCATTTGTTTTCTTTTTAAAATGCTGCTGTGTACCTCATTTCAGAACCCCGGTCGGCGCTCACGTGACAGGCTGTCTCTTACTTCCTCTCCTCATCCTGGCTGACGTAAAAAAAAACAAATGCACTGGGGACATTATTTAACCACTTCATTACCTGCCCATAGTCATATGACATCCGCAGGAGGGATCTCCCACCCTGGCGGGCGTCATATGATGTCCCTGGCTTCCCGGGCATCTAGGGGGCGAGCGCGCCCGTCGCATTGCTCGGGACCCGGTGAGCACCCACTATAGTCCATAAACACAGCAGGACCATGGATCTGTGTGTGTAAACACACAGATCCACGTCCTGTCAGGTGAGAGGAGACCGATGGTGTGTTCTCAGTACAGAGGAACACCAATCGGTCTCCTCCCTTCCTACTGAACCGGCCGACTTTCGGTACGTGTATACTTAGTTTTAGCATTACTGCATATGCGTGGGTGCCGATAGTAGAGATTGACACTGCCCATCCCCATGTAACCGTTCAGGAAGACAAATATCCCACAGACATTATTGCACCTGTAGATGACTCCATATGCTATATTGGTAGTGGCTTTCCTATTATAGCCTATGGAGCCAAGGGGCACATGCAGAACTTACTTAGAAGGCCACCCTCAGATTGGAGGTCTGCTTTTCGTTTAATTTTACACAATGTGGAAAATTAAGGGGGTTATTGGGGGGAAAAACAGTTGTTAATTACATTGGTTAAGCACTTCCTGCCCAGCCTATTGTCAATTGAAGGCTGTGTAAAAGAAAAAAAAGAAAATCCTGATCACTTCGCCAGAGTAGTCAAAGTCACAGTGTTTAAAAAATAAAAAAATTAAAAATGTAATAAAAAGAAAAAAAAAATTGGATTTTTTTTTTCTTTTTACATACTGTCACCAGTCAGTGTCCCTGATCACTGAAACACCCGTTATATATAATAAAGCTGTACTGCACTGGTGACAGTATGTAAAAATATAAAATAAAAAATTGGGAACAAAAAAAATTAAATTTCTTTATTTTCCAAAAAATTATGAAAAAAAATTACAAGTTCGAAAAACTCACCATGCCTCTTACTAAATACCTTGGACTTTCTACTTTCCAAAAAGTGGTCATTTGGGGGATATTTGTACTGTCCTGCTGTTTTCAGGCCTCAAGAAATGAAGTAGGCCATCAATACATCAGGAATGATCAATTTTCAGATATATACCATATTGTGTGAACCCTATAACTTTCCTACAGACTAAATAATAAACACTAATTTGGGTTATTTTTACCTAAAAAGTTTAGCAGAATACCCTTTGGCCTAAATTTATGAAGAAAGATTATTTATTTTGAACATTTTTTAACAAACTAAGAAAAATGCATTTTTTTCCCAAAAATGTTTGGTCTTTTTTTGTTTATTTACCAAAAAATAAAAAAACCCAGTGGTGATTAAATACCACCAAAAAACTCTATTTGTGTAAATTTCATATGGGTACAGTGTTGCATGACCACGCAATCGTCATTCAGTGTGACAGCACTGAAAGCTGAAAATTGGCCTGGGAAGGAAGGCCGTGAAAGTCCCCGGTATTATAGCGGTAAAAATAAAAGTTGCCACCCTCTTTCTGCATACAAACTACCCTGAACTACCTTTTTTTTTTTAAAGGTAAGCCACTTATTAATTTTTTTTTTTTTTTTGTGCCAGACCCATTGATTGCTAAAGAAGTCTGGACAAAAAATATTTATCACAAGAAGCATTGAAACAGAGGAAATCTAGCTACTAAGCAATGTACCGCTATGCTTTGGGGAGGATGTTCCTGCCATTGAGTCTGTATATGCGGGAGACGTGTTTTACTGTAACCATGTCCTCTGCCTCCTCCTCCTGTGTAATTCCAGACTCCCATGTAATTTCAGGGATCATTTTCCATTCCTAAATAATCCCAAAAGGAATAATAAATACGCAGAGAAAGGAAAACACAGATCGGTGCAACACAATCCGGACTCCCTCGTCAAGATTTCCCGTTGAAAGAAACGTTTTAAAGTGCAGGAAAGTGCTAAACATGTTTTCTTCAGAGCCAGGAATAAAGTTTTTTTGCAAGACACTTACGGACACTGTGTACATTTTTGAATAGCCTGACACTCTTCTTTTTCTTGATTTGTTGTATTATCATGTTTGACAAGAAATACTGCCAAAAGTCTCAATTTATTACACGCTGAGCAGGGCCAATGTTGATCTACTCATCTTGTGGCTAAAGTACGGTATTGATTTAAAAAAAAAAGCATTCTTGACAATTATTTTCCCATGCAACGTTATATTTTGCATAGTTCACAGATTTAGTAGTACTGTATATTTCTTAAATATATTTATAGTTCTATAGCTATTTTAACCACTTCCCATCCAGGCCAATTCAATTTCTGACATTTCTCTCCTACATGTAAAATTCATCATTTTTTTTTGCTAGGAAATTACATAGAACCCCCAAACATTATATATGTTTTTTTAGCAAAGACCCAAGAGAATACAATGGCGGTCGTTGCAACTTTTTATCTTGCACGGTATTTGTGCAGCAATTTTTCAAACACTTTTTTTCTAGGAAAAAAAAACAGTTTCATGCATTTCAAAACAGTTTCAAAACATTAAAGTTAGCCCAATTTTTTTGCATAATGTGAAAGATGATGTTACGCTGAGTAAATAGATACCTAACAACATGTCATGCTTCAAAATTTCACACGCTCGTGGAATGGCGCCAAACTTCGGTACTTAAAAATCCCCATAGGCGAAAATTTTTTACTGGTTACATGTTTTGAGTTACAGAGGAGGTCTAGGGCTAGAATTATTGCTCTCGCTCTAATGTTCGCGGCGATACCTCACATGTGTGGTTTGAACACTGTTTTCATATGTGGGCGGGACTTTTGTATGCCTTCGCTTCTGCGTGCGAGCTCACGTCAACAGGGGCACTTTAAATTTATTTTTTTTTATATTGTTAATTTTACTTTGCTTTTTTAGTTTGACACTTTTTAAAAAAACAAACAGAGCTTTTGATCACTTTTATTCCTATTACAAGGAATATAAACATCCCTTGTAATAGGAATATGGCATGATCGGTCCTCTTTACAATGAGATCTGGGGTCAGTAAGACCCCACATCTCACCTCTAGACTGGGAAGCCTGAAATAAAAATAAATAAATAAAACGATCTCGGCTTCCCAGCCGAGGCGGTGTCATTCATTTGAATGCAGAGGCAAGCATATGCAGAGTGAAGTCATAACATCGCGCCCGGCCTCCGAACGATCACAGAGACTCCGGCGACCATCTGGTCTGCTGGAAATCTCTATGGTTACCATCAGGGGCCAGTGGATCCTGTCTCCGACTCACCGATGGAAGCAGTGAGTTGGTAAAAGCACCGAAGGGCGGGGGGAGGGGGGGCGTCCCATCTCGCCGCCCGTAAGAATGATCAAGCAGTGGGACAGCTGTTATGATCATTCTTATGGCGTAGGGAATCGCCGGCTGAAAAAGCCGATATCTGATTGATGTCTGTAGGCATCATTCAGATATACCCGCTCAAAGGCAAGGACGTCCTATTACGTACCTTGAGCGGGAAGAGGTTAATAACATATTTAAAGCTGAACTCCGGTCAATTTTCTTTTTCCCATGCAGTGGGTCTGTGCCCGCACTACATGGATTAACTGCTCGTTTTGTCAAGGGGTGACCAGAAAGCTGTATACTTACCTGATCCTCCGCTTCACTCGCAAATGACACTCCCCCATGATCCAGTGGTGGATTGTTCTTAACATCTTCACATCCAGAGCAGGTCTATGGGCATCATGATGTCAGGAATAGTCCATCACACAAGACCGCTAGACTGCGGGGGGTATTTGAGGAGCCACAGGGACTGGTCTTGTGCTGGGAGGATCAGAGGATTAGGTCAGAAAATCTCCTCTCTCCAATCCCCTAGACAAAAACGAGCAGTTAACCCATGCCATGCAGTGTGGGCACAGCCTCACTACTTGGGGAAAAAAATGTGCCCGGAGTTTAGCTTTAAGGGTTAAAAAAATATATTTGTAAAAGAAAACCAGAAGTGGGGGAGAACCTGTAAAAAAAAAGGAGTCAATTACACAGCAAAGCCTTATGGTAATAAGTAGGGATGAGCATAGGGTGTTCTCCCGTTCGCCAAATAGCGAATATTATAGGGCGTTTATGGCAAATTCGAGTGCCGGGGAGCGCCCCATAATGCACTGCGAGATCGCAGTGCATTGATGTCTGATGATTGACCAAAGAATGCACCTGACCCGCACCCTTATCTGAGCAAGGAGCCATGGCAGGCCAGGAATAGGGGGGGGGCGAGCGAGCGCCCGCCCTCCTGAACCATACCAGGCCGCTTGCCCTCAACATGGGGAGGGTGGTTTGGGGTCCCCCTCAAAGCACCTTGTCCCCATGTTAATGGGGACATAGGCCTCCTCCCCGCAACCCTTGCCCGGTGGTTGTGGGTGTCTGGCCTGGTATGGATTTTGGGGGGGTCCCCACTGTGTTTTTTTTTTGCCATGGAGTTCCCCTTAATATCCAGACCAGACCCGGAGGGCCTGGTATGGACTGGGGGGGGGCTTATGCCGATTTTCATTGATTGGCAATACATTACAGCCACGAGCAAGTATGAATGAAATTTTTTTCTTTGGAAATGTAATTTTGCTGCGGCACAGTAAAACACATGAGAAAGATGTGCCACTTTGCAGGCAGACTAAGGGGACCCCCAGGCACGATTTTTAAAGGAATAATTTATTTTTATTGTTTCACTTTAAGTATTATTCAAATCACTACTCCTGAAAAAAAATGCCTGTTTTAAAAACTTTACACAGTGACTTCATGTGACCTCGCCCCCTTCTGACGTCATGTGACGTCACGTGATGTCAGAGGGGACGGGTTCCTTGCCTATATAACAGAAAAGCACCCTCCCCATGTTGAGGGCAAGTGGCCTGGTATGGTTCAGGAGGGTGGACGCTCGCTCGTCCCCCCCTTTTCTGGCCTGCCATTGCTGCTTGCTCGGATAAGGTTCTGGTATGGATTTTGGGGGGTACCCCACGCCATTTTTTTTTTTATTTTGGCGTGGAATTCCCCTCAAAATCCATACCAGACCCGAAGGGTCTGGTATGGACTGGGGGGGGGGAAACTCATGCCGATTTTTTCATTGATTGGCAATACATTACAGCCGCGAGCAAGTATAAATTAAATTTTTTCCTTTGGAAATGTAATTTTGCTGCGGCACAGTAAAACACATGAGAAAGATGCGCCACTTTACAGGCAGACTAAGGGGACCCCCCAGGCACGTTTTTTAAATGAATAATTCGTTTTTATTATTTCACTTTAGGCATTATTCAAATCACTGCTCCTGAAAAAATGGCCGTTTTGCATTAAAACATGTCCCCTGGGGCAGTACTCGGGTCCCCAAACACTTTTTATGGCAATAACTTGCATATAAGCCTTTAAAATTAACACTTTTGATTTTTCACATTCGTGTCCCATAGACTTTAATGGTCTTCACGTGTTCGAACAAGTTTTTTGTCTGTTCGCATGTTCTGGTGGGAACCGAACTGGGGGGTGTTCGGCTCTTCCCTAGTAATAAGCATATTGTGCAGCATGCTGGTCTTGTAGCCATTTTGCAAATTATCAATGGCATAAAAAGAACTATTCTTTATTTAGAAGTCCTCAAGACAGAATCCTGCAATCAGTGTGATATAGCATTACTAAAACCATATATAGATGAACGCATGTCACCTAAAGATTTACGGATTTTTACCCTATCAGCTTTCAGGGAAAATCCCAAGTTCACTGCTGAATTGTACCAATACCTTGAGAAAAGCTCTATGGGCACAATGGAATGTCTCATTACCAAGAGACAGAACATATGTGATGAGGTGAACTTAAAAGTAGATTTTTTTTTTCAATCCTGCCGCCTCCTGAATGTCTGATTTTTTTTTTTAATTCCCAAGTATTAAAATACTGCACCCCAACAGTGAGCATTAGGTTCATGGTTGCAACAGGTTCCCATTGAGAAGTTGGTTCTGCCTGTCAAACTCTGCAAGCCAAGGTAAAATTGCTTTGGCTGCAGCATGAGTACAATGTACAATATACAATATAATGATAGAATTTAGCTGGGTGATTGGGGGTCCAGTAAAACCACAGCGTAACCGCCTGTTTTTACTGTCCTTTGACCACCTATGTCAAAAGAGCTTATATTGTGTATGCAATTATTTTGACTTTTTGCATCTTTTACATGAAGACCAAGATTTCCAAGAAAAGTGACAGTAGTAGAGGCCAACCTAGCGTTGCACCAATACCGATATCGGTATTGGTGCCAGTACTAAGCATTTGCACGAGTACTTGTACTTGTGCAAATGCTAAAACTGATTCCTTCAGTGCGATTATCAGTGCGATTTTAAAACCCTGTCTGGTGCGATTTTGTTCAGCAGTTCAGGTGTGATTACAATGCGAATTGTAGTGTATGAGATTAGAAATCCTACCTGAACCGGACTGAAATTGACTCTTTTTCAAATCGCACTGCGGCCGGCCTGCACATATGTGAACAGGCTGTAAAAGCTCACTGAAACAGACATGAAAACGGATGTGAAACTGATGTCTCTGCAAGTGCAATCTGTGCGGTTTTCCCATCAGTTTTCTTGCATGTATGTTGTGAACGAGCGCTAAAAACCTGTCACAGGACACTTAACCACTTCAATACTGGACACTTTAACCCCCTTCCTGCCCAGGCCAATTTTCAGCTTTCAGCGTTGTCGCACTTTGAATGACAATTGCGTGGTCATGCGACACTGTACCCAAATGAAATTTCTCATCTTTTTTTTCCCCCCACAAATAGAGCTTTATTTTGGTGGTATTTGATCACCACGGGCTTGTTTATTTTTTGCGCTACAAATCAAAAAAGTTTGTTATAATATTTTGTAAATAAGTACGTTTTCTCCTTCACTGACGGGCACTGATGACGCGGCACTGATGAGGTGGCACAGATGAGGTGGCACTGATAGGCACTGATGAGGAGGCATTAATACCCTGTTTCCCCGAAAATAAGACCTAGCGTGATTGTCGGTGATGGCTGCAATATAAGCCCTACCCCCCAAATAAGACCTAGTTAAAGTCCTTGTAGGTCTTATTTTCAGGGTAGGGCTTATTTTCGGGGAAACAGGGTAGGGCTTATTTGGGGGGTAAAGCTTATATTGAAGCTATCACTGACAATCACGCTAGGTCTTATTTTTGGGGAAACAGGGTATACAGCACTGATGGGCACTGATATGCAGCACTGATGGGCACTGATAGGCAGCACTGATGGGTACTGATAGGTGGCACTGATGGGCACTGATGGTTGGCAATGATAGGCAGCACTTATAAGGAGTCAATGACAGGCATTACTGATGGCCACTGACTGGCATTACTAACGGGCACTGATTGACATCCTTTATGGGCACTAATTGGCATATGATGTTCATACCGGTGGACATTGATCGGCATATAGGTGGGCCTCACTGGTAGAGCACTGATGAGCATCACTGGTGGGCACTGCTGATGATTATCAGCGCAGACCCCCCCTGTCAGGAGTGTGGCTTGTCCGACGTGTTTCGTCCAATTGAACTTCTGCAGGGGAATCTGTAGAAGACCAATTGAACGAAACACATCGGGCAAGGCACACTCTTCCCTACACTTGATTTTACTCTCTGTGATCATGCTTTTAATTGTTTTGTATATTGGTGTGATCCAATAAATATATCTTTTGATCCGCACTATTGGTGCACTCCAATTTTTTCTCTCCCCATACCCCTGGGATCTGATATGAGATTTGGATACCTCCATCTTTTCCACACGGTTCTCTTTGATCAATGGTCATCATCGCGGCTGGTGAAGCGAAAAGGAGATGTCCTTTGAGATCCGGGACTTCCATCTCCCTCCAGGATAACCATCCCTTTGGATTACTAAGCCTGTTTGATTCGGTGTCCCTGACATTCAAATCCACCTGTTCTGGGAAGAGTATTTCATCTATTTCCATCTCAAGACTTCTATGCTGATGAATCACACACTAGAAGATCTTTCACTCATATTGGATTCCACATTTATTGCACTACGGGACTCTATTATTTCACTTATCTATACTCATGTCTCAGTTGATAACATTCATGAGTCATTGAACTTTATTCACATACAATCTTGGTTTTTTGCTTTTTTCATGTTTCAGTGGGCAGTATCCACTGGTCACTGAATTTTATTCATATGTTCATATTTTGGTTTTGTTTTGTTTTAGCACTACATTTTTTACTTTAGTTCACTTTGAATATTGGTCACATCTGTGTGTAGCAGCTTTGATTTTTTTCACATTGGTTTAGCGCAGTGTTACCATTAGTCTCATATGGTCAGATGAGACTAAAATTGAATTATTTGGCCTCAACACCAAACGATATGTCTGTCGGAAATCCAATACAGCTCACCATCCAAATAACAGCATTCCTACAGTGAAGCATGGAGGTGGTAATATCCTGTTATGGGGGCGTTTCTCTGCAGCAGGGATGGGAGCACTTGTCAGGATAGAAGGAAAAATGGATGGGGCAAAATACCATCAACTTCTTCAGGAAAATCTGCTGCCCTCTGCCAGAAAGTCATGAATGGGAAGAAGGTTTACCTTCCAACATGACAATGACCCAAAGCACACAGCCAAAATGACCACACAGTGGTTGAAGGAGAAAACGGTGAATGTCCTTGCATGGGCTATTTAGAGCCCAGACTTAAACCCCATTGAAAATCTGTGGAATGACTTGAAGACTACAGTCCACAAATGGTCACCATCATATTTAACTGAACTTGAGCAGTTCTGCAAAGAAGAGTGGGCAAATATTGCAAAGTCTAGAGGTGCAAAGTTAATAGAGACATATCCCAACAGACTAAAGCAAAAGGGGGTGTAATCCTTTTGATTTTTTTTTAAATGTTGGTGTTATATTTCTCATTTGGATGTTATAAGTTGCACTAGTAAATACAGCTGGATAAAACAAAAATGGTTTCTGTCTTCATTTCAGGCTGCAAAGCAATAACATTTGATTATTTTAAATTGGGTTGATTCTTTTCTATACCCACTGTATACAGCAATAAACACACTGTCAGACGTTCTAGCCATTTCCCACACTTCTAAAATGTGTTTTTGCCTTTGTCTCTGTTGAAAAGATTTCTATCACTCCCTGTCCTGAAAAGAAATGATGAGATGTGTATGTATATCCATAGAATGTATGGAAATGTCTACAAAGTATGAAAAAAAAATTTCCTTGAAAGTTTTGCTGGAAAAGGTTTCCCCATTGGAAAATGTACTTTTATTCCTTGTTTTGTAGACCACTATTATTTTCCAACAATGGTCACCAGAACAAATAGAGAAAGTACATTTAGCAGGGAAACAGCCCATTAAAAAAAAAAAAAAAAAAAAAAAAAAACGACTTCCCTGCCATACGTACATAGAATTTATGGCTATGCATACACTTCTCCTGATAGACATTTCTCCAACAGGAAAGAAAAATTATTTATCTGTTCTCCGATACAAAGACAACAGGAAGTGACATAACAAAAACAAAAAATACAATACAACGCAATCAAAGTCATCAGTTGAGGAAGGAAGACACAAGTCTGCATTTACAGTAATTCAGAAATGTGGCCTAACTGGAATGTCAAATATTATTGGGATGGGGAAAATTAGGTGGAAACCAACTTTTCCGTTTGAAAAAGGGTAAGTGAGGGAAGCTGTTGAATATGAGGGAAGCTAATGAATAAAACAGTTTGAGGAATAGTAGAAGAAGAAATGTGTATTGAAGGGTAAGATTGTCGGGTGGTAGAGTCTGTAGCTACTTTATGTGGTCCTATAGATTTTGTAACTAGCATGTGGAATACTGTTGTACCATGTTCTGTAAGTTCCTCGGTCTGTCCTATAAGACAGTGGTCTTCAACTCCTGTCCTCAGGACCCACTAACAGGCCAGGTTTGCAAGATAACTGAAATACATCACAGGTGACATCATTTGCTGCTCAGTGACTGCAGTATTCTAGTCTGCATCTCCCCAAGGTAATAAATAAAACCTGGCCTGTTAGTGGGTCCTGAGGACAGGGTTGATGACCACTGCTATAAGAGACACCATGAGGTATTCCATAGATTTAATTTTGCTCACCCTGGCGAACCATTGACCCAAAGTGGGGGTTTAGACTGCTTCCAGGTACTGAGAATGCACGCCATGGCCAAAAACACATCGCTGCCCTGACCACTACTGCATTTCTTGAATGGGCATTACAGGGACAACAAGTGAGGGACAATCTCCTCAATGGGCTTGTAGGTGGGGTGCATCATGGTGCGGTGGCAATAAGTCACACAGTCAAGTGCAATATAAAACCAATATACAACCTTGTTGTGAGCAGCAACAGCTCACAACAAACCCGGTGGAAAGACCCTCCAGCCAGGTACACTCACGGTTTCCAGCACGTGAACAGAGCGGGTTCCAGTTGCTCTGACATCAGCTGTAGAGAGGGGCAGAATGTGGCCTGGCCGTCTCATGCCCAATCAGGAAGATGCCCAGAAGAGCAGCAACTCTACGCTTTCCTCATGAGGAAACTTTCCCTACCGCTACAACTGTTTCTAACAGATGGGATACCTATCCCTATTCTGCCAACTTACAAAATAAGCACCCAACCTGGGAGCCAGGGCCTTAAAGTGGTTCTGAAGCCCCAAGGTTGTGTGCTCCCCCCAGACCCCCCCCCTTTTTTTCTTACCTGAGCCCAATCCGATCCAGCGATGTACATGAGCCTCGCTGTCTCTCTCCTCTTTGGACAGATTGATACAGCAGGAGCCATTGGCTTTCGCTGCTGTCAATCAAATCCTGTGACATGGGGGAAGGGCTGAGTCCTGCTGTTTGTGTCAATAGACAAAGCAGCGGGACTCAGTAGTGAGCCCACATGGATGCCCCCAGGGAAAGCGCCTTTCCGTGGGGGTACCTGATTAAGAGGAGGAGCCTGGGGCACTGGCGGAGGCCCCCCCAGAAAAAGAGGATCAGGGCTGCTCTGTGCAAAACCATTGCACAGACCAGGTAAGTGTAGGCATGTTTGTTATTTTTATTTAAAAATAATAGAAGGTTTTGAACCACTCTGAATAGGCTCTGCCTGACCCACGATGGCTGCTCGAGTCATATGGGATGGCAGCATCCAATAGGATAGCTACCCCAGTGACCCAAGAAACCATAGACGAACCCTGTTGACCTGACTTCCTCTCCAACAACAGTGCAGCTGTGGAAGAGCGCCACCTGCAGTGAAGAAAATAGACTGCACCTGCCTACAGGCTCACATACAGAACTCAAAGCTAAAAGAAATTTTAACTTTTTTCCCCAATCTTTCCAAATCTAGAAAGAATTTGTGAATGAAGTTTGGCTTTAACTGAAATAGAGAAAAGCACATCACTTCCTGGGGTGCAATTTTGGCAGTGATGTGAGAATAACAGAAGAGTCATAAATATTGACACCAGTATAACAGTCCATAAATGCATTTCCGCTGCGTATTCAGCTGTTTGTTTAGAATCTGACTTTATTTGCGTCTTTTGTTCATAAAGTGTTACAGTAGGCAGCGGACGGAAGAGTGCTCACGATTCGTCCTGCTTAAGACGTTCAATGACACTACACGTTAGTGAGTGAAATGTTCTGGGGCAGACGATCCCTCTTAGCTTTTCTATGAATAGTTCATTAGGAAGCATTTGACAATTGTCCGTGTTTTTGATAGAATACGTTGTGCAATTAACTCCAACCTCAGGGAGACACTGAAACTCCTAATCATCGACCCAATTACCCAACTGAATGTGACAGGAACATTCTGTGTGTGTGTTACACATCACCTTCCCTTGTGCAAGTGACAGATTCTGGTTTCTGGCGTTAGCTGACAAGGCCGAGGTCCTTACATCACGCGACTTCTAGACAAGCGCGGGCTCAACCCTCTGGGGAGCACGCATAATGCTTCGGTATTGGCTTCTCTGAACAAAGCACATACATAGATACGGTTGTACCACACAGGGACGCAGGAGGTGAAAAGGAGGAGAATTATAATTATTAGTGACAGAAGCTGAATTACAGTGAAGGAAGCCGTGTAGCAGAAAATACGGGGACTTGAATTTTTTAAACTCATCAGTCATTCTCCAACCCTCGCAACAAGGATAGTATTGTAAGGAACATCTTGCACATATTGGTTTATTACATCTGATTTCATAAAGTAAGATAACCTCTCATAAACTGCAAAAAAAGTTTGTGCGCTATCCCTTTAAGTAAATGCCCAAACATGTGAAAAGTATTAAAATACAAATAATGTGCAAAATATAAAAAATACTAATTAAACAAAATAAAGGCAGATGTCTTCTAAATTCATATGCACAATACTAAATCATAAGTACAGTAATTATCGGCGTATAACACGCACAGGCGTATAACACACACCTTCATTTAAGGAAGGAAGTTTCAGGAAAAAAACGTAAATTTTAAATAAAGAACTTTGAAGCAAAATAAGGGTCAGTGCCCATCAATGCAGCCTCACCATTGCCCATCTGCAGCCTGATCAATACCCATCTGCAGCCTCACAATTGCCCACCAATGCAGCCTGATCAATGCCCATCTACAGCCTCACAATTGCCCATCAATGCAGCTTGAGCAATGCCCATCTGCAGCCTCACAATTGCCCACCATTGCAGCTTGATCAATTCCCATCTACAGCCTCACAATTGCCCATCAATGCAGCTTGATCAATGCCCATCTGCAGCCTCACAATTGCCCACCAATGCAGCCCGATCAATGCCATCTACAGCCTCACAATTGCCCATCAATGCAGCTTGATTAATGCCCATCTGCAGCCTCACAATTGCCCACCAATGCAGCCTGATCAATGCCATCTGCAGCCTCACAATTGCCCACCAATGCAGCCTGATCAATGCCATCTGCAGCCTCACAATTGCCCACCAATGCAGCCTGATCAATGCCATCTGCAGCCTCACAATTGCCCATCAATACAGCTTGATCAATGCCCATATGCAGCCTCACCATTGCCATGAATGCAGCCTGATCAGTGCCCATCTGCAGCCTCACCTCAGATTACTGCTGCCTCGGAGGGGACAGGGAGGGGGGCAGGACGAGCGCAGCTAGATTACATACAGCGAGAATCTCCTGTTTACTCGGCGGCCTCTTTAATACAAAGTTCTATGATAGACAGAAAAGTGGTCCAATGGCGGCCCAGGAGACGGGACTTTCTATTACAGAGGCCGCTGAGTAAACAGGAGATTCTCGCTGTATGTAATCTGACAGCGCTCGTCCCGCCCCCCTCCCCGTTCCCTCCTAGGAAGCCCAAATTGCAGTATCAGCGTATAACACGCACACACTATTTGCACCCGATTTTCAGGGTGAAAAAGTGCGTGTTATACGCCAATAAATACAGTATACATAAAAAGTCCATGATCAATAAATTCATCTTTTTCAAATGCTCCAAAGGGTGCTCAGTGCTCTGGATTACTATAAGGTGGTCCACTGCATAAAAAGTGCTCTTCCAAACTGTGTAGATAATAGCTTCTTACCAAATGGTGGAAATCTTAAATTATGGAGATCAAAACAGTATTTGATATGTCTCCCAGATATCTGATGCTCTCACCATCAGGTGTCTCATTTAGCCAAATGATCTGGTCAATAGGAAATGGCTGCAGTGTCCCCACTACTGGAATGTAGGTCTAATGTGCACTTCACATCCCCACAATAGTTAGCCAGGGAAAAATAACATAAAAAGAAGAAGGCGCATAGTCTGATATAGCTAAAAGAAATCACCTTTAATTAAACGATTTTGCGCTTACATGCATTCAAAATCAAACTCACAATAGTGTAAAGTACAGACCATCTGTCAGGCTTGTGTGCAATGACATCACATACTAGCTCCGCCCAACGCGTTTCCCCAAAACTGGCGCCTTCTGGGACTGGATGCTCTCATAAACTACCTTGCCCATTGTCAAGCAGGGATACTGCTAAATAAGGACCACATAAGAAACTTGGGCTAATAGCAGCTGTAAAGCTGGCCATACAAGTTATCAACTTGAGCTCCGAAAGGTTTTAGCCCCATCATGACCAGGCCATTTTTTGCTATTTAGCACTGCACTACTTTACTTGCTAAATGCACGGTCATGAACAATGTACGCAAACAAAATTTATATCATTTTTTTCACACAAATATCTTTTGATGGTGTTTGATCACGAATGGGTTTTTTTTTTGTTTTTTTTTGCGATACAATTGAAAGAAGGCTGAAAATTAAAAAAAAAAAAACACATAGAACACATACCATAAAGAAAATGTAAAAAAATCAAAATTTCTTCTAAAATTTTGGCCAAAATGTATTCTGCTACATGTCTTTGGTAAAAAAAATCACAATAAGGCCCCTTTCACATGTCCGGATCATTCGGTTTTTTCAGGTGGATCTGAACGGTCGCTTTATACATCTCTATGGAGAGACATGTCGCCGCTGACATCCGATCCGCAAAATCCAGACAGATGGATTTCCTATTTTCCATCCGTCTGGTGGATCGGATGAATATGGACAGCCGGTCCGTAATCATCCGATCCCCCCCATAGAGGAGAGCGGTCCGTAGGTCCGTCCCTACACAGTGTCAGAGACGGACTTGTCATCCACTGTCTCAGTGGGGATCAACGGAGCGATCCCCACTGAGCAAGCAGATGGCTAAATACGGATCCGCAGTTCTGAAAGGGGACTAAGTGTGTATTGATTGGTTTGCATGAAAGTTATAGCATTTACAAACTATGGTATGTATATTGTGATTTTTCCGTTTCACTCGTTTCTATTAGTTTTACAAAATAGAGTAATACAATTTAGTATATGTTTTTACATTGTTGAGGCTCTCAAGAATGGTAAAGGAATACAGTAGTATCAAAATCAATGGATACCAGTATAGTCCAAAATCTCAATCTGGTAGTACTTGCAACTGTTGATCTCTCTGGGAATAGTCCACAGTTTTAATAACCACCAGTTTTGACTCAAAAGGAAGAAAAAACATACAAATCAGAAAAAAAGACATGGATGAGCGAGTTTGGGTGGAGGCCCTTGACTGACCTGCACAGAGTCCTGACCAGAACACCTTTGGGATGAATTAGAGCAGAGACTGCGAGCCAGGCCTTCTCGTCCACCTCAGTGCCTGACCTCACAAATGTGCTTCTGGAAGAATGGTCAAACATTCCCAAACCTTGTGGACAGCCTTCCCAGAACAGTATAAGCTGTTATAGCTGCAAAAGGTGGGCCAACTCAATATTGAACCCTACGGACTTAAGCTGGCCATACACTATACAAAAAATCGGCCAAACCATTTTCGAAAAACGAACGTTAGGCCGTGAGCGCAAACGATAGTGCCATCATGTAATGACAGATAAATCGTTCAGTGGACATAAATAAATACATTTTTTGTTTGTTTTTTTACATATACCTAGTGCAGACAGTTCGGACAGGAAACACATTAACCTTTCAATTTATCGTTCGTTCGGCAAAAAAATTTCCAAACTTGTCCTTCGTTTTTTCGGCTCAAAAACGTCCAAAGGATTATGGATTTTGTGCCCATTAACTGGCCGAAAAACGAACGAACTGTCTAAATGACCGAATTTCGGCCAATTTTTCGTATAGTGTATGGCCAGCATAAGACTGGGATGCCATTAAAGTTCATGTGCGTGTAAAGACAGGCGTCACAATACTTTTGGCAACATGGCTGTCAGTACAATCAGGTGAGAGCATTATATGAATGGTGGTGAAACTTATTTCTACATACTGTATATCGAGTCAATCACTATATGGTGGAAGCATTGATCATCACAGAAGGATTGTATTCAGGACTTTTGTTGTTCGTTGATTTATAATTATTTCATGTGATGTGGAAAATACATAATTTACTTGTTTAATTGAGTTGTCAAATGGTAGATCGCTATATTTAATGAATTGATTTGAACACCTTTACACAGTGGGTACGAAAGAAAAGTGACTTTGGGTAGATGGCATAATCACAGGGTGATATTTTTGTTTTTTGCGCTGCACTTTTTTGATGACCTATATTGCAGAGTGCCCAGCAACACATTAATCAATAATGCCCGGTACACACGATCAGAAAATCATACCAAAAAAAAACAATTTCAAAGCGATCGTATGATAATCAGGTCGTTAGTACAGGGGGTCCCCGGGTTACAAACAAGTTAGGGACTATAGGTTTGTTCTTAAGTTGAATCTGTTTGTAAGTCGGAACAGGTACATTTTTTAAGTGTAGCTTCAGCCAAAAAAACTATTTTTAAGCTTTTTGGATAGCATAGGGAAGGGTTATCACCCCTGTAACATTTGTTTTGCTGTCTGTGCCCCTCTTCAGAAGATTTCACCTCACTTTCTGTCCCAATGACAATTGGATTTTGAAAATTTTGGGTTGTTGTGGAAACAAGCCTTGGTGATAAAGCATCAATGGAGGTACCTTTTTCTCATAATAGCTCTTACAGGAGTGAATTTCCCTTCCTAGGGGTAGATTTCATCTCACTTCCTGTTGTCTCCCTCCGTTTGTAAGTAGGAGTCGTTTGTAAGTCGGATGTTTGTAACTAGGGGACCCCCTGTACAGAGCTTTTGAGAGCCGATCAGGACAGTTCTTCCGATATTATTTGATCGGACATGCACGAAAAGCTGTCATTCGAAAATGCAGTACAAATGCATTACAACACATGACATCACTTCCGAATTTTTATTCTGTCGTACGGGAATTTTCGTGACTTTAGTAAACTCATCAGATTTGATCTGAGATTTGCATGCAAAAAAAAAAAAACGTACGATCGTTCGTTCGATAATCTCATTGCGTGTACCGGGCTTAACACACAGTGAGGATTTTTTTCACCTTTTTAAGGCAGCACATACGCAAGACAATATTGCTTGTGCAGGGGATTACTTACATATTCATAGTCGCTCTTCGGAGGGTGTTTAACAGGTAGTTGAGGAGGTAATATGTTGCTTCCCCACTGCCTGTTTTAACCCCTAAAAACTGAACAGTGCACCGGTGTGGATTGCGGTATATCGAATGGTACTTCCTGCAGAGCCCAACAGGGGGTGTGCCACGCAGCAATTAAAAGCTTTGCAGCTGCAGCATGTGTACACCTGTCTGCTGCCTTTGCAGCTTAAGGGGGAGCAGTTTGGGGTTCAGCTGCATGTTTTTAGCGCCCCCCCCCCCCACCAACCGAAAATGTAAATGGCGCTTTTCTGTGCAGCAGGTGCTGAGCCCTTTAAGAAACACAGCTGGTGTTATCTAAGCAGAAGACTAGGAAAAAGGGGAGAGAGTGGGTTCTGGCAAGGACTTCTGATGATTGCACCTGTGTGGGTTTGGAGACACAGGCTGGAAACCTTTGCAGCTAGCTGGGCTCTGTGGTGCCTCTCTGTTATGGACACTTATGCTGAAGTAAGTACATTACCTTTATACTATTGCATAGCTCCCAACTGTCCCTCTGTCCCTCATTCCTCCTCATTTGTCCCTTATTTTGGTCTGATCTGTATAGTTGTATATAAAATGCACTTTTTATCTTTCAAAAAGTCTTTCCCAGTGCTAAACCTTTCATCCAATTTCTAAATTGCTGCATTTGTACTTTTTAAAAGCCAATATAAAGGAATAGTAATGGTATAAAAAAAGCACTTGTGTATTTTCATTAACCTTTTTTTTTGGTTAATTCTCCTTTAAGGAGGTGTGGCAGGGGGCGTGTCCTATGCCTACATACGTTTGTTAGTAAGTGTCCCTCATTCCCATCTTAAAATGTTGGGAGGTATGCTATTGGAACTGTATTAACATGGAAAGAAGCATTTTTGACCTTTTTGTTTATGCTGCAAAGCCATTTTAAAAGCCCACTTGCTCCAAAAACATAATTAATGCACATATATTTGCAGAAAAAAAAAAATGTGCATCTATTGTTTGTTTGTTTTTTGCAAATGAGCCTGCAAACCATTGCAACAACGATCGCTGAATCATGGGTGCAATGCCACGCTCCCGCAGACCCTTCTTCCAGCTCCCTGCCTGCACTGAGGTTCCGACTTTTTAGTTCCTGAGCTGGAGGAAGTGTCAATGGACTAAGAGTGCAGTGATCACAGCATTCGTGTTCCATTATGAACTACAGGCCCATCTGTTTTGGTGGCAGACGGGACTTGTAGTCCATTTAATTCCAAGATTGCTGTGAATGAATCCGGCTGTGTGGGCAAGGCCCTGCAAAGGCGTGCAAATTTCAAAAGTGACAGCTGCTGAAAGGGGGGGGGGGCGGGAGAACCCCTGAATACTGTCATAGGGATGGTTTGGGGGTTTCACTTGCACCATTTTACACCCAAAATATGGGTGCAAAAGGTGAAGTTAGCCCTTGGGTTCAGTGTCCTGAGATGCAGCTTCCCCCCAAACTTCACACTATCTAGACCCCTTTCACACTGGAGGCGTTTTTCAGGCGCTACAGCGCTAAAAATAGCGCCTGGAAAAAATGCAGCTGCAAACCCAGTGTGAAAGCCCAAGTGGTGTCACAAAAAGTCCTGCCAGCAGCTTCTTTGCAGCGGTGAATACACTGCTCCTGCCCATTGAAAACAATGGGGCAGCGCCGCCATACCGCTGGCAGCTGCAGCAGCGTTTTGTGGGCGGATTTAAACCCTTTTTGGCCGCTGGCGGGGGTTTAAAAAAAATGTGTCTTGGCGCCCCTGGTGTAGCGTGTAAGTTAGCTGAAGAATCGTAAATTCGAATGTTATTATTTATGGTATTAAGGTTTGAACAAACTCACAGGATACAGATTTAGCCACTTTGGATGGTCTTAGGAGGCCAGTAATGCTGCACAGTGCTCTGGACGGTGGTCTGAGGAGGCCTGTAATGCATTGCACAGTGCTCTGGACGGTGGTCTGAGGAGGCCTGTAATGCATTGCACAGTGCTCTGGACGGTGGTCTGAGGAGGCCTGTAATGCATTGCACAGTGCTCTGGACGGTGGTCTGAGGAGGCCTGTAATGCATTGCACAGTGCTCTGGACGGTGGTCTATGTGGACTTCAGGGATGCCTACTTCCATGTACCCATAATCCGATGCTTCCTGAGTTTGCAGTGGACTCAGAACACTATCAGTTGGCAGTTTTACATTAGGGCTCCAGGCTTGATGATAGCCTTTTTCGAAGCCATTCCACATGACCAATTTTACTCCAGACTATTGCAACTCCACATTCTGTCAGCATAGGACAAGAAGGCCTAGTCTGTGGACCATCACATACGCCTGATGCCCAAAGCCAGGATTGCCCTGGCTGAGTGGCTCTCGGGTCCTGATCTGGAATTGGGGAAGCCCTTCCTTCCATTTGTCTAGAAGGTACTTATGTCAGATGCCAGTCTGTCCTGGACACCTCCTTAATGGCAAGAGACAAAGTCGCTGGAAGAAGCATATCTTCTAGTCAACATTCTGAAACGCAGTGATTTGCTTGACCTTTCATCTGGAGGATCAGGATTAAGTTGAACAGTGCCATGGCAGTGGCTTACATCAACAATCAGGGAGGCAGAAGAAGTCCTGTAGCACAAAGTAAATAAAAGTGGATCGGATTCTGGCTTGGGAAGAACTTTGCTTTCCAGATCCAACCACCATACCCATCCTTGGCATGAAAAACTGGCAGGTGGAATTCCTCAGGCATAAACGCCTGGACACTGGAGATTAGGCCTTTCACCCAGAGGTGTTTTATGACCTCTGTGGCAGATGGGAGATGGCTAATGTGGACCTTTTTGGCTTCCAGGTTTGACAACAAACTGAGCAAGTTTGTCTCCAGATACTTGGATCTGCTAGCCTTTGCTGTGGATGCCCTGATGACTCCGTGGGATGACTTCAACATAATCTACTCTTCCCTTCTGAAGCTCTTCTTCAACTACTAGAACAGCGGTTCTCAACCTGGGGGTCGCGACCCCCTGGGGGGTCGATTGCCCATTCTCCAGGGGGTCGCGAATGCTGGCCGAGATGCTGGCCGAGACAGACCCGAAGTTACTGCCTGAGTCCGTCCGTCTTGGCCAGCGAGATGTCACTTCCTGGAGAGGAGGGACTGCCGGAAGTGATGTTCCGTCGCCGCCATCTTGGTACTCTCGTCCGCAGTAAGGCTTAGACTTAGAAGTCGGCAAGCGGACATCTTTGTACACCCACCGAAATCTGCTTGCTGCGGACGAGTGTACCAAGAGGGAGGCAACGAAACACGACTTGCTGAAAAAGAACACCTGTGACTTCTGGTAAGTCAGACACACAGGAAAAGCTGACAAGACAACATTTTTTTAATTATGGTCCTATATATATATATATATATATATATATATATATATATATATATAAACATCCCAGTTGGTTCCTCAAAAGTAGTTATTCCGTGCCAGTGCTAGATACATGTTTGGAAGCTATACACTTTGTGTATCTAGCACTGGCACGGAATAACCACTTTTGAGGAATCAACCGCAACGTTTATATATAAATCAGTGGTGGGGGCGCAAGCAAACTGAAACAATCAGAAAAAAACCCCCATTAAAACGCTGCAACTGTGCCATCAAATGTCGCCACTGTGCCAGCAAACACTACCACTGTGCCATCAAACGCAGGAACTGTGCCCTTTAATTGTTGCCACTGTACCAAACGCAGCCACTGTGCCCATTAATTGTCGCCACTGTGCCAGCAAACGTCGCCACTGTGCCATCAAACGCAGCCACTGTGCCATCAGACGCAGCCACTGTGCCCTTTAATTGTTGCCACTGTACCAAACGCAGCCACTGTGCCCATCAATTGTCGCCATTGTGCTAGCAAACGTCGCCACTGTGCAGCCACTGTGCCCATCAATTGTCGCCACTGTGCCATCAAATGCAGCCACTGTGCCCATCAATTGTCGCCACTGTGCCAGCAAACGCTGCCACTGTGCCATCAAACGCAGGAACTGCGCCCTTTAATTGTTGCCACTGTGCCAAACGCAGCCACTGTGCCCATTAATTGTCGCCACTGTGCCAGCAAACGTCGCCACTATGCCATCAAACGTCGCCACTGTGCCATCAAACGCAGCCACTGTGCCCTTTAATTGTTGCCACTGTGCCAAGGGCAGCCACTGTGCCCATCAATTGTCGCCACTGTGCCAGCAAACGTTGCCACTGTGCCAGCAAACGTTGCCACTGTGCCATCAAACGCAGCCACTGTGCCATCAAACGCAGGAACTGCGCCCTTTAATTGTTGCCACTGTGCCAAACGCAGCCACTGTGCCCATTAATTGTCGCCACTGTGCCAGCAAACGTCGCCACTGTGCCATCAAACGCAGCCACTGTGCCCTTTAATTGTTGCCACTGTGCCAAGGGCAGCCACTGTGCCCATCAATTGTCGCCACTGTGCCAGTAAACGTTGCCACTGTGCCAGTAAACGTTGCCACTGTGCCAGCAAACGTTGCCACTGTGCCATCAAACGCAGCCACTGTGCCATCAAATGCAGCCACTGTTCCCTTTAATTGTTGCCACTGTGCCAAACGCAGCCACTGTGCCCATAAATTGTCGCCACTGTGCCAGCAAACGTCGCCACCTGTGCCATCAAACGCAGCCACTGTGCCCTTTAATTGTTACCACTGTGCCAAACGCAGCCACTGTGCCAGCAAACGTCCCACTGTGCAGCCACTGTGCCCATCAATTGTTGCCACTGTGCCAGCAAACGCCACCACTGTGCCAGCAAACGCGACTAGCAAAAATAATTTTACTCTTAGGGGTCCCCACAACTTGGGAAATTTTATCAAGGGGTCACGGCAAAAGGAGGGTTGAGAACCACTGTACTAGAAGATTGGGATGGATGACATTCCGGTGATTCTCATTGCACTGAATTGGCCCAGGAGGGCGTGGTACTTTGACCTCATCGGGCTCCTGGCAGACTCTCTGTGGGGCCTCCAGAATCATCTGGATCTTCTTTCCCAAGGGCTGATCTGCCACCCAGCTTTTCAGTTGCTGGTTTTAACGGCTTGGCTGTTGAAGCCCAGGTCCTAAGGGACAGACACCTATTGGATTCAGTCATCCCTATGACCTTGAAAGCCAAGCTTCTCACAAATTCTACCATTGATCCAATGCATCGGCCGTCCCTTGCCAGCTCTACATCACATACTGGCCATTTAAAGAGCGCTGATCATTCAGTTCTTGGGTCCGCACTGAGCATAAAGGTGACTCTCTGTCACCACTCTCTGCTCTGCCCCTCCAGCACTCACTGGAGCGCCGGACTGTGGAGGGGGCAGGCGTGGCTGGCTCAGGCTCTTAGTAGGGCACTGAGAGGCTGGGCCAGCTGCCGGTTATTATTGTCTGGATCCCTGCAGAGCCTGGCCCTGCTCTGTGATGTCAGCCAACAGTTGGCTTTAGCCCACTATGATATATGAATAAGAAAACAGGATTTTTTTTTTTTTAACAAAAAAGTTTATTTAGGTTTTCCAGAACAAACAATTTAAAGCGGATTAGAAAATAGGATTTATTACTTACTGTAAAACAATTTTCTTGAAATACATTCCAAAACTCAGGCACCTCCCCACTGTTCTTATGAGATACTCCTACTATTGCCTGTGTCCAAACTCCTGAAGGCAACAGTATATACATATTTACCTAATAACTCATTCTGTGTGTCCCGTAATGTACCCCCAAAAAAGGAATTTACAGTACATTAAAAATCCTATTTCAGTGTGTTTCTATGCATGCTTGGCAATGTCTATTAAAACCTGTGTAATAACTCTTTACCTCATCACACATTAATGTGCTTTATGCGCTTGCAATGTGTTGCCTTTCATTCTGATTGGCACTTCAACACACACATGTATTGTAAAAACAAACACACCTGCACTATAGAGCACCACAGTGCACAGATGTAATTTGCTTTGTATGCTTGTGGTTCACTGTGTTGCCCAAATGCAGTACAGGTGCAATGTCAGAAGACACGTTAAGAACCCATTTAGAGTGAACTGGCTGCCCTATAATAGCTATGTGTGTGCAAGCCCACAAACAACGCCTTCAAAAAGTGTTTCTACCCCTTGAAATTTTCCACATTCCACAAAAACATAAATGTATTTTATGTGATAGACCAACACAAAGTGGCACATAATTGTGAAGGAAGGAAAATTATAAATGTTTTCACATTTTTTATAAATATCAGAAAAGTGTGGCATGCATTTGTATTCAGCCCCCTTTACTCTGATACCCCTAACTAAAATCTAGTGGAACCAATTGCCTTCAGAAGTCACCTAACTAGTAAATAGAGTCCACATGTGTGTAATTTAATCTAAGTACAAATGTAGCTGTTCTGTAAAGCCCTCAGAGGTATGTTGGAAAACCTTAGTTAACAAAAAGCATCATGAAGGCCAAGGAACTCACCAGACAGGTCAGGGATGAAGTTGTGGAGAAGTTTAAAGCAGGGTTAGGTTATAAAAAAAAAAAAAAAAATCCCAAGCATTGAACATCTCATGGAGCACTGTTCATTCCATCATCCGAAAATGGAAAACGCATGGCACAACTGCAAACTTACCAATACATGTCATCCACCTAAACTGACAGGTCGGACAAGAAGAGCATTCATCAGAGAAGCAGCCAAGAGGTCCATGGTAACTCTGGAGGAGCTGCAGAGATCCACAGCTCAGGTGGGAGAATTTGTCCACAGGACAACTATTAGTCGTGCACTCCACAAATCTGGCCTTTATGGAAGTGTGGCAAGAAGAAAGCCATTGTTGAAAGCCTGTTTGCAGTTTGTGAGAAGCCATGTGTGGAAGAAGGTACTCTGGTCAAATGAGACCAAAGTTGAACTTTTTGGCCTAAAAGCAAAACCCTATGTGTGGCGGAAAACGAACACTGCATATAACCCTGAATACACTATCCCCACTGTAAAACATGGTGTTGGCAGCATCATGTTGTGGGGATGCTTTTCTTCAGCAAGGACAAGGAAGCTGGTCAGAGTTGATGGGAAGATGGATGGAGCCAAATACAAGGCAATCTTAGAAGAAAACCTGTGATGCCGCATACACACGAGCGGACTTTCCGGCAGCAAAAGTCAGACGGAATCATCCCATCGGACATTCCAATCGTGTGTGGGCTTCATCTGACTTTTTCTGTTGAAAATTCTGAAGGACCTAGAAATAGAACAAGTTCTAAATTTTTCCAACGGACTCAACTTCTATTGAGAAAAACGTTCGTCTGTATAATATTCCGACGGACCAAAAACGACGCAAGGGCAGCTATTGGCTACTGGCTATTGAACTTCCTTTTTCTAGTCCCGTCGTATGTCATCACGTTCTAAACGAACAGACTTTGGCGTAATCATGTGTAGGCAAGTCTGTTTCAGCGGAACTCCGTCGAAAAAAACGTCAGAGTTCAGTCTGAGGAGAAGTCCGCTCGTGTGTACGCGGCATTAGAGTCTGCAAAAGACTTGTGACTGGGGGAAAGGTTCACCTTCCAGCAGGACAACGACTGGACAACGAATCTCTATCTCAATTGAGATTCTGTGGCAAGACTTGAAAATTGTTGTTCATAGACACTCTCCATCCAAACTGACAGCTTGAGCTATTTTGCAAAGAAGAATGGGCAAACATTTCACTCTCGATGTCCAAAGCAAAGAGACCTTCCCAAAAAGACTTGCAGCGAAAGGTTGTTCTACAAAGTGTTGACTCAGGGGGGCTAAATACAAATGCACCACACTTTTCAGATATGTATGTCTATCACATAAAATCCCAATAAAATACATTTAAGTTTTTGGTTGTAACATGACAAAATGTTGAAAATTTCAAGGGGCATGAGTACTTTTTCAAGGCACTGTAGGTGTAGGCCATATACATACCTTTATACTCCCAAGACGTTGCTAAGGGAGGCCTAGTCATCTCTGCTCCCCTCCACCATCACAGGAGTGAGCTTGGTGAGGAGAGGAGAGGTTTGAATCAGAGAAAGAGCTCGCTCCTGTGATGGAGGAGGTGAGCAGTGACGACTAGGCCTCACTTGTCAACATCCTGGGAGTCCCTGCATATGTCCTGGGAGTATTCCAGTCAGGCTTCATAAGGTATGTAAATGGCCTACACATATAGCAAGGGTATTATTTATCTTTAGTCAGAGTTGCACAGTTTGTTTCAATCTACAAACATCCCTTACCTGCATAGGCAGGTTTTTTGTAAAGTTGAACTATCCTTTTAAAGCCCAACGCTCAGCCAACTCTTTTTTTTTTTTTTTTGGGATTAAAGTGGATGTAAACCCGATTCATGAAATTTGAGCTGGGCATCTATCTGCAGTGTTTTCTTATCTCTCTCCAAAGCACTGAGCCCCGTGGCTTCCTCCTGCTTCGTAGCTCTGTTATCAGCCTGATAACTTCTGACAAGTTCTCCGACACAGAAGATAAAAGCAGCCTGAATTTTTAGCAGACAGCTTGCCGTCTCACAGCAGAGCTCTGCACTTTACTTCCTTATTTGCCAATGTGGAGTGGGGGTGTGTGCCTTTTCCTCCAATCTGCTGTCTTGGCTGTATGTCCAGACTTCACACAGGAAGAGAAAATCTGTACCATGATGCGCACCTTCTAAAGGATATGTAAAGCCCAAGACAGCAGATATACATGTAAAACTTATGTAGGGAGATTTGTTTTATCTCAGTGTATCATCTGAGGCTGTTCACTTCACTAGGTATATGTGAGGGTTTACATCCACTATAAGCCATAATTGATTCCCCTTCACCCTCCCCCCCCCCCCCGCCCCCCTTTTATTTTTCCCTTTATCCATTGGGTTAAAAAAAAAAAACTAATAGTTTCCTCCATCCACACAAATGATGTAGATGGAGGAATCCTCCTTGCTGGGACATGTAAAAACGTGTAAAAAATCCGACATGCTGTTTGTACCCAAGTCGATCAATTGATCGATTTGTGCACAATCAGCCTTGCCAAGGTGTTATCAAATTCATCATAGAGTAAAACCAGCCATAGATGGTTTGAATCTCAGCCGGTTCAGCAGGGACCAGCCGAGATTCAAACCATCTATAGGCGGCTTTACTCTATGATGGATTTGATAACACCTTGTCAGTAGTATGCTTAACTTTTTAAAGTGTTTGTAAAGGCACAAGGTTTTTATCTTCATGCATTCTATGCATGAAGGTAAAAAACCTTCTGTGTGGAGCAGCCCCCCCGAGCCCCCTCTCAATCCAGCAGTGTCCACGAGACCCTTGGCTCTTCGGGGGCTCGCACTCCTGAATGGCTTTTGGCAGCAGTGGGAGCTAATCAGGAGACGGAGGGACGGGGCCGTGCCGCGGCTCCATATGTGAATAGACACACAGAGCCGCAGCTCAGGAGCGCGCCTGCTTGGGCGCCCCCACACCAAGCACCTGGCAGGAGGGAGGAGCCAGGAGTGCCGGTGTGGGACCTGAGGAGGATCTGGGCTGCTCTGTGCAAAACCATTTTACAGAGCAGTTAAGTATAACATGTTTGTGTAAAAAAACAAAAAACAAATCTTTAATATCGCTTTAAGGCTCCATGCACACTAGCTAAAAAAAAACTGCTGGATAAAAAAATGCTGATAATAGCATTTTTGTGCCAGCTTGTAGTAGCGTTTTAGAAACGGATAGGAGCATTTTAGTTTTTTCTGCTCCTAGAAGCTAGATAGTGTTATCCTATGTGTCCATGCACACTACTTCAGGCTATTAGCTTTTTTGAGCTTCAGCTGTTTTTTGTTTTTTTTAATTTTTTTATTCATGTACTGTCGGTGATGGCTGCAATATAAGCCCTACCCCCCAAAAAAGCCCTAGTTAAAGTCCTTGTAGGTCTTCTTTTCAGGGTAGGGCTTATTTTCGGGGAAACAGGGTAGGGCTTATTTGGGGGGTAGGGCTTATGTTGCAGCCATCACCGACAACCACGCTAGGTCTTATTTTGGGGGAAACAGGGTAGCATAAAATAGTAGACATGTGCAGTTTGTTTCATTCCAAATTAGAATACTACCAAATTTAAACTAATCCGAAATAACGAAAAAAAAATTGTACAAAATCCGAATAGTTTTCCAATTTCCAAACAGAATAGAATAGAATAGAAAATAAAGGAATAGAATAGAACATTTTCTATTTTATTTTATTCTTTTTGGAAATTGGAAAACTATTCAAAAACTATTCGAAATTGATTAGAAAACAAATAAACAAAATGAATTCCGAAAAGGAATAAAACGAATTTAACTAAACAAATTTATGTACCGTATATACTCGAGTATAAGTCGATCCGAGTATAAGTCGAGGCCCTAATTTACCACAAAAAAATGGGAAAAACTTATTGACTCGAATATAAGATGAGGGTGAGAAATGCACAGCTACTGTAAGTGGAAAAGAGGGTCAACAATGCCCATTTGCAGCCTCACTGTGCCCATTTGCAGCCATAGGTCCCCCGAACTTCAAACTCGGTAGTTAAGGGTTCCTAGATGCCCCCTAGCTGCAGCCAAAATTTGGGGTCTCTAAACCCAAAGGGTCCCGAAATGACATGCTGCAGATAGACACAGTTGACCGACTTTGGGGCCCCGTATTTTGGAGCCACTTTGGTGTGCAAACCATACCATAACATATCCAAAGCTGGGGTTTCTAGCACCAAGTTGCCCCGAGATACAGGGCCCCAAAAATCGGTTCAGAAAATGTCAAGCACTTTTCTGCAGCAGAGAATGACATTTTCCGAACCGGATTTGGGGCCCCGTATCTTGGGGCCACTTGGTGCTAGGAACCCCAGCTTTGGATATGTTATGGTACCAGTTCCACTGGGTTTAAACACCAAATTTGGGGTTTCTAGCACCAAGTGGCCCTGAGATATGGGGCACCAAATTCAGTTCAGAAAATGACATTTTTTGCTGCAGAATAGTGCTTGACTCGAGTATAAGTCGAGGGGGGCACTTTCAGCACAAAAAAATGTGCTGAAAAACTCGACTTATACTCGAGTATATACGGTAAGTAACAAATCAAAACTAAACAAATTTTTTTTCATTCTGTACATGTCTATAAAATAGTGTACATGGTCACATAGGAGAACATTATTACCGTATTTATCGGCGTATAACACGCACCCCAATTTAGGAGGGAATTTTAAGGAAAAAAAAACTTTTAGGAGGGAAGTTGAAGGGAAAAAAACTTACATTTAAATGCCCATCATTGCAGCCTTCTCAGTGCAGCCTTGCCCCAGTGCAGCCATGTCAGTGCAGCCTTGTCAGTGCAGCCTTGTCAGTGCAGCCTTGCCCCAGTGCAGCCTTGTCAGTGCAGCCTTGCCCCAGTGCAGCCTTGTCAGTGCAGCCTTGCCCCAGTGCAGCCTTGTCAGTGCAGCCTTGTCCCAGTGCAGCCTTGTCAGTGCAGCCTTCCCCAGTGTCCATTGCAGCCTTATCCCAGTGCAGCCTTGCAGCTCGCAGTTTGATCCCCTGCGATCCTAAGCTTCAAAATCGCCAAACGCGATTTGAAAATGGCGCCGCCGGCGCCGAAATACACAGAGCCGGTCCTCGGCTCTTCTCGGCAGCTCTTGTTCACTTTCGGCTCCACTCATAGTCCCGCCCGGGATGGGCGTGACTGTGAGCGGAGCTATCGGAACCTAGCCGAGTACACTCGGCTAGGTTCGGGCGGCGTCAAGTGAAGCCGAGAGTGGCCGAGAAGAGCCGAGGACCGGCTCTGTGTATTTAGGCGCCGGCGGCGCCATTTCCAAATCGCGGTCTTTTTTTTTTTTTTTTTTTTAGATCGGTCAGCTCAGGATCGCAGGGGATCGGCGTATAACACGCACCCGCGATTTTCCCCTGATTTTAGGGGGAAAAAAGTGTGTGTTATACACCGATTAAATACGGTAGCTTCTAGGAGCAGAAAAAAAAATGCTCAGAATAGCTTCTAGTGTGCATGGAGCCTAAGTGTAAGTTATGGTACCAACAGAGTCCAGGGGTCAGCTGTGACAGGGACCTTGTCTGCACAGAGTATGTGTTTATATTGGTGTCCTTCCATTTCCTACAGTCCCAAAACATTAAGCTTGTTTAACCACTTCAATACCGGGCACATTCACCCCCTTCCTGCCCAGACCAATTTTCATCTTTTGGTGCTGGTACTTTACCCATATAAAATGTTTATCGTTTTGTTGAGACAGATCAAGCTTTCTTTTGGCGGTATTTTAATCATCACAGGGTTTTTTATGCTTTGCTAAACAAATGGAAAAAACAAGTTTTTCGTAGTTTCTGTTATAAAATTTTGCAAATAAGTAATTTTTCTCCTTCACTAATGTGCGCTGATTAGTTGGTACTGATCATCAGGGCACTATCCCTCACTTCAGTCTATCAATAATGCTCCTGCAAGATTCATCTGCTTTACCAACCGCTCAGTGTCCGCCACCAGTTTCTGCCAATTGCCAAACAAATAAAATTCTAAATCCTAACAACATATTAAGTCACCCACAACTCTGCCATGAGCTACATCACCAATCTTGTTTTAATATATCACCCAAACCGTCCTCTCCACCTCTCTTTCTAAGACCTACTGCTCTCTATCTCCCTTATCTCCTCCTCTCATGCTCACCTCCAGGACTCCTCTAGAGCCTCTCCCAAACTCTAAAACTCCCTAACCCAATCTGTCCTGCTCTCTCATATTCCTTTTACGTGATCTCTGGAAGCTCTTCTCAGGGAAGCCTATCCTGTTTCCACCTACAGCTCATTCCTCTCTCCTCTCCCTACTAGTATGTAAGCTCTCACAATCAAGGCTCTGCTTGTATTGTATTGAATCAAATTGTATTGTAACTGTACTGTCACCTTTTATTTTGTAAAGCACTGCACATACTTTTGGTGCTATATACATTTTATATTATAAGTTGAAGCCCCGTGTACAGTCTGGACTTCTACTGGACACCTCCATGCTATCCATGTAACTATATAGTTATAAATGTGTAGGTTTTTTGCAATTGACGCTTCTGAAAGTGTTGGTGGCCTGCTTTCCCTTTGTGGTTTGTGGTCGACCCCAACATCACTAGAGGACAGAAGGAAAGGACCACAGAGTGCAGTAGGAGCAGAAAATTCTTTAGCAGTGGTGGAGACAGGGCCGGTACTACCACTAGGCAAACTAGGCAGCTGCCTAGGGTGCCCTGCTGCTTAGGGCACCCGGTCTCTGTTATTACTCTCTTCTCTCTGCAACAAGCAACTAAGTCTCAGCATCAGCAGGCAGCCGCCGCTCTGTTCACACATAGTGTCAGAGGTGCAGCGGCAGCAGAGGACTGTGTCTGTGTCCCCACTCCTGAATGAATGGAAGCAAGCAAACATTCATTGATGGGCGCTGATGAGGCTGCATTTGATGGGTGCTGGTAAGGCTGCATTTGATGGGTGCTGGTGAGGCTGCATTTGATGGGTGCTGGTGAGGCTGCATTTGATGGGTGCTGGTGAGGCTGCATTTGATGGGTGCTGGTGAGGCTGCATTTGATGGGTGCTGGTGAGGCTGCATTTGATGGGCGCTGGTGAGGCTGCATTTGATGGGCGCTGGTAAGGCTGCATTTGATGGGCGCTGGTGAGGCTCAATTGATGTGTGCTGGTGAGGCTGCATTTTTTTTTTTAAGGTGTTTATTTTCATTTTTATATAACAAAAGAGAGACAAAATCAAATAAAATAATAAAGGAACAAACAATACAGACTGATCTACGTACATGTATGTCTTAGACAGTAGAGTAATGCTGATATAACAAAGATCATTGAGTAGTACAGCTGTATAAAACAGTAATACCCTGAACAAAAACATAGGTACCCAGTCACACACACACCCATTCACACACCTAGCACACACGACCCCATTGATGCAGTACATTTCCAGCAACCCATAGGAAGTAGACTCTTTTAAGAGCATATGCGAGTCTCCATCTACATACATATGTATGCTAAATAATGTTTGCTAAATCACATCACCATATCACATCACTGAGATAACTGTGAGGAGAGGACATCCCCCCAGAAGTCCTTCGAGACGTCCAGCCATGACTGCCATATTTTGGTGAACTTCTTAGGGCATGCCCTACTTTTATATATTGATTTAAATTTTGGGAGGGTCCCATGAACAATACAGAAAAAGGCATGGGCCGAAAGGGGGACAGTATCTTTCCAATGCAACAGAATTGTCTTACGTGCATAAAATAACAATATACGTATCAACATTCTAGCATGAGTGCGAGGAACATGATCATTCAATACCCCCAAAAGTCCAACCTCCGGAGTCTGAGGCAATGGCACACGTAGCTTACGGTTGAAAAAAGAAAACACCTCCTTCCAGAATGTTGTAAGTCCAGAACATGTCCAAAACATATGAAAAAAATCGGCAGCAATCATGTTACATCTAGCACATGCAATATCTCGACCCAGCCCCATTGTAACCAACCTAGCGGGTGTATAATGTAAGTGATGTATAAACTTGAATTGTATCAGGACATCAGCCGTACTGATGATATCCTGAAAACATATTTCCACTGCCTCCTCCCAATCCTCTTCAGAAATCTCAGGCATAATCATTTGCCATTTACGTTGAGAATTCTGAAAAGGATCCCATCACCTGAAGGCGCCCATAAAAGGTCATCACTAATTTGTTTATTTCTGGGAATGACAGAAGGTCCTCCATAGAGGATTCCTTGAGCTCTATGGTCAATGAGCCAAATTGTGCATGTCGCAATAGAAGGTACTTGAAGAAGAATTTGTTGTCGATGCTGTATTTAAGTCTAATGGATTCAAAGGGCAGTAAGGTATTCCCCTCAAAAATATGAGAGAGGTGTGTGATTCCAAAACGGGCCCACCACGCCGAATCCGGATGACCAGAGAGCTCAGGAATATTCCGCCATAGGGGAGCCTGTGGCGAAATATCCACTTGGGATTGTGTCAGTGTCTTTCCCCCCTCCCTCCAAGCCATAAAACAAACCTCAATAGGAGAAAATCTGGAGCCACCCGTTTTCCTTGATCTATGCAACTCATCTATCAAAGAGGTAGGAGGTGCAAACAAGGACAAAAGAAAAGCCGTGGCAGGAGTTTGGGGATCAGAGTGCAACCAATAATGGATATAGGTGAGCTGGGAAGCGAGAAAATAATTCCTTACGTTTGGGCAAGCCAAGCCTCCCATGGCCTTGGCCGCTTGTAAAGAGGATTTGGCTATACGAGGTTGGTAACCGTTCCAAATAAAAGTAAACAGGGCAGAGTCAAGTTTTGCAAATAATTTTTTGGTTAGGAAAACCGGGGAAGCCCTAAAGCTATAGAGAAATTTTGGTAGAAAAATAATTTTAAATATGTTTATACGACCAATTAGATTGAGAGGCAATGACGACCAGGTACGGAATTTATCCGTCATCTGCTGGACTATAGGGGTGATATTAAGTTCTTCATACCTAGGGAGGTCGGCATGTATCTGGATGCCAAGGTACTTAAAGGAGGGTGTTAGTTGAATACATGACCTCTACAGATAGTCATAGAGAGAAGGGGGACCGATAGCAGAGGCCTGCGATTTTTTTTTTTTTTTTTTTTTTCCCCAGCCCACCCGAAGTCCCAAGACCACACCAAACTCCTCCATCACCTGCATTAGTTTAATAAAAGAGCTCTCCCTTCCATCCAGGTATACCAGGGCGTCGTCTGCGTATAAAGAGATTTTTCCTTCTAGCTGGCCAGAACGGATACCCCCAATCTCAGCCGTCTGCCGCACTGCCAGAGCTAATGGCTCAATGACTACTGCAAACAGCAGGGGAGAGAGAGGGCATCCCTGCCAAGTACCCCGGCCTAGAGAAAATGGTGCAGAGATGTCCATGTTTGTGCGAACCCTAGCCTTCGGGTCTGCATATAGTAAGCGAACCCAGTGAATAAAATTTGGGCCAATACCCATCCGTGCCATAGCTTCCCATAGGAAAGACCAACTCACAGTATCAAAAGCTTTCAATATGTCCAGGGACAGGACTAAACCAGAATGTTTTGCACGTGTTGCCTCATGAACATGTAGGTACAACCTTCGGATATTATCAAATGTACTCCTGCCAGGCATGAAACCGGATTGATCCGGCGGTATAAGGGCTAGGACGACCGACTGGAGTCTGAGAGCAAGTATTTTTGCTAAAATCTTTGCATCACCATTCAGGAGTGAAATAGGCCTGTAGGATCCACAATGTTTTCTATCCTTACCGGGCTTGGGTATAACCACAATGAGTGCTTCGTTCATGGATTCAGGAAGCTTCCCTAATTTAAGTGAGTCCTGAAACAGTTTGAGGAGCCTAGGAGCCAGTACCTCTGCATGTGCCTGGTACCACTCCAAAGGAATCCCATCCAGGCCCGGAGTTTTATTAGAGGGTAGAAGGCTTATGGCCTTGGTGACCTCCTCCAGCGTAATGGGTTTGTCTAGAAGGGATTGCTGAGAGGCACTGAGCGCTGGGAGGTCAAGGGATTCAAAGAAGCCCATAAAATCTGTTTCTGAAGGGATTTCCGTGCCCCTATACAGTGTGGCATAGAAATCTGGGAAAGTTTGATTGATAGTCAATGCGTCAGATGTAGTCGACCCGTCAAGCAAGTAAATTGTGGCAATCGTGGCTTCCTGACAGTCCGCGTGTGCAAGATATGCCAAGAGCCTGCCATTTTTCCCTCCATGCTCGTGAATACGAGCCAAGAGGTACAATTGTTGTTTCCTTGTCAAGTCTACCATGTGCAACTGCAGCGCCCGGTGGGCCTCCGTCAGCATGCCTCTAGTTTCAGAGGAGGGGGCACCCGTATGACGGGCGCGGGCCTCCTCCAAAACTTTCCGAAGATCTTCCTGTGTCCTCCTTCCGGCAGATCTGTAGCACTTAATTTTGGAAATATAGGAACACCTTACCACAGCCTTAAAGGCATCCCAAACAGGACCCACAGGAGCAGAGCCAGTGTTAAGGGACCAGTAAGTAGTCATGTCAGTCGGGATGCCCTCAGCTATCTCCGGAGTAGAGATCCAAAGAGGGCTGAGTCTCCAGGTTCGGAACGCCGGTCTATGGCCCACAGTCAAACCCACCTGTATCATAGAATGGTCAAATTCCTTCTGGGGGAGATACGCTATTGATCGAACAGCAGGTAGAAAATCCTTCGTGGCGAGAGCATAATCGATTCTTGAAAGGGCTGCATAGGACCTAGACTGGCAGGAGTACACTTTGGCCTCTGGAAATTTCCAGCGCCACAAATCCACATATCCATAGGTATTACACCATGCACGAAACAACCCGGACTCAGATTTTAGAGGTTTTAGTCTATCTAGATCAGGTTGCAAGACCGAGTTGAAATCCCCCAGGATAAGCATAGGACAATTAGGCAGGTTAGCAAAATGAATATTTAGATCAGAGAACATTGCGACCGGGGGAGGGGGATATACCGCGACCGAAATAAGGGATGTGCCATGTATCGATACATGTAAAATAACATACTGCCCTTTGGGATCTAGGACAACTTGATGACACACGAAGGGCAACCCCTTACGAATTAGGATAGCAACACCCCGGGCATAATTTGAGTAGAATGATATTGATTGGCCACCCAGTGTTTTTTAAGTGCCATCACTTTGGACCCCATTAAATGAGCCTCTTGGAGGCATAGGATATGTGGCTTACTATGTTTCAGGGCCTCAAAGATAGATGCTCTTTTTTAAATTTAGAGTTCAGCCCGCGGACATTTCACGAGCAGACGGTTACGTCAGACATGGAGTTGGTAATATGAATGCATACGGGTCAGGGGGGTCTCGGAGAGCTTCCCACCCCCAGTCACAGCCACATAGAAGATTAAGGGTCGCAGTGCTAGACATCCAACCATCCATACATACACCATGCATACAACTATATACATTAGCATGTTCATTACCCAACAGGGGTAATATTTCCCCTGCCCAGCTCCGAAAAAAGGGAGTGGGCCTATACCCTGAACTTGTACCATGCCTGGGGCACAAGGCCCGGAACAGGAGGCAAGAAAAAAATATAAGTTCAAAAGCAACAAAAGAAGTCATTAGTCAACAATAATATTTCCAAAAGAAAATAAGGGGGGCTGAGCCCCAAGGCAGCTCAGGCCTGGTTATAAACCGAGACTTGGTACTCTCCCTCCGAAGACAAGTAGGAACCTCCAAGGTCAGCACATGTCAGCAACAAAACAAAAACTTTGCATTAATAAAAGAGGAAAATAAAAAAAATATATAATGCAAGCAAGAAAAACCCAGAGGAGGGAGGAAACTTCTGTTACAGCAGTGGAGCCATCAAAATGTGGGGATCCGCATCGGGCAGGAGGCTTAGGAGGGCGGGGTAGTGCTTCCCACCATGACATGGCATCATGCGGGGATTGAAAGAAATGACCTTTCCCTTGGTATGTGACCCGAAGGGTGGCAGGAAATAGCATGGAATACTGAATATCTTGCTCCTGGAGCTTCTGCTTGACCCGCTGATAGCTGGCTCTACGGTTGCGGACTGTCGCTGAGTGATCTGGAAAGAGTGACACCACGGCATTATTAATGCGGAGACTTCCTTTACGCCTGGCAGCCCCCAAGATGGAGTCACGGTCCCTGTAATTAAGGAGGCGGATCACCATGGTACGCGGGGGGCGCCTGGGGACTCGGTGGGCCCTCCCAATCACAAAACAGGAGGATAACTGCTCTCGGCCAAACTCTTGCTCAAGCCAGCTCTCTAGGAAGGCTACAGGGTCAGAACCCTCCACCCGCTCCGGAAGTCCAACCAAGCGCAGGTTGTTTCTGCGTAGGTGGTTTTCAAGGTCATCGACCTTATCCTCCAAAGATGTAATCTTTCCCCCATATGTATTGAGTTTAGGTAGAATGGGAGCAACAGTTTCCTCCAAATCACTGATACGTTGCTCAGTCTCAGTAACTCGGCCACGTAGCTTGTGCATATCCTGCCGCATAATGGTTAGGTCAATCTTAAGCCCATTCACCTTCCCCACTAGGTCCACATGGTTTACCTTGAGAATGGCCAGGACATCCGCCAGGGCGGGTTCCTTGTCGCCATCCACGACCGCCGGGCCCGGGGTTGGTATCAAAGGGATAGCTACAGAGTCCTGAATCTCAGGGGAGGGTGGTGGGGACCCGTCCTGGCCATCTCCAAAGAGATCCGGAGTGGAGGCTGGAGATGAGCTAGGCCCATGGACGGTGTGGCGGCGGCCATCTTGGCAGGAGCGGGTGGTGATGCTCATCTTTACCGGGGTTTGTTTCTTCACTCGCCGCTTTCCCATTCACCAAAATGCCCCCCAAGGATGCAGGAGACACACTGGGAGGGATTAGGCAATAAAAAATTCCATTGCTGGCGATGGACGATCAGGATGGAGCAGGATTATGTAGGGAGAGACCGGAGCTACACAGGAACACGTCCGATCACATCCTGAGCCAGGCCATGCCCCTGGTGAGGCTGCATTTGATGGGCGCTGGTGAGGCTGCATTTGATGGGCGCTAGAGGGGCTGCATTTGATGGGTGCTGGCGGGGCTGCATTTGATGGGCGCTGGTGAGGCTGCATTTGATGGGCGCTGGTGAGGCTGCATTTGATGGGCGCTGGTAAGGCTGCATTTGATGGGCGCTGGTGAGGCTGCATTTGATGGGCGCTGGTGAGGCTGCATTTGATGGGCGCTGGTGAGGCTGCATTTGATGGGCGCTGGTGAGGCTGCATTTGATGGGCTCTGGTGAGGCTGCATTTGATGTGCGCTGGCGGGGCAGCATTCGATAAGCACTTCATAAAAAAGGTGGAGTATACATGGGCAGGCCAAAGGGGGTGGGGTCAGGGGTGGAGCCAACGGGGAGGGGGGTGAAAAAATTAGGTTTCGCCTAGGGTGTCAAAAATCCTTGTACCAGCCCTGGGTGGAGAGTGAAATCAGCAGCATAGAACAGGTAAGTATTACCCATTTTCTTTTAGAAGCAGGGCTTTGTATTATATTTTTTCAGAAGTGACAGTTGCTTTAAATCCTTAACTTTATACGTGTAATTGTAAATCGGAGGCCCACAGGAAGTCCTCCTTCCTTTTTTTTGTTTTTTTTTTTTCTTTCTTTTTCAATTTCCTTTATTTGTGGCCACAAAATGGTTAACCTGTTAGAATCTCCACAAAGCAAAAGTCATTGCTTTTAAAATTGAAATATTGCAGAGGGCTGTGATCAGATATTATCTGTGAAAAGTTGCACATAAATTTCTCCTTGTCATCTCTTGCAGTGGGATTTCACCCAGCAGTGGCGGCCAGAGAAAAACTGATCACTTTAGTATAGATTGCCGGAGCCTGGCTAATGAATGCCTCAGGCTTCCGGCTCAGGGCAAAATCACTGGCTACAAAAAGGGTTTAAAGAATTAGCTGACTTAATATCAGCCAGCCACAATTGTTTTAAGGCTAAAATGCATTTTTATTGCAAAATGTGAATGGGATAAGTAAAGGCGATGATATACTTTCTTCCTTAGTCTTTATTCAGCTTTTCCCTTCATTTCCTGCTCTATAACTCTTCTTTTTATATTTTTTTTTGTCTGAGTTTTTTTTCTATAATTCATTTATTTTGGTACATGCCAGACTGTTATTCCACCTGGCTGTTTGATATCTCTGAGTCTCTGGTAGACAGACATCTATGCTTGAGTTTCCAGGCCTGTACACCTGTTACGGCTATTGGAAGAGATCCAGCTATCTCCATTGGATTTTTACATTTATGGATCAATACACCCAAAGGAGGTGCCTGGTAGACTAAGTCGTCCCATGGCTTCTTATATGTTTTAGACACTACAACCGAGAGATCACTATGCCATCATTTCTAATGCCCCGTACACACGGTTGGACTTTGTTCGGACATTCCGACAACAAAATCCTAGGATTTTTTCCGACGGATGTTGGCTCAAACTTGTCTTGCATACACACGGTCACACAAAGTTGTCGGAAAATCCGATCGTTCTGAACTCGGTGACGTAAAACACGTAGGTCGGGACTATAAACGGGGCAGTGGCCAATAGCTTTCATCTCTTTATTTATTCTGAGCATGCGTGGCACTTTGTCCGTCGGATTTGTGTACACACGATCGGAATTTCCAACAACGGATTTTGTTGTCGGAAAATTTTATATCCTGCTCTCAAACTTTGTGTGTCGGAAATTCCGATGGAAAATGTGTGATGTAGCCTACACACGGTCGGAATTTCCGACAACAAGGTCCTATCACACATTTTCCGTCGGAAAATCCGACCGTGTATACGGGGCATTACTCTGTTCCGGTCCACCTGGGAGTTATGAGCGCTTCTGACAAATTTTTGGTGTTCCAGTTCTTTCTGTTACATTCTCTGATATAAATAAAACCCTACAAAGAGAGTAGGTATCCTTGATAATGGCCACTGAAGGTGCACTGACCCAGAAATTCATAGAGCTCTCACTAATAATGTAACTTTTTTAGCCATCTTCAAGCCTTTTTAAACGCTCATCAGCTTCATTTTGGGAGTTTAAGCATAAATCTTAAAGGCAGCGCTGACTGTCACTTTAAAAAAGCTGATTACTGGCTTTAGTACTGCTTAAAGCTTGTTGAAAACCTGTTGAAACTGCTTAGGGTAGACTGTCACTTTTTACTGCTATCATTAAGGTTTGTGTTTATCATCTCCACACTGTAACTAAAGTTTGTGTAGCACCCTCCAAGCGCAGGATGCTAGGTAACTTTAGATATTGGTTTCTTCTGCAATCAAGGGAGCAGTGACTGTTTGGGTTGGCCTGTTCAGGGTTTCAAAGGCTTCCCTTGCCTTTAGAAGAATATTCTGGAGCTTTGGGAAAGAGAATTCAATTAACCAGCCTGAATAATGTTTAAGACCTAGCCAATCCCCAGGGAGGTGTGACCAGATGGTGACTTGGAAGATGATAGTCTGGAGCCCTGGGGAGATGGTCTTTTCCCCAGCAAGGAGATTTCCAAGCTTCAGGGGTCTGTTGCCCCTGAGGCAGCCTGGGGACTGTGTTGCAGTTCTGTGAGGTCTCGACTGTGGCAGAGCTGGGACCTGGAGGCGATCTAGAACTGACTACAGAACTTCACCAATGGATCTTATCTAGATAGACCTGGATCTGGATGTGTCCAGAAGGGACTAGAAGGTGGCAGCTGTGCTGGTGATTTGTGAGTCATGATGCTGAATTGATTCCAAGTGATCGTGTGCTTTTGAGATATAAGTGTCAGAGGTTGCTTGGACTGAAACTGCTCTCAAAGGGTCTTAGATACAGGCCATATAGGCCATTCCCTTCCTCATCAGTGCCATGGACTGCGAGTTTAGTGAAGAGTGCCCTCCTGTACTGTGTAGTGTTCCTGACATTGCACTGGGTACCAATAGCTGTGCAGTGATGCAGGGTAACCAGATGACAAGGAAATTTGCCTTATGGTCCCCTTAGTGTTCCAATATTCCCAGTTGTTTAAGGAGAATATTGTACTCTCAGAGCCAATTTCTAACCATTTTGGAGTATCCCATGCTATAACCTCCCTCTCCTGTTACAAGTTCTACAAACAATGAATCACAAAAAGAAAACCCCTAGACCAGTGGTTCTCAACCTGCTAGTGCCGTGACCCCTTGATAAAATTTCCTAAGTTGTGGGGACCCCCAACAGTAAAATTATTTTCATAGCGTGGGTTGTCAGCACGCAAGACAAGTAATTTGCATCCCTAACCCACAGACATTTAGCGCTCCCTTCCACTCGTACAGTATTAAAACCCCTTATGGTACATTTTAGGATGTACCACTCTTTCTCTTTGTTCTCCTTTCTTTCCCTTTTATCTCTCTCTATGCTAATTTATTGTTTTGTTTTCCCCATCCCTCTCTCTAGTCATTTTCTGGTTCTTTTTTTTTATTCTTTCTCTCCCTTTTTCTTTGTTCCTCCCCCTCTTTTCCTCTCCCTTCCATGTATTCTCTATTTTTATTCCTTCTCTTACTCCTTGGTGGGGGGAATGGGATAAGTGGCAGTGCTAGGGGGAGTTCTGATCAGTCAACTTAGGTGCTCTTGATCAAGGTCATCTGCTGATCTGAGAACTGTAGTGGGGACTTTTAATGGCAACTCTAATCACAGGTAGTGTTACTCACTGTGTCTCTGGCTTCCCTATGTCTCTGACTTTGTGGTGTCTCGTAGCAGTGACACCTATATGCTGAAATCAGGAGATGGGGTCTCCACCAGCCCCTCCCACTTCACATTCCTCACCAGTCAGCTGACCTCTAATCTCTGCCCCGCAGCCATGCCGTGAACTAAATGGGCGGCTGCGAAGAGGCTGAGTGGGCCACCACGGGCTCCAGGAACAGCCCAGCTGGGCGCCCGCGAAAAGGCTGGGAGAGCAGCGCAGGCTTCAGGAACAGCCAAGGATTCGGTAACCCCTGGCAAATTGTCATTCGACCCCCAAAGGGGTCCCGACCCCCAGGTTGAGAACCACCGCCCTAAACTGTTGGAGTGGGAGTGAATGGACTGTTGCCTGACTGGCCCACCGACATATAATCCGATCCTATCCGCTAAAAACAGATGGTTGGGGGATCCATTCCCCAGCTATCTGGCAGATCGGATCAGGTGACTGTCAGATGTAAATGGACAAGATGTAAATGACCTCCCATAGAGGAAAGAGGGCTGTGTCCGTGTCAGCTCTGCATAAGTGAAGTGGACACGGACCAGACATCCGCCTGCTCAGCAGGGATCAGCGGACAATCCCCTGCTGAGCAGGTGGATCCGCTGGCGGAGTCTGTCCATGTGAAAGAGCCCTAAAGTGAACTTCTGGCCTACATGTTTGGCCCAGGTCATTTTTTTTCAGAAAGTGCTGAAGCCATTTACTCAGAGTTCCCAGATTCGTTTTGACTTCCCTATGGCTTCAATTACTACATCCTTGTTTCAGTTTGACTTGGAAAGTTTTTGTCAGAAAAGACCAAGCAAGGAGAGGTCAAAACAGTTGGCATTTATCAAAATCCTCATCTTTTATTACAAAAAGCTGTACTGGCATTAAAGCCCAACTCTACCTTTAGAAGTTTCCTTTCCTGGTCTTTCCTACTTTACCAGATTCCTCCCCTACTTGAAACTTCTTTCCACAGTAAATGCAAAAAAAAAGAAAACATTTCAGGATACTGCTGCTTTTCTTTATAAACTCAATTTTCACAGAAACAGAATTACCATTCTACAGATCGACAGTTCCCAACCATGACTTAGCACACAATAAAAAGTGAGGTATTCACACGGTTAACAAAGCGCGTCTCTAAAAATACTTCTGTGCTGTAGTAACACATAATGTTATGTTGAATCCAATCCATGATCATCGGCAAACAACACAGTTTCTCATATTTGAATAATTTTTTAACAAAGCAGAACTCTATGACTTCTTTTGGCCTGGCAGGTAGAAAGCAGATAGAAGGTAGAAATGAATGATAGAAAATGAGACGAGAAGGAGAGATGGGGAACAAAAATAAGAGGAGAAGGGGAGAGGACAAAAGGGAGACCAGGTCGTATTGGGTGATCTGTGAGGCAAGCTAATGGAGAAGCTACCACTGAGAGACTAGGGGGGGTCTGTTCTTTGTAAATGAACTATGGGGTCCAGACTTTCCAATACATCTCTTCTTGCTCTTTCAGCACCATGGTAAGATTCCCCATTTGTTGGATTTCAGTTATCCTGGCTAGTCAATGTGATCTGGTTGAAGGGGTGGTATTCTTCCACAAACACTGATATACACCCCATCCGCAGCATTTAAAAGATGTTTTAAAGTGTTTGTAAAGGCAGAAGTTTTAAAAAATTTTTTTATCTTAATGCATTATTTACGTTCAGATAAAAAACATTCTGTGTGCAGCAGCCGCCCTAATACTTACCCAAGCTCCCTCTCGATCCAGCAATGTTGCACAAAAAACACAGAAAAGCCGATGTGCCCAGGATAGGGGTTAGTGGACTCGGGTGGAGCGAGAGAGTGGGGGCTTTTGAAGACAGTTATCAGTGTTTGTAGGGAGGCGCCAACAGTTGGGTGTAGTTTGACAGCTGATGGAATACCAACGTCTAATAGCCAAGGAAGTCCTTCCAAGGGCAGGTCAACCAGACCAGGCGCACACACCATACAACTACTCTTGCTAAATGTGGGGTTTCTTGATATTTGGTTGGATTGAGAAATCCAATCCCACCTATCTCCTTGGGAAGTGATAAGATAGCCCTGCGCACTCTCGCTGGCTTCCAAAGACAAATACATCTTAAAGCGGGGGTCCACCTATCTATCTTTTTTTTTTTTTTTTTTTGAGTTCATTCACAAACTTTTCTTCTCAGCATTACATACTGACATATTGTGTGTAATATGTCCGCCTGTGTCAGATTTCGTCGGAAAGAATAACTTATATTATTTACTGCAGGCGGTTTCCATCTTCATTGTGGGCATTTGAAGCCCACAAGCATTTATTTCCTGGATGTGGTGAATGCTGTTCTGCCAGCATTCACCACTCGTTCCCGCACATGCTCAGTGACATCTTGGGAAGCCTGAGACTAGCTCCCAGGAGTCTGGGAGAGGCTAGAAACACGCCTACTCCCATGGGAGGAGAACCAGGAAGTGCTAAGAAGAATAGAAAAATAAAAGGTAATTAAGGCAATTTAAAGTTTTTTAAATGGCATGTCAGCATCTAGGCAAGGAAGAGAATACATACAGATATTGTTCAAAATTTGGGTGGAACCCCACTTTAAGAATTTGGAACATGGGCCTGTTAGGAATCCTGGAGGAAGTTTAAATGGTCCTACCAAACCATGTGGAAACCTCCCTATCCCAACGCTGGAAGTTAAGCTTGAACTGTCGAGTTAGCAGGGCAAAATTGAGTTCAAAGACCCTACTTAATGTGTCCATTTAAAGTTAAATTGGGTAGCTTTCTGTCGCTAAAGGGGCAGACAAGCTCCTTATGGGCGCAACTCTGCAGAAGGGAGGGAAAGGATGTAACTGGGAGGTTACCAAAAACTATGCTTGTCCACATAAGTGGCTAGTTAGTATATTGCTCAGCTAGTTAGTATACTGACCATCTGCAGGAGAACTGCAGATGGTCAGGTGGGGTCCACATAGCTAGACAGAACTGCGTTAATGTGATGTTTGAGGCCTCTTCTTTGCTTCATTCTAATGTGAGCTCAGGTTGCATGATGATGCATTTTCAAGGAGTGTGTTCATTTCAGCTTTGGCTCAGTAATTCACAGAATGGCACTAGGCATTATTTAACCCAGAAGAGGAATGACCACCAGGAACAGATGTTGATGCAAAGAGGTCAGCTGGAACGTGATGGCTGTCAGAGCTTTTTTCAATTTTTTTTTTCCCATTTCAGGTGTGGCAGGGAGCAGAAAAGACTGGAGGGCATGCTGTTTCTTATCTTTGCATATCTTTGTTTTTTTAAACTTTTTGGTGTAGATGATGGAAAATTTATTGACTACTACAATGTGGTCTTTTTTTTTTTTTTTTTATTCTTTTTTTTTTTGTTTTTCCTGTCCTTGCTATGGATATTTATTAGATGGTGTGCAAGGAAGACATAATTTTGATAATGATGATTAAATGGTGTTTGTAGAGCAGAACCTAGCAGGTGTTATGAAACACATGGTCTATGAACCAAACAGATTCTCCTCATGTTTTAATGAGTTAGGTAATCTAAGGATCTGTCTTTCCATGCATTTTATATTTATACATATTGTGCCATTCTTAGAAGAAAGCCTCAAAGGGGAATTCTTGTAAGTTGAAGGTGTTAAACAAATATGGCGTAATGCATGCAATGAACCTCTTACTGTAGAATATGTCCCCCTTCTTTTCTATATCATGCACTGTTTTAAAGCTAAAAATGTAATTTCCAGGCAAAAGTGAAATCTATAGGGCCATACACACGATCTGACTTTTTGACAACAAACATGCAAATTAGCTGTTTTGGAGCAACATCCGACCGTGTGTACGTTCCATCGGACAAACTTTGTTAGTTTCCATCTGACTTTTGTTGGCTGTGCGAACGGACAAATTTTCCGGCAACAAAAGTCCAATGGAGCAAAGTCCGATCGTGTGTACACAAAGCCATCGGACTTTTGTACAAACTACAGTACGCAGCCGCGAGAATGTTTCCAGCGCGATCCGATCGCGCTGGTTCTCGGCGGCAAGGTACTGTACATCTCGCGCTAGCTGCAATAGGAAAAAAAACATTTTCCTACTGCGGCGGGCGCGAGAGGGAATTCCCCTCTGGGGAATGCCAAGCCCTTCGGTCTGGTATGGATTTTAAGGGGAACCCCCTACGCCGAAAAAACGGCGTGGGGGTCCCCCCAAAATCTATACCAGACCCTTATCCGAGCGCGCAGCCTGGCCAGTCAGGATGACATGACCCCGCCCCCTTATGACCTCACAGCCCCAGCATGCCCCGGGACTGTGATGTCATAGGGGGCGTGGTCACCGCCTATATAAGTCCGTTGCGCAGTGCACAGAGACCATTCCAGTTGGACAGAGCGTCGTGTCAACATCTGTGGAAGAGAGGAGGGAAGAAGACGATCCAGAAGTCCAGACCACCGCTGGCAAAAGAGCCGCAGAAGATAGCGGTGGAGCCGGCAGAAGATGCGGACACCGGGAGAAGACGCCGGAGAGATCCCCGAAGTCGGAAGAGGACCCCCGAAGTCGGAAGAAGACCCTGGAGCTGCCTAATAAATTACTTTAAAAACCTGTGTACTGTGTTTTTTTATTGACACTTTTTTCCCTAGGTGAATGGGTAGGGGTACGATGTACCCCATACTCATTCACATAGGGTGGGGGGCCGGGATCTGGGGGCCCCCTTATTAAAGGGGGCTCCCGGATTCCGATAAGCCCCCCGCCCGCAGACCCCAACAACCAACGGCCAGGGTTGTCGGGAAGAGGCCCTTATCCTCATCAACATGGGGACAAGGTGCTTTGGGGTGGGGGGCCCGCAGGGCGCCCCCCTCCCTCCAAAGCACCCACCCCCCATGTTGAGGGCGCTCGCTCATCCCCACTCCCTTTCCTGACCGGCCAGGCTGCGTGCTCAGGTAAGGGTCTGGTATGGATTTTGGGGGGACCCCCACGTCGTTTTTTCGGTGTAGGGGGTTCCCCTTAAATCCATACCAGACCGAAGGGCTTGGTATGCCCCTGGAGGGGAACCCATGCCGGTTTTTTATTTAAAATTTGGCGTGGAGTTCCCCCTCAAGATTCATACCAAACACAGTGCCTGGTATTGGCGGGGATCCAAGTCGGATCCCCACACCAATGTCAACCCAGCTCGCAAGGTGTCAATCTCGCCAATAAAAGTGGTGAGATTGACACAATATCAGACAACAATAAAGAAGTTGACCAAAGGGTGATGGTAAAGAGATGAAAAGCCAAACTTTTGGGCAACGCCCTTTGTACAAAAATCCAAGGGAAAGTTTGTACAAAGTTCTATCGTGTGTATGGGGCTTTTCAGTGAGTCACTAAGGCTAGGTTCACACTTGAGCAGCAACTTTTTAGTCTATTTTTTGTTTGAGCACAGCAGCACCTTTCTTACAGAACCCGAAAGTTGAGACAATCTGCGTAAGAAATTAACATTCATACGGGGCATTTGCTATATTTTATTGGACATTTTTACCCTATTTGCAGGCTGTAACTGGATAAACCAAATTGCAGTTTGCTCTGTAAATACAGTGCATCCGGAACGTATTCACAGTGCTTCACTTTCCACATTTTGTTGTTGCAGCCTTATTCCAAAATGGTCAAATTCATTATTTTCCTCGACATTCTACAAACAATTCCCCATAATGACAACTTGAAAGAAGTTTGTTTGAAATCTTTGCAAATGTATTAAAAATTAAAAAAACAAAAAAAAATCACATGTACATAAGTATTCACAGCCTTTGCCTTGGCACTCAAAATTGAGCTCAGGGGCATCCTGTTTCCACTGATCATTCTTGAGATGTTTCTACAACTTGAATGGAGTCCACCTGTGGTAAATTCAGTTGATTGGACATGATCTGAAAAGGCACACACCTGTCTATATAAGGTCCCACAGTTAACAGTGCATGTCAGAGCACAAACTAAGCCATGAAGTCCAAGGAATTGTCTGTAGACATCTGAGACAGGATTGTATCAAGACAAAAATCTGGGGAAGGGTACAGAAATATTTCTGCAGCACTGAAGGTCCCAGTAAGCACAGTGACCTCCATCGTCCGTAAATGGAAGACCTTTGAAACCACCAGGACTCTTCCTAAAGCGGGCCACCCGGCCAAACTGAGTGGTCGGGGGGAGAAGGGCCTTAGTCAGGGAGGTGACCAAGAACCCAGATGGTCACTCTGACAGAGCTCCAGCGTTTCTTTGTGGAGAGAGGAGAACCTTCCATAAGAACAACCATCTCTGCAGCACTCCACCAATCAGGTCTGTATGGTAGAGTGGCCAGACGGAAGCCACTCCTAAGTAAAAGGCACATGAGACCCCGCCTGGAGTTTGCCAAAAGGCACCTGAAGAACTCTGACCATGAGAAACAAAATTCTCTGGTCTGATGAAACAAAGATTGAACTCTTAGGCCTGAATGGCAAGCGTCCTGTCTGGAGGAAACCAGGCACTGCTCATCACCTGGACAATACCATCCCTACAGTGAAGCATGGTAATGGTGGCGGCACAATCATGCTGTAGGGATGTTTTTCAGCAGCAGGAACTAGTCCGGATCGAGGGAAAGATGACTGCAGCAATTTGTAGGTAAAAAAAAAGGACGTCAATTTTGTTTGGGTACAGCGTCGCACAACCGCACAATTGTCAGTTAAAGTGATGCAGTGCCTTATCGCAAAAAATGGCCTCGTCATTGAGCAGCAAAATCTACCAGGGCTGAAGTGGTTAAGAGGTCATGCAAAGAAGAATAGGAGAAACGACCCAAAAATGTGTGCCAAGCTTGTAGCATCATACTCAAAAAGACTTAAGGCTGTAATCGGTGCCAAAGGTGCTTCAAAAAAGTATTGAGCAAAGTCTGTGAATACTTATGTGTGTGTGTGTTTTTTTCTTTATACATTTGAAAAGATTATAAACAAACTTCTTTTCACATTGTCATTATGGGGTATTGTTTGTAGAATTTTGAGGAAAATATTGAATTTAATCCATTTTTGAAAAAGGCAAAATGTGGAAAAAGTGAAGTGTTGTGAATACTTTCCGGATACACTGTAGTTACGTCCCATAAAGCACTGAAAGCAAGAAATGTCTAGTTACTGTGTTGACACAGATCCTAAGCATCATAATGGGGATTAGTGTGGCAAAGTACTTTGTGTATGCTGGACTGGTCAGTGGTTCTTTATGGAAACATGTGAGCAGTGACCCAATGGGGTGGGGATTGGGCATCACCCATCAGCCTTGAAGAGTGTAGGTTCAAGGACATACTGCATCAGGGGGTGCCACCTTCAAACAGGAATACGCCAGCCTTTTACTGTACATCTAGCATCGTTTTTGCTGTAAGTCACTAGCAGGGGATTTGGTCACAGCTTGCGGCTAGGTGATGCTACAATTCCATGGTTTTATTTTTGACTGGAAAAGTCACTTGAAGAGCAGCAAAATTGAATACTAGCTAGAGTGAGGATGCTAGAGTGGCATCGTGATCAGTGAGGATTTCCTGCTTCCAAACTCTCTGAAATGGAAAGGGGCAAAATCATTCCATTGCTTAAGCTGCCTGCCCACCAACATGCAGGAAAAAGGTAAACACCAGAGGTTACTTGGGATGTAGGAAAAAGTAGCTGTCATCTGTGAAAATGCTGTATGTTTGGCAGGATAAATACAGTAAAACCTTGGTTTGAGAGTAACTTGGTTTGAGAGCATTTTGCAAGACAAGCAAATTTTTAAAATAAATTTTGACTTGATATACAAGCGATGTCTTGATATACAAGTAGCGTCATGTCACAACTGAGTTTAAAAGAGAAGAGAGGCACTTCTAATTGTAGCAATATGGTTACATTTAATGAAGGTACAACATTTAGCACCATATTTATACACTTAGGCCCGGTTCACACTGATGTTAGTTCATAACGAATGCGATGCGTCAAAAACACTTTAAATTCGCATGTCATCCCTAAAGTCATTGTTTTCAACGACGGTCGTTTACATACATGCGTTGCGATTCCTCTACGAATGCGATGCGATAAAAAGGGTCTTGTGCGAGTTTACTGCGTTGCGAATTTAGTCTCCATAGACATCAATGTAAATCGTTCTTGAATCGCACTGATGGTTCACATATGTGCGAATTCGTCACCTCCAGCTCCTCCTCCACATTCTCCACACACTCCACAAAAACCAGGAAGAGAACAAGAAGTTTGGGTTCCATTGGCCAGACAGAAATCGCAGTCACCTCCCAAAATGACAACTCATTCCAGTAGAATCGCAGTAAATTCGCAACAAACACGTAATGAATTTGCAAAGAAGATTCGCAACGCAATTGGGTCAAAATCGCGCTAAATTCACAACGCATCAGTGTGAACCGGGCCTTAGAGGCGTCTCTCTTCTCTTTTATACTCTGTAGCTCCTGATGGATTTTGCTTCTAATTCCCTTGTGGAGGCTTCCTTTTGTGGGTGGACATTTTATGGTTACACAACCTATCCCATTGCTATAATCTTTTTATATGGAAAATAAACTGAAGGATTTATCAATAAATAGTTGTGGAACAAATCATTTGAGTTTCCATTATTTCTTAAGGGGAAATTCGCTTTGATATACAAGTGCTTTGGATTACAAGTATGTTTCCGGAACGAATTATGCTCGCAATCCAAGATTTTACTGTATTAGTAATCAGATAAAGCCCTCGTACTGTACAGTATATTGAAATATATAGACTGTATTTTTAATACATTATACACTTCCCATGTAATTTCCGTCCTATAGAGAGACAATGGGGTTTATTTATTAAAAGCAAATCCACTTTGCACTACAAGTGCACTTGGACGTGCAATCACTGTAGATCCGAGGGGGACATGCAAGGAAAATAAAAAAAACAGCATTTTTGCTTGCGCTTGATTGGATGATAAAATGAGCAGAGCTTCCCCTCATTTCAGATCTGCAGAGACTGCACTTCCAAGTGCACTTTTAGTGCACTTGTAGTGCAAAGTGGATTTGCCTTTAGTAAATCAACCCCACTATGTTGAACATCCCCGGTTGTTCCTTATGACCAATCTTTTTGTAGACGGAGTGGAGCACCTCTTCTAACTATTGATGACAATGAGCAGGAGGGAGGGACCCAGGCTGCCCCTCTCCTTTTACGATATGCTTTAATAACACAAGCAATATCTGCTCTTATTATGCATGCAGCTCCCTGCAATCATTCTGCAGGAGAAAATGAGATGAGAGCCCAGGGCGACAGATGAACTCTGAGAGGCGCCAAACAGAGAGGGGGAGAGTGAAGGCAGAAAGACAGGGAGAGCAGCAGAGATATAATGAGCAGTCGCAGACAGCGGTATATGAGCGGAGAGCAGTAAATTAGCTGGTAGAAAAATAGTTTTCAAAACAAAGTCTGATAACCGGGATAACCAAATCATGTCTCTGTACACTGGATCTGCACAGATATGTCCCTTGCTTCTATTAGTTAAGAGGGACAACTAAGCCTTCTAGCTCTATCACTTCATAAATATCTGAAAATAAATTAAATGCAACTGCAAACTATTTGAGGTCTTTACTAAAAGTATTGTACTGCAGCAGTGCAGGACATTATAAAGTAAAAATACAATATATTTTTAGCGAGCACATTATTTTAAATTATTGCAGCATTTATCTTCATTAGTTTAATGTCCCTCTTCATTTTTTCACATATTATTGTCATTGGAATGTAGCACCCTGATGTTTAGGCAGGGTTGCTATTAAATTTATTTGCCAAGTGATAGTTGCCTTGGCCAATTATTAGGAGGTCAATTGATTTTGCCCTAATTCTGGAATTGCTGCACTTCTCTCTTCTGTCACTAGATGGCCGGGTGTCTGGTGACATTAGATAAGACAAGGGCATTGCGAGGAGAGATTAGGAATGAATGGCGTGTCTCAGCCAATGGGCAGGGATTTTCTTGGGTCCCTTGGCCTGCTGGGAGACCCTGCTTATTTTGGTGGATTCAGGTGATAGGGGTTCTGTGCCACCCGGTGGGCTGTCTGGGAGGACGTGTGGCTCATTTAGTGCTTGCAGATTAATTCAGTTCGATGGACAGAATAAATTATTTGTTCTGGCCAGTGAAATAATGCCCAAGAGCTTGACACCTGTTAAAGCTCCTAAAAACTTTATACACCTTTACAAGCATCAGGCATTTTTTCTGCAAAAACGCTGCTGCCAGGAGAAATTCTTCTAAGAGAGTTAAAGCAGAGCTCCACCCGGAAATGGAACTTCCTCTGAAATGATTTCTCCCCCTCCCTTCCGATGCCACATTTGGCACCTTTCAAGGGGGAGGGGGGAGCAGATACCCTACAAATCCAGGTATCTGCTCCCACTTCCGGGCATAGATCACCGCACATTGTGCCGTGAACTACGCAATGTCCCCCCCCTCCTCCTTCCTCCCGCTGTCTTCTGGGAGACACACAGGTTCCTAGAAGACAGCAGGGACCATTCAGATCGCACAACGTGACTCGCACATGCACTGTAGGAAACAGGATGTGAAACCGCAAGGCTTCACTTCCTGTTTCCCTTGGTAAGGATGTTGGCGCCTGCACCCGGAGCCGAGATACGGGTCGGCTTCAGGTGAGGACCTCATGGGCTCCCTGGACAGGTAAGTGTCCTTATATTAAAAGTCAGCAACTGCAGTATTTGTTGCTGCTGACATTAAAAAAAAAAATTTCCCAGGCGGAATAACATTTAAATAAAGGCCCTGTATACAGGCAGCCAATATAAGTGAACGGGGAGCCAGAGGCTGCCGCAGGTACAAGCGCATGTCCTCATCTTCCCCTCCTGCGTGTCAAATCTTTGGATTTGAAGAAACCCTGACAATACTGTATATGAAGCACTGCATTTATTTTACAATTTATTTAGAGCCAATGCAGGGAACCTTCAGTCTATCATATCAGTTCCTTCTCTTGAAATAGCTCAAACCCTGTTACCACTACTACTGTCAAAGGACAAGGTTTAATGGAGACCTACCTATGTTTTTTGGCTAAAATAGGAGTACCAGAAGAAAATCCATGCTAAAACCAGGATAACATGCAGATTCCATGTAAATGTTGCCTTTGATAAGAATCAATCCAAGACTCCAGTGCTGCAAAATAAGAGCTTTCACTAATTAGCCATGGTGCTGTTTGGGAGGTTCCTTTTCTGAGTCTCAGTTTGGTCACATTTTTTCAGTGATTTTTTTCCAATACTTTTACTGTACTGTATACTATGCCTTCTGTGATTTATACTATAAAGCAGCCTATAACAAACCTTTTTCAATTTTGGCACCTTTTAAATTTATGCAAAATCTCGGGACACCCCATTCTAAAATGTAACCCCATTCACACGGGCCCCTTAATCAAAGAGCTCCCAATCACACAGTCCCCTCTTCATACCCACTCCCTACCTTTTGGCTCCAGCAGTCTGACAGAGGGTGGAGGGGGCAGATGTTTTCTCCTGAATGCAGAGGTGACTCACTAACGATTTACTAACTGCTAAAACCAACAGCCAGTACTCCATACTCCTACTACTTGACCTCTCTGCGGCCTTTGATACTGTTGACCACCCGTTCCTTCTCAGATTCTGCTCTATCCTGGTTCTCTGCCTATTTATCACAGCGCTCCTTCAGTGTCACCTACAACTCTGTCTCCTCCTCTCCATTGCCTCTTTCTGTGGGGATCCCCCAAGGCTCTGTTCTTGGACCCCTTCTCTTCTCTGTCTACACCTCCTCCCTTGGTCACTTGATAACCGCCCACGGCTTCCAATACCACTTATGCGCTGATGACACCCAAATCTATCTGTCTACTCCTCACCTCACTCCTTCAGTCTCCTCTCGCATTACTAACTTACTAACTGACATATCAGCATGGATGTCGCACCACTTCCTTAAACTAAATCTCTCTAAAACTGAGCTATTAATATTCCCCCCCCCCCACCCGTGCCCCCCTCCACGACTTTTCCATCAAAATCAACAATGCAACCATCAGTCCCTCCCCTCACGCCAGGGTACTAGGTGTAATCCTAGACTCTGACTTGTCATTTCAGCCTCAAATCCAATAGTTGTCAATAGTTTGTAGAATTCACCTCCTTAACATCTCTAAAATTTGCCCCTTTTTAACAAATGAAACCACCAAGCTCCTCATTCACTCCCTTGTTATCTCTCGCCTTGACTATTGCAACTCCCTTCTCATTGGCTTACCGCTCCATAGGCTATCCCCTCTTCAGTCTATCATGAATGCTGCTGCCAGACTTATCCACCTTACCAACCGCTCAGTGTCTGCCAACCCTCTACTCCAATCCCTACACTGGCTCCCAATCACCCAGCGAATTAAATTCAAAATACTAACCACAACATACAAAGTCATTCACAACTCTGCCCCGAGCCACATCACCAATCTTGTCTCCAAATATCACCCAAATCGTCCTCTCCGCTCTTCTCAAGACCTCCTACTCTCTTGTCTCCTCCTCCTCTCATGCTCGTCTCCAGGATTTCTCCAGAGCCTCTCCCATCCTCTGGAACTCGCTACCTCCACCTGTCTGGCTATCCCCTACTCTTGCTACTTTCAGGCGATCCCTGAAAACTCATCTCTTCAGGAAAGCCTATCACGTCTCCAACTAATCTTTTACCACTTCCATCAGCTCATTCCCCACAGTTACAACCTTTTGTACCACCTGCCCCACCCTATTAGATTGTAAGCTCTTCTGAGCAGGGCCCTCTTAATCCTCCTGTATCTTATTGTATTATAACTGTATTGTCTCCCTTTTATATTGTAAAGCGCTGCGCAAACTATTGGCGCTATATAAATCCTGTATAATAATAATATATCCTCCCCTGAATCAAAGTCATAAGTTGGTTCAGGCAAGCCACCTGTCATCACCATAGCAATGAATGACATCATGTGTCCTGGCACTAGTGCGTTGTTACGGTGCTGGTGGCCAGCCAGCCTGCACCATTGCAACTCATGAGGCTAATGAAGGCCAACTGGATCCCATGCACACAGCACCCCGGGGGAATCCAGACGACACCCTAGGGAGCAACCTGGTTAGGAAACGCTGCAATAAAGATACTTCACATCTTACATTTAGGGTTTGCTGACACTCTTAAAGGATAAGAGCACTTTTAGTAGAGTAGAGAGACGCAAGTAAAGATCTGTAATACTGATAAGCCAATCTAGTGATCAAGACAGCAGAGCCAGGTCGAAGGTCCAACTTTTATCCACAGCAATAGAACTATACAGCTTTGTTGCCTCCTGATGATTGGACAATAAAGCGGCATCACTTAACAGATCTTTTTCTACTGTCTCCAGGCCGTCAAGATTGATGGCTCAATATTGATGGCACTCTGCAATGCAGTACAGCCTGAGTGGCTTGCAGTACTATACCCCCTCTCCTAAACTGAATACTGCAGGGTATTACAAGATCTAGATCTAGATCTAGGTACTAGTGTTGGGCTTTAACATGGTGTTTAAAGACACAGAGTGGTGAAGGATTATAACCCCTGTCAAGACTCTATTGTCTGTGTCCCCACTGGGGACATTAACCTTCTCTGTTTGTCCTGGCGACCATTGTCCCATGGGACTGAAGATAAGGGAAGATCAAACATTGGGAGCTGTCACCGGAATAGAAATAGAGGGGAACTCTTTCACGAGGACACCTGTTACTGTGACAACTGAGAGAGGATATCCTTTCACTTTAAAGAGATTTTCCACTTCCTGTTTTATCTACAGTACAGGAAGTGAGAAGAAACAGATGGCTTTACATACACTTTAATAAGTTCCGGGATTCCAGTGAGAAGCGTGGTAGACGTTGGGTTCTGAAGGCATATATAACTCCAGTATGTTTAACATACAGTGGATATAAAAAGTCTACACACCCCTGTTAAAATGTCAGGTTTCTGTGATGTAAAAAAAAATAGACAAAGATAAATAATTTCAGAACACTTTCCACCTTTTTAATGTGACCTATAAATTGTACAACTCAGTTGAACAACAAACTGAAAACTTTTAGGTGGAGGGAAGTAAAAATAAAAAACTAAAATCATATGGTTGCATTCCGATGGATAATGTCTGATCGGAGCGTGTTGTCGGAAATTCCGACCCTGTGTGGGCGCCATCGGACATTTTCCATCTGATTTTTTGACACACAAAGTTGGACAGCAGGAGATAAAATTTTCCGACAACAAAATCCGATCGCGTCAATTCCGACCGTGTGTGGCCTGTTCCGACGCACAAAGTGCCACGCATGCTCAGAAGAAATTCCGACACGGGACAGCTCGTTCTGGTAAACTTAGCGTTCGCAATGGATACAGCACTTTCGTCACGCTGCAATGTAAAAAATGGTTTAATACAGCGCACTCTCTTCTTCTTTATAATGTGACAAGAATTACCGTATTTATCGGCGTATAACACGCGCCGGCGTATAACACGCACCCCAAGTTTAGGAGAGAATTTTAAGGAAAAAAATTTTTTAGGAGGGAAGTTTTAGGAAAAAAAAAACTTACATTAAAATGCCCATCAATGCAGCCTTATCTGTCCATCTGCAGCCTTTTCAGTGTCAGTGCAGCCTTGCCCCAGTGCAGTCTTGTCAGTGCAGCTTTGCCCCAGTGCAGCCTTGTCAGTGCAGCTTTGCCCCAGTGCAGCCTTGTCAGTGCAGCCTTGCCTGAGTGCAGCTTTGCCCCAGTGCAGCCTTGCCCCAGTGCAGCCTTGCCCCAGTGCAGCCTTGCCCCAGTGCAGCCTTGCCCCAGTGCAGCTTTGCCCCAGTGCAGCCTTGTCAGTGCAGCCTTGCCTGAGTGCAGCTTTGCCCCAGTGCAGCCTTGCCCCAGTGCAGCCTTGCCCCAGTGCAGCCTTGCCCCAGTGCAGCCTTGCCCCAGTGTAGCTTCGTTGCCCGAGGCCAGCCATGTCAGTGCAGCTTTGTGCACTTGATGTAGATTCAAAAAATGGCGCCGAGGGAGCCGAGATACACATACTCGAGTGTTCTCGGCTTTTTCCGGCGCCGCCGTCACGCCCAGTCCCGCCCCTGGACCTGTGTTATGTCCATCATAGGGTGGGACTGGGCGTGACTGTGAGCGGCGCCGAAAAAAGCCGAGAACACTTGGGTATGTGTATCTCGGATCCGACAAGAGCCGAGATACACATACCCGAGTGTTCTCGGCTTTTTTCGGCGCCGCTCACAGTCACGCCCAGTCCCTCCCTATGATGGACATAACACAGGTCCAGGGGCGGGACTGGGCGTGACGGCGGCGCCGGAAAAAGCCGAGAACACTCGAGTATGTGTATCTCGGCTCCCTGCAGTCTCGGCGCCATTTTTGAATCTATCCACGGCTGTGTATGTCGGCGGCGACCGCGGCAATTGCCGCGATCGCTCCGATGACACAGAAATCGGCGGGGATCGGCCTATAACACGCACCCACGATTTTCCCCTGATTTTCAGGGGAAAAAAGTGCGTGTTATATGCCGATAAATACGGTAAGTAGTTTTGCTGCTCATATTCACACACACTTCTCACAAAGTTTTATTTGTGTTTTTTTAGTGGGATTCCCTGAATATATTTTTATTAGTTGTCACATCTGACAGTTTTATATTTTTTATGTTTTTTTTTTTTTTTTTTTTTTTTTTTTTGATTTTAAGCCTTTTTTTTCTTTAATGTTTGGATTTTTTCCAAGGCTGATCTTTGTTCAATGTTATTTTAATTTTTACTCCAGAATATTTTTGTGTGTGTTTTGTGTGTCAAGTTACCCCAACACCATTGATATCTTTTATTATTTAATCTCAAGGAGATTGTTTGTTGTTGGTGACCCTTGTTCATTTCACATTGTATATTTGAAATGTACCTGAATCCTCACAAACCAACTGTCATTTTTGAAGTAAAACACATAGGAGAGTATAATTCAAAACAAAAATACTTTATTAAGGGATCAGAACCAAACAAAGAGGGAGGCAACACTGGATCAACAGCAGAAATTAGTGAAGCCTGGGACCCCCACGGCAGACATCAGTTCTTAAACATCAAAATTGGTGGCCTGAGGAGTCCATATGTAAGGGAGGGCAGTCTGGTCCGGGATTCAAAGAGACTCGGATAGCAGCAGATGACATCTGTGTCCGCAGGCTGTGGTACCACAAGAGGCTGCATCTTTTGGCCGACCAGACTGAACCCAGGGCAATCACTCTCTGGTCTTCCTTTCACACTTCCTTCCGGGCTGTGGCTGTGCAGTTGGAGATGTGGCAGGAGGAGGAGTAGGACCTAGAGGAGGAGGAGGACCTGCAGGAGGAGGAGGAGGACCATCCCAAAGCTGTGTGTGAGGTGTAATTTGGCCCCTCACACCTTTCGCCAGAGCCTCAGATATGAGGGCCTCACACATGGCTTTTTGGCCCTCCTCCATCCTCTGCATTTTATATGCTATGAATGCAGCAATGTTCTCCTGCCTGGTGTGTGGTGCTCCCAGGACCTCTGTAGCCCTACAAAAAAATCTGATAGCTGCCTCCTCTAGGGCACTCCTCCTACTGCCACTTTCTCTTTCCAGGGGGGATGGAGGGACCTGCAGATCAGCCGGCCGGCTCGGCCCGGCCACCTCCTGGCTGAGACTTCCCTGTGTATGAAAAAGGGACATGGTTTAATGTTTTGCATCATCAATCACAATCCTAAATTAGTACTCCCAACTAACACATAGTTCACATCATTGATTGGACAAGCAGAAATATTTAGAGGAATGCTATACCTGGCTCAATCTGGGCTCCTCCACATGTGGCCTGGAAGGCCCAGGTTGGGCGTCAGAAGCCTCAGCCGGGGGGAAGGAAGCGTGGAAGGAAGACTGGAGAGGGATGGCCTGGGTTCAGTCTGGCCTGCCAGAAAGTGCAGCCTGTCGTAGTACAACATCCTGGGGACATAGATGTCACCTGCTGCTCCGGATCTCTGCAAATCCAGGACTTTATTGCGCTCCCTCAGATATGTGCTCCTCAGGCCACCAATGAAAATCTTTAAAAAAGTGATGTCTGCCGTGGGGATCACCTGCTTCACAATTTCACACAATTGCTCCAGTGCTGCCTTCCTCTTTGTTTGGTTCTTGTAATGGGGGTGTTTAATCTCCCACAGACAGGGCAGCTCCCTTAGCATCTCTATGAAGACTGAAATGAAGTCCTTATCTTTCAGGACCATATCCATGTTCACTGCAAGACACAACACAAGACAAAGCCTAATGTCACACCAAACTCTCCTATTCTTGTTACAATATAGGCCTCAATCTATAGAAGCAGTATAGGCCCAAGTTTGTCTCTTACCTTCGTTCTTACGATCCCCGCGTCCAATGCTCCTTCCTCCGCTCACAGATCAAACGTAATACGCACGCGTGTTACGCTTTATATACACTGCGCATGCGTGTAACTCCGCCCGCCCCAGACGTTCTTTCTAGTGTATTCCCCACCCCTTTTCGTTCGGCGCAGTGGGGGAAGAGCATGATGGCGGACATACAGCAGGTGCGGGCTAATTGTAGCAACGAGGAGGAGGAGGAGGAAAGGGCGGATCCAGGCACGTCCTGATCCAGAAGGAGACGTTTTAAGGCCACAAATATGTCGTTTGGGGAGATGTTGGAGATGGTCGACATCATGAGGAAGTCCGACTATGACGGAAAATATGGGCCTTACCCCAACCCGAACATCCGAAAGGCCAAGATCATGGCGAAAGTGGTCAGGAGTCTTGAGCGGAATTTCGGGGTACGAAGGTCTAAAGATCAGCTCAGGAAGCGGTGGTCGGACCTGAAGTTGAGAGAGCCAGAGCAGTACCGAAAGATCCGGAGAGTGCTGCAAAAAAGTAAGTAGTTGTGCTGTGTTCCTATTCTTTCTGTCTTTATTACGTTCGTTCTGCTCCATATGCTTTTATTAGTTGTAACGTTTCAAAAGGTCAACTTCAATGTTCATGGGCACATTATTCGTTCGTATCAAACATTTTTCTTTCAGCCTCTAGAACACCATTGTTTAGGCCATATGCATTTTCACACATTTCTGGGGGCCTACTTGGATGCTAAATATTTGTTTGTGTAGATGGGTTTGTTACTAGAATGAAATTCAAACTAGATTGTGTGTAAGGAGAGGACACTGAGCAGCTGTTTTCACATCTGGACACTGGAGCACTAGTGTGGGACACAAGAACACCATTTTTATTAGGGGGGGGCACACAGGTGCTCCAGTGTATACTATAGGGGGGGTTACATCTGTGAAGCTTGTACCAAACAGGTAAAGTATTGCAGCTTGACAAAGGGCAATAAAAAATATACATCTTGGAACTCTGCTAAAATAGACAATTGTACCCCACTTCCAAGCAATGTTTCCTATTTCTATAGTTCTGCCATCAAATATCTGTGTGCTAAGTATACCATTTTTGTTTTACATGGGGGATAAAAGACTCGGAGGACACCCCTCATCCCAGGAGACCAGAGACCCCCCCCTCTGGAAGAAGGGGAAATACCCCCAACCCAAGAAGCTGAGCAGGAGGAAGAAGAAGACATGGTGGAGATTGGCACCACAACAGGTGAGTGTCTGCGACCACAGACTCAGGTAAAAGAGATGGCTGGTGGCAGATTTTTGAGACCTTTTTTTTTGTTCTTTATCTCTTTTTAGGTGATCGTGATCCAGAACGCTTTACATCTGAAAGTGCCCAGATACTGATCGGGGAGATCATGGGGTGTAATCTCCAATTGCAAAACATCCAGCAACAAATCAGTGATGTTATTAAAAAAAATAATAACATCATTGATGTTTTGGGGCGAATTTAAACCCCACAAAATCACCTGTTTTATCGTACCAAACTTTTTTAAATGTTTAGAAAAGCCAAATTTGGAGGATGCACACAGTGTGCCAACATGTGCTATCTGCCATAACGGGAGATCAATGGACGCGTTTTGGGGGTGCAACCCCTTCCTCAATTATAAAGTAGCGTTGAGGAAGGGCTTGCTCCCCCCAAACACGTCCCTTGATCCCCCCTGATGGCAGATAGCACATGTTGACATTCGTAAATTGGTGTGCATCTTCCAAATTTGGCTTTTCCAGGGGTGATTCCCCCCATCTGAACGCTATATCAAACCCAGTTCCTAAATACTGATGTCTGATATAGCCTTCAGGTTTTACCTAATGTGAACTTTGTAAGTTCAAGTTTTTTGGCTTTCTTGTTGGTTTTACACAGGCCTGTTTTATCTGAAATGGATATTTTTATTTTTCATAATGCTACTGCAAACATTGTTATACAACAAACATGTTGGTTTGTTTTAAAAACCTTTGGGAAATGCACATGTGATTGTGCAGGTATAAAAAAGTGCCTTACTCAAGAATGTGTGGATTATTGCCTCAACACTACAACACTTTTGGGGTGATGTAATTGTTGTTTTATGCAAAAATGGGGGTTATTTCCTAAGGGCAAATCCTCTTTGCACTACAAGTGCAGGTTCAATGCAGTTGCAAGTGCACTTGTAGTGAAATGTGTTTTTGCATTTAGGAAGTACCAGCCAACACTGTTTTTTATAAGGTTACCCAATCACGACATTTTCTGCACTCAACACATTTCTGTCAGGGTCAGCTAAAAAAAAAACAAGCAGTAAATGTCCACCATGAATTTCTTTTGGTTGTTTTTTATTTGAAAAAGGTGTCACAGATTGTCTGGCATATTGATAGCCCCCCTACCCGCAAAGAACTCCAGGTAGCGTAACCGGACATCACGGGCATTCAGGGAGGGCAAGCCAGGACGGCCACTTTCAAGCGCCGTCAGTGTTGATGGATTAGGGATTCCGGCCTCAAGCCCAACTGAGCCAGCATAGTTGGCTGAATGTTTTCTTAAAAAATTAGGGAGAACACAGCAGGCAAGTATTATATGGTTCAGTTTATACTCCGCCATATGGATGGGTGTCAGAAATAATCGGAACAGGCTGGCCAGGATTCCAAATGTGTTCTCCACCACTCTTCGGGCTCTGGCCAGCCGGTAATTAAAAACCCTCTGTTCCGGGGTGAGGGTCCTCATCGGGAATGGCCGCATCAGGTGGTCCCCCAGCGCAAATGCTTCATCAGCAACGAACACAAATGGGAGACCTTCAACATTGTCCTCTGGAGGTGGCAAGTCCAAGCTGCCATTCTGGAGACGCCTGTAGAACTCTGTCTGGGCGATCACTCCACCATCGGACATCCGGCCATTCTTCCCCACGTCCACATACAAGAACTCGTAATTAGCCGACACCACCGCCAACATCACTATACTATTAAACCCCTTGTAATTATAATAGTACAACCCCGAGTTGGGTGGTGGGACGATGTGGACGTGTTTCCCATCAATTGCCCCTCCGCAGTTAGGAAAGTCCCACCGCTGGGCAAAGTGGGAGGCCACAGTCTGCCATTCCTGTGGCGTTGAAGGAAACTGTTGAGGAAAAAAAAAATAAACCTTACTATTTTTTCACAGAAACATGGCAAGCAGATTAGACACAAACATTATGGGGCAACCTCCAGATAGCATTTACTAAGGGGAATTTAACAAGGCCAAAGTATAAGGTACACCTATCATATTCCCCCTCCCCCCCTCTCATGGGCCATTTCTAACATTATAGGGGGGGAACTCCTCGACAGGTAACCCTCTTCACTTCATTGAGAGATGAATGCCTAAATACAGGGTATTACTTTGAACAGCCCCTCCTTAGTTACACTATTGGCAGACCACTGGACAGGTAAGAAGTGTCATAATACAAAGATATAAATACACACTGGACACATTTGAGGACATTTGAACATTCTGCTATTACCTATCAAGATAATAATAGGATACAAAAACTTTAAACAGTACCATTGGAAAGTATACAGGCAGGCCCTTGCACTACATGCTTTGGGGAATTCATCCATAAATCTGACCAGTAAAGAGATGGGTATAGTGTGTATGGGTTTGGCAAAGTCAGCAGATAGATGATTGAGGATAGATAGAGAATTGGGATCAGCTGACTTAGCAGTTGGGGGGGGAGGGTTAAAAAAAATTTGGGGACACCACAAAAAAAAGCCTCTGGCACTGTGCCTGAATTGAAATCAAAAATCACATTTCCAAACATTTTATAGGGGGTGTTTGGGGTAAAGCACTACTATGGAGCTGATAAAATACATTGTTAAGTGACTACATGAGGTGAATATAGGGCAGGAGACACCATGCTGGGGAGGTTATTGAAGGGCAAATATGTATGAAGGACATAAAATAATAATTACCTAAAAATCCAGCATGCATGAGAACAAAGGGGACATTCACAGCATATTACAATCATGGTAATTAGGGAATGAGGGAAGAAATACAATATATTAGCAAACATTAAATACAATAAAAGGGGATATAAAAGGATAAAAATCTTACCTTCATATACTCCTTCTGCAGGACCTGGATGATGGCAGAACAGGTCTCTGGGATAATGATACCCAGAGCCTGGGGGGAGATGCCTGTCGAGAACTTCAAGTCCTGCAGACTTCTCCCTGTGGCCAAATACCGCAAGGTAGCGACCAACCTCTGCTCCGGAGTGATGGCTTGCCTCATGCAGGTATCCTGCCTGCTGATATAGGGGTCAGCGAAGCCAACAAACGGTGAAATACGGGGTCCGTCATCCTGAGAAAGTTCCTGAAATCATCAGGATTATTCTCACGGATCTCACGGAGCAAAGGCATATGACAGAACTGGTCACGCTGAAGCAACCAATTCTTGGTCCATGAACTCCTCCCCACCCTGTTCATGGACTGGACTTGTGTCAAGGTCAGGACCCCAACACCAAGCCCCCGCACAGCACGAACTCTACGAGGAGTACGCATACGAAACATGGCTAGAAAACGGTCGGCTGCTCAGAACGAAGTAACAGAACGCACTGAAGAACAGCAAGGCCTGTGAAGAGCGACCTGAAAAACAGCAACGAGCAGGCAAGATCACACAGAAAACTCCGATACGAACTGACTGCACGCACTGAAGAGCAGATACAAACCCACAAGCACAAACTGAACGTCAGAAAACGATCTGAAAGCCACGAGTCTGAAAAAGCGCGAATCGTCTCTCACCAAACTTTTACTAACACGAGATTAGCAAAAGGAGCCCAAAGGGTGCCGCTCTTGGTTCTGAACCGGCCTTTTCTAGTCTCGTCGTACGTGGTGTACGTCACCGCGTTGTTGGCGATCGGAAATTCCGACAACTTTGTGCGACCGTGTGTAGGCAAAACAAGTTTGAGCCAACATCCGTCGGAAAAAATCCTAGGATTTTGTTGTCGGAATGTCCGAACAAAGTCCGACCGTGTGTCTACGGGGCATAAGTGTGCACACCTTTAAACGAATACGTTGTTGAAGCACCTTTTGATTTTATTACAGCACTCAGTCTTTTTGGGGTAGGAGTCTATCAGCATGGCACTTGATTTTGGCAATATTTGCCCAATCTTCTTTGAAAAAATACTTCAAATCTGTCAGATTGCGAGGGCATCTCCTGTGCACAGCCCTCTTCAGATCAACCCACAGATTTTCAATTTGTTTTTATTAGAACGTAAGAATAAGTTACATGTAATCGTTATTGAGTCAGCATACATTGTTTACATTCAAGTATACATAATGCAAAGTACCTTTTGTCAACTTGGTTAATGAACAGAAGAAAAAAAGGAAAAAGCGGAATAAGCAAAGGACGTTCAGGTCCAATGAAAAAAGAGGCAGAAGGAGGGGAAAGGGGAATGGTGGGAACTTATATGAAGCACAACACCAAAACCAGATGAATCAATTGGTAGATACTATTTAATGGTGCACATGGATGCATGTGGGACAGTAAATAGCATGTAGCAAATAACATAATAATATAGTAATATAATAAATACATAGAAATGTACATAAATGTTCCTACATAGTGAATTTTTAAATGTATTAAATGTAGCCCAAACCTGCATATAAACATTATTGATTGCACACATGATAATATAAAATGTATTCAAGGTCCTTCAAGGTAGTCGCATAGTAAATGCATGGTAGCTGTGACAATACATCAGTATATAGCTCTACGCACGTTTCGTGGATAAATTCCACTCATCATCAAGTATACATATTGCAAAGTACCTTTTGCAATTTGGTTAACCACTTCCCACCCAAAGACATCATATGACGTCTTTGAATTTCAGTGGGAATATCTGAATGATGCCTATAGCTACAGGCATCATTCAGATATCCTTGTTTTCAACCGGCGATTCTGTGCACCATAAGAATGATCATAGCAGTGGTTCGGCTGCTTGATCGTTCTTACAGGCGACGGGAGGGGACACCCCCCCCCTCTCTCGCCGCCATCCGGCCACCGCTGGATGACGACCATAAAAATTTAGAGTGACCAGATGGTCACCAGTGATCTCTATGACCGTCGGAGGCCCAGGCGCGACATTATGACGTCATGTGCTGGGCCGCAGATGTAAACAAAGCCGCGATCGCAGCTGGTAAGCATGAGATCGTGGATTTTTTTTTTTCCGATCTCATGCTTTCCAGCCTGGAGGAGAGATGTGGGTTTTTATTGACCCCGCATCTCTCCATGAAGAGGACCTGTCACGAACGATTGCTATTACAAGGGATGTTTACATTCCTTGTAATAGGAATAAAAGTGATCAAAAAATGTAAAAGAAAGTGTAAAAAAAAAAATAAAGTAAAATAAAAAAAAAATATTTAAAACGCCCCTGTCCCCGGTAGCTCGCGCTCAGAAGCGGACGCACACGTAAGTATTGCCCACATATGTAAACGCTGTTCAAACCACACATGTGAGGTATTGCCGCATGCGTTAGAGCGCAAGCAACAATTCGAGCACTAGACCTTTTTTAAATTGTGACATGTTGGGTATCTATTTACTCGGCGTAACATCATCTTTCACATTATACAAAAAAATTGGGCTAACTTTACTGTTTTGTTAAATCCTTAACGTTACTGTTTTTTAAATCCTTAAAATGCTTTTTCCAAAAAAAAAGCGCGTTTGGAAAATTGTTGCGCAAATACCGTGTGAGATAAAAAGTTGCAGCAACAGCCATTTTTTCACTAGGATGTCTGCTAAAAAAATATATATATATATAATGTTTGGAGGTTCTGAGTAATTTTCTAGCAAAAAAATTATGATTTTTACATGTAGGAGAGGAGTGCCAGAATGGGCCCGGTATGGAAGTGATTAATGTACAGAAGAAAAAAAGAAAAGAGCGGAATAAACAAAGGACGTTAAGGTCCAAAGAAATCTTGTATTTCAAATGGAAGTCACACAACTATGACTTCACTGTGAGTCCCCCTCTCCAAAGGGGAGTAGGGTGTGGAACTCCCAGTCAGTCAACCGTTTGGTAGAGTAATGAATACATAACATAAAACTAAAATTATAAAACAAAAACCTTTAGAAGCCAACTTAAGACAGAAAAAGCTTAAACATCTTTTGACACCAAATAGAAGGAATCAAGAAAACAAAACTTAAGTAGTCTTCACCAGGGCTTTTTTTCAGGGGGAACTTTGTGGAACTCAGTTCCACCACCTCTGGCTCAGACCCTCTGGTGCCTGCTCACCACAATCGCTTGTAAACACAGAAGTCTGGTTTCTGTGTTTACAAGTGACAGCTCTGCACTCTGTATGTAACTCAATCCTGGTATTTAATGCCCCTTTAAGACCCCCCTACTGAAATTTGACTGAACACACCCACTGTTTGATGTGATTTTTAGGGTGTGTGTAAGGGGGGGGGGGGGGGGTTTGTGGGGCCGTGGTTAAGTTCCAGTACCTATTGTTCTGAGAAAAAAAGCCCTGGTCTTCACAATGTTCATATTAATACCTGACTATATGTCATTTAAAGGGTATTGTTGAGTCCAACTTTTCCAATTGTTATCAATTCTTTGTAGTGCATCTAAGTTAAATGCCAATATTCTCTCATATTGTGCAGATGTCTGTACCCCAGATTTTAAATTGGATTCAGATCTGGGCTCTGGCTGGGCCATTTCAAAACTTTCATCTTCTTCTGGTGAAGCCATTCCTGTTGATTTGGAGGTATGCGTTGGGTCGTTGGCATGCTGAAAGATGACATTCTTCTTCATGTTCAGCTTTTTAGAAGAAGAGTGAAGGTTTTGTACCAATATTGACCAATATTTGTAACTGTTCATAATTCCCTCTACCTTGACTAAGGCCCCTGTTCCAGTTGAAGAAAAACAGCCCCAAAGCATGATGCTGTCACCACCATGCTTCACGGTGGGCATGGTGTTCTCTTTCTGCTGTACAGTGTTGTTTTTGCACCAAACATATCTTTTAGAATTTATGGCCAAAAAGTTCAACCTTGGTTTCAATAGACCATAACACATTTTCCCACATGCTTTTGGGAGACTTCAGATGTGTTTTTGCAAAATTTAGCCGGGCTTGTATGTTTTTCTTCGTAAGAAAAGGCTTCTGTCTTGTCACTCTACCCCATAGCCCAGACATGTAAAGAATACGGGAGATTGTTGTCACATGAACCACACAGCCAGTATTTGCCAGATATTCCTGCAGCTCCTTTTAATGTTGCTGTAGGCCTCTTGGGAGCCTCCCTGACCCTGTCTTCTTCTCGTATTTTCATCAATTTTGGAGGGACGTCCAGTTTTTGGTAATGTCACTGTTGTGTCATATTTTCTCTACTTGAAGATGACTGTCTTCACTGTATTCCAGGGTATATCTAATGCCTTGGAAATTCTTTTGAACCCTTCTCCTGACTGATACAATCTGAGTCAACTTCGTTATGGTTTAACCCCAAATTATCGCATTTTAGTGATAATCTAGATCCTATCATTTGGGCAGGGGTCGGGATAAAGAGGTTACAAGATGTAGGGGGAAGTTATGTACCCTTTGATCGGCTCAGGGTCAGCTATCAGTTGCCAAACAGGTACTTGTTTAGATATCTGCAGCTGAGACATGCCTTTGGATCTCAGTTTGGCTCAGATACCCTGGACCCTTAGATCGTTTGCACTAGAACTTCTATTACATGATGATTCTCTGAACAAGCTTATGTCGACAATGTATAAAGAATTATTTACAGTTAGGACAAAAGCACTAGATAAATGTAGATCTGTATGGATGCAACGCATTCCAAATTTTTATGGAGAGGACTGGGACAACATTTGGGAGGTACCTTTTTAAGGCGCTTGTGTTGGGTAGGGATCGCCTCATCCAATTTAAGCTAATTCATAGAATTTATTACACCCCAGCTAGACTTGACTCTCTATCTTTGGATCCACTTTGGCGGGATGCTGGGGATGTACAGCCTCGCCGGCTGACTTTGACCATATTTTTTGGCATTGTGGGGAAATACAATGTTTTTGGTTGGAGGTCACAAGCACTTTACAGGAACTTTTGTTGGTGCCGATTTTCCCTCACCATTCCGGCATGTCTTCTGGGGTGGTGGAGGATTTAGTACCAAAGAGGGTGCAGAGGACGTTCTTGTCTATTACTTTATTCTACGCACGGAAATCAATTGTATTGTACTGGAAAAAAAACGCAAGCACCGTCACTTGCATTTTGGAAGGGTATGGTTAACAAATCAATACCTTTCTATAAAACAACATATGCGGCTCGGGGATGTCAGAAAAAATTTGACAGGGAATGGCAGAGGAGGCTGGCAGATTCGTCCACTGTTGGATGAGGTTCTCTATGACTCATCCGGATTACCTGGTTGACAAGTAGGTCTGATATTGTGGAGAGAGTCTGGGTTATTACCTTCCTGATGATATTGAAGACTAGTGGGAATGTCTTCATTCTATTTTATGTGTGGATGGGTGGGTTGTACAAGGGAGTGGGAGGAGGGGTGGTTAGATTGTTGGTAGTATGTGTATAGTATAATGGTCCTGGTGACCAGTTGAACACAACTATTGAACACAAAGCCAATAGGCTTTGTGTTTGTATGTTTATTCGTTTTCAAAATCTAATAAAAAGAATTAAAAAAAAAAGGGCCCTGTCACACTCCCCTCTTGCGTAACTTAAGACTTCTGGAGCTCCACCCACCAGCCAATGCAGGGTGATGTTACATCTGTGCACGTCATCAATCCCATCCAACGCATGAGAATCTAAATCTGGGTAGGCCAACCAAGGATCTCAATCTGGGAAGGCCTGCTGCGTAGCTGATTGGCATGGGTAGGGCCTCAGGTCTAAGTTTTGCCTAAGGCCTTACAAAGCCTAGAGCCTCCTCTGTACGTATATTGCAACACTGGCAATGAAAATACTTTGTGTGTATACGCATACCTGCGTTTAAGAACCTGTACGTGCATTAACACAAGGTCTTTGTATAACATTTTACTCAGGTTCTTTCTGTCGACAAGATCCTGAGTATAAACACCAATAAGTTATGTCTGCGTGCAACTGGCCTGAACCCGAAATTCAACCTCTAATTTTTGTTCCTTCTAAAATTATGCAAAACCTTGAGGCACCCCAGTCTCAAATGTTAAAAAAGCATACTTGTTACTCATCAATGAGAAACCTAAACCTGGGACAATGCACACAACTGCCTTGTTGAAATTAACTTCACATCAGAGGCCCCCCATCATATCAGAAGTTCCCCTTTGTCACAGGTCCCTTCATCCTGTCAGAAACCCCCAATCACCACAGAGGTCCCTCTTCACATCAAAGGGCCCCCATGATGTCAAAGGTCCTTCCATCACATCAGTCACTCCTTTATGACAGAGGTGCTCATTACATCAGAGGCCCCTCTGTACATGAGCCCCTCATCACTTCAGAGTCTCCTTTTATACATCAAAGGCTCTCTATACATGAGTCCCCCTATCACATCTGGCGATCCAGTGGCCATCACCTTAGCAATGAATGGCACTGCATTCTGGCTCTTAGCATAATTGGTAATGATCCTGGCAGCTGGCCAACTAGCACCATGGCACCTCATGACTCCAATCTGGGGCAAACTAGGTCCCTTGTTTGCAGCCAGGTGGTGCTCTGCTTGAGAAACACTGCTATAAGGGACCCCGTTTCTCATCCCTGAACATGGGGATATGCCCCATCAAGACACACTCTCGCAAATCAGTGACTCAACAACCATACTGTAAATGTACTCTAACAAGACCAAGTGGCAAATTGCAATTGCATCAGGTTCCTGCACAGTATAAAGGAATGTGCTGGATCCCTGAGTTGAATGTGCAGCCTGGCGTTTAACACTGAGCATTGAGAAAAACAGCTTTTCTGGCCTAACTGTGCTCTGTCAACAGTCTATTCATTCCTCCTTGTTTAAGAGGTTAAGCACTTTGTGGAGGCCAAGAGGGTTCCCTGGAAAGTGGTGAGCTTTAGGACTTTTACTGGCCGCCTGCATCCCTGACCATCATGCTCTGTCCCAGTTCTGTTAGAGTTACGGGGATTGTGACGTGGGGCCTGTATTGTGTTTGTGCCTCTCATGTGCTTGGATGTTCCTAGAAGCTTGTGGACCTGTGCCAGTGGTGCGGCTTGGAAGAGAAGCTAGTCATTTATCTGCTGTGTATTAGAAATACCACTGTGACAAATGTGGGAGTGACAGGGTGTGTATGCATGCTGAATTTGTGTAGCCTGTCTGGCTTCCTTCATTCCTGCTACGTGAATTTGCACAGTAGTTTTGTTTAAAAAACCTAGATCTTTGTGCACTAAAATAAGAACGTTGGTTTTAAGACTAAACTGTAAAGCAGCCTATGATGCAGCCAAAGCTAAACATTACTAATACCTGATTTCATCATTGTTCACAGGCACATCTCTGTGTTCTGGGTAGGGCAAGGGATTGCACATTTTTCCTCGGGGCAAAAAAACACCCATGGATCATTTGTTGCATAAAGGGCTGCTTGTATAATATTCAAAGCCTATAAAGGCAGACATGATGCTACTTTTAACTTATAAATTCAAACTTGATTATACATCATTTTTACTGTCGATATGCTGTAAAGTAAGAGTTAACAGAAACATAATCTAAATCATATCAATATTTGGCTTCAAACCAGCATCCATTTTTACACTTGCACAAAGTCAGGGATTTTGTAGGATTAGAATTGGGTTTATGATTAACTAATTATACAAAGCAGGTGCTAATGATCATCTGTTTCATGTGTAGCCATTAACTGAAACAGAAACAGCTGTGTAGAAGGCTTAAAACTGGTTGAGGAACAGACAAACTCTGCTACTAAGGTGAGGCTGTGGAAGTTTCATGTCACAGGTCATACATCATGGCAAGACTGAGCACAGCAACAAGACACAAGCTTTCAAAGCAGACTGGCGTTTCAATATCTGCTGTTCAAGCTCTTTTGAAGAAGAATAAGGATACAGGGCTCTTTTGAAGAAGAATAAGGATACAGGCAACATTTTAGGACTGTAGACACAATGGTTGGTCACGGAAACTTCATGCAGCAGATGAAAGATTCCTCATGTTTACTTCCCTTTGACATCGGAAGATATTCAGCAGTGCCATTACCACAGAACTGGTGGAAACCAGTGGGACCCAGGTACGCCCATCTATTTTCTGGAGAAGTCTGGCCAGAAGTGGATTTCATGGGAGAATTGCAGCCAAAAAGACATACCTCTGATGTGAAAACAAAGGTAAGAGACTCAACTATGCATGAAAACATAGGGACTTGGGTGCAGAAAAATGGCAGCAGATGCTCCTGGACTGATGGGCAAAAATTGAAATATTTGGCTGCAGCAAAAGACCGTTTGTTTTGCTGAAGGGCTGGATAGAGGTACAATGAGTGTCTGCAGGCAACAGTGGAGCATGGTGGAGGTTCTTTTGCATGTTTGGGGCTGCATTTCTGCAAATTAAAGCGGAGTTCCACTCATTTAAAAGTCAGCAGCTACAAAAAGTGTAGATGCTGACTTTTAATAATCAGACACTCACCCGTCCCACGGTCCAGCGATGCAGGCGCAGGAAGGCTTGCTCCTATCCCCCTCCTCTCCATGGCGCTGGCATTCTAACTGTGGGCGCCCGGCTGTGGAAATCTTCTGGGACCTGTGATGTGTCCCAGAAGATTGCAGGGAGGGGGTAGAGGTGAACTTCCTTCTGGCGCTGCGGCACCAGGGGAGGAAGTGGGAGCTGGTTGCCTGTAAAAACTGGGTACATGCCAAATGTGGCACGTCAGTGGGTCACCAGCACTTAAAGCAGAAGTTCCACTTTTGGGTGGAACTCCGCCTATAAATTGGAAATTTGGTCAGGATCAATGGTGTCCTCAATGCTGAGAAATACAGGCAGGTACCTATCCTTCATGCCATGCCATCAGGGCGGCATGTTAATAGACCCAAATTTAGTCTGCAGCAGGACAACAACCCCAAACATACAGCCAATGTCATTAAGAACTACAGTGCCTTGAAAAAGTATTCATACCCCTTGAAATTTTTCCACATTTTGTCATGTTACAACCAAAAATGTTATTTAATTTTTATGTGATAGACCAACACAAATTGGCACATAATTGTGAAGTGGAAGGAAAATGATAAATGGTTTTCAACATTTTTTACAAATAAATATCTGAAGTGTGGCGTGCATTTGTCAATGCTTTGTAGAACCACCTTTTGCTGCAATTACAGCTGCAAGAATTTTTGGGTATGTCTCTACCAGCTTTGCACAGCTGGAGAGTGAAATTTTTGCCCATTCATCTGTGCAAAATAGCTTAAGCTGTGTCAGATTGGATGGAGAGTGTCCATGAACAGCAATTTTCAAGTCTTGCCACAGATTCTCAGGAAGATTATCTGGACTGTGACTGGGCCTTTCTAACACATGAATATGCTTTGATCTAAACCATTCCATTGTAGCGCTGGCTGAATGTTTAGGGTCTTGCTGGAAGGTGAACCTCCCCCCAGTCTCAAGTCTTTTGCAGAAAGAAAACCCGTTTTTTTTTTTTTTTCTAAGATTGCCCTGTATTTGGCTCCATCCATCTTCCTATCAACTCTGACCAGCTTCCGTGTCCCTGCTGAAGAAAAGCATCCCCACAACATGATGCTGCCACCACCATGTTTTTACGGTGGGGATGGTGTGTTTAGGGTGATGTGCAGTGTTAGTTTTTCATCACACATAGCGTTTTGCTTTGAGGCCAAAAAGTTACATTTTGGTCTCATCTGATCAGAGCACCTTCTTCCACATGTTTTCTGTGTCCCCACATGGCTTCTCACAAACTGCAAACGGGACTTCTTATTTCTTTCTTTCTCTCTTTCTTTCTTTCTTTCTTTCTTTCTTTCTTTCTTTCTTTCTTTCTTTCTTTCTTTCTTTCTTTCTTTCTTTCTTTCTTTCTTTCTTTCTACAATGGCTTTCTTCTTGCCACTCTTTCATAAAGGCCAGATTTGTGGAGTGCATGACTTATCCTGTGGACAGATTCTCCCACCTGAGCTGTGGATCTCCACCAGAGTTACCATGGGCCTCTTGGCTGCTTCTCTGATTAATGCTCTCCTTGCCCGGCCTGTCAGTTTAGGTGGACGGCCATGTCTTGCTAGGTTTGCAGTTGTTCCATATTCTTTCAATTTTCAGATGATGGATTGAACAGTGTCCTATGAGATGTTCAAAGCTTGGGATAATTTTTTATAGCCTAACCCTGCTTTAAACTTCTCCACAACTTTATCCCTGACTTGTCTGGTTTGTTCCTTTGTTCCACTAGATTTTAGTTAGGGGTATCAGAGTAAAGGGGGCTGAATACAAATGCACGCCACACTTTTCACATATTTATTTGTAAAAAATTTTGAAAGCCATTTATCATTTTCCCTTCCACTTTACAATTATGGCCACTTTTGTGTTTGTCTATTACAAAAAATCCCAATAAAATACATTCACGTTTTTTCACCCGCTCTCTGAGGAGTTGACCTATCGCTGGGGAGGCCAAAGACACAGGAGGGATTGTATCTTCTTCATCATGAACACTTAGAAATATTGGGAACTTTGTGATTGGTAACTATGCAATTTTTGTAGATATGCTGTGTTTTATACATACGTTTGTCACTGTTATGTTATACAGTTTGTTTGATATATGCTTATATCCCTGCAGCTGACAATTATCCTCTGAAGAAGACCCAGTTAGGGTTGAAACGCGTCAGATTTCAATATTTATGATCCTGTTGTCCCAAATACATTGTGCTGTACATTGTTCCCAATTACGGGCACTGTCCGTTATGTTTTTTAACTTGCTTCATTTTACATTGTAATCCAGTTCATGTCCTGACTCCATAGGTCAGAATTGATTTGTTTTATACTACTTATTGTATTAATAAAATTACGTTTTGATCATTTACTTTGTACTCATTGGCTGATTAAAAGCCCCGTCAGGGGGGTTTCTGTACATTTTTCATACATTCACGTTTTTGGTTTTAACATGACAAAACGTAAAAAATTCCAATGGGGTATGAATACTTTTTCAAGGCACAGTATCTTTAGCGTAAAGCAGAACGAGGAGTCCTGGAAATCATGATTTGGCCCCCATGGAGCCCAGATCTCAAAATCAAGTCTGTCTGGGATCACATGAAGAGACGGAAGGCTTTGAAGCAGCCTACATCCACAGAAGATCTGCGGTTGGTTCTCCAAGATATTTGGAAAAACCTGCTGAGTTCCTTCAAAAACCGTATGCAAGTGTACCTAGAAGAAGGTTTTCAAACCTGCCTAAAAAAAACAAACAAATTTGCACAGTAGTAAAAACCCCAAAGAAAAAATGTAATATATTGTAGCTTTATATTACATCTTTAGATGTAATGGCTGCACTAGTTCAATTATTCCACTGGCTGTAAATATGAGAATAGTTAAGAGGAAGAGCTGAATGTGGGAATTCCCTCACTTTAGACGGGTTTTCTTTCACTTCTTGTTTCAGCTATGGGACAGAAACTGAAGGGGAAATATTCACAATAGGACACAGATTGGGGGGATTGACAGGTGATAACCCTCCCCAATTCTATAAAAAAAAAAAAAAAAAGTTTTGCCTTTCATTGCATTTTAAAGACTGTGCCATACTCCTGCAACCCACCACACCCTCTTTGCATTTGAGTTCACAAATCAATAGAATATTCTGCAACACTCTGATGGAGGTCTGCCATAACAGCAGTGGGATTGTGTCCATATGAAAAAACTGTGTGCAAAAGCTGAGAGCTGACTGTGGTAATTAACAGTACATGTAAATAGGAAGATATTTCTCTTACAGCAATGGTTGGGGAGGTATTTGCCCATAATTGACCAGCCTATCAAAGAGACAACACCTACCATTCTTTCATGGAGGTGATTTTATCCTAAACTCTCCCACATGGGTGATTGGGCCAGCAAGTCGGAATACCTTTCTCTTGAGACATCATCATCACTATTTAGGACATTAGAAATCACCCGATTTTATAGCAAATGATGATTAAAATCTGAATCATGGCATAAATGGGGTATTTGTAGTCATCTTAAAGTGGTTGTAAAGGCAGAAAGTTTTGTGTCTTAATGCATATAATGATAAAAAACGTTCTGTGTGCAGGAGCCTCCTTGAGCCCCCCCAATACTTACCTGAACCCTATGTCTGTCCAGCGATGTCCTAGATCAGCAGTCTGTAGCTTTCCCTCCTGATTGGCTGACACACAGCAGCAGCGCCATTTGCTCCCGCTTCTGTCAATCAAACTTAATTAGCCAATCAGGAGAGAGTTAAGGGGTGGGGCCAAACCGCAGTTCTGTGTCTGAATGGTTACACGGAGCTGCAGTTCATATCGGGTGCCCCCATAGCAAGCTGCATGCTGTGGGGGCACTCAACAGGAGGGAGGGGCCAGGAGCTCCACCTGAGGAGAGGAGGAGGGGAGGATCTGGGCTGCCCTGTGCAAAACCACTACACAGGGCAGGTAAGTATAACATGTTTGTAAAGTGTCTTTTTTCTATTAAAATAACAATCACTTTAAGATTTTTATTACTTATAGATTTTTTTTCATCTTGGTCAAAAGTAAGGAAATGTTGCTCCTTAAACATACACTGTTGACCTCCTACAACCCTATTGCCTTCCCTACAACCCAACCCAGGAGTCCTATCAGTTTTTTACTAATGCTGTTTATTGAGGGGACTTTTTGACATGGAATAAATCAAATCTATCCTCAACCTAAATTAGTCACTTTTTTTATACTCTTTTAGCCTGTGTTAGGCTGAACTTTAGGCACATAGCATGATTTTTCCGTATAGGTTCCGCAGACCCCGTCTCTTTCCCTAATGTAGTGTGATGATATCCCTTATGCATGTCATATAGAGGCTCTTATATTCGCATTGTACTTGTTATGGATGGATTATGTCCCATCTCAGTGTACCATAATATTTACACAATGGTGTAGCTGGGATTGTGGGCTGCAGCAACCTGCTTCCTCAGAAACACAAGGTTCCAGAGAACAGCAAAAAAAAACCCAAAGTCAACCACTTCCTACACAACAGCAGCACTGTCTGGGAGTGGTGCAGACCACAACTGTACGGTAACTTAGACATCTGCAAGATAATACTGGAAAACAATCACAGGGCAGAGTCCCCACCCAAGACTGAATGTTGCAGGGTCAGGACGACTAAATGGAGCTGGAGGAGGTTAAGTGATGGAGGTGAGCCCTGCATTGATAGGACTTCAGGGAAAGCTATTTTGGTCTTGTTTATGTGGCCATGATGCAAATGCCATTGTAGAGCAGTGAACCATACATACTTAAAAAAGAGCACATTTATTATCACCTATTTAAAATTAAAGGTACACTCCCCATATAAATTAAGTTTATTGACATTTGCCATATTATTTATTTTTATTTTTTGTACCCTTGTCAAAAAAATAAAGTTTTGGTACAACAACCAACAGGCTTAACATGAGCATAATGAAATACAAAGTTTGGTAGGCAAATATATAGTAAAGTCCATATTTGCATATATATAGACTAATTGAACAGTCCTGATAAGATGGTGACAAATTACCCCCTGACCGGTTGGAGCTAGAGTAGATACATAATCACTCAAATGTAATGTACACAGGTACATTCGCACAGATATGTATCTATTGAATACATGCAACAAACATCTCATGAAGTTATGGTGAGAGTAGAGGAGCACCAGGCATCCCACACCTTGTTGTATTTTTTGGGGCAACCCCTATGTCTGAAAACAAGTTTTTCATAAGCCTGTATCACCTTTCAAATCCATTGACAGATAGAAGGAGGAATAGATTGGTTCCTTACGGGCCAGTAACAGTGTTTCCCTCAGCAGTATTCTAGTGCAATGTTTCAACTCCAGTTCTCAAGTACCTCCAACAACTCATGTTTTCAGGATTTTCCCTGGCAGTGGTTATTACTAAGGCAGTGAAACTGATCAAATCACCAGTGCAAAATAATGGAAAACCTGAAAACATGACCTGTTGGGGGTACTTGAGGACTGGAGTTGAGAAACCTTGTTCAAATGCATCTTGGCCATTGTTTCTCGTCTAATATTCCTGACAGGCAGATATGCGGGGTGCATGGCACAGGAACAGAAAGGATATTAGACAGTATAGCCATCACCTGTCATCAATATCTACTGTAACTTTAACAGGGCACAACCACATAAAATCTGCACGTTGACCTGTACATGTACTGTACATATGGTGCATGATGGAGTTGGTGTGCAATGAATAGCATGTAGCCTTACCGGAATTAAATATGATTGATGCAACATACAAAGATGAAGGAGTTTGTTATTGATAGCCGGTGAGACAGTTAAATGGGAGGAGCATGCTGCATTTGACATATCGTATGTCTTTGTTGGATAAGCCGTATGTACCTGGGTTCAGTTCGAGGCGAGTTTGCAGAACATGAACTACATTTTGGGTCCGAATCTAAACCCTGGTAAAAGTCAGTGGGAGCCAACTGTAAAGGCTAATATCCTTTGATGCAGACAAAACAGGGAAGGTGATTCACCGCTCAGGTAGACTTGCTCCCAGGTGTGTGTTAAGTAGATCCTTCAGAGGAGGGGAGTCCCAGGTGCTGGCTAAATGCAAATTGAAGCAAGGTTTGAAACAAGAGAATCTGGATGCCGCACACTGGATAAAGTTGAAGATTCTTCTTTATTATAAAATCAGGATCATCAAAGATACAGGACAATCAGGCAGATGGTACAGACACAGCTGACGCGTTTCGCACTCTAGTTTGAGTGCTTACTCATAGCTATGAGTAAACACTCAAACTAGAGTGCGAAACGCGTCAGCTGTGTCTGTACCATCTGCCTGATTGTCCTGTATCTTTGATGATCCTGATTTTATAAAAAAGAAGAATCTTCAACTTTATCCAGTGTGCGGCATCCAGATTCTCTTGTTTCAAACCTTGTAAAGGCTAATAGGCAAGGTATTGTGAAACAAATGGCATTTGGGGGGGGGGGGGGTCATTGCCCTGGGAAACATGTCCCAAACCAAAAAAAAAAATTTTTTTTTTATTGTATAACTTGCTGGAATATGAACACACTGGCAGCTTCTGTTTGTAAATAAAGTGGCTGGGGATTCCCTTTATCCACACCAGACCCTTCTCCTAGATGAAGGTCTGCTATAGATGTAAATGGGGACCCCACAAAAAAACAGCATGGGGTTTCCACTAAAAATACATACTACAGTTTAATCCTTGATGAGGCTCTGGTATGGCAGTCAAGGGAGACCCCATGCAAAAAAAAAGGCCTGGGGTTCCCCCCCAAATTACAAACTAGACCAAATTTTAGGAGCGAACTCCACATAAAGAACAAGAAGAAAAAAAGTGTGCGGTCCCCCAATTATCTATGCCATATGCTTAATCCAAGCATGCTAGGCCAGGAAGGAAGGGGGAACCAGTGTGCAATCCCTGCCTCCTGCAAAACAAGGTCATATGCCCACAACATGGATGGGGGGTACCTTGCCAGTGGGGACTCCCTGGGACAACATCTTGTCCCCATGTTAATGAGGACCAGGGTCTCTTGTCCAAAACCCCGGCCTGGTGGTTCTGGGCATCTGAGGCCAAGGGGCTTATCAGAACTTTGAGGCCTTCTTTACCTAAAGGGGTCCCCAGATACCCCCCCCAACAACAAGATTAGGTAAGGGGTACATATCTGTACTCATACACACATGAAACGGTAACAAAAGATACAGTTACAGACAAAAGTTAGACGCGTCCTTCATTAAAAAAATATCTCACAATGTACATCCATCGTCAATCACATTGTCCAGTGATGTAGTTCCATGTCAATCATGATGAACAATGCCCAGTAAAAGAAAAAAAATCCTTACGACTGACAGACACATAGACACAACTGCTTTTGTTGCTGACTCACAGTGAATGGCCTCACAGGAGATCTGTCATTAAAAAGTAAGCAAGGTAGCAGGGGTCTCCCTGGTGACTTCATTGACCATATAGTTACATAGTTAGTAAGGTTGAATAAAGACACCAGTCCATCCAGTTCAACCTGAGTGAGTGTGTGTCTACAACCCTGACCCTTGTCCCTAACCCTGTACATCGCACACTCACATCAGTCCCTACCCTCAAAAAGATTGGAGATGCCGGGGGTTGAACCCGGGACCTCACACATGCGAAGCGTGCGCTCTACCACTGAGCTACATCCCCCATGCTCGGGCCTTTGGTACATTTTCTAGGTCTGTGTGGGTTTTCTTTCACAGTCCAAAGCCATATTAGTTGGTATACTGTCTTCCACTAAATTTGGCACTATGGTCTTGTGTGTATGACTACGTTTGAGGCATTACTGTAGATTGCAAGCTTCTTTTGTAGCCTGATGTGAACTGATTAATATTCTCTGCAAAGTGGTGATGAAAAATGTCAGCGCTGAATTAATATTTCAGTATTTACTTTAAAGAAGCCTGTTTCAACATTTTTGCCCCACAGAAGCCTTTGAAAGAAATTTCAGGTCTAAGAGAGCCCTTGCTTAACTATTATACAATGACAATCATTTATCAGCAAGTTGTAGAAAGTTTTTTTTATTAAAAGTCAAAGATCTTGGCATACCTCTGGGGCAAGTTAATTTTCAACAACCCTGTGCACAATATGACCAGGATTTTTTCATGATTGGAACATATAATATGAATGGACAACCCCCTCTTCCCCCCACCTACAGTCAGTAGAAACTGTAATGTCCTTATACACTATGATCAGTGTATTGATGGTCAGCTAAGCAGGAGCTCAATCCACTATTGTTCACCTGTCAAGGAAACCCTGGCAACCTCTGAAGGTACCATAGGTTCCACAGAACCCTGGTTGAGAAAGTATGCTAAAGAGTAAAATCAGCCAAAACATTTTTTTTTTTTATAGTTTTTGACAAAGTGGGAGAATTAGGATGTAGAACCTCTGCTGGGTTTTTTACCATATTGTGGTACTCCTTTATTCCTTACTGTCATTGTGGCATCAGTTTCACCGGACAGGGACACTGGTCGCAATAAAAAAAAGGTGATTGGTGTTCTAGCTTTCCCCTACGCACAGAAAACAAAATAAGCATTGATTGCTGGTTGCAATGCACACTAAAGAAATTTTATTACAAAAACCCTGACATTGGTGTCAGTGGACACCGTAATAACCGTGACATTGGTGTCAGTGGACACCGTAATAACCCTGACATTGGTGTCAGTGGACACCATAATAACCCTGACATTGGTGTCAGTGGACACCGTAATAACCCTGACATTGGTGTCAGTGGACACCGTAATAACCCTGACATTGGTGTCAGTGGACACCGTAATAACCCTGACATTGGTGTCAGGGGACACCGTAATAACCCTGACATTGGTGTCAGTGGACACCGTAATAACCCTGACATTGGTGTCAGTGGACACTATAATATCAACTAACACTGAAGCCAGTGGATGTAATATTAACCCCCAGTATTGGTGTTAGTGAATCAATAATCGCAACCAGTATCGGTGTCAGCGAAAGCAATAATGGCTCCCAGCACTGTTGTCAGTACCATACCACATTGGTGGTCACTGGCAATGAAATTTAACCCCCCCCCCCCACACCCCCAATTGGTGATCATTGGCAATGGAGTTTTTGTACATTAAGATTAAAAGTGTATTTTTCCCAAAAAATGATTTTTTATAAAAAGCTACGCAAATACCATGTGACATAAAAAATTGCAGTACCCATCATTTTATTCTCTAGAACCATTGCTTTAAAAAAAATCAAATGTTTGGGGGTTATAAGTAATTTTCTAGGAAAAAAAAAAAGATTTTTACATGTAAACAAAGTGTCTGAAAAGGCCTGGTCTTAAAGTGTTTTTTTTTTTTCCCACAAAAGTGGAGCTACCCTTTTAGCCCCAATAACTCTGCCCACAGCACAGTCTTTCACTCAGCGCCAGGTGCTGTTTTGATATACCTGGAATGCATTTACAGTGGGGCAAATAATTATTTGATCCCCCTGCAGGTTTTGTGAGTTTGCCCACTTATCATAAGTGTATTTTAAATGATAGAGACCAAATATCAACCAAAGATCCAGAAAAAAACATATAAAACAAATGCTATAAATGAAGTTGCAGTTCAGTGACTAAAATAAGTATTTGATCCCCAAGCAAAACATGTTTTGGGCACGATTCACATCTATGCATGTAGCTTTTGAGAGTTTTTGCTGTGCTTTCTGCATCTTTTAACCATATTTTTTACCGGGATTTTGCCACGATTTGCGTTTTTGCTGTTGTGGGATTTTTTTTATATTCATTGTATATAGCTGGTTGCTAAGAAGCGGGCAGAAAGTCGCCTGCCCCATCCTTAACAGCTGAGTGTAAAAAAAAAAAAAAAAAAAAAGAATTGCCGGCAAAAGAAATTGTGAAAAAGAAACAGCGTTTTTTAAAAAACTGGCGCCCCCCCCCGCCCCCAAATCTTTACCAGATGCTTATCCGAGCATGCAGCCCGGCAGGTCAGAAAAGGACTGAACCATATCAGGCTGCAAGCCCTCAATGTTTTTGACAAGTCCTTTATTAAAAATGTATTTTTCTTCCTCCGGTCTTTGTCTACTTCCTCTGGTCTTTGTCTTCTTCCTCCGGTCTTTGTCTACTTCCTCCGGTCTTTGTCTACTTCCTCCGGTCTTTGTCTTCTTCCTCCGGTCTTTGTCTACTTCCTCCGGTCTTTGTCTACTTCCTCCGGTCTTTGTCTACTTCCTCCGGTCTTTGTCTACTTCCTCCGGTCTTTGTCTTCTTTCTCTGGTCTTTGTCTTCTTCCTCCGGTCTACGTCTTCTTTCTCTGGTCCTCTTCTTTCTCCGGATGAATTCATATAGGGTTGGTCCGGATCTGGGGGCCCCCTTGTTAATGGTTATGGGGAAGAAACCCTTGTCCCCATTAAACAAGGTGCTTTGGGTAGAGCCCCCCTACCCCAAAGCACCCCCTCCACGTTGAAGGCATACGGCTTGGTATGGTTCAGGAGGGGGGGGGCGCTCACTCGTCCCTTCCCTTTCCTGACCTGCCGGGCTGCACGTTCGGATAAGGGTCTGGTATGGATTTTTTATTTTGGCATGGGGGGTGTCCCCTCCAAATCCATATCAGCCCCGAAGGGCCTGGTATGGACCTGAGGGGGACCCCAAACCATTTTTTTTTTTTTCACAATTTTCCAAGATTTTACAATACATGGACCTGTCCATTGGTCCCTCAAAGCGGCAAATTCAGCCGGTAAATTTAGCAGAGAAACATCTCCAAAGCATCATGTTTCCATCTCTGTGCATGACTGTAGGGATGGTTTTCTTAGGGTCATAGTCAGCATTTTTCTTCCTCCAAACACAGTGAGTTGAGTTAATGGCAAAGAGCGCAGTTTTGGTCTCATCTGCCCACAGCACTTTCTCCCAATCCTTCTCTGAATCATTTAGATTCATTGGCATGACTATACAGGTGCCTTCTTGAGGAGGGGGGCTCACCGAGTTTGGAGGAAGAAAAATGCTGACTATGATCCTAAGAACACCATCCCTACAGTCATGCACGGAGGTGGAAACATTATGCTTTGGGGCTGTTTCTTTGTTAAAGGTACAAACTGACTTTCGCATTGAGGGCCAATGGATGGGGCCATGTGTGTAAAATCTTGGATGAGAGCTTTCTTCCCTCAGCCAGAACACTGAAGATGGGTTGTGGATGGGCCTCTCAGCATGACAATGACCTAAAACATACCACCAAGGCAACAAAGGAGTGGCTCAAGAAGAAGCGCTTTAAGGTCATGGAGTGGCCCAGCCAGTCTCCAGACCTTAATCCTATAGAAGATGTATGGAGGAAGCTGAAACTTTGAGTTGCCAAGTGACAGCCAAGAAACCTTAAGGATTCAGAGAAGATCTGTATAAAAGAGTGGACCAAAATCCCTCCTGAGATGTGTGCAAACCTGGTCACTAACTACAAGAAACATCTGACTTCTGTGCTTGCACAGGGTTTCTCCACCAACTACTAAGTCATGTTTTGCTTTGGGATCAAATAAATATTTTACTCACTGAACTGCAACTTAATTTTATAGCATTTGTTGTATATGTTTTTTTTTTCTGGATTTTTGGTTGATAGTCTCTATCATTTAAAGTACACTTCTGATAAAAATTATAGACCCTTCATTTCTTTGCAAGTAGGGAAACTTACAAAATCTGCAGGGGATCAAATAATTATTTTCCCCAGTATAACTGATTTAAATCGAAAGTTCAATATGATTTTACGTCATCGGACATTACATGTTCTGAAACCGAACTGTTTTTGTGTTGCAGTGGTTTGTTCTTCTTTTTTTTTTTTTTTTTTTTTTTTACTGTCCTTCTGGATAAAGATAACAATTTTTATTTTCTTACGGTCAAACATAGGCTATTTAAATTCCCTACATACAGTGGTCGTTAAGTGGTTAATATTACTTGTGTATTACCCAATACTACATTGTGGTTATGGAGGAAAGTGTTGCAAGATGTTATAGCAGGTAGAAAAGTCAGACTGGGTGGGCTGACTGTGTCCTATCTGAATTGTGAAACTCTGTGTTCCTGTGTTTAGTGGGCGCAGGGATTTACAGTTACAGTCACTGGGACTAGATCCACAGCTGGAAACATAAACAGGGGACAGGAGGGAAAAGGGGGGAGCCGCGCACACTGGTGATGTGTACTCATGGCTCTGACCCCCTGCTGTTGTAATCTGAAAATAATTGACTGGTCTCTCTGGGAGGGAGGCGAGAGAACTTTATTTGTAAGTCTAGACTGATGCCTCTTCCCAGAACAGGGTCATTTGGCTGCGGTTTTAATGATCTCCAGCCAGATCCTTACCCTCAGGTTCAGGCTTTGCTTCTCCTATCCACTTGCATCGCAAAATGTATCAGAAAATGTTTTCATTCGCCGTATTCTACTTGAATCTTTGATATATTTAATACATGAAACCAAAACACAGGATTAAAGTATGTCGACGCAGGGATTGCAGACATGAAAAGAATGATTTTCACATCAACATCTTCTGAATCAAAGGCAGCTAAGAAGGGACTCAGCGCTCTTCAGTAAGATAGGGGTACGCACCCACTGTGCCATTCCTTGGAAATGTGGAGCCATTGTGGTAAAAATCGTATGGTAGCACAGCATGTGCGCACCAAATATTTTATCTCACAACCAACCCTAGTTTAAAGTGGACCTAAAGACAAGGATGGAGAAAGGGAGCATTATAACCCCTGCCGGTTTCTTTTTTTGCCTTTTTGTGTTCCATTGGGGAGATTACCCTTTACTTCCTGTTCTAAAGCCAAAACAGGAAGAGGAAATGCCTAGTTGTCAAAAGAACTAGTGTCCCCATTGAAAGATTTCCCCTCTTCCTGTTCTGGTGGCTACCCAAAATTTGGGATTTTCTTTAACAGTCATTTTTTCGTAATACAATTTAAAAAATACTGCGCTAAAACTTAAAAACAATCAAAAATAAATAAAGCTGCTTTTTAAAAAAATTGTGCGATACACACAAATACAGATAATAGGATTCAATGTGACAGCGCTATAACTAAATAAACAAAATTAAAAAAACAAAACAAACTAATCTCAGCAGTGAAAGTAGGTGAACTACAACACACAATGCATGTACATCCAGCCCCAGCAATTTTCTCTACAACCATGTTCTTAGTATGGTGAGTTCTTTACCTAATACAAGTCACTGTGTGTTGGTGTGGTGCTTTCTATCTCCACGGTCTTACCACAACCTCCCTTGGTCCCCCTTTCCTTATCTCTCCCCCCCCCCCTCCTCCCACCTCTCCCATACCATTTCTTTACCCTTTTTCTTCTCCTCACATCTTCTTTGTTCCCCCCTCCCCCCTTTCCTTTTTCTTTTCATTTTCCCCCTCTTTCCCCTCCCCCCTCTCTTTACTTACCCCTCTGTTCCCCCTTCCCCCTCCCTTTTCCCATATCCCTTCATTCTCCCTCCCTCCCTCTCACCCCCCCCTTTTTTTTCCTCTCTTGTTCCCCCCTCCCCCCTTTCCCGTGGTCTTTCCCCTTCTCCCCCCACGCCTTTCCTCCCCTTCCCCCTTTCCCCCCCATCCTCATCCCACATGGACATTATTCCGGTTCTTCTACCACTGCACCTTACCATTCTTTAGAATAAACTCGTTTATCATAAATATTGATTTTTATCATCATTACCTTTTAATCAGAGATGGTCACTTACAATCCCCCTTGTCCGCCATGGGGGGAAATTGTAGGATCCTATTGCTAGTTGTTCTGGTTCATTCGGGTGAGCAGACTTTCTTGCATTAATACGGATTGTAATATATACTATGCTGTGTAACTATTGTATTGTATTTTTAATGCATTGCTTTCTTTATAGACCTTATTCTATCCTCCTGAAGAAGCGGGTTATACCACGAAATCGGTAGAGGAATTTTCTATACCCCACCCCCTAACAGAAACATTACGGGGGAACCCCTCAATAGATAGGTATATGTGATATATCTATCTATCTATCTATCTATCTATCTATCTATCTATATATGTAGCACTAACTCTCTGTGGAGCTGCTGGTTTAAAGCGGGCTGTTACCTTCACTTCCACCACCTCTATTTCACCGGCACCGGGTCTAGGGTCCCGTTGAGTTTACCTCCGGACAATGTAGGCACCAAACACTTTGAGTATCTTTTCCAATGCTTTAATGAACAGGGCAATAAAGGAAGTAGCAGGAAAGAGGTAGAAGGAAAACTGTGGGGAAGTTCAAATACCTTTTCTTAGTGTTCTTTAGTACATCATTAGGAATTGAACGCTTGTAGCTGAATATACTCCCCTTGTGGGATATAATCTTTGCCCGTCTGGATAGGTTACTCTCACTTGCCTAGCAGCCAGTACGTAGCACGAACAAAAGTCCCTGCCACAGACTTGTTTAAAGCAAAACCCGTACGGTCCTCTGCCACAGGATGTAATGATTTACGGTGAATATCAGACACAGCATTCAATTAGAAGCAAAGGGAATGGGATTATTGTGGTGCCACAAATAAATTGGAACAAATTTATTATAAAATTTCTTTTTTATTTTATTGGTATCAAAAAGCTAAAAAATATATATAAGTAATACATATACATTATATATAGAAAATATCAAAAACGAAAAAACCATAATACAATTCAAAATAATGACCGTCACCACTGATGTTGAAAGGTGATCGCTGGTCACTTCTTCCCAACTAGTTTCGCCAAAACATTGGCTTCATCAGGGGAATATACAAATCAACACAGAAAGTAAAAACATTGGAAAGAAAAAAAAAAAAGGGATGTATTATTGGATTGGATCCACATAATATGGTATAATACAGGTGAACTGTCATATCACAAAACGGTCAAAATACTGTCCAGCCCATGTCCCCGGCCTCCCAGTCCCCACGCCTGAGATGTACCGTGCAGGAGTCCCGGGGACACAAGGGGAGCACCACCAGACCACTGAGAATAATAGTCACACTCAGCCCTGTATTTGGCTACAGGGGAATCAAAAGGCGCCTAAAAAATGAAAATTAGCATATAAATATTCAATTATTCATTAATTGATAAGGGGAACTAAGCCTCAATTACATACCCTAATTATATGCGAGAAAGACAACCAATGGTGCGCGGGAAGAATCACGGCACAATGGTTGGATGCGGAAATCACGAAATATATGTATAGCCAAAAAGAACTAGAAAATAGTACAAATTAGTGATATTAGTGGGATGACCAAGATTTTATATAGGCTAAATAAGTTAAGGGCAGATACTTGTAATAGATTTCAGAAAGCTAATTGGATAGTTAATTAACTATAAGTGCTTACCAAAGATGCGATGGTAAGCACTTATAGTTAATTAACTTAACGCATACCCGTCGGCCAGGAGGGCCAGCAGGTGGCTAAAAACGAACCCCTAAACATGGCGTCTGTCCCATAAATACCCTCTCCCAGAATGCAACTCGGAGGACCACCTCCACCGAGTTGTCTCCGGAAGAGAGGAGCACTCATAAGCTTCAGCATGTTGCCTTTCCAACACTGGCCCATGGTGACAACGACACCTACCGGCGCAGTGCAAAACTACACACAACTCAGCTAAGCTGGAACAGAGGAAATCTAACTTCACCTAACAAGTAACCCACAAATTTACCTATCAGCGGTAGACTAGAAATCTACCAGTATATATATAGATATATATCTCTATCTACCAGTATATATATAGATATATATCTCTATCTATATCTCTATCTATCTATCTATCTATCTATCTATCTATCTATCTATCTATCTATCTATCTATCTATCTATCTATCTATCTATCTATCTATCTATCTATCTATCTATCTATCTATCTCTATCTATATATATATAGATAGACATATACCGTATTTATCGGCGTATAACACGCACTTTTTTCCTCTTAAAATCAGGGGAAAATTGCGGGTGCGTGTTATACGCCGATCCCCTGCGATCCCCCGCTGTCAGATCTAAAAAATCGCCGACCGCGATTTGAAAATGGCGCCACCGGCACCGAAATACACAGTGCCGGTCCTCAGCTCTTCTCGGCCACTTTCGGCTTCACAAAAAATCTTTATTTTGCAAAGAATTGTGGGAAAAAATTACAACTTCAAAAAACTCACCATGCCTCTTACTAAATACCTTGGAATGTCTACTTTCCAAAAAGGGGTCATTTGGGAGGTATTTGTACTTTCCTGGCTTGTTAGTGTCTCAATAAATTAGATAGGCCGTCAGTACTTCAGGTGTGATCAATTTTCAGAGATTGGTACCATAGCTTGTGGACTCTATAACTTTCACAAAGACCAAATAATATACACTAATTTGGGTTATTTACCAAAGATATGTAGCAGTATAAATTTTGGGCAAAATTTATGAAGAACAATACTAATATTTTGCAAAATGTTATAACAGAAACAAAGAAAAATGCATTTTTTTTACAGAATTTTCTTTTTTCTTTTATAGCGCAAAAAATAAAAAAACCCAGCGGTGATTAAACACCATTAAAAGAGAGCTCTATTTGTGTGAAAAAAAAGGACAAAAATGCCATATAGGTACAGTGTTGCATGACTGAGTAATTGTCATTCAAAATGTGAGACCACCGAAAGCTGAACACTGATCTGGTTAGGAAGGGGGTTTAAGTGCCCAGTGGGTAAGTGGTTAAATACAATCTGGCGCACTCTGTTTGCAGCAGACTGAGCGGATGAGCTCACAGTTAGGGATAGGCCAAACACCCCCCCCCCCCCGCACCAGAACATGCGCACAGGCAAAAAATTTGTGCGAACCCTATTAAAGTCTATGGGACACGAACATGAAAAATCAAAAATGCTAATTTTAAAGGCTTTTATGCAAGTTATTGTCATAAGAAGTGTATGGGGACCCGGGTACTGCCCCAGGGGACATCTATCAATGCAAACAAAAATATGAGCAGTGATTTTAAGAATGCTTAAAGTGAAACAATATAAATAAAATATCCCTTTACATATCGTGCCTGAGGGGTACCCTTAGTCTGCCTGTAAAGTGGCACATCTGTCTGTGTTTTACAGTCCTGCAGCATAATGACATTTCTAAAGGAAAAAATATCATTTAAACTTGCTTGCGGCTGTAATGTATTGCCGGCTCCCGGTAATATAGATGAAAATCAAGGAATCATAATATAGATAAAAATCAAGGAAAAAAACAGTGGGGGTTGCCCCCCCCCCCCCCCCCCCAGTCCACACCAGGACCTTCCCTGAGCATGCAGCCTGGAGGACAGGATAGGGGGGCAAGCAAGCGCCCACCCCCCGAACCATACCAGGCCACTGTGCTGGGGACTGTGGGTGGGGGGCTTATCGGAATCTGAAGCCCTCCTTTTAACAAGGTGGGCCCCAGATCCCGCCCCCCCAGATCCCCATTCACCCATACCCATGGGTGAATGGGGACCCCAAAGCACCCTCCCCATGTTGAGGGCAAGCGGCCTGGTATGGTCTGGGGGGGGGGGGGCGCTTGCTCGTCCCCCCCACTTCCTGGCCTGCCAGGCTGCTTGCTCGGATAAGGGTCTTGTATGGATTTTGGGGGGGACCCCATGCCAATTTTTTTTCTTAAATTGGCATGGAGTTCCCCTCCAAAATCTATACCAGACCCTAAGGGGCTGGTATGGATTGGGGGGGGGGTGGGGTGAACCAATGCCGTTTTTTTCTTAATTTTGTAATAGGGTTCCCTTAACCATTTCAATACACTGTATTATATACTGTACACTGCCTGCACTGTCTGTATATTTTACACTGACTACTCTGTGTGTGTGTGTGTGTGTGTGTGTGTGTGTGTGTGTGTGTGTGTGTGTGTTTACAGTCCTGCAGCAAAATGACATTTCTAAAGGAAAAAATATAATTTAACCACTTCAATACAGGGCACATTCGCACCTTCCTGCCCAGGCCAATTTTCAGTTTTCAGCCCTGTCACTTTTTAAATGAATTAATTAATTGCACGGTCATGCTACACTGTACCCAAACTACATTTTTTTATCATTTTGTTCCCACAAATAGAGCTTTCTTTTGGTGGTATTTGATCACCTCTGCGGTTTTTATTCCTTGCTAAACGAATAAAAAACTGAAAATTAAAAAAAAAAAAGTTTTCTTTGTTTTTGTTATAAAATTTAGTAAATTAAGTAAGTTTTCTCCTTCACTGATGGTCACTGATAAGGTGGCACCGATGAGGTGGCATTGATATGCGGCACTGCTGGGCATTGATAGGCGGCACTAATGGGCACTCATAGGTGGCACTGGTGGGCACTGATAGACGACAGTGGGCACTGAAAGGCTGCACTGATGGGTACTGATGGGCACTGATAGGTGGCACTGATGGGAACTGAAAGTCGGCATTGATGGGCACTGATAGCTGGCACTGATAGATTTAACTGATAGGCATCACTGGTGGCACTGGCAGGCATTTTTCTTTGGCACTGATTGACAGCTGCCTGGGCACTGATTGGCATTTCCCTGGTGGCCATGCGTGGCATACCTGGTGGTCCAGTGTGGTGGCCATCCCTGGTGGTCCTGGGCGGGCATCCGAGGGGGGGCTGCGCTGATGAACAATCAGCACAGACCCCCCCTGTCAGGAGAGCAGCTGACAGACGCGAGTGAGGAAAAGCCGATCAACGGCTTTTCCTGTTTATATTGTGATCAGCTGTGATTGTAAACAGCTGATCACATGGTAAAGAGTCTCTATCAGAGACTCTTTACCTAGATCGGACTTGCGGTGTGTCAGAGTGAAACGCCGCAAAAGAGATTGCCGCGATGAGCGCCCCGGGGCTTGATATCATGAGACATCATATGACGTCTGGTCAGGATATCGCAACCACTTTGCTGATGTCATTTTGTTATATGGCAGGTGGCAAGTAGTTAAACTTGCTTGTGGCTGTAATGTATTGCCGGCTCCCGGTAATCTAGATAACAATCAAGGAAAAAAACAGTGTGTGGTTCCCCCTTTCCCCCAGTTGATACCAGGCCCTGTGGATTCTGGTATGAAAATTAAGGGGAACTCCACGCCAAAAAAAAAAAAAAGACAGAGTGGGGTAAATATACATCACGATTATTGTATGTGTCTTGTTCTGAAGAAGAGCGTTATCTGTACAGCCCGAAACTGTCATGCATTTAACACTGAATGGAGCTTAAATTATTGTCTTTTTTCCAAAAAAATTTAAGTGCAGCGATTTCAATTGATATATATATATATATATATATATATATATATATATATATATATATATATATCACAATGCCTGTACTGTATATATAGTCTACACTGAATGCAGAGTATATACACAGTATCTCACAAAAGTGAGTACACCCCTCACATTTTTGTAAATATTTTATTATACCTTTTCAGGTGACAACACTGAAGAAATGACACTTTGCTACAATGTAAAGTAGTGAGTGTACAGCTTGTATAACAGTGTAAATTTGCTGTCCCCTCAAAATAACTCAACACACAGCCATTAATGAATAAACCGCTGGCAACAAAAGTGAGTACACCCCTAAGTGAAAATGTCCAAATTGGGCCCAAAGTGTCAATATTTTGTGTGGCCATCATTATTTTCCAGCACTGCCTTAACCCTCTTGGGCATGGAGTTCACCAGAGCTTCACAGGTTGCCACTGAAGTCCTCTTCCACTCCTCCATGACGACATCACGGAGCTGGTGGATGTTAGAGACTTTGCGCTCCTCCTCCTTCCGTTTGAGGATGCCCCACAGATGCTCAATAGGGTTTAGGTCCATCACCTTTACCCTCAGCTTCTTTAGCTAGTCAGTGGTTGTCTTGGAGGTGTGTTTGGGGTCGTTATCATGTTGGAATGCTGCCCTGCGGCCCAGTCTCCGAAGGGAGGGGATCATGCTCTGCTTCAGTATGTGACAGTACATGTTGGCATTCATGGTTCCCTCACCAGTGATGGCGAACCTTGGCACCCCAGATGTTTTGGAACTACATTTCCCATGATGCTCATGCACTCTGCAGTGTAGTGGAGCATCATGGGAAACGTAGTTCCAAAACATCTGGGGTGCCAAGGTTCGCCATCACTGGCCTAGGCCATCTTCATGTAGAGCAACAATTATTTTTTTCAGATGAGATGCCATGCTGAACTTCCAGTGACCAATATCAGAGAGTGAGAGCGATAACACCAAATTTAACACACCTGCTCCCCATTCTTACCTGAGACCTTGTAACACTAACGAGTCACATGACATCGGGGAGGGAAAATGGCTAATTGGGCCCAATTTGGACATTTTCACTTAGGGGTGTACTCACTTTTGTTTCCAGTGCTTTAGACATTAATGGCTGTGTGTTGAGTTATTTTGAGGGGACAGAAAATTTACACTGTTATACAAGCTGTACACTCACTACTTTACATTGTAGCAAAGTGTCATTTCTTCAGTGTTGTCACATGAAAAGGTAGATAAAATATTTACAAAAATGTGAGGGGTGTACTCACTTTTGTGAGATAGTGTATATTAAAACACTGCCTGCACTGTATATATAGTCTTCACTACACTGTGTGTGTGTGTATGTAATATACTAAACTGAATGCACGCCACTAACTAACCTGCCTCTAGGTAACATTATCTCAATCATTACACTATATATGGCCGCCGTGTAAGCAGCCTTATATAGTGTGTACTCCGCCCCCTGAGCTGTGATTGGTTAAAGGCACCCTGCCTTTGGCCAATCATGGCTCTCACAGCAGAGCGCACTTTGGCCAAAGTGTGCAGGTCAGGTGCATGCTTTGGCCAATCATCAGACATCAATGCACTGCGATCTCACAGTGCATTATGGGGCGTGCTGCGGCTCACAAATTTGCCGCAAACGCCCTATAATGTTCAGAATTCGGCGACGGGCGAACACTGATGAACCGCGGGACCATCCCTACTCACAGTGCCTCTCCTCACTTCTTGTCAGAGACACTGAGCTCAATGGACAGCTTGGAGTCTTGGACCAATAGTAAAGTACCACTGGCCCGTGCTGTCCAATATAAATACTGCAGTGGAGGCGTGCCTCTCTCACTGCAGTGTCATAGAAGGGGCATGCGTCTAAAAGACACATGCTCCCGCCCAGGCCTCTAAACTAGAAGGAAAAACATGTGTTTGTGCATAAGATTTACCCATAATCCCATGTTTTTTCTCACACAGTTAAGAGGGAGAATGAGAATCTGCTGCTGTTGAAAAGATACTGTTATAATCAAGCTAAATCATATATTATTATGCTAGATGTTATAAATAATTTATTATTTATCTATTTACTGTGAAATTACTGGTTGGAAGTGTTAACCTCAAACTTCAGTAATTTGTCCGTTAAGCCACCTGCTTGAGTACAGTTTTTGAAAATATAGTAAATTACCTTGAAAATAATATATAATAATTATTTGTATATTACTTATGGTTATTAACCCCTTGCCACCCAGGCCAATTTTGACACTTCTCTCCTACATGTAAAAATCATCATTTTTTTCCTAGAAAATTACTCAGAACCCCCAAACATTATATACCCATATTTATCGGCGTATACCATGCACCTTAACTTTAAGAGGGAAGTTTCAGGAAAAAAACCTTATGTTTTAAATAAAGAACTTTTAAGCAAAATAAGGGTCAGTGCCCATCAATGCAGCCTCACCAGTGCCCATCATCGCAGCCTGATCAGTGCCCATCTGCAGCCTTTAATATGCCCATCACTGCAGCCTGCTTAGTGCCCATCTGCAGCTCTAATATGCCCATCATTGCAGCCTCACCAGTGCCCATCATCGCAGCCTGATCAGTGCCCATCTGCAGCCTCTAATATGCCCATCATTGCAGCATGCTTAGTGCCCATCTGCAGCCTCTAATATGCCCATCATTGCAGCCTGTTTAGTGCCCATGTGCAGTCTCTAACATGCCCATCATTGCAGCCTGCTTAGTGCCCATCTGCAGCCTGTTTAGTGCCCAATTGCAGCCTCTAATGTGCCCATCATTGCAGCCTCTAATGTGCCCATCTGCAACCTCTAATATGCCCATCGTTGCGGCTCAGAGGCAGCAGGAATCGGCGTATAACACGCACACACGATTTCCCCCTAATTTTCAGTGCATGTTATACGCGATAAATATGGTATATTGTTTTAGCAGACACCCTAGGGAATAAAATGGTGGTAATTGGAACTTTTTATGTTACACGGTATTTGCGCAGCAATTTTTCGAACGCATTTTTTTGGAAATAAACTGTTTCATAAAAAAAAAGAAAACCCTAAAGTTTTTTTTCTTTTCTTGTATAATGTGAAAGATGATGTTACGCCGAGTAAACAGATACCTAACATGTCACGCTTTAATATTGCGCACACTTGTGGAATGGTGCCAAACTTCAGTACTTAAAAAATCCCCATAGGCTACGCTTTAACATTTTTTACAGGTTACATCTTTAGAGTTACAGAGGAGGTCTATTGCTAGAATTCTTGCTCTCGCTCTAATGTTCGTGGCGTATGTAACCTGTGTGTATCTGATAATAGCCAGTGCCTCACCAGCCACTGACCTTGCCGCACGTCCCTGGGTTTTACCCCTCCTGAATGGCCAAATAGCTGAGTACACATGGGAATAGTAAAGAGGGTGCCCTTTTATTTGCAATATTTCTGCCATGGCTACATGTTTAGTGCATTGCTTTGGGCCTGCTGGGAAAGTTATTGGAATGCTTATCCCTGGAGCTCTTCTGTCTCCAGTGCCCATATGAATCCATCCAAATTTAAATGGGTGCAGAGCCTAAGCTTTCTGTAGACTAATGACCTACTGATGATATTTTGGAATTTTCCTATTGACTACCTTTAGAAGAGCTCTGGCATCAGGACAGTAGCTCCAAACCAGGAAGCCTAGTATGGCTTTAGTAGCTATGTTATATAGTGTGTGTGTGTGTGTGTATATGTATGTGTAGTGGGCATCTACTTTTAGGTAGGTGACCTTTCCTAGTAGTTTCTATGTCAGGTAAATTTAGACAGGCTTGTGCTATTACAGCAGGCCTGTCTGTTGTTGTCAATTTCCATTTGAGTGGCAGGTAGTTTGTATGCTAGTCTCGGCCAATCATTAATTTGCTTGGTAACACCCGGGACTCTCATATAAAAGTCAGGTCACATGGTCAGAGGGAGTTCCTGTTCAGGAGATTTCTTCCAGAGAGAGCCAAGCCAGAGGTTCCCCCTCCTGGGGAGCCGACGCCCCTCCCTCCGAGGAGGGTGGGGGGCTTCACCAGGACTCACGGCAGAGTTAGTGACACCGGACAGCATATGGTTGTTGGTGCCATAGGACGCCCCTACGGGGAAGGGAGCGGTCCATAAAGGAAGAAAAGGGAACAGAGGAACAATGCCGAAGAAATAGCAAATAAGCAAAGGACAACTGGGTGATCGATCGCTTATGAGCAACACACGGGCTATTAATCAGGTGAGTGAAAAGCCCAAGGGAAGGGTACTTCCAGAGGCTGAGGGTTGTTGGTACCCAAGTCAGTGAGATGGGCGGTGATGACTTTGGGTTCAGCAACGCCCCGGGATTCCAATCAGTCAAGCAGGAAGAGTTATTCAGAGTGACTTTTCTTTAGCTCAACTTGGAAGTACCATGAGATGGGAAGTAGTGGTAAAAAGGTAGCTGTGAAGCTGCAAGCACACATATAGAGATACAGACCGTTCTTTAAAAGTCATGCAGATAAAGATGTTATTCAGAGTGACTCTTTATCAATTATTCTCTATCAAATCTACTTCCATCTTCCCTGATAAAGTAATCATCCAGTTTTGAATCACTATCACCCGCAATGCTATAAGTGAAGCAAGGAAAAGATCAGAAAGCAAACAAAGAGCATCTCAAAGGAAGTCCTTCTCCCATCCCAGTTTATGTTGATAAATAAAGCAAGAGAAAAAGCATAAAGGACTGTGATTTATGAATCTATGGGCTGCGAGGGTTGGGTGGCAGACGTGAATTACGGATATAACATTTAATCAGCCGCTCCTCCAGGAGTAAGCGATTATATATATAGATATATATATATATCTATTATATTCGCATGTGTGTGTGTGTGTGTGTGTGTGTATATATATATATATATATATATATATATATATATATATATATATATATATATATATATATGTAGGAAGGCCAGTATGGTGGCCTGAATTTATGGGAGGAGCCCGGGGGGTTTTTAAGCAGCCCGCTCACCTGTGGTGCTTGTCGGTTTCCTGTGCCCGATATACGTCACTAGGTCGACTATTCGAATACCAGCGTCCGCAAGTTTTTGCCTCGCAAGTTCCCGTATTCGTTATTTCCGTGCTCAAACTTTCGAAGTCCGTGTTTACCGTTCGTAGTTCGTACCACGCGTCTGGCTTGGCTGTCGCAGGTAGGGTCCCGTCGGACTTTGTTTTACGTTTCATATCATGTCACTAAACCGTGATTTCAAATTTACGTATCACTCGCATTTTACAAACGTAACCGCAATGTATATCACTCGTACTATCGTTATGTTACCATTTCGCCTTACTCGAGAAAACCACCGCGACGCAGACGTCGCTTCATTTCTAGCATGTCCGTAATTTAATATACGTCTGTAGACAGCCACAGCGAGTCGCAATTCTCAAATCTATCGGATCAAGTCAGTTCGATGCCAATCATGTCTCATTTCTGAAACATTTCTAAACTCATTTCTAACATTTCAAATCATTTCAATCATTTCTCATTTCAGTCACCTACCGCGCTCCGATTCGAATCCAGTCACACCTAAAAGATGCACCGATTCGCTCCGGTGTGCCCCAGTAGTTACGGCCTCATTTCAGTACATGCTCCAGAGTTACGTTATTTTCAGTCATTTGTACCTCTGTCATGGTTATCATTTCATTACCACGTATCACGTTCCGACATGAATTCAGTCGCATGGAAATGCACCGATTCGTCTCGGCGTGCCCCAGGGTTGGCCACATTTCAGTACATGCTCCGGAGTCCGATTCGTAGTCAGTCGCTACAACAGCACGACCGATTCGTGCCTCCGTCATGGCAAACGATATGTTACACCTGCACTTACCGCGCTCCGCTTCGAATCCAGTCGCATCTTCCATGCACCGATTCGTTACGGCGTGCCCCAGGGCTCGGCCTCATTTCTCAAACATGCTCCAGAGTCCGGATCATAGCTAGTCGCAGATATCGGGCGACTGATCCGTGTCTCTGTCATGCAATTACTACCATTTCACTCCCACAGCGCATCACCGTTTCGAAACCAGTCGCATCTGAGATGCACCGATTCGTCACGGAATGCCTCACTTGTTTCGGCCGTATCCATACCTATACCAGAGCTCGGTTCGTTGCCAGTCGCAAAATACGGCACAACCAATTCGAGCCTCGGTCAAGGTAAACATTTCTCTCATTCATTTCATACTGCGCTCCGATTCGAATCCAGATGCATCAAACAAGCACCGATTCGTCACCAATGTTTCTTCAGTTGCCTCATTTCAGTACATGCTCCAGAGCCCGGTTCACGGTCGGATCAGTCACGACACGACCAGGCCGGACCTCTGTCATGCAGTTCATTCATTTCATAATCAAGGCAAACATTTTGAATCATTTCATTGTCACAAGATTGCAAGCACCATACAAATCGTTGCTTCAAGTTAGTTAGCAATCCCTTCACGAATTATCACCTTTCATTTTCTCTAGGTCAGTCAAAGTTCAGTAGGTCCACCCTGCACCAGGTTGGACAATATCTCCCCAGGTAAAAAAAAAAAAAAAAAAAAAGAAGAATGGGAGGATAAGTCGGGTAAGTATGACTCAGGGGATCAAAGAAAAAACTTGAAATTCATGTCATCCCCAATAGGTTACAGTCAACCGAAAAATAAGAGCTCAAGACAGGAGATTCTCACCAGATCAACTATGTCTCAGGCCGGCAGCGAAGACTTCACGGCCCCTCTGTCACCTTCCCCGGTCTCAGAGAGCGGCAGCGTGCAGTCCCTCAGGGGATGGACTATCCCCAAACTGACGGCAGAGCTCAGACGCAGAGGTGTCCCCTTCCCCGCCACAGCGAGGAAAGGCGAGCTCTTCAAACTCCTCTTTCCCCCACCAGCAGCAGGACCCAGTACCCAACAGGCATCCCTCCAGTCAATATCATCAGCTATCTCACAATTACACACGATGGTGTCATCCTTGTCTACCTCAGTTACAGACGTCCAAACCAGGGTGGCACTCCTGGAGGCTCGACCGGCCACGGCTGTCCCCGACCCAACCGCGACTCAAACCTTGACACCCCTTCCTGCAGGTACCTCAGGCTGGAGCCCCATTGTCTACCCCTCCCATTTGGTCCCAACCAGTATCAGGAAGGACATTTTGGACGGCAGGGACATCAACCTGGCCTCTCTCCTTATTTCCGTACACGACCTGGCAGAAAATAAGGCCTACTCCTGGGGTGACATATCGGTGGTCCTTAAAGCCAAAGACCCCAGATTGAACCGCAAATTATCGGTCCCAGAATTTACCCTGGCCTTTGGCATGCTCAGAGACGTCCTATGCTCAGCCACCCCCAGCAGACGGGAAGAGCTGGACTTGTATCTCCATACGGTGGTAGACTTGGGCTACAAGTATGGAGGATTTGCATTTTATGATTACCACCGTTCCTTTTCCGCTAAGGCCGCCGCCAGACTCACACAGTTCCAGACTACGACAAATTGGAGTCTCATGGACACAGAGCTCTTCTGCCGCCACTTTGCCGGCTTACGCTCACCTCTGTGTGCGATTTGTCAGTCCTCCACCCACACTGCCACCTGGTGCGCCAATGCGGCGATCAGACGGCCCTTCGAGTTTCCCTCTACCTCGGGTACAATTCAGGGTCAGTCGCCCCCTGAACCAACGCCTCAGGTGGACAAATTCGGACGCCCAGTCCGAACCGTGGGAGGGGCAGCCATCTGTAATAACTACAACTACGGGTCCTGCTACTTCAGCCAGTGCCGCCTACTCCACATCTGCACCTTATGCCAAAGAGCACACCCAAGGAATTTGTGTGAAGTCAAACAACACAAGAGGGCATGACTAAGCCGGATCAACCTCTTATGGTTAGGATTGTACCTCACCTCACATCCCACCCCTTCCCTGGCCACCTACCTTATCCAAGGCTTCACAGCAGGCTTTCACACCGGCCTCATTTCACTACCCCACAGTACTCACGAATGTGCCAATCTTCGTTCAGCAGCCATTGACGAACAAGCCATAGATCAGCTCTTACAAGCAGAGGTAGATCGAGAGTACGTTATAGGCCCTTTCACTTGTCCCCCTTTCAGCACATGGAGAGTCAGCCCTATTGGGCTTGTCAAGGGCAAGTTCACGAATAAATTGCGTTTGGTGTACGACCTGTCTGCGCCTCATTCTTCCCACATCCCCAGTCTCAATTCCCTGATCCCCTCCGAAGAGTTTTCCCTAAAATATTCCTCCGTCGACATGGCAATACAAGCAATCATCAAAGCAGGTACAGGTGCCTGGCTCTCCAAAGCCGACATCTCGGATGCCTTCAAGCTCCTGCCCATCCACCCATCCCTTTGGTGCTGGCATGGCATCAAGTGGAAGGAGGCATATTATTTTGCCACAAAACTGACCTTTGGTTCGAAGAGTAGTCCGTGGCTCTTCGACACGTTCGCTCAGTCCCTTGTTTGGATACTGTTACACAAGGGTCAATGCCAAGAAGTCATCCATTACCTGGATGACTTCCTACTAATAGAACCTCCCAGCAAGCCACCAGGAGACCTCGACAAACTCAGAGTGATATTTGGAAACCTCAATGTTCCCATCGCCGAGCACAAAGTCGACGGCCCAGCACACATCATCACCTTTCTCGGGGTTAGCTTGGATACCTGCGCTATGCAAGCCAGTCTCCCCCTCGACAAACTAACACGCATTAGGGCGGTCCTTCACGAATTCACACACACCAAGGGCTGTACCAAAAAGCAGTTGCAATCTCTCCTGGGAATGCTTAATTTCACCATGCGAATTATTCCACAAGGCCGCACCTTTGTATCACGCCTGCTTAGATTCCTGTCAGAAACTCAAGACCCCGATCAGATCTTAAATCTAGACTCCGCAGCTATAGCGGACCTATCTATGTGGGAGGAATTCTTGTCCGCCTGGAATGGCATATCCCTATTTATACCCATGGTTTCGCCCTTGTCACCCCAGGTAGTGACAGACGCTGCAGCCTCCACAGGTTTTGCGGCAATTTTTGGCCACCATTGGTTTTCAGGACCCTGGCCTCAACAGATACTGTTGATACCCGGTTTTACTCAAACATCTGCCCTCTTTGAACTTTATCCCATAGTGGCAGCTGCACAGCTCTGGGGCCACCACTGGACAGGACAAACCATAGTCTTCACCAAGGACAACCAGGCCACAGCAGACATCATCAACAGAGGCAGGTCCAAGTCCCTAGCAGTCATGTCCTTCCTGCGCAGATTGGTACAACTGTCTTTACAGCGTCAGTTTAATATACACTGTGCATTTATTCCCGGCAGATACAACTTAGCTGCTGACGCACTGTCACGTTTTAATTACACCTCCTTTTTTGAACAGGTTCCCGATGCCGAACCAATGTCGGCCCCTATCCCTGTCTGGTCACAACTGACCCTGGACTAGTTCAACATTTACACAGAGCAACGCAACTCATCAATCATTCACTCTCTCACAACACACTCAAAGCCTATCAGACAGCTTGGAAGGCGTTCAATAAATTCCTCACATCCTGCCGTAAAGGACTAACAGATGTCAAACAGGTACTGGCCTTCACTGCACACTGTCACTCGCAGCTGGCCTTATCCTACAATACCATTCGGCTATACCTAGCCGGCATTCAACATTTCTTGACGCTTGAAGACCCCACGAAATCTTCACTGTTCTCATCACACGCTATACGAGCCATCCTAAGGGGCATTCAGAAACAACAACCAGTCATCAGCACCAAGCGCTTACCCATTAAGGGGCCCATCTTTAGGGACATGTCAACTATTCTGGCTACTTCACCATTCGGTCTGCTCCCCAGCACGGTCTTACAAGCAGCTGTATATTTAGCTTACTATGGGTTCTTGCGACCTGGCGAATTCACCTCTAACAAACCCACAGACCAAGTACTATGCAGACGGCACTTGCTTCGATACCAAGACCATTTCATCCTGCACCTCGAGGTCTCTAAAACCCAGCAAACGGGCTCAGGAGTGAACATTCACCTCTACAAAACCAACAACAGCTGGTGTCCAGTCGCTGTACTCAACCGACTCCTGTCACTCCTGCCTGAGCAACCAGACAGCAGTCCCCTTTTACCATTCCCAGTTAAACCCTTAAGCGCCTCTCAGTTTGTGAAACACATAAGGATACTTCTCCGCAATCTCCACCTTAACCCTAGTCAGTATTCCGGACACTCCTTTCGCATCGGAGCAGCCTCCGCAGCGTCCCGCCACGGGGTTCCAGACCACATCATCAGAAGACTAGGCAGGTGGAAATCAGCCTGCTTCGCCCGGTATATCCCCAATCCGCAAACAGAGATGGCACAGGCATTTTCCAAATTGGCTCAATAAATAACTGAAAACCAATAAAAATTATAACCCTACCTGAATGTTTTTGCCCCCTTATTTTGGCATACCGGCCATTAGACCAAGGCACACTTTCAGGTCCATTTCATATGGTAAGTCCACACTTTCAGGTCTATTTCCGATGGTAAGTCTTATCTTTACTATAAGTGTCATCTATGTCCATATCGGACATAGGGCTCCGACCATAAGTAGGAAGGCCAGTATGGTGGCCTGAATTTATGGGAGGAGCCCGGGGGGTATTTAAGCAGCCCGCTCACCTGTGGTGCTTGTCGGTTTCCTGTGCGCGATACCCACCCTCCCATCCCCATTTCACAGCATTTCTCAACTATTCATTTTATTCATTTCTCTTACAGAATAATCATTTCTTAAACCAGGGTATGCCCCCTTATTTTGGCATACCGGCCATTAGACCAAGGCACACTTTCAGGTCCATTTCATATGGTAAGTCCACACTTTCAGGTCTATTTCCGATGGTAAGTCTTATCTTTACTATAAGTGTCATCTATGTCCATATCGGACATAGGGCTCCGACCATAAATATATATATATTTATATTTATATGTTTAATTTAGCAACATTGACAGTCATTTTTATTCCACAGACATAGAAGTGTAGAAATTTCAATGATTTTATTTGCATAGAACAGATTTTGGCCCACTTCCCTTTATCTTTTTTTTTTTTTTTTTAGCTTGCGGCTCACTGCGTGCATATTTGTATTATGTTTAAACAGTATTAATTTCACCTTACGGAACTAATCAAGACATTAATTTCTGGGATGTGATGCAACATTTAACTTTCCATCTATTAGAATCCCTTTTGTCTACAGCAAATAGATTAAATTTAAACAGATGATTTCCCTGTGTATGATGTGTACCTCATATCATTTATTTTTTCAAAACCTTAAAGAGACTTTGTCTTCTAAAATAAAAACCCAAAAACTGCTACAGGTGTAAAGTGCAGGCACATATGGGTACCTTTAAGCATCCTCAAAAAGCCTGCAGATTATCAAAATGCCAAACTTTTCTGATATGCTCAGCTTCAGCACTGCCCTATAGCTATTCACGCCTTCTGCATATTCCATTAGGTCAATGAGGTTGCTTATCATGGTGATTGCCCAATAGAAACAAATGTGAGAGGCAGGACTTAAAGCCGTACCAAAAAAACCCAAAACCAAAAAATTTAATATATTGCAGTTTACCAATCCTTGGATGTGGTGGCTACATTTAGTTTTCTTTTTTTGGGGCTTTTTTCTTCTCTGTTTTCACCTGTTTTCACCACGCTACGGCTGTGCTCGGTGGGATCTTGGATTGTGTGGTTCTGGACAAAGGAAGCATTTACGGCAGACATAGTCCTGTTGAGTATGGTGGTCTGTCACATAAAGGCAGAAGGTTTTTTATCTTGATGCATTCTATGCATCAAGATAAAAAAACCTTCTGTGTGTAGCAGTTTCCCCAGCACCCCCTAATACTTACCTGAGCCCAATCTCTGTCCAGCGATGTCCACGAGTCCCTTGGCTGTCCGGGACTCTCCTCCTGATTGGCTGAGACACAACAGCAGTGCCAGTGGCTCCCCAATCAAAGTCACTTAGCCAATCGGGAGAGAGGGAGGGGCCGAATGGCAGCTCCGAGTTTGAATGGACACACTGGGCTGCAGCTCAGCTGCTCAAGCTGCTTGCTGTGGGGGCACTCAACAGGAGGGAGGGCCCAGGAGCAGCGAAGAGGGACCCGAGAAGAGGAGGATCGGGGGTGCCCTGTGCAGTGGATTTGTATAACATGTTTGTTATTTAAAAAAAAAAAAAGAGACTTAACAATCACTTTAATGGCAAGCTCCAACAGTACCTGGAAGTCTCAGAATTACCCAGCATTCGGCTATATCTGCAGACTTTCCGCTGTAGGTGCAGCTGTCTGTGCCTGCATTTGGGTTTTGTTTTTTTTTTCATACTAGAAGTAAAGTGTTTTTTTTTTTTGTTTTTGTTTTTTTAAGGTACCTCTTATTAGTTTTACAAAGAAGTATTGTCTATTTACATGTAAAATATATTATTTTCTCCGGTCATATCAGAATTACTACAAATATTTGGTAGATATGATTGGACGTTTCTCTATCAGGAGAGAGTTTAAACAGAACATTTAGACTTACATGCATTATCCAATATGTTCTGAACACCAAGAAGAAACACATTAATAAGGAAATACATGCAAATGAAGATAAAAACACATTTTATATTTGTATTTCACATTTGTCTTAGAGCACTTGCCAATATAGATTGATTTACTAAAGGCAAGTAAACTACACTTTTGTAAGTGTAGTTGCCTTAGAACTTAAGCTGGCCATAGACAGTTTGAATCTTGGCCAGTTCCACCGGGTTCTCTCGGTAGGGACGGCTTCCACAACAATGGCTCCACCGGAGGGATTATCCTATCAACACTGACTGTGTTGATGTGGAAATGGAGTTGTTTTCTTTCCTGCAACCCATGGTAGCAGGAAAGAAAATCACTTTGTCTATGGCTGGTAAATGAGGTCTTCATCTATAGCTTTGTCTATGGCTAGTAAATGAGGTAAAGCTTCACTGTACAAAGATCACCCCATCACATGCAAGGAAAAAAAAAAGGGGTTTTTGCTTGCACATGTGTGGATGATGGAAGTCAGCAGAGCTTCCCCTCATTTACTAAGCTCTGAAGCAACTGCACTTGCAAAAGTGCAGTCTATTTGCCTTTAGTAAATCAACCCCATAGTGTGTGTCAAGAGGCACACAGGCTTATTGGGCAGTGGAGCCGGGCAGCTGCAGCCAGGAGGGCTGGCCGGGTCTGAAGAGGGGCTGACTGGGAGCAGTAGTCCATCAATCGTACAGCTAGCATTAAATACTTTAAGCTACACTATAGGGGCCCACGGTCCCTGCCTGTAAAGGGCAATTGCTGAGGCCTGGCTGAGCCAGTGTAAGGCCTAACCTTATATGTGCTAGCTGGTCCTGAGGATTAAGAGTTGCGCAGGAGGAAGGAAGAGGAATAGTCTGCAAGCAAGGAAAGTGCTGGAGAAGACTGAAGTAGTAACTTGTACAGAGAAGTGTGTATATAGTTGTCCCAACTGATATACAATCCACCAATTGATTGATCTACAATCCATCAGGCATCCCATATACACATAAGAAAAAAAGATAGCAGTGTTTCAGTTTTTGGCTGGAGTTAAATTCCCTCAATAAAACAAACAAAAACAAGCACATAGACTGTTCATTATATTAAGGTGACTGAGAAGTGAATGCCGGGCTGGGCAGGGTGACAGGTGTACCATAACACTCAGCGGCTTCTACGGGGGCACCTCTATGTATATGTATATATATATATATATATATATATATATATATATATATATATATATATATATATATATTATCACACACATTACTTCCTATCCTAGTAACCTTGCCCACCAATTAAAGATAGAGTACCGCTCCTACCTGGTTAGAATCTGTTGACCATTCAAAACCTGACAAATTCATTACCAAGTGGTCACTGTTTTAGTTGAATGTTTCTATTAAAGTGTTACTAAACTCATAACAGTAAAATTAGTCTGTATATGCAGTAAAGCATGCTTGTTATACTCACTGTGGAACCCAAGGGGTAAATTCTCTGCATTGTGGAAAAAGGCTATTTGATCCTGTCTTTTCTGATCCTCTCCTTCTTCCACAGACCCCAATCCATCTCCTGACAGAGCCTAGGGGGCACTCTGCACATGCTCAGTTTGGTGTGTATTGCGAGAGTTTATTTTTTTTTTCCTTGGGAGGGTGAGATCAGCACAGGGCCAAATCAGCACTGTCCAGACAGAGGGTCGGGGGTCATGCAGCTTCATAGGACAATCAGGGGAGAAGGAAAACTCCTCCTACAAGCTTTACCCAGTGCTTGGCTGGACACTGATAGAAATCACAAAACTGCTATATACTGCTGATGAGAAAATGTATTTAGCAGTTTATATTTACTAAAATAATTGCATTTCCATGTCCTGTGTACTCTGGGAGACCAGATAAAGTGAATGCAGGGTCCTGGGTTTAGTAACACTTTAACCACTTGCCGACCGCCGCACAATGATGTACGTCGGCAGAATGGCACGGGCAGGCATAAGGGCTTACCTGTACGTCCCTGCCTGCCTGCGGGCGGGGGATCTGATCGGACCCCCCCCCGGCGCCTGCGGCGGTCGGCTTCATTACAGAAGTGATCCGTGCTGAGGGGGAGGCCATCTATTCATGGCCACCCCCTCGCGATTGCTCCTGACGAATGAAAACTTTCCTCTGCCTCTGTAGTGTAAATAGCGGCAGAGGAAGTGATGTCATCTCTCCTCGTGGAGCCTTTTCGTTCCGGCTTCCGAGGAGAGAAGACATCAAGTAAGTTTGCACCAACCCTGCACTTACAGTAGAACCTGCAGGCACACTTTTCACCCCCCAATCACCCCCCTGCACCCCCTGTCACAGTGACACCTATAGCAGTTTTTTTTTTTTTTACTGATTATTGCATTGGTGTAATTTTGTGACAGTTATAGGTGGTAGGGTAGTTAGTGGTAGGCCCCTTTTAGGTCTAGGGTACCCCCCTAATCCCCCCTAATAAAGGTTTAACCCTGTGATCACCCCCCGTTGCCAGTGTCACTAAGCGATCGTTTTTCTGATTGCTGTATTAGTGTCACAGGCGACGCTAGCTAGGGGGGTAAGTATTTAGGTTCGCCGTCAGCTTTTTATAGCGTCAGGTACCCCCATATACTACCTAATAAAGGTTTTAACCCCCTGATTGCCCCCTAGTTAACCCTTTCACCAGTGATCACCGTATAACTGTTACGGGTGACGCTGGTTAGTTTGTTTTTTATAGTTTTAGGGCACCCGCCGTTTATTACCTAATAAAGGTTTAACCCCCTGATCACCCGGCGGTGATATAAGTCAAGTTTTAGGGTTAGATAGGGTCTGCGTCGCCCCAGGTAGCGTCAGGTTAGCGCCAGTACCGCTAACACCCACGCACGCAGCATACACCTCCCTTAGTGGTATAGTATCTGATCCGATCAGATCAGATCTATACTAGCATCCCCAGCAGTTTAGGGTCCCCAAAAACGCAGTGTTAGCGGGATCAGCCCAGATACCTGCTAGCACCTGCGTTTTGCCTCTCCGCCCAGCCCAGCCCAGCCCACCCAAATGCAGTATCGATCGATCACTGTCACTTACAAAAACACTAAACACATAACTGCAGCGTTCGCAGAGTCAGGCCTGATCCCTGCGAACGCTAGCAGGTTTTGACTAACGTTTTTTTGGTAGCGTTTTGATACAGTCGCTGACAGTCAGGAGCTTTTTTACCTGTGAGTCTCAGTAGTTTACCAATAAATTTAGAGCCCAAAATGGCAAATCGAAGGTACACTAGTGAAGAGGCCTACACGTTTCTGAGCATGACAGATAGTGAAGAGGAAGTCACTCATCTGTCAGATTCAGGCTCAGAATACGAACCTGACGACAGAGTTGGGGTCCCTGCCAAGGTCAGGCGTACCAGACCCAAATCTTCTTCTGCTGTTGAGGTGCAAGAACCACAGGGCTCACGTATGGAGCAGAGAAGTACTAGCACCGCTATTCCTTCTGGTGAACTGGCAAGCACCAGCGGCCTAGTACACCCTGGTGGTGGCTTGGCGAGTCCCATAAGTACAGTTCAAGCTGGTGAGGTGACAAGCACAAGTAGTGTCCCGCTGTCACCAAGAAGACAAAGACAGACCCGTCATGCCCATAGTGTCCTTCCTGCAGAATTCGCCAATCCGAATTGGGAGCCCACCACTTCTGCAGCACCCGTACTTCCCCCATTCACTGGCCAACCCGGCATTCAGGTGGAAACAGTTGATTTTACGTCACTTGATTTCTTCTATTCGCTGTTTTTCACCGAAGATCTCTGTAGAGACCAAAGCAATTTGTACGCTGGTCAACACATCGCCACTATTCCCCAGTCCCCCCTTGCCAGAGACTGGAGACCAATTACGGTTTCCGAATTTAAAACCTTTCTGTGCCTATCCCTTAACATGGGCATAGTTAAAATGAGTATGTTGGGGTCATATTGGTCCACTGACCCAATGTACCATATGCCCGTGTTCTCTGCTTCCATGACCAGGGCACGATTTTGCGGTTCATGCACTTCAACAACAATGAACTCTGTCGTCCTCGTGGAGACCCTGGATACGATCAGCTCTACAAAATTCGGCCCCTCGTAAACCACTTCAACCAACGTTTTGCAGACTTGTTTACTCTCCATCAAGTTGTCTGCGTTGATGAGTCCCTGATTAAGTTTTCTGGCCGCTTGTCGTTCAAACAGTACCTTCCCAGCAAGCGTGCCAGATACGGGGTCAAGATGTATAAGCTCTGTGACAGGGCCACAGGCTATACATGTAGTTTTATGGTTTACGAGGGAAGAGATAGCCACGTAGAGCTGACAAACTGCCCTGACTAGATAGGAAGCGCTGGCAAGATTGTGTGGGACTTGGTGTCACCCTTATTTGGAAAGAGGTACCATTTGTATGTGGACAATTATTATACGAGCGTGACACTTTTTAGTCACCTTTTTGATCATCAGATTGGAACATGTGGCACCGTGCGATCTAATCGCCGGGGCTTTCCCCAGCTGCTTGTAGATTCCCGACTTAGGCTGGGGGAGAGAGCCTGCTTGAAGTGTAATAACTTGCTCGCTATGAAGTGGAGGGATAATGAGAATGTTTTCGTTCTTACCTCCCTTCATGCAGACACGACGGTCCAAATTACTACGGCGACTGCTGTTGTGGAGAAACCCCTCTGTGTCCACGAATATAACCAAAATATGGGAGGGGTGGATCTAAACGATCAGTTGTTGGCGCCGTACCTAGTTGCCCGTAAGGCCAGACGCTGGTATAAAAAAGTGTCTGTTTATTTATTTCAATTGGCTTTGCTGAACGCTCATGTGCTATACAGAGCTTCAGGACGAACTGGATCCTTCCTTAAATTCCAGGAAGAGATCGTCAGAGCCCTTCTGTTTCCATACGGTACTAAACCTCACCATCCCCAACCAAATGCAGTAAGCTGGCTGCATGAGAGGCATTTTCCTTATGTCCTCCCGCGTACCCCTACCCAATGAGCCCCCCAAAGGAAGTGTCGTGTCTGCAGAAATCACGGATATAGGCGTGACACCCGCTATTATTGTCCCTCCTGTCCTGACATTCCTGGTCTTTGCATTGGTGAATGTTTTGAACCACCCCTGTCCCCCCCTGCTCTCGCACAAAGGCGAACGCAAGTGTCGGTGTAAACAGCAATTGCACCATGCATGTGAGGTATCACCGCGAAGGTCAGATCGAGGGCAGTAATTTTAGCAGTAGACCTCCTCCATACATCTAAAGTGGTAACCTGTAAAGGCGTTTAAAGGCTTTTAAAAATGTATGTAGTTTGTCACCGCTGCACGTTTGTGCGCAATTTTAAAGCATGTCATGTTTGGTATCCATGTACTCGGCCTAAGATCATCTTTTTTTATCATATCAAACATTTGGGCAATATAGTGTGTTTTAGTGCATTAGAATTTAAAAAAAGTGTGTTTTTTCCCAAAAAAATGCGTTTGAAAAATCGCTGCGCAAATACTGTGTGAAAAAAAAAAATTAAACATCCACCATTTTAATCTGTAGGTCCTTTGCTTTAAAAAAAATATATAATGTTTGGGGGTTCAAAGTAATTTTCTTGCAAAAAAAAAAAAAAATTTTCATGTAAACAAAAAGTGTCAGAAAGGGCTTTGTCTTCATGTGGTTAGAAGAGTGGGTGATGTGTGACATAAGCTTCTAAATGTTGTGCATAAAATGCCAGGACAGTTCAAAACCAACCCAAATGACCCCATTTTGGAAAGTAGACACCCCAAGCTATTTTCTGAGAGGCATCTCGAGTCCATGGAATATTTTATATTTTGACACAAGTTGCGGAAAAAAGACACTAAATGATATATTGCTCAAACATGCCATGGGCATATGTGAAATTACACCCCAAAATACATTCTGTTGCTTCTCCTGAGTACGGGGATACCACATGTGTGAGACTTTTTGGGAGCCTAGCCGCGTACGGAACCCTGAAAACCAATCACCGCCTTCAGGCTTTCTAAGGGTGTAAATTTTTGATTTCACTCTTCACTACCCATCACAGTTTCAGAGGCCATGGAATGCCCAGATGGCACAAACCCCCCCAAATGACCCCATTTTGGAAAGTAGACACCCCAAGCTACTTGCTGAGAGGTATGGTGTATATTTTGCAGATTTAGCTTTTTGTCACAAAGTTTTGAAATTTGAAAAAAGAAAAAAAAAAAACATTTTTCTTTTCTTTCTTTATTTTCAAAAACAGATCTGCAGATTCCAGAAAATGTACCCTAGTTTGTAGATGCTATAACTTTTGTGCAAACCAATAAATATACGCTTATTGACATTTTTTTTTACCAAAGACATGTGGCTGAATACATTTTGGCCTAAATGTATAACTAAAATTGAGTTTATTGTTTTTTTCTTACAACAAAAAGTAGAAATATCATTTTTTTTTCAAAATTTTCGGTCTTTTTCCGTTTATATTGCAAAAAATAAAAATCGCAGAGGCAATCAAATACCATCAAAAGAAAGCTCTTTTTGTGGGAAGAAAAGGACGCAAATTTTGTTTGGGTACAGTATTGCATGACCACTCAGCTACCGGTTAAAGCAGCGCAGTGCCAAACTGTAAAATGTCCTGTGGTCTTTGGCCAGCCAAATGGTCCGGGGCTGAAGTGGTTAAAGGGGTTGTAAAGGTTTGTGTTTTTTCACCTTAATGCATTCTACCCCAGCTCCCCGTTTTACTTACCTGAGCCCCTTCATTCAGTCGGCGGGGCCAAGTCCTGCATTAGGCCTCTATGGATGCCGAATGCTAGGCTCGAGAGTGCTTCTCCCAGGGGGTTATCTGATGCGGGGAGGAGCCGTGAGAGCCTCCGAGGGACCCCAGAAGAGCAGGTTCAGGGCCACACGAGCTGCACAGTGGAGGTAAGTATGATATGTTTGTTATTAAAAAAAAAAAATTAAAAATTTCCTTACAATCACTTTAAGCTAATCTATGAATAATGCAGCAGGAGGAGCAGGACTTTCTGAAGGGGCAGAAGGTGTGGGTTTAGGAAGGGGCAAAGCTAGGAGTTCCAGCAGAGAAAGCTTGCTGAAGGAGACCCCAAAAGCCAACAGTCTTACAACAACTAAAATAAGTTTTTAGTGATGTGGCTTTGTAAAAATTATTTCAATTTTTTTTTTAAAGGATCCAAGAAACATAGCATGTCTGGAGGGCTTAATTTTTTTAAATTTATACAGGTCAGTCTCGTCCTTTCTTTTTTTAATGTCACTTAAAATCCTGTTACATATGCGGCACAAAAAGAGTTAAGTGAGTCTCGTCAGACGTTTTATTTATTCCCTTCCTCAGTGTGTCAGAGGCTCTGAAATGAGCAGCCATTTTCCACATCCAGTAAATGAATATCTAACTGGAATTGATTCTCATTTTTAGTAGCAGGAAATAATAAATCCATGCTTGAAGGATTCCCCCTTCGAATCATGCTGGTGTCCAAGCTAAACAGCTGGCCCTATGCCTGCTCCCTCTCGCTGCCTGCAGGTCCAGCACAGTCTGGCCTCTCCTCCTGCAGTAAAAAAGGTAAAACTCAAATGCTCCTTCCTCTGTGGTTAGTATATCTGTGTATGTTTACTTGTGTGCTCTCAATGAACCAGAATGTCCACAATTTCCCCGGAATACTTGGAACAGGGTGGGTTCTTCTTTCAGAGGATGAGTAAGCTGATCTCGCAGGATGCAATGACCTCTTCCCTTAGACTGCTGGGTGGGAAACAAAGGGAAACATATGCTGCCAACTGTCTCTGATTTTCAGGGACAGTTATAGGAAAATTCTAAGTGTATGTGTTCCAATTTATGAAACATTGTCATAGGGAAGTCTATGGCAGCCAACTGAACATCTGACCAAAAGTGTCCTCTAAAGTAAACCTGGGCAGTTCAAACCAGATCTCAAAATGATCAGTATATCCTATTGGCAGCTGAAGTTATATGAAACTCCCAATGTTTCCTGTAAGCTTGGCTCAACCCCAGCCACCTTCTGTTGGTCAAAGGGGCCACCTTTTCACATTAGAGGACCACGAAAGGGGCTGAGAAAGAATTCTTATGCAGCGTACACACAGTCTGACTTTTTGACAGGACTGGTCCGACAGACCGAGTCCGGCGGACAATCCGATCGTGTGTGGGCTTCATCGGACCTTCAGCGGACTTTTCCAGTCGAAAATCTGACGGACTTTAGATTTGGAACATGCTTCAAATCTTTACGTCGTAAATCTTTACTCCGCTAGACCCAGAAATCCGCTCGTCTGTATGCTAGTCCGACGGACAAAAAACGACGCTAGGGCAGCTATTGGCTACTGGCTATCAACTTCCTTATTTTAGTCTGGTGTACGTCATCACGTACAAATCCGTCGGACTTTGGTGTGATCGTGTGTAGGCAAGTCCGTTCATTAAAAAGTCCATCGGAAGTCCGTCAAAAGTCCGTTGAAAGTCCGTCGGACCAGTCCGGTTGAAAAGTCTGCCCGTGTGTACGCGGCTTTAGGTGTAATCAAGCTCATCTTTTATATGGTCAAGATTTGCATCTGCCTGTTTTTCTAGGTCTGCTGACTCTTTGAAAGCTTTAGCTGTATTTTCAAATATGTGGTTATAAATTGAGATCTGTTTTAAGATTAGGCTGTGCTTAAAAGCATCTTTAAAGTGGAACTCCAGGCTAATGGCTAAATATTTGGTTGCAATACATATACACTATATTACCAAAAGTATTGGGAGGCCTGCCTTTACACACATGAACTTTAATGGCATCCCTGTCTTAGTCCATACGGTTCAATACTGAGTTGGTCCACCCTTTGTAGCTATAACAGCTTCAACTCTTCTAGGAAGGCTGTCTACAAGGTTTAGGAGTGTGTCTATGGGAATGTTTGACCTCTCTTCCAGAAGCGCATTTGTGAGGCCAGGCACTGATGTTGGACGAGAAGGCCTGGCTCGCAGTCTCCGCTCTAATTCATCCCAAAGGTGTTCTATCGGGTTGAGGTCAGGACTCTGTGCAGGCCAGTCAAGTTTCTCCACCCCAAACTCACTCATCCATGTCTATATGGACATTGCTTTGTGCACTGGTCCAAATTATTTGGTGGAGGGGGTTTATGGTGTGGGGTTGTTTTTTAGGGGTTGGGCTTGGCCCCATAGTTCCAATGAAGGGAACTCTTGAAGCGTCAGCATACCAAGACATTTTGGGCAATTTCATTCTCCCAACTTTGTGGGGACAGTTTGGGGATGGCCCTTCCTGTTTCAACATGATTGCCCAGCAGTGCACAAGGCAAGGCCTATAACAGGGATATGCAGTTAGCGGACCTCCAGCTGTTGCAGAACTACAAATCCCATGAGGCAATAGCAAGACTTGACCTCAACCCGATACAACACCTTTGGGATAAATTAGAGCAGAGACTGCGAGCCAGGCCTTCTAAGTCCACATCAGTGCCTGACCTTACAAATGTTTTTCTGGAAGAATGGTCAAACATTCCTATAGACACACTTCTAAACCTTGTGGACAACCTTCCCAGAAGAGCTGAAGCTGTTATAGGTGCAAAGGATGGGCCAACTCAATATGGAATCCTATGGACTAAGACTGGAATGCCATTGAAGTTCATGTGCGTGTAAAGGCAGCCGTCACAAAACTTTTGGTAATATAGTGTATGTTTAGGTGTAACCTACCCTGGTGATAACAGGCCTCTCCTAGTCAAAAGGAACACTCTGCTACTTCCTGGTTTCGCATTACTGATTGAGTTAGCTCTGTTGCCTCCTGGGTCATCTCATTGATCACTGGACAGAGATGTTAATCTTTATTTACTGTCCAATGAGCAGGTTGGAAGTGGAACTGGCTCAGCAGCACAGCGTCTCTGACTGGTAAATATGGCAAGACATTGGACTTGAGAACTCCCAACCCTGTGTCTGTGATTGTAAGCAGTCTCGCAGGAACTCATGACTTAGCTATAAGGACGTAATCATGACAAGAGCATATAGTGATCAGTGATGAAAAAGAAGCACCAATGGTTGCTACCAGAGAATTGGCCCTTCTTCTTCATGGGGCAAACTCCCCTTGCTGTTTTATGGGATCTGTTTCCTGTCCACCATAGTGTAGAGGGGGTTTGGTCCTCAAATCTTCAGTAATGCAGCTGCATCTGCTTTTATAGCTGCACAAGTCTGAAGTCTTAAGCCAGACACCTGACTGTACAAAAATAATTGTATGGGATTCATCTTCGAGGCACATTCCAAGCACTTTTGCCATCTGGCAGTGTCCTGTGCTGAGTGCGTGTGAACAAAATCAGACAATAACTTAAAATGGGAACCTGGCAGTGCAAGTGCTTAGCGTGGGATTTACAAAGGTTGGTGTGTGGCAGTAGGCCTAAAGAATATTCCCACCATCTTCTACTATATGAAAACCTCACCCAAGAGTAGGCAGGCATATGTTGGGGGAGGAAGGTTGAAAAAAATTACAGAATCAGTGGTTTTCAGTTCTGGTAAATATCGGCATGTGGTTTTGGCACCATTGCTTTAATGTGCCTGATAAGGTAAGTTACAAACTTTTAAGGCTAATTTAGCACTGGGTTTGTGTACTGTAAGCCTGTCATAAGAGAAATATGGAGACTTCGACTGTTGGTTTTTATTTAAAGGTAGTTGCCTGGCTGCAGGGGCACCATTAGACCCTGGCATCAGTCTTCTTTTAGGTGTGCCAAGTGTTGGGGCTATGTTGTCTTTACAATGTTTCATCTTCTATCCATCCACTTATTTTTAAAACCTAAGAAATTTGCTGTGGGCTACCTAAACCCACCTCTAGAGTATCACAGCTGTAGGCAGTACATTGCAACGGGTGGGCATGTTGTAAGCATTGGATATCGGCTGCCCCTCAGCTATATTGTGGTTTTCCTGGCATGTGCTCCGTAGGTTGCTTGTGTGTTGCTATTCTCTGCATCCTGTCGCCCTCTCTGCTGTGGGGTAATAACCCCACTTTACTGCAATTTTTTCTGTTGGAGATCTGTGGCTGTTTGAAGAGGAGGGGATTGAGGCTGAATGTAGGTGTCTAATGAAAGAGTTTGACAGCATATCGGGCTAACTGAAGATTTGGGTACATATGGGGCTATTTAGTTTTTTGGCTACATTGTTGGATTTAGTGGGGTGGAATGTATGTAACTGTACAGCAGGATCTAAGGGAGTCTGGTGTACACATGAGAGGCTTTGTGAGGATGGAACAATGAAAGAGATGCTGCCGCTTCAGGCAAGTGACAGGTAAGATCTAGCCCGGCTCTCTTATGCAGGTGCCCACCTGGTTTGCCACCAAAGGAACATAAACTGGAAGAAGTGGCCCGCACACTGCTTGGAGATACCAATAGTGGCAATGATTTATTCCATAATAAAGCTGAACACCAAACACCACGGACAAATGATGGTTGACATATTATAGTATCGTCCTGGGGCACGACGTCCACTTAATGACGAAACACATAGGGCGGAGCGATGTGCTGGCGTCACCGCACTGTTTCCACGTTCCGTTTACACAGGCGTGTTTGTACTATTTTGTTTTATGGAACTTTTTGCATAGTCTGTTTGTCTGCACAGACTTTTTTATAATAAACACCACCTGGTTTTACCGATTGCGAACTGTTTTTGTCTCTTTTTATGGGCTTAAATCACTTACTGAGGATATGTTCGTGGCCGCTTGTTTGATTGCTGGTATCCATCAAGTCTACAGGAACTCTCGGCTCGTTAGACACTGGAGGTGTCGGGAGGATTCAAGGGCCCTGGCTGGGTATTAGCCACAAGTTCATGCGGTGGTAGATTCACAGTGTCCTTTAAATATAGAAGATCCCTCACAGGGTGTTTTCAGCAATTTCTCCCTGTTGGGAAGCACTATGGAAGAGACTTTCACATTTTATTTACTGTTTTTAGTTTTCTACTCAGTATTTTAAGTTTTACACATTTTTAATTTTTTTGCCATATTTATTGGTTCACTTACCATTTTTGCACAATTTATGTTACTCACTTATTTGCCAAATTGGTTGCCTTTGATTCACTCAATAGGTTACTGATGTCTGTCACTCCACAGGATTACATTCAACTGCATCCGTGTTTTTGATCACTCTTTATTAGTTCATTATTTCAGTTTTTTTTCAATTTGTGTGTCTACCTAATCGGTATAATTACTTGCTTACTAGATCACATTTATCTGCTTATTTCATTCACTATTAGCGCAGCTTCCTTTTGGTTTCTTATTTGTTTGGTGTGTATTTCACTTTTGAGTTGCAGCTCTTTTTGTTGTTCTACCAGCACAGATTTTTCTTTGAACTTATTATGGAATACATCATTGCAACTATGGGCATCTTCCTGCGGTGTGCAGCCAATTCTTCCAATTTGTGAGTGTGGGCTTGCGACTAAACTATGGGGCTGCAAATAACAGGTGTTGGTCATGAGCGTGGCTCTTAAGCTGGGAACACACAATAAGAAAATCGGTCAAAAGATCATCTGGTTTTCATCGATGTTTCACAGCAAGTCGAACCCAGGGATGGTACTAATTGTACAAAAATTCTCAAACAACAAAGGCTTGCTTCTAATTTGACATAGAAATGTTGTTGTATATATTATTGTTGTTTTTATTGTTTCTAATCATGCTCAATCTTTTGTATCTGATTCTTGGTATATGAAAACCGTACACCTTAAAATCAAAAGTTCTGTTAATGAACGAGAAAAAATTTGGAGTTTGTCCCTTTTGGAAATTTTCATTTGAAAAGTCTGAATCTGATGTCAAAAGTTGTGTACACACTGTATGAAAATCGAACAGTCGTTCCTCGTACGGAATTTTTCAGATATTCTTATAGTGTGTACCCAGCTTTATATGGCTGTGGGCACAGAGATGGGACAAGGCTGCTAATTATATGGTAAGCAATACGTATGTTAAGTTTTGGGAGAGAAGTTTAATAAAATGCCCACATCTTTCAAACAGATCATACTCTACTTTTCCTGTGCCCTCCAAAATTTGCAATCCGCCGTCTGATTGTTGTGCTATTCCACTGCCATCTATACTTTAAAGTTACTCATCTGGAACAAGTATACAAGTCATTCTTTGTATGTGTGCTCGGGTCAATTACTGATAGGGGTTGATGTACTAAAGGCAAATAGGCTATTCACTTTGCAAGGGAGTTTTCCCTTGTTAACAAATGTGGCTGACATTTTGCTTTATTTTATCCAGTGGCAGCCGGTGCTCAATATTTTTTTTGGGGGGGGGGGCAAACCAACGGGAGACAGATGGGAAGGCAGTGATCCCCCGCACACGACACGTACTTGAATTAGTCGGACAGGAATGCTGCGATCGATCCCCCCCCCCACCTGGGAGACAGATGGGAAGGCGGCGATCAGAGGCCTTACCTTAGGAGGTAGGGGGAAGGAAAATCTTGGCCATTGCTTCTTCTCCTGGCCGAACAGGAAGTGTGTCCTGAGACCCGATTAGACAGGGAGTCTTAGTCCCTGGCCAATCAGGTCTCAGGACCCGCTTCCTGATTGAGAATCAAGAGGACAATAGCGAATATTAATTCACTATTGTCACACAACTGTGTGGCCTCAGGGTGCAGTCCTCTGCGCCCCGAGCCCACCATTTTTCAAAGCCAATTAGAGCCTCAGGCTTTAATCATGTGCTTAAAAAAAACCCGACTGAAATCCATGCGTCCGGCGCCCTGCATGTAGATTAGGGGCTGGCGCATGGATTAGGGGGGTGGTGCCCTGTGCCCCGTATGGATGGGCCGCCACTGATTATATCCAATAAAAATGTATTAACAAAGAAAACTACTTTCCAAAGAATATCCAATAATGTGAAAGGATAATAAAGCTGTATTTTTGCTTACACATGATTGGATAATAGAAGTCTTTAAAGGTGTTCTATTGGGTTGAGGTCAGGACTCTGTGCAGGCCAGTCAAGTTCCTCCACCCCAAACTCGCTCATCCATGTCTTTATGGACTTTGCTTTGGTCCAAATCATTTGGTGGAGGGGGGATTATAGTATGGAGTTGTTTTTCAGGGGTTGGGCTTGGCCCCTTAGTTCCAGTGAAAGGAACTCTTAAGGCGTCAGCATACCGAGACATTTTTGGAAATTTTATGCTCCCAACTTTGTGGGAACAGTTTGGGAATGGCCTCTTCCTGTTCCAACATGACTGTGCACCAGTGCCCAAAGCAAGGTCCATAAAGACATGGATGAGTGAATTTGGGGTGGAGGAACCTGACTGGCCTGCACAGTCAACCTCATAGAACACCTTTGGGATGAGTGGAGACTGTGAGCCAGGCCTTCTCGTCGACATCAGTGCCTGACCTCACAAATGCGCTTCTGAAAGAATGGTCAAACATTCCCATAGACACACTCCTAAACCTTGTGGACAGCCTTCCCAGAAGAGTTGAAACTGTTATAGCTGCAAAGGGTGGGCCAACTCCATAGTGAACCCTACGGTCTAAGGCTCCAGCAAAGTTCAAGTGCGTGTAAAGGCAGATGTCCCAATACTTTTGACAATATAGTGTATATACAAGCTGTTTTAGCTGCCAAAGGATCTAGAATTCTATTTGTCCAAATATTCCATATTCCCTTGTTACGCAACACAGCTAGACCCTCGACCATTAAAGCCGCAACACAGCATGGTCAAAAACACACATCCAGCATGCTGATTGGATGCTGTAGGAGCAGTCAAACGCTGATGTGTATATTCCTCACTCTTGCTGCTAGTGTGTTTATTGTGTGCACATTTACGCAACAGAACCTGACTGGATAATCTGAGTTCCACTTCACAAGAGGGGATACTGAAGGCCAATGTTAGGCCAACACTCCTTGAGTTTAAAAATATATTTACTGGTCTCTTAATTAGTCTGTAATGATATTAGTTTTTGTGTTTTTTTGTGTTTTTTTTTTTTTACTTTTTGCCTTAACAAGTAGATAATATTCAAATCTGAATGTGACTTTAGTTATAAACCTCCATTAGAAGAAGAAAATAATTCCTTTTCTCTTTGTTTTGTTGGTGCTTTTTTATCACTACAAGTCTGGGATACACTTCTAAACAATTCTTTTTCCACAGCTATCTAGCGGCTTCAAGCAGACCTCATCCTTCACACCTAGCTGTGCTATGTCACCTTGTGTTGCTCAGGTCCCTCGTTAGAGGTGACATGTGGTGCTGCTAATGACATACCACTCCTGGACCCTGCGCTGGCTTTGTCTAATTGGGCATTTTGGGTGATCTGTGCTGCCCCCGGCCCGTTCCGGGTGGGTTCACCCACTCTATAATGTGTCTGACGGACGCAGAGGGTTGATGAGTTTTACAACCAAGCGTTAACCTGGGGGTCCAGTGCTACCTGAAGGGGGGCTCATATCGGAAGCTCTTGCTGATTAACTTTTGCTTGTTGTGCCATTCTGATCAACTTTTGCTTCTATCTTGAACCCCCGCAAACCGGCCAGCCTGCAGCGTACCCATTTATACTGCACTTAATGTTATACTTGGATGTGTCTTTATTTGTGTTACTGACTCACAGATTAATTGTGCTGAAAGAAAAACGTATTCTGTTTTGGATATGCATGATTTAATAATGAGTTCCAAGTTAAAAGCAAGCTCTTGATATAAAATTACCATTGAATTAAAAAATGTGTGTTGAATAAATCAACAACAGACCCCAAATAGTTGTAAATGTTAGGTTAAGTTTAGTTTAGAAAACATTGGATATTTGATGAGCTAATGAGTTCATTTCCCTACATCCACATGTTTCCAACTGTGAATTGTCAAAAAACGGCAAGTAGCAGAATTGATCATCAAATAAAAAAAAAAAAAAAACTGTACTTAAATCCCGGACTACAGATGCAATCTCTCTAATAATTATTATTATAATGGTATTTAACTAGTAAATTAAAAATGGAAAGTTTTGTTCTAACCATTAACCACTGGTTCTATTCAAAGCAAACAAATGCCATCAAATGGTGACGGTGTCTAGTTTACTTTAAGGAGTCTAATTGTAAATGTATCCACACAACTTTCACCCAGGATTCAGGTATTTTTCCAGTTAAATCCAATTAGGAAATTGGTATGAATCTTGTGTGAAAGCTGTGTGAATCATGTGTTTATAAATTTATAAATAGATTTATATAAATATAATATAGATATAAATTTATACATTTATAAATGGACCACTAAGTTTGCCAAGGAGACCGCTGTGACAAAGGTGGTGCCAGCCTTTATGTAAGAGCTCCTTTTCTTCCGAAAGTTGAACACTGGCTAGAAAGAATTGATAAAATCATGACTACAGGGAACCTTACATTTTCATTGAAGGATCGAGACAAACAACTCAGGCAAAAGTAGTTCTACTGGATCAACTACAAGCTCATCCCTGAATATGTTAATGAGTAACATGCCGGACGTAGGAGGAGATCACGTGACCAGGTACCACTCCGACGTACATTTCGTATGAACGTCTTCAGGGAAGCGCTTCCCTGAAGACGTTCATACGAAGTGTACGTCGGAGCGCTACCTGGTCACATGATCCCCTCCTACGTCCGGTATCCCTGGTTGTTGCTTTTGCCGGGTGGAACGCACGCCGACCATCGAGGTGGTGTGACGGCATCCATGCTGAGATCCATACCTAGATGAGCGTACAGCCCCAGTACCGGGTAGGCACCTATTCATGTAAGCGGCCATTTGGCTTTACCTTTGTTTTTAACATTTTTAATAAACTGTATTACACTATGGACGATTCTATTGTCTTTCATATATCCCATGTCTGATTACCAGGGCAAGAAGGGTTCTCTGTCTAATACCATCCAGCATCCAGCTGTTCCATTTGAGCAGACACAATCCTGCACAAGCGCTGTTGGCTCTCTTTTTAACTAAAGGAGTCATTGGTATCTGGTAAGCAGATATCCATCCACCACTGTGAGGTGCATCTAAATTCTTGATAAAGGATTTTCTATTTGTCTATATAGAGGAATCTACTTATGTCGCAAGATCGCTATTTCTTCACTGCTAATATTGTGTTCATTCAATCACTTTGGGACTTTAACATCACTATTTTTGTCCTAATATTGTGTGTTATTATTTTTTTTTCACCTAATTTTGGTACAACATATGTTTGCATGCTTATGAAAAGTTTCCTACATTGAGATTCAGTTTTCACTGTTTTTTCTTTCACTGGTAACTACTAGCGGCCCCTATTCATTAACATATCTATTGACCAATTTTTGCTCAACAAGGGGAGCACCTTATTACTAATTATTTTTTTCAATAAGTTTTTTCAATTCATTTCTTCTGGCGTGGAGTTTTATTTTCTACATCCCTGAATATGGACTCAACCTACCACTCACCACGTCTACTTCATGCAGCAGTTCCCCCACATAAGTAGATGTCTACCTGCTAGATGCCCGATCATACTGGCGTATCCTCCCGCCCTCCCCACCCACCAGACATCCCCCCCCCCAAGATCAGAATGCATGCTGTGTTCAAATGCAAAAATCCGCGTTCAGCAGCAATGCCTGTGTACACATTGCCCTGCTCACATAATTTATAATCTTATCTTTTCAGTACAGCACATAGAAGTATAAACTGTTTAAAGAGGAGGTCCAGCGCCCCCCTCCCCAAAAAAAAATATTAAAGTCAGCAGCTACAAATACTGCAGTTGCTGACTTTAAATATATGGACAATTACCTGACCAGGGAGCCCACCCCAGCCGATCTTCGGATCGGCTGTCGGGTGCAGCCGCCGCCATTTTGGTTCCCTAATGTGCATGCACGAAGCGAGCTGCGCTTTCTAATTGGCCCAGTGGAGGAAGAAGGAGGAGGGGGCCAAACTTCCGAGAGACGGGGCCGTGGCTCCGTCTCCCGGAAGTGGGGAACAGTACCTGTCAAAAACAGGTCCCCGCTTCCCCCTAAAAGGTGCAAAATGTGGCACTGGAAGGGGGGGGGTGAGACGGATAATCGGAAGTTCCGCTTTTGAGTGGAACTCCGCTTTAAAGTTCCATTCCGGTTAAAATGTAAACATACCTCCCACCTCTTCCTTCTACACCCCTTTCTCTTACCCCACTCTAACCTGTCCTGCAAGGTTTTTTTCTTTGTTGTTACCTGGTAAAGCAAGTTATACTCTCCTAAGTCCAGGTCACTGTTTTAAGGTGTGGGGGGCCACTAACATAGTGCTGGCCATTCCCCTAACATCCCCTCATGCTGTTGTCACACCTCTTCTAGATCCTGCGAAGTCCCCGTTACTGGACAGTCAATAGAAATGTCCACGTCATACAAGCACTGACAGGGCTCCTGAAGAAGGACCCTTCTGGATGTAAACTGAAAAGCAGGGAAGGCTTGGTACTCCAGTTACATGTGACCTTGGCTTTATTTGGAGCAGTTAGAGAGGGATTAACATTATCATGAGCATTACAGCTTTGCATATTTTGAAAATGCATTTACTTTTTTAAATCAACAATGCAATTACTAATAACCACTCTATAGTAACTAAATAATTACGGTTGAAAGGGGAAAAATCAAACACTGTATGAACAACAATATGGTTAATGAAAAATTAACAGCCATATTGACCAACTCTCACGATATATTCCTTGGAGTTTGGCAGCCTTGGATGTTACAGTCTCATCCTTTGTGTTTTGTGTTTTGACCATCAATTGCTGGATATCTGATCTCCCTACGCTCTTCACCCATTTTCTGTTTGTGTTTTCTGCTTCTTTTTATTTTTTTTCCTTTCTCTTTGTTTTCTTCTCTGTACTGTTTACTACACATACTGGTTCTTCGTGGCTGGCCTCCCATGGCCTTTTCTATTCCCTGTTTTGGATTGGGGGAATAGGCCATGTTTGTTTTTTGATTACTGTATGTACTGGGCACCACAGTGGCTAAGTGGTTCGCACTTCCACCTAGCAGCATTAGGGTCATCGGTTCAAATCCCAACCACAGCACTACCTGCCTGGAGTTTGCATGTTCTTCCTGTGCCTGCGTGGGTTTCCTCCCACATTCTAAAGACATGCTGGTAGGCTTGGCTTGATTGGTTCCTGCCTAAATTGGCCCTAGTATGTGTATGAATGAATGTGAGTTTGGGACCTTAGATTGTAAGCTCGTTGGGGGAGGGACTGATGTGAATGTAATATATATATATATATATATATATATATATATATATGTGAGTGTGTATGTAAAGCACTATGTAAATTGATGGTGCTATAGAAGTACCTGTAATAAAAAATGTAACAGTTCCTGCCCCCCTTGTAATGTATGTGACCGTTGTTTATATATTTTGCATTATATCTGAAATTTTGTCCATCCAATGTGCACGTTTCACTCTATTGTCTACATGCTAACTGTGCATTTTAACGTTTCCTGTTGAATGCATGTAGTATTATTGTACAATTTTTACATTAATAAAACCTTTTGTAAAAGAAGGGTAAAAATTAACTGTCTCTTTAAATCTAAACTTTGGACATTGAAACTGGACTGAATAAAAGGAACCCTGGGCATATATATATATATATATATATATATATATATATATATATATATATATATATATATATATATATATATATAAATGTTTGTTGGTTCTGTGTAATTTTCTAGCAAAAAGATTGTCAAAAAAGGCCTGGTCCTTTTAAAGGGACAGTTCACCATTACAACAAAACTGCCTATGCAGATAAGGGGCACCTGTAGATAAAAACAAAACAAACTGTGCAGCTCTGACTAAATTTGAGTAAAGCCCTTGCTATAGGTTTAGACCATTTACATACCTTATGACGCCTGACTGGAATACTCCAAAGGTGTTGCTAAGTGAGGCCTAGTCAACTCTGCTGACGTCCTCCATCACAGGAATGAGCGTCCAAATGCTGAGCTCAGAGCTACTGCATTAGGTCCTGTCATGGTGGAGGTGAGCAGTGGCGACTAGGCCTCATTTAGCAAAGTCCTGGGAGTACTTGGCAACATCCTGGGAGTATTCAATCAGGCTTCGTGAGGCATGTAAACGGTTCCTAAAGCATTATTTGAGCTTTTTTTATACGTGTGTGTCCACGTATTTTTCAGGCGTTTACAGGCTTGAGCATTTTTGTTTTAACCAATGAAAAGCTAGATCTTAGGAGAATAAAAGAACAACTTGAACTTTGGAATCAGCTGAAATCCACAAGTTTGTGTGAGACAATAGAGAAGAAGACAAGGGAGCTATCAGCAGAAGAAGGTTATTGCTGTAGCTGTGAGTAATATCCTACCATTGGATAGCCCACTGCAGGAGAGAGGATCCCTTTACTGGATGAGCTTGTGGAGGTGCATTCCTTGGCTGAGCGATCCCTGTTTGAGCCCTTTTCATCTCTATAACTAGCAACTGTGTTAAGCGGCGCTGATTGATTGTTTTCATGAACAGAAACACAGAGTGATCTTTTGAGTGTCCTTCAAAACATTTGCACCTACTGAAGCACTTTATGGACTATTATTACTGTTATTACTTTGCTAAATTATTATTGTTTTTTCATCACTTTTTTTTCATAATCCCCTCTTTTTTTTATTAGGGAGCTATATTATTTGGTTGCACACTTTATTCTATACACATGTAAACAGCGTACACCTATAGAAAGGGTATTATTCATCTGTAGTCAGAGTTGCACAGTTCGTTTGATTCTACAAACAGCCCTTACCTGCATAGTCAGGTTTTTTGTAAAGGTGAACTATCCTTTTAAGTGGTGTATCCTCAACAGGGAGCATTGTGCTGAGGAATGTTGGCATACAGATTTGGGGCAAGAAAGGGGTTATACTTTCCAAGTCACTGATCCAGAGCAACTATGCAGATCTGGAAGTCTAAAAAAAGCAAGGAGCATTATCTGCTTGCTTGTTTTTGGACAATGAAAGTATTGAAACCAGTGGGTCAAGCAAAAATCCTTTTCAGAAGAGGAGTTCAGCAGTGGCAGCCGCCATGTTTTTATTGAGACCGGTTTCTTTTAGAATTCAAGAAGCCGTAATCAAGCAGTCTTGGGGTGACATATAAACTTCCTGCTCATATGAACTTCCTGCTGGGGGTAAGGAGTGATGTAAGGACCTGGTGGGAGATCAATCCATGTTGCACTGTCCCCTCTAAGTGGACAGTGGGGTACAACTTTTTGAAAGTACTGTACATTTTGATGTAATTTTTGACAAACCACTTTTAAGTACAGTGAAACCTTGATTTGAGAGTAACTTGGTTTCAGAGCATTTTGCAAGACAAGCAAAATTTTTTGACAAATTTTGACTTGATATACAAGCGATGTCTTGATTTACAAGTAGCGTCATGTCACAACTGAGCAATATGGTTACATTTAATGAAGGTACAACATTTAGCAACTCACATGGTTAATGATTAAAACGGGCACATCTAAGTATGCAGGCATCCGGGGTAAAGCTGTCTACATAAACCGTCCTCCTCACTGCCATCAACGTTGTCCCTTCCACACTGCGCTCCACGAGCGGTTCAAGCCTCGATTTCAGATCGCTGTATTGCAGGGTAGTCTTCCTGGTCATGATTGCAGACTGACAGCGGTGAGAGCCATCGGTGCGGAGGACGGTCTATGTGGACAGCTTTACCTCAGATGCCTGCAAACTTAGATGTGCCGGTTTTAATCATCAACCATGCAACTTGCTAAATGTTGTACCTTCATTAAATGTAACCATATTGCTACACTTAGAGGCGCCTCTCTTCTCTTTTATACTTTGTAGCTGGATTTTGTTTCTGACCCCCTTGTGGAGGCTTTCATTTGTGAATGGTCATTTTATGGTTACACAACCACATTGCTATAATCTTTTTATATGGACTATAAACTGAAAGACCTAGGAATAAATGGTTGCGGAACGAATCGTCTGAGTTTCCATTATTTCTTATGGGGAAATTTGCTTTGATATACAAGTGCTTTGGATTACAAGCATGTTTCCGGAACGAATTATGCTAGCAAGCTTTTACTGTATGTTGCTTGTGTATTTTCTCCAGCGGGTGTGTTTTGTATATAGAAGTAATTTAATACACAAATGATGGATGAATCCATGCTCCAAGTGCTTTCTTTAATTCAACTCTTTTTTTCCTACCAGGTAATGAAGGATGAATCTATGTATGCAATTTTATGGATCTCTGCATGTTGATGAAGGGGCTATAACGATGGAATACTGTGAGTATTCAGGCTGATATATTACACATTTTACTGTTGTTCTGCCTCCATTCTCTCACATCGTTGCTGTGGATCAATATGAACATTTATCCCGCGAGTTCACTTCTGCTTCACAGAGAGCTGTCAGACTCTCTTTGTAGATTGCTTGACACTGTGCAGGGTACAGCACAAAAGGACAAGCCGTGCCGCCAAACTTTATGGAATACCTTCATCCCAGTTCCTGTAGGTTTAGGTGGAGCTGTTATGATTGTGAAAAAAAGGTGTATACGAGGTGCCAAATTCCATGGAATCCAAGAAGTGCACGGCTGAGCGTGTCAGGAAACAGTCGTATATTAAATATTGATGTGCAGATCCTCTATGTATATATAGAAACACTAGCTTTAATTTTCACCAAAAACGAGTAAATAACGTGGTGTGGAATACAGCAGCAGGCCAGCTGGCTCTATTGAGTAGACAGAAAAGTGTTCCTAAACCTGCTGAAATTACTCCAAACATAGAGGAGCACTGTATCGAGTCACAGATGCCTCCCCCTGAACCGCTTTTCTCTTAAAGGGGGAGTTTTTCAGCCAACTGTCTTTATATATATATATATATATATATATATATATATATATACAGTGCTGTGAAAAAGTATTTGCCCCTTCCTGATTTTTTTACTTTTTTGCATATTTGACACACTTAAATGATTCAGATCATCAAACAAATTTTAAGAATACGCAAAGATGACCCGAGTATATCCAAGATGCAGTTTTTAAATGGATATTTAATTTATTAAGGGGAAAAAAGCTGTTCTAACCTGACCTGCCTGGCCCTATGTGAAAAAGTTGCCTCCTTCTATGCTGAATCATGAATGAACTATGATTAACCACAATTTTTTGGAAAGCTGAGTTAAATTTCACTTGCCACACCCAGGCCTGATTACTGTAATCAAAAAAATCACATAAATAGAAGCTGTCTGACAAAATGAAGCAAGCTAACAGATCACAAAAAGCCACACATCGTGCCACAATCTAATAAAATTCAAGAACAAATTAGAAACAAAGTAATGTACATGTATCGGTCTAGGAAGGGTTTCAAAGCCATTTCTAAGGCTTTGGAACTCCAGTGAACCTCGGGGAGAGCCATTATCCACAAATGGAGATAACTTGGAACAGTGGTGAACCTTCCCAGTGGTGGCCGGCCTAAAAAAATGGCTCCAAGAGCATGACGACAACTCATCCAGAAGGTCATAAAAGAATCCAAAACAACATCTAACGAACTGCAGGCCTCACTTGCCTCAGGTAAGATCAGTGTTCATGATTCAACAATAAGAAAGAGACTGAGCAAAAATGGCATCCATGGGAAAGTTCCAAGGCCAAAGCCACTGCTGACCAAAAGAAACCCAAAGGCTCATCTCACCTTTACCAAAAAACATCTTGATTATCCCCAAGACTTTTAGGCAAATATTCTGTGGATTAATAAGACCAAAATTTAACTTTTTGGAAGGTGTGCGTCCCGTTACATGTGGCATAAAACGAATACAGCATTTCATAACAAGAACATCATACCAACATTCAGACATGGTGGTGGTAGCGTGATGGTCTGGGGCTGCTTTGCAGCTTCAGGACTTGGTTTTGGAGTGGCCTAGTCAAAGCCCGGACTTAAATCCAATTGAGATGCTGTATCATGACATAACGCAGGCCGTTCATGCTGGAAAACCCTCCAATGTGGCTGAATTAAAACAATTCTGCGAAGAAGAGTGGGTCAAAATTGCTCCACAGCAATTTGAAAGACTCATTGTCAGTTTCTGTAAATGCTTGATTACAGTTGTTGCCACCAAGGGTGGCACAACCAGTTATTAGGCTTTGGGGGGCAATTACTTTTTTGTATTTGCTCGGGTTATCTTTGTGTAATAATAAAATTTGTCTAATGATCTGAGTCGTTTAATTGTGACAAATATGTATGTGTGTGTATGTGTATATATATATATATATACAGGGCCGTTTTTAAGGCAGGGCAAAAGGGGCAGCTGCCCTGGGCCCTGTCATTGTTGTGGGGCCCAAAGCAGCTGCCTCATCCTTGCCAACTATTCTGATTTAAATTCCCTCGTCCCTTGAGGTTTTAGTCCTGTGCTGTGTCCCAATATCTCAGTGTGAATTGCTGCTACTAATTCTGCCCAGCTCTGCCCTATTGTTGTGTTCAGATGACTCACCTGCAGACCCTGTGTTTACATGTAAATTACCGGCATTCATATGTAAGTAGCGGCAGCATTCATATTTAAATAGCAGCGGCCGGCGGCATTGATATGTATATCATGCCCCCCTGAGGTCATATCCACAGTAATCTCTAGCAACCAATCAACAAGCAGAAATCATGTGCTGTAACCTCTAGCAACTAATCAGTGAGCTGTAATGTGTGCTGTAACCTCTAGCAACCAGTCAGTAAGCGTTAATGATACACTGTAACCTCTGGCAACCAAACACAGTAGCTGCCTGATCTGATTCAGTAAACTGATTTTGAGTCTAGATGCTATTTATTGTATGTCTCAGAGCAGGTAGAGAGCAAAACTGCATTGGGGGGGCCTCCAAGAAAAGTTTTGCCCGGGGTCCAATCAATAATAAAGACGGCCCTGTGTATAAATATATATATATATATATATATATATATATATATATATATATATATATATATATATATATATATATATGAAATCCTATTGCATTTAACCATCAGGGCAATCTAGAATGTGCTCTACTGTGTTTGTTTTATTTTTTTCTGTGTATTGGAAATAGACCTACACTGCTAACCTTCTGCTGAAAATGAAAGTTGCTTGGAAGTCTCTGGCTTCAGCACTTTTTTGTCACTGACTCAGAACAGATCCAGAATTGTAGCTTTCACTACCGGTAAAATAGAAGAAAGTTAGATCAATGGCTTACTGCAGTATAAATCATAACTTTCAAGGCACAAACATCCTTAAAACAGACCTTTTGCCCTCTTTGCAACTCAGATATGAAATCATCTAACATTGGTTAAACATATTTTTTTTTCTTTTACTTTAGTTTTTTCCACTTCTTTGTTAAGTGAGGCACTGGTGATGAAACCCTGGCCTCACAGATGTATTCTGAAAAGGCTACATCACCAGCATCTACCCCGTCAGATGATGTGCACTGTCACATGCTCCAGGCGGCCGGCCTCCATGCAGTTCCATGCAGAGTTCCAGGAAGTAAAGGGAAATGGATCACACAATGGGTTGTGCCAGCCCAAAACTGTATTTTAGGGCATGGCAGCTCACTTTTATTGAAGAAAATAGAAAGTTCACAGAAACTTGCCCACTCAGGAGTTCTTCCACATTAACATGAAAAGTCAACTGAAAATGCCAAGCCACCTGGTTCCCTTGACAGCAGCACCGCTGCTCTTCTTCCCAGTCCCTCTGACTGTATTGTTCAGCTTTTCTGGTTCTCTTGGCTCACTCAGCCTCTAGTTGCACTGCCCTGTTGTGCGGCCCACTCTTAGCCTCTGGGTAGGCGTTCTCCTGACACCTCAATAGGAGCCCACCTGACTCCTGGGACAAGACCTCCTGTCTCCTGGCTGGGGCCCCTATGACCCCAGGGTGGACCTATTGTCTCCAATTGTGGGAGCTGCCTGGAAACTGGGAGCCCTGAGCTACCCTCAGGCTTGAGTACATAACAGGCCTGCATGCCTGTGTGCTCACACAGGCTTCCAGCATCCAGTAAAATCCAGACACAGGTTGAATGTTCTGTCCCACCCAAGAGATTTTGGAACCTTCATGCTCCCGGCCAAAATCCAGATTTACAGAATCCAGAGAACGCCAACAACGCAGCTTTCTCTGATCAGAAATGATAGTCTGGACCCTCACATTAAGCCTTAATGCAAATCCTGTGTAATTTTCTCTTACATTTTCACAGTGGCAGGGCCTCACACTGTCACAGGTGATAGTAGTTTCAGGCAGGCAAAGTCCGGTATGGGTGCACTGCCTGGTTTTTAGAGTGGTTGTGTGGGAGTTGATAGCATGTCATTGGCTCAGCAGACCTGCAAAGGACAGGGCCAGAGTAAGACATTATAGGCCTAGGGCATAGTGAAGGGGGTAGAAGGGCACTGTATTGCTGATTTTTCGAAGTAGGCTAAATTTGCACATTAGTTGTGGTGTTTATGGATGGACAAATTTTGATAGAAGAAGGTGGGCTTTGATTACTGCTGACCATGCTCGATAGGTGGTTGAAATGGGTAACTCTGGTTTTGGGTCATTTCACATGTCTGCTGACACCTGCCGCCATCTGATCCAATTCTGCCCACAAAAATCCAGAAGGATGGTGGTCCTATTTTCCATCCGTCTAGTGGATCGGATCAGATGAAAATGGACAGGCGGTCTGTTTCCACACGATTTCTGCATAGAGGAGAGCGGGACTGTGTTCAAGTCCCCTTTGCACAGTGGAGTGGACAGGACCTGTTATCTGCCTGCTCAGCGGGGATCAACGTTGCGATCGCCCACTCAGCAAGCGGAATCCGCAAGACGGGGGTGCCCCTGTGAAAGGGGCCTTAGGAGTACTAGGGACAGCACTTCAGCTTGACCTAGAATAAGCACTCAACAAGTGATGTCAGTGAAATTAGAATTGATCTGCTTACTTGTTCCATGCCAGTAACCCAAAAAGTATGAAAATGGAAACTATAGGCAAAACTTTTTTGGATAGAGTAAGGGAGGGTCCCCTGTCAGTTTTTTTTTTTTTTTTTGCCATTTATGTCCCATTGGGGAGATTTACCTTTACTTCCTTTACTAGCCAAACAGGAAATCCCTACAATTTAAGGGAATCTATTGGGGCCCCCCAGGGCATCATTGTAAGATTTCCCCTCTGATACTTTTATGGGGACAACACAAAATTTGGGGATTTTCTTTTAATTTCACTTATTCAATGGTAATGGTAAACAGGCCAAATAAAGAGGGTGAATTCCTAACAGGGGCACAGGCAGCAATAAAAAATGATAGGTGTTCTAATCCATCTCCACTATATCCAAAACCAAAAGGAAAATGTTTTGCCTCTAGTTATACTTTAAACCTGAAGGCTCAAAATGAGCAAGCAGTTGAGTAGAAGTCTACAAAGGCCACCTGGTACAAGCTTTGTTTACCATTACACAGTCGCAAGATCAATGATGTTACTAGTTTTGTAGCAAACTGCAAGAATGGATAACCAAAATGACACCCGCGCCAATGTGAACAATGTGTAATGAAATAAAGTGAAATGAAAACTAAGATGTGTTAAAAAATATATGCTGCTGCTGTCAAATATTCCCAATATGGACTGTTGTCCACTACAATGTGCTTGCTATTACAAACTCTGTACTGTGTAAAATCACAATATCATTATCACATGTCTAACAATAACGGTGCCAACCCACATGCACTTATAATGCTACCATAATAAACAAAATAAAATTATAATAGGAATGCTAACATGCAAAATTAAATAAAATTGCAACAGTGCAAAAACACCCATATCCATATAAGAAGTGAAGTCCCAAAGGTTGTTAGGGGTGCTTGAGTCCCAGATAAATCCCCTGTAGTGACTATTCCACCTCATGCACACACCAGTAACACCACGCACTCACCGAATGGTGATGACTCTCTTGCTGAACAGCAAAGGAAGTCTAGAATGCATGTAGGTCCTTAGGGAGACCCATCCTGGTGGTCTTTGATGGTCAATCCTTAGTCCCGATCTCACTCCCGTGCATTCAGAAAGCAGGAAGAATGATGGATGGGAAAAACATAAAGAATGGAGAGGGAGCCTCTCATAGTGTGTAATAGTTTAAAATTATGTTTCCTGTTAAAACAATCAAAAGGGCCACTACGTATACAAAAAATGTCCCGTCCTATCAATCCAACAAGATGGACACCACCTGTGTTTGAGCGTGCGTTCCACTCTTGAGGCTGGAAGTGATGCAAAGGACAGTCCACCTAACGTGTTTCGTCATCTAACCACGAATCCATCAGAGGCTAGGTAGGCTATAAGTGCATGTAGGTTGCACTGTTAGGGTTAGACACAGTTCCATGATATTGTAATTTTACACAGCACAGAGTTGTAATAGCAGGTGCTGTCTAAGTCAAACTGTAAGAATGGATTAACACATTGTGGCCCTCCCTGCAAATGGGTTCTCTTTAAAGCTGACTATATGGTATACAAAATGATTGTATAATCTCCTGTATAAAGTGAAGGTAGCCGGATACGCCATACTGGGAGGCTGCCAAGAAACACATTGAGATATACCCACATGCTGTTACCTTACAGCGGTAAGGTAAGGGTACATCTATACATTACTCTGCACAGGAACCAGGAAGTCACCTATCATCAGCACTTTATGCCAGAGGATTGTCACCAGCACCAGCACTTTGTCATTTTATGCTAAATATACAGCCACTTACCTACTTTGCAGCTTATATGGACACTACTTATCTTTTTTGCTTTCACCTATAAGAACATTTGCAGAATATACCTATATGAAGGAAACTTTTTTGTATGCTTTTATATGCCATTTAGGATTTTACCTATTCCTTCAGGATTTATTGCAATTTTAGTGCACCTTCTTTTGAGCACTGTTTTTTCACTTCATTTGTACACCATATGAATATATTTTCTATCACTGTTCTATGAAGAATCATTTGAGTGTTTGATATACTTTTATTATTACACTTTTATTGTTTTATCCAAAGAAATCGCAGGGCATGCGATACGTTTTTATATTGCCTAGGATTGGATATATTTTAACCTTTGAACATTGCCTCTTTCAACTATATCTTGTATTGAGCACCTTTGCACTTTATTATGCACAGTATTTCGGTTCATAGCGCAGCTCTACCTTCACTTTATATATTTTCTGGGTTCTGATATTTCCTTCAGTGTTGCAACATATTGTTAAAAAACGCACACATTTGGTAGCGCAGGAATATCATTGAATTATATAATCTCCTTTACATTTAGCCATATAGTGAAAAGGCCTTCCTGATTTTGATACCATTTGAAATGATTGTTTAGGTTTGTCCTCATATTACACAGCTTTGATAACTTTTAAGAAGATTGTACAGAGATTCTACAATCACACTGTATAGTGTATGGCCATCTTAACGCTGACCAGCCCATCTTGTATCAGATGACTTTTGTAAATATGATTTTGGCACTTCTGCTGAGCACTTATTCCTCTGTATTTGTACAGTACGTATCTTGGGTATTAGACACATTTAGCATCCTGTCTGTTTCGCTCACGTCCAGGATTGCTATGTAGCCGCGTCCTAGTTCTAGGAAAGTGCCTGTGACAGAATCTCTAATAAAACGAGCACGCGGCAAGAAGTCGGCAGGAATGACAGACTATCTCCTTACACACACAGACCTCCACCTCGCACTCACTCTGTTACAGAGATTGCCCCCGGCTGTCCCTGCCGTCCTAATCTAATTGCCCGCAGTTTGTACAAGCCGAGAGCTTTCAAGCGACGGTGCAGAGGACACTATTACACTGGAGTCAAAGTGGGGGGATGACAGATTAGCAGATGACTTGCGCTCAGGCTCATTGGGGAAGACCTGTCAGCTAAATGGCAGATGCTGGGATATTTTATTTGAGTTGAAAGGCCTGTCTATCTTTTGCTGAACACAGAGCTGTAACAAGAAGCTGCTCTTACAGCAGCCGTATTCCCAGTCAGAGGAGGAACATGGAATGAGCCTCCAACTTCCAGCGTATAGAGACAGGCTTCAATACCGAGCCACGTCTTCTATATTATTATCCATTCTGTATGATGCTCACCGCACACTACATGGGCTGAATATTGGGGGATGTGTGATATACAAAGTACAATATGTATATGTATTATATACAGAGCGGTGTCTGTATTATACGCAGAGCAGTGTATATCTGTATTATACACAGAGCGGTGTGTATCTGTATTATACACAGAGCGGTGTGTATCTGTATTATATACAGAGCGGTGTGTATCTGTATTATATACAGAGCGGTGTGTATCTGTATTATATACAGAGCGGTGTGTATCTGTATTATATACAGAGCGGTGTGTATCTGTATTATATACAGAGCGGTGTGTATCTGTATTATATACAGAGCGGTGTGTATCTGTATTATACACAGAGCGGTGTGTATCTATATTATATACAGAGTGGTGTGTATCTGTATTATACACAGAGTGGTGTGTATCTGTATTATATACAGAGCGGTGTCTGTATTATACGCAGAGCGGTGTATATCTGTATTATACACAGAGCGGTGTGTATCTGTATTATACACAGAGCGGTGTGTATCTGTATTATACATAGAGCGGTGTGTATCTGTATTATATACAGAGTGGTGTGTATCTGTATTATACACAGAGCGGTGTGTATCTGTATTATACACAGAGCGGTGTGTATCTGTATTATACACAGAGCGGTGTGTATCTGTATTATATACGGAGCGGTGTGTATCTGTATTATATACAGAGCGTTGTGTATCTGTATTATACACAGAGCGGTGTGTATCTGTATTATATACGGAGCGGTGTGTATCTGTATTATATACAGAGCGTTGTGTATCTGTATTATACACAGAGTGGTGTGTATCTGTATTATACACAGAGTGGTGTGTATCTGTATTATATACAGAGCGGTGTGTATCTGTATTATATACAGAGCGGTGTGTATCTGTATTATACACAGAGTGGTGTGTATCTGTATTATATACAGAGCGGTGTGTATCTGTATTATATACAGAGTGGTGTGTATCTGTATTATACACAGAGCGGTGTGTATCTGTATTATACACAGAGCGGTGTGTGTATCTGTATTATATACAGAGCGGTGTGTATCTGTATTATACACAGAGCGGTGTGTATCTGTATTATATACAGAGCGGTGTGTATCTGTATTATATACAGAGCGGTGTGTATCTATATTATATACAGAGCGGTGTGTGTATCTGTATTATATACAGAGCGGTGTGTATCTATATTATATACAGAGCGGTGTGTATCTGTATTATATACAGAGTGGTGTGTATCTGTATTATACACAGAGCGGTGTGTTTATCTGTATTATATACAGAGTGGTGTGTATCTGTATTATATACAGAGTGGTGTGTATCTGTATTATACACAGAGTGGTGTGTATCTGTATTATACACAGAGTGGTGTGTATCTGTATTATATACAGAGCGGTGTGTGTATCTGTATTATATACAGAGCGGTGTGTATCTGTATTATACACAGAGTGGTGTGTATCTGTATTATACACAGAGCGGTGTGTATCTGTATTATACACAGAGTGGTGTATATCTGTATTATACACAGAGTGGTGTATATCTGTATTATACACAGAGTGGTGTGTATCTGTATTATACACAGAGTGGTGTGTATCTGTATTATATACAGAGCGGTGTGTGTATCTGTATTATATACAGAGCGGTGTGTATCTGTATTATACACAGAGCGGTGTGTGTATCTGTATTATACACAGAGCGGTGTGTATCTGTATTATACACAGAGCGGTGTGTATCTATATTATACACAGAGCGGTGTGTATCTGTATTATACACAGAGCGGTGTGTATCTGTATTATACACAGAGCGGTGTGTATCTGTATTATACACAGAGCGGTGTGTATCTATATTATACACAGAGCGGTGTGTATCTGTATTATACACAGAGCGGTGTGTATCTATATTATATACAGAGCGGTGTGTATCTGTATTATATACAGAACGGTGTGTATCTGTATTACATACAGAGCGGTGTGTATCTGTATTATATACGGAGCGGTGTGTATCTGTATTATACACAGAGCGGTGTGTATCTGTATTATACACAGAGCGGTGTGTATCTGTATTATATACAGAGCGGTGTGTATCTGTATTATACACACAGCGTATAAAGAGAAACTTTCAGAGCAAAAAGCAATGATTGTGCTACACATTTTATTATTATTATTATTATTATTATACGAGATTTATAGATCACCCTGAACATCGGAGTGAGTAATTCTAGGTCCATTATTCGTGGTTCACTCTAAACTGATAACCTGTAACGCTAGGTTCACACCTTAGTGTTTTTGCATCCCACGCTTGCATGGGCACAGCAGCACATTCAAATGAAAAGGGTGCCCTGCCTGCATTTTCACAAAAAAAAAAGGTGCATACACCTTTTCAAAAAAACAGCCGCAGGGAAATCGCATGTTCAAAAAGATCAGGCAATTTACCTGCGGTTCCCGCGCCCACAAACGTGCTGCAGGCTGAGATGCATGGGGGTACCATTGAGAATGAATGGCAGCCCTGCGTGTCTCCTAAGAGCAGTGTGTTTTCACCGTGGGTGGTTGCGGGTGCAGGAATCATTGCAATTCCCACACCGGCGCGGTTTAGGAGATATTTACCATATGTGCAACATCATCGGCATATGTGCACCAAAGAAACAGCCTGCTCGTGCCGTTTCTTCAGCAGCCGCGCCGTGACCGGGGGCTCCCGCGTGCATACGTGGGAGTGACGTCATCGCGGATCCGGCCAATCACAGCACCGGAGCCCGCAAACCCGGAAGTAACTCCGGGAGACATGTCGCCAGTCACAGCAGTGTGTGGGGCCGCTGCAACAACTTTGATCTAAGGTAAGTATTTCATAATGAGCTAGTATGCGATACATACTAGCTCATTATGCCTTTTTCTTACAGGGTTTTTTTTTCTGGGTTTACAACCACTTTAAATCTTCTGCCCTTGTTGTTTTAACTTTGGATAGTAAAACATTTTTTTTTTCTGCCAGTAAATACCTTATACAGCCCACTTCTTGTTTCTTGCCTGTAAAAAAGCCTAGGCCTATGACTTCATGCACAGCTCTCTCTCTCACTCTGGTTAGAATTTGCCAGGAAGGGAGGGGGGATGAGTCATAAGAGGGCCAATCAGAGCTGCAGAACTGGAGGTGTTTCTCTGTATAAATCCAGGAAGTGAACAGGCAGCAGCTTCAGCTGCCCACAGTTAAAATGGCTGCAGCCAGACTCAGTGGAGGGAGATTTCTGCAGCATATTTGACAAGTACAGAATCACAGTATATATAAAATAATATGCAAAGTGGTTGGAGGGAAGCTTCAGAATGGCAAAGATGTTTTTATTGCAAATTATGTAAGCAGACTGCAGTTCCTCTTTAAATTAACTCTATTGTATTCTTTACTAACCATTTGCCTTTGATAAACGTGCAAAATCATGTAATATAAGAAATTGCAACTATAATGCCCCATACACACGGTCGGACTTTGTTCGGACATTCCGACAACAAAATCCATGGATTTTTTCCGACGGATGTTGGCTCAAACTTGTCTTGCATACACACGGTCACACAAAGTTGTCGGAAAATCCGATCATTCTGAACGCGGTGAAGTAAAACACGTACGCCGGGTCTATAAACGGGGCAGTGGCCAATAGCTTTCATCTCTTTATTTATTCTGAGCATGCGTGGCACTTTGTCCGTTGGATTTGTGTACACACGATCGGAATTTCCGTCAACGGATTTTGTTGTCGGAAAATTTTAAAGCCTGCTCTCAAACTTTGTGTGTTGGAAAATCTGATGGAAAATGTGTGATGGAACCTACACACGGTCGGAATGTCCGACAACAAGGTCCTATCACACATTTTCCGTCGGAAAATCCGACCGTGTGTACAGGGCATAACTATTTAATTCTCCAGGGTCTTTGTTTTCAGAAAATATTTACTCTTTGGGGGGCAGTTGGCTAATCTTCAGGCCTAAAATATGCATTTCGTCATGTGTGAAATAATAGCCCTGGTAGACAAGTGGTTAAACCAGAAATAGTGTATATGGAGGTTTTCGATTTGTGCATGATTTTTTCTTTTGTCTTTTTTTTTTTTCATCCATCTATGTAACAAAAAAGAGAAATCGTATACAGAACATTGGGGATAACTATACATTACAAAAATGAATGCCATTATTATACAAAATTCATAGTCCCATCACAAAAATCCTGTGTAGTTGACATTAAAATAAGACAACGTTGTCTATATCACAATAAAGCCTAAACAACTTACTTTAGGTTCAATAAGTTTTTATTGTTTTCAACATAAATATAAACAGAAGCAAGAACAGGACCAGGTGCCTGACAATAGACATTATGGTCTAATAAATTCGAATTACACAAACAAGAAATATAGTGCATTTTATGTCATACATTTAGGTAACTTGAGGTTGTCAGTGAGGTAAAATTTCAAACGTAGTGCTGACTTTCGTGCTAGTGCAACTTCTATCGGTCTGGGCGCCCCTGTGGGAACCTGCTGCGCCCAGAGACCGAGGAAGTCAATGGGGGTTATTTACGAAAGGCAAATCCACTTTGCACTGCAAATGCACTTGGAAGTGCAGTCACTCTAAATCTGAGGGGTAGATCTGAAATGAGGGGAAACTCTGCTAATTTTATCATCCAATCATGTGCAAGCTAAAATGCAGTTTTTTTATTTTCCTTGCATGTCCCCCTCAGGCCGACAGCGACTTTACTTCCAAGTGCACTTGCAGTACAAAGTGGATTTGTCTTTAGTAAATAACCCGCAATGTGTCTAAACTGAACATTGGGGGTTATCAGAACAATAGTGTTGGCGTACTTTCAAGTTCCATGAGTGATTGAAGTGCTCATATTGGGGAGCTATAAGACATTTGGTTTCGTGGTATGGCTATATATAGCTGAAAACAGATATGTTAGGGAGAGATAGAAGCGATAGTAAAAGGGGGGAAACCAGTTGAGGAGAAGGGAGGTTGTAGGGGTAGAAGGGGGGAGGGGGGTGGAGAGACAGCGAGCCTCATCTTAATGGAGGGTTATCTGTCCAGGGCTTGAGATCATAATTTTGGAGTTAACCTCTCAAGGGGTACTCGCCAATGAGAGTCTTTGCTTCAGTTTATCTGAAGTAGAGTAATGCCTCCAGATACTGCAGATAAAGGAAAATTTTGCATATTTGTCTAGGGATTTGGCTTGCATCTCCTCCATAAGCATAATGTTACTTCAGAAATTTTAGCCAGGAATTGGCAGTTTAATGAAAGCAGTCCCTATATATTCCATATACCATGAACGATCAGGTATCAGGATAAGGTATAATCAAGGTCTTATCAGAAGACAGCTATAGCAGCAATAAAATCCATACAATGCTAGAATAGATGCACTATCACAGAGTTCTGTTGGCTCTGGTGTTTTCCAGCAATTGAAAAAAAGGACAATAGTCCAATTATTTCCGCAATAAAAAACTGCCATAGTTGTGTCCTTGTAAATGTGGCCAGTTGATTGAAGTGTAACAAACCCAGATGCGATGTTCAACAAGTCACAACAGATACATAGAATCAGTTTGAGTTTAGTGCTGTTCACAATAGAAAATTGCCGCAGTACTCTATCTTTAGAGCATGTAGCTAGTTGTACAAATGAAGTGCTAGAGATGTACTAAGACCGATACAGGACTTTAGAGTGGAGGAACTTTCCTTCCTTGCTGGAATAAATGTTGAGTCTTTTTCTATATCTTGATACTGCCCTGAGAAGGGAATTGAGGCAGTTGAACTCATTTTAATTGTACAGTAAACAATAGAAAGAACAAACCGTTTACGTTTTTTTTCTGCAGCTCTTGAATTTAAATCCTACATCAAAATGATTTTGTATTTTCTGGTAGATTTTGTCAAGCAAAGGGTCCCTCCATGGGAGCGGCTTGTGCTCCCACTTATGCTTGCTTACTTTTGGAGTTCTGGCAGGAAAATTATATTTACGCCTACTTAAATACATGAATCATATGGCCTTGTCGTTGAGGTACATAGACGATGTGTTGGTGGTGTAAAGCTATACAGGGACCTAGATGGAGAAGTTCTGGCTTTGAACATCAGTTAATGGAATATTCATCCTACCTTTATGGTGGATAAGAATGTATTTGTTTTTGGACTTGCAGGTCTCCAATAACAATGGTTACTTGTTATAAAAACTTTTAGGAAGCCCACCGCTGGTAATGCACTTCTCAAATTCCACCTCCAATTCCACCTCCAATCGTTCACCTGCTCACCTTCAAAGTATCCTCATTGCTCAATTCCTTTATATTCATAGGGATTGCTCTGACCACAATCGTCAGGGGCAAGTATCTTTGAGATACGGGCTGAGGAGGTTATATCACAGTTTTGAGAGAGTCTATTTCCATGGGATACTTATAGTGAGTAAATATAACCTACAAATCCAGAATGGACAAGATAGCAGTACAGGTTATAACTCAATATGGTGCCCATTAGGAGAGGTTTGGTAACTTTATTGGAGAGACGTGGCATAATTTGCAAGTGGATCCAAGAGCTGCAGACATAGTAGGTTTAAGACCTTCAATGTTAGCATGACAAGCAAAAAAATCTGATCTTTATTTGGTTAGATTTGAATATAGAAAGGAAACTTATACATAAAAAATCTTGCTAAGCTAAAAGGTGATCAGTGTTGTTCAAAACAGGTGTATTATAATAAACAAAAAAATAAACATGTACAATTAAAAAGAAAAGAGTAATAGTTCCAAATTGAGTTGAAAAAAATTTGTGACAAAATGGGATGTGGTAGGATCTTTCCAATCCAAAATGCGTGACACCCAGGTTCACATCCACCATAGACAAAAAGGACTCTTACCAGAACATGTGGACTCTTTGTATGAAAGGAGTCAGGCTATATAGATTAATATATCCTCTGTAAAGGGACCGCCATAGCTTCCCCAATGGTCACCAGAGTCACCCAATCAACATGGGATGTTCCATCAAAGTATACAAAAAAGAACCTGCAGGACCCACATAGTGTAAAACCATATAAACAATTTATTGAATGATATAAGACGAGCCACTCACAATATTAAAAGAACAAGCGCTTGGATTTTAAAAATACCAATCCCGGGGGCCGATCCGACTGTTTCCTGGTTTCAGCGTGCATGGTGACGTCACGAGCCTACGCTCTCCCTACACACACTGAAACCAGAACTCATTTGGGACTATTACATTTTTCTTTTTAATTTGACATGTTTCTTTTTTATTAAGTGTTCTTGCATAGCAAGACCACTTACTGTTATCTCACATATATATTATTATTCTTATTATAGCCAAATTTACCACCCTAACGCCTCCCACAGCTTTTACACTACATAGACAGTAATATACCAAAACGTGAGGATTGTTACCAATTGGTGTACTATTACTTTGTGGAACGTTTCGCCAAATGGTTCAGGATGTCTGCACTCCTGCACATGTACGGGAGTGATGTCATCCCACGCTGGCCAATCAAGATGGTGGAAGATTGGCTATGTAGAAGAAGCCAGGGAAAAGACCATTGGAGCATAGGCAGGCCTGCACTGGACATAGGGCACACTGGGCATTTGTTGATGACCGGACCACACGGCAGGAGTAGTCCAAAAAGGGCTAACAAACCACGATGCTCACCTCCTGCTATGCACCCATGCTTGTCTCCTCTCCCAGCTCTTCCGACCCGTCATCCTATAAGCAGAGCGGGGGGCTGCAGGAGCTGGAGATCTGCACAGAGCGCGGGAGTCTTTTTAGATTAACAAGCATGTTTCTCACCATCAGCTTGTTAATATGATCCAGATTAACATCTGCTTGTGAATATAATCCAGATCTGCAGATCCTCCTTCCCCCTGCCTTGTTGATGGGATAACATGGTCGTTGGGGTGAGAGACCATGGAGAAGACACATGCTGAATCCTGCCTCTGCCCTGCCGAAGATAGGACTGTGCAGGGGAGGCAGAGAGTAAAAGGGGTAAAAGAGGGGAGTGTGATTAGAGAGAAAAGGGGGGCTGAATGTGATTACTAGGGGATCTGTACTGTAAAGGGGACAGTGCAGTCTCCTTTGTATCACAGTGCCCCTTTTACATTACAGTGCGGAGGACCAAATACATAAATCCCACCCCCTTCCCTGGTCCCTGGAAAATTGGCTGCTCAGTCTAAATTGCCCGGGCCTTTTATTTTGTCCCAGTCTGGGCCTGAGCATAGGTGCTTTTATTGCCAGTTAAGCCCCTTTCTGCAGCTTCCCAGAGGCCCTTTAAAAGGGTGGTAAGAACATCCTGATTGCAGGATTACTGTGATTTGCTCTCACAGTGGCACATAAACGGGGGCCCGTTCTGCTGGCTTCCCACCACAGAGACCAAAATCTAATGTTAAGAACTTGGTCAACATGCTTGGGTGCATGTAGTGAGTGTGCTCTCAGTATAGAACCTTGGACTCCCATGGTCGCACAAAGGCGGCGGCTGGGTGTTGAGGCCCACCAAACCCTGCCACCGCATATATGCATTACAGTGGTAGGTAGAGGTTGGGTGCATTATGTATAGCCCCCTTGTATACTGTCTAGTTGTCTACTGTACTAGTTGTACTTACAATGTATTACAAAAAACTGCAATAACTTTACAATTCTTTGAAGACAGTTTTTCTCTTTTTAAAGAGTTTATTTGCTGGTAAAAATAAACCATGTTAGCCATACAGTATCTGAGCCCTGTCTTTCTTGGCTTCCTTTTCCTTTTAAAGATACCTAACGCTGTCAAGGCATGTTATTGGATTACACGGAGAGCGGCGTAAGAATTTGTATTGTACACTAAGCATGTTTCACATTGGTCTATTGCTTTTCCTGGCATTATTTAAGTTTCCAAGTTCTGTAGTCCAGCTACAGTTTATTCACTGTCTCAGGTTCTTAGAAATAAAATGGAATAATAGCATCAGCTGCCAAAACTGCGAACCATGTTGTGCCAGCCACACCATGCCCACCACATCTGGGCAGCAGTACACAGAGCTCCAAATTGCCCAGAAACAGATACTCAGCACCAGATAAGACCTCCATCAGGAAGTGGTTTGAAATGAGTGGAAAAAGGTAGTTCTGAGATGTGTTAATTTATCTGTATGGGGGAACGAAGATTCGGTGCCTAAATGTCCAATAACAACATCTGAGAGAAACAGACCTTCACTGGTGGTCCACCATGTGCTGATTCCCCTCTGCAATTCTCAGCTCATGATTGTGTGCAATTTGCCCTGGAATCCAATACATCTCAAGAACTACTGTACTATATAAAATAGTAGCTGCAATCTGAAAAACTAAAGGGTGTGGAGGCAGTTTTACCCAAAGTGTATCTCAACCAAAAAACAATTGAATATATTGCAGCTAACCGGACCTTGGCTTTAGATGTGGCTACATTAGTTTTCACTTTTCAGGTTAAAAATAATCAGCAAGTGCATAAAATAAAATGAAGATCATGTTAGAAATGCAGATCTTTGTCGCTTCCTGTGAGCTTAAAAAAGGCACAAAGATTTTTTATCTCTATTGTGTAAACGACTAATCCCAAGATCCGTCCTCCATGGAGATGAACAAAGGCAGACGTGCTTGAAGTACATTCTGTGTGACATCCATTGCTGCCCCCATAGATAACAACGCATATACACTGGAAGGGGAAGAAGTGTGATATTTGCAGGATTACAAGTGAAAATAAAGGAAAAAAGCATGAAAAAAACAGAACTGATATAGCTAACACATGTAAGGACTGGTAATCTGCAATGTATTACATATTCGTTTAGGTGCTTATAATATTTATTTTAGGTACTTGTATAGAGCTGTTAATTTACACAGTCCTTTACATCTACTGTATATTGTACATTCACATCAGTCCCTGCCCTCAAGGAGCTTATAATCTAAGGTCCCTAACTCACATTCATACATACACATACCAGGGACAATTTTAGACATGAGCCAAATAACCTGCAAGCATGTCTTTGGAGTGTGGGAGGAAACCGGAGTACCTGGAGAAAACCTATGCAGGCACAGGGAGAACATGCAAACTCCAGGGAGGTAGTGCTATAGTTGGGATTCGAACTGATGCCCCCAGTGCTGCCAGACGGAAGTGCTAACCACCTAGCCACTGTGCTGCCCACCATATACATTAACCACTTGCTTACTGGGCACTTAAACCACCTTCCTGCCCAGACCAATTTTCAGCTTTCAGCGCTGTCACTCTTTGAATGACAATTGCGCGGTCATGTTACAGTTTACCCAAATTATTTTTTTTTCATTTTTTTTCACACAGATAGAGCTTTCTTTTGGTGGTATTTAATTGCTGCTGGGTTTTTTTTTCTTTTTGCTAAATAAAACAAAAAGGGACCGAAATTTTGAAAAACAAAACAAAACAAAACTGTTTCATAGTTTGTTATAAAATTTTGAAAACAGGTAATTTTTCTCCTTCACTGATGAGCGCTGATGAGGCTGCACTGATAGGCACTGATAGGCTACGCTGATGGGCACTGATAAGGCGGCACTAATGGGCACTGATGGGTGGCACTGATGGTTGGCAGTGATGGTTGGCACTGAATTGCACTGATGGGCACTGTAAGGTGACGCTAATAGGCAGCACTGATCTGTGGCACTGATTATTAGACAATGATGGGCATTGATTGGCATCACTGGTGGGCATTGATGGGTGGCACTGTGGGCACTGGTAGGTGGCACTGTGGGCACTGGTAGTTGGCACTGGTGGGTACTGATAGGTGGCACAGTGGGCACTTGCAGGTGACACCGTTGGGCACAGCTGCGGCTTTCTGAGTGAGGGACCGATGTCCCTCTGACAGAAGCTATTTTTCCCCTCACGCTGACAGCTTGAGGAAAAAAAAAATACCGATTACCGAGCTTCTGTTTACATCACATGATCAGCCATCATTGGCTGACAGCTGATCGCGTGGTAAGGGGCCGGGATCAACCCCTTACTTGGATCTGTGATCAGCCGAGACTCATATACTCATGATCAAAGAGCACGCCACACTTGCTCGGAAGGATGCCCATGGACGCCCTCCCGGCAATTAAGGCCCGCACTGCAGCCGTCTTTCGGCTATAGCATAGGCACCAAGTAGATAAGCCCATAAACCAGGGGTATTGCTGAAATTCTAGAAGACCCAGCACACCTTTAAGTAGGGATAGTCTTGGTGGTGGTATGATGTAATACTATGTAAGGTCTCTTTATCAATAACTACATTGTGGGGAAACCGTTACCATTTCCAATAAAGTGTATCTAAACCCTTATTCTTATATCTTATTTGGTCCATTTTGTTATGTAAATATACCAATAAATGTATATTATATCTGTTCAAAATATACCGGTTTGTTAGTCTACATTAGTGTTTTTTTTGTTCAGGCAAAGAACATTTTCAGCCAGTACAGAAAATACAGTACAGTACAAAAAATGTTGCTATTGCTGGAAATGCAATATCCTCATCACCAGCGGCAGCCGGTCCATAAGGGACGCTGTGCCCCCCCCCTCAATTTCCATCCGGGGCCCTGGACTCATAGGTTTCCACAAGTTTTTTTAATTTATTTTTAGAAGCACATGATTACTGAGCCTGGGGTTCTAATTGGCTTCAAAAAGGTTGGGCTCAGGAAAACCCACCCACTTGTGACATTAGCGAATCAATATTCCCTATTCTCTTCTGGCTTCTCCTCCCAGCCAATCAGGACAGGAGGAGGATCTTAAGACTGGATTAGCCGGGAGGAGAAGTTGGGGAAGCCACGACAGTGGTTGGGGTGAGTGTGAAACTGGCGAGGGGTTTGTTTGCCGCCTACCCCAAAAAAATTGAACATTATCCCCCACTGCTCATCACTAATTATAGGATGAACTGAAAGCATAAACAATGCTCTCTTTTTGTGATCTATTAAAGTGTTTGTAAAGGCAGAAGGTTTTTTAACTTAGGTAAGGTAAAAAAAAAACTTCTGCATTCAGCTCCCCCCCCCCCCCCCTTATACTTACCTGAGCCTGATTTCGATCAAGAGATGTGCACAAAAGCTGAGGCTCTCCCGGGTCTCTCGCTCCTGATTGGCTCAGATACAGCAGCAAGAGCCATTGGCGAGGGAGCGGGGGGGAGAGGGGCCAAGCTACGCTCTGCGTGAGCGAGCCCGCACAAGTTCACCCATATAAAGTGGCTTGTTATGGGTGCACTCAGCAGGGGGTGGAGCCAGAAGCACTGGCGGGGGACCCCAGAAGAGGGGGATCGAGGCTGCAGAGCAGGTAAGTATAACTTATTTTAGGAAAAAAAAACAAGGCTTTACAATCACCCCCGCCCCCACGTGCACGTAGATATATTTGAAGTCCAGCCTGATTGGCAACCATGGCTCCATCCACAGATATAGTGGGGAAGTGCGTACCGTATAGCCACCCAGGGACAGGAAGTTTGTTCTTCGCAGGATCAAAGGTTGAAGATAAATGGGAGTAAGGACTGAAAACATAAACAGGGACATCATCAAAGTACAAATAAGCTTGCAGCATATAAACTTTTTGCAACAGCTTTTGAGATGAACCTTTTTTATATTATTAAATGATCCTGTTTTTTATATGGATACCCCACTGCTAAAAATGTATTGAAATCGCTGTTATCTGTAAAAGAAGTACAGTGCCTTGCAAAAGTATTCACCCCCTTGGCATTTTTCGTGTTTTGTTGCCTCACAACCTGGAATTAACATTGTTTAAGGATTTGCATCATTTAATTTACAGAACATGCCCACAACTTTGAAGATTTTTTTTATTTTATTGTGAAGCAAACAACAAATAGGACAAAATAACAGAAAAAGTCAATGTGCATAACTATTCACCCCCCTAAAGTCAATACTTTTGTAGAGCCACCTTTTGCGGCTATCACAGCTCCAAGTCACTTTGGATAAGTCTCTATGAGCTTGCCACATCTTACCACTGGGATTTTTGCCCATTCCTCCTTAAAAAATTGCTCCAGCTCCTTCAAGTTGGATGGTTTGCACTTGTTAACAGCAATCTTTAAGTCTGATCACAGATTTTCTATTGGATTGAGCTCTGGGCTTTGAGTAGGCCATTCCAACACAGTTACATGTTTTCCCTCAGGCGCCTTTCACACGGATGGCTGTTCTGCTGCAGTTAAAAGCATATAATATGTACTGTGAAATTCAAGACTCCAGGCACTGCGATCAGCTGCATTTGTACAGTGCGATTACCTGCGTTTACATGCGGCTGCGTTTAGCTGCATTTAGCTCCGTTTGGAACATTCTTGCCATTTCTGATGTGTTTCCTGTTGCTTTTCTTTCCTTGTTGCCGCTGCTATCCACAGGAGAAATAGTACACTGTGATTACCTGCAGTTATGTGCAGAAAGCTGTGCTAAATTGCTCCTGGAGGCAGTCAATTCTATTTTTTCTATCCGCACCAAACCGCATGTAACTAAATCGCAGCTAAATGCAGTGTGTGAATAGGGCCATAGGAAAGCATTGTGTGCTTTTAGCTGCGGTAGAAAACTAGAAAATCCGCAGCTAAAAGCACGATTCTATCCGTCCGCGTGAAAGGGGCCTTAAACCACTCAAGTGTTGCTTTAGCTGTATGTTTGGGGTCATTGTCCTGCTGGAAGGTGAACCTCCATTCTAGCCTCAAATCACACACAGAGTGATACAGGTTTTGCTCAAGAATATCCCTGTATTTAGCACCATCCATCTTTCCCTCAACTCTGAGAAGAAATATGAGAATATTGTGCTCGCCTGCCAACATCCTAAATAGTATTATAGAGAAAATTGCACCAAAGTGCATAGAGGAGATGCCCCCTTGGACTTTATAGGACAGAAGACGAATAATGGAGAGTAAATATATATAAAAGGCACAAAAGTGCCAACTTTATTAGTGTACAAAAATAGATGTTTAAAAACAAACAGTTCACTCTTAAGGACAATATATCAATGAGTTGATGTAAAATTTAAACATACAGTATGTATCACCCAAAGCTAACAATCCCAGTTGCTGCCTCAATCAAAATTGGGTTCAGTTTAGGATTGGTAGCTGTTACTTACATCCCAACATGTTTAGTAAAATCGCATTGAAACGTATCTTTCCTTCTTCAGGGAGTTTATACAGTAAATTATTCCCTCAACTCTGACCAGTTTCCCAGTCCCGACTGCTGAAAAACATCCCCACAGCATGATGCTGCCACCACCATGTTTCACGGTGGGGATGGTGTTCTTTGAGTGATGTGATGTGTTGGGTTTGCGCCAGACATAGCGTTTTCTTTGATGGCCAAAAAGTTAAATTTTAGTCTCATCAGACCAGAGCACCTTCCTCCAGACATATTGGGAGTCTCCCACATTCCTTTTCTTAAACTCAAAATGTGCCATTTTGTTTTTTGCTGAAAGTAATGTCTTTCTTCTGGCCACTCTGCCATAAAGCCCAACTCTATGGAGTGTACGGCTTATTGTCGTCCTATGTACAGATACTCCAGTCTCTGCTGTGGAACTCTGCAGCTCTTCCAGGGTTACCTTAGGTCTCTGTGCTGTTTCTCTGATTAATGCCCTCCTAATTGCCCTCCTTGCCCGGTCCGTGAGTTTTGGTGTACGGCCGTCTCTTGGCAGGTTTGCTGTTGTGCCATGTTTTTTCCATTTGGTTATGATAGATTTGATGGTGCTCCTAGGGATCATCAAAGATTTGAATATTTATTTATAACCTAACTCTGACTTGTACTTCTCAACAACATTGTCCCCAGTGTTTGGTTAGTGGTGCCTCTTGCTTAGGTGTTGCAGCCTCTGGGGCCTTTCAAAAAGGTGTGTATATGTAATGACAGATCATGTGACACTTAGATTGCACACAGGTGGACATCATTTCACTAATTATGTGACTTCTCAAAGTAATTGGTTGCACCAGAGCTTTTTATGGGCTTCATAACAAAGGGGGTGAATACATACGCACATGCCAATTATCAGTTTTTTATTTCTGAAAAATAGTTTTATGTATATATTTTTCTAATTATACTTCACCAACTTAGACTATTGTTTTCTGATCCATCACATATAATTCAGGTTAAAAAAAACATTGAACTAAAGGCTGTAATGTAACAAAATAGGTAAAAAGCCAAGGGGGTAAATACTTTTGTAACAAAAAAATTGGAGTGCCCCAGGACGACGTCAGGTGTGTGACGAAACGTACATAGGGAGGAGCGACGTGCTGACGTTACCACGTGTACGCAGACCCCTCTAAGCTATGGGCTGCTATCAAGAGTCGACCGGCTCGATTCTTAAAAGCTGTCTTTAAACAACTGAAATGTAAGTGCAATCTTACCCTTCTTTTTTTATATGATAAAATTAGGATTTACACTATGTTAGCCTTCATTGTCTTTTCATGAGGATCTATGGAATGCATTTGTACATGAGGCTTTATATATGGTGATGACGTTGGGAGAATTGGAGCCCTGTATAGAGACCCAGGGCGGGGGAACAAGCCACAAGCGCATTTGATCTCCCGTAATAGGAGATCTCTTACAGCTAGTAAGCGGCAGTGTGTACTTTTCTTGTGGTGTTATGCTTGTGCACCACTGTGGAGGAACATATTGATGCACCATTTTCAGCATATGAACTTTTTTGGCTCTCTTATTTCCATCAAGGACTCAATAGTGTTTTTTTTAAGTAAATGCACCATTTTGCATCACTTTTTGATCACAAGATTGTTCATTTTTTTGTTTCACTCAAATGGCATTTTCACTTTGATTATTATTAATCAACGCAACCTAAACTTTTCGAAGGGTAAATACTTTTGCAAGGCACTGTATTCACCTTTCCCGGTGCTTTAGCTAGCAAACACCACTCCAGTCACTAGATCTGGTCCACTGGGAAACCAACAATATTGCCCTTTACACACGATAGGATTTTCCCACAACAAAATCCATGTTTTTTTCCAACGGATGTGGGCTCAAACTTGACTTGCATACACACGGCCACACAAATCTTGTCGGAAATTCCGAACACCAAGAACGAGGTGACGTACAACGACCTGAGAAAAATGAAGTTCAATAGCCAGTGCGGCTCTTCTGCTTGATTCCGAGCATGCGTGGAACTTTGTGCGTTGGAATTGTGTACTCACGATCGGAATTTACGACAACGGATTTTGTAGTTGCAAAAATTTGAGAACCAGCTCTCAAATTTTGTGTGATGGAAATTCCGATGGAAAATGTCTGATGGAGCCTATACACGGTTGGAATTTCCGACAACAAGCTCCCATAGAACATTTTCCATCGGAAAATCCTATCGTGTGTACGGTGCATTCTAGTAGTGTCCATTCCTTGCAGCCCTCACTGGTCCCCACCTCTGACCTCAAATAACCATTCTCCCTATTGTTAAACCACACCCTGGCCTCCCACAGCATACAAGCTCCAACTTTTATAAAAACTGATGCCACAACAACCCCCTTCGCTAAATTCCACAATGCACTGCAGGGCTTCAGCAACTGATTACCTGTATTGCATGCATTGAATTGTGGGGTGATAGGGGGTGTTCATCAAAGCTGATATTTCTAAAGGTCTGTTTAAGTAATGGCACCTAGAGGCCCTGCTTCAAGAGTTTAGGATGGAAGGAAGAACCAAATGGCACCTTGTTGTTCTTACAGTAGTTTTCCACCTGAATGTTAGGCTTTAATTAGCAGTGTCCACCTTTTGGCCCCTTTCACATGGGCTTTCCAATCAGGTCCGCCTGTCAGTTTTTCAGGTGGACCTGATCGGATGCTCCATTTACACCTATAGGGCAGCAGATGTCAGCGGTGACATGTCCGCTGACACCCACTGCGATCCGATCTGATCCTGTCTGCCAAATCCAGTCGGATGGTGGTCCTATTTTCCATCCATCTGGCGAATGGGAATGGATCGAATGAAAATGGACAGGCGGTCCGTTTTCATCCAATCTCCCCAGAGAGGAGAGCAAGGTTCTGACAGGTCAGTCTCTGTACAGTGAGCGGAGATGGACTTGTCATCCACCTGAACCAACGTGAACGTCACAATGTGAACTTGCATCGCGCATGCGCGCTTTTAAACTAAACGGCGGTGGAGTCTTTTTGCTGTCTGGCGACGGTCTCACTGCTATTGTATACTGGCACTTTACATGCGATCTTGTGCAGTGCATTTGTAATTTTTAAATAAACGTTTTTTGGCTCTCTGCACTATTGGAGTCCCCCTTTTTCTCTTTTATGGCTTATCCTTGCTGGAATACTGGCCACTTGAATTTTCCTGGAACCAATTGTTTTCCCCTGAGTGTCTCCTGCTGCTGTTGAGGAGCTAACATCAAAAGTGATCAGAGGGACATCGGTTGCGGTTCCAACAGGATATCAACGGTGACCTGCTGTGCCTGTTTTGACCCCCCTGAATAAGGGCGGTTGCAGGCTTTCTGGTAAGCCTTCATTTTCTCCAGTGGTGGGCGGCACTATCGATTGGATCATTGGATTGTGATTCTGCACTTCATATTATTTTTTTGGACTATTTTTTCACATTTTTTTCACCACTTACTTGTTATTATTGCTTGGACTATATCTTAAGCTTTTGAGCACATTTTTTTACTGATGAAAGTTTACACACTGGTGGTTCATTATTATTATGGATTGCTTATAGCAGGGGTCCTCAAACTTTTTAAACAGGGGGCCAGTTCACTATCGGTCAGACTGTTAGAGGGCCGGACTATAGTTCGGACGCGCTCCTACCTAGACCAGCTTGTGGCTCATTCTATCTCAACACTCCAAATCAGAAGGTGCGCGCTGCGGGAGCCGATGCGCGTGGATGTGATGTCCGTCGGCCAATGTAAACAGACAGATCCCCATTCTGTCAGGGGAGGATAGACAGATCGCCTGTTCCTAGTGATTAGGAACAGCGATCTGTCTTCTCCCCCAGTCACTACACTGCCCCCACAGTTAGAAACACCTCCCTAGGGAACACTTAACCCCTTGATCGCCCCCTAGTTTTAATCCCTTCCCTGCCAGTGACATTTATACAGTAATCAGTGGCTATTTTTATCTCTGATCGCTGTATAAATGTCAATGGTCCCAAAAAAAGTGTCAAAAGTGTCTGATCTGTCTGCCGCAATGTCACAGTTCTGCTAAAAATTGCTCATCACCGCCATTACTAGTTTAAAAAAAAAAAAAAAAATATATATATATATATATATATATATATATATATATATATATATATATAATAAAAATGCCACAAATCTATGCCCTATTTTGTAGACGTTATAACTTTTGCGCAAACCAATCAATTGCTTTAATATATACAAAAATATGTAGTAGAATATATATCGGCCCAAACTCATTAAGAAATTAGTTTTTTTACATTTTTTTTTTGATATTTATTATAGCAAAAAGTAAAAAATATTGTTTTTTTTTTTTCAAAAAAAAACGCAGATGTGATTAAATACCACCAAAAGAAAGCTCTTTTTGTGGGAAAAAAAGGACCTAAATTTTATTTGGGTACAGCGTCATATGACCGCGCAATTGTCAGTTAAAGCGATGCAGTGCCACATCGCAAAAATTGTCTTGGACATTAAGGGGGAAATCCTTCCGGTCCTTAAGTGGTTATTATATAGAAAAAAATATCTGCGCTAGTGTGTTGTCAAAAGTAAATGCAGCAGCTGTGCACTAAAACCTAAATACCAGGTTAATCAAATATGTATGTCCTAAAAGTGCAGCGCTAAATAAAATTACCATGTATAAAACACCATTAATGACATAGTGTAAAACCTTTGTAGTGAACAGAAAATCCAATCAAAATATTATTCAATCCAAAAATGTCCTTATGCAAAAGTGCAAAATATAATAAATTCATAAAGTGCAAAGTTCATAAATTGATCACTAACGTGCTCCTGTGCAGACAGTTCATGCATTCCAGCGTCCCATACTAGATAGATCTATCCAGACAGGACCGTTTTTAAGGCAGGTCAAAAGGGGCAGCTGCCCTGGGCCCCATCATTGTAGTGAGGCCCAAAGCAGCTGCCTCATACTTGCCAGCTATCCCAGTTTAAATTCCTTTATCCCTTGAAGTTTTAGTCCCGTGCTGTGTCCCGATACCTCAGTGAAAACTTCTGCTGCTGCTGCCCGACTCTGCCCTACTGCCATGTACCTGCAGACCCTGTGTTTACATGTAAATAACCTGCTTTGATATGTGAATAGTGGCGCCATTGATATGTAAATAGTCGTGGACCGCGGCATTCATATGTATATAATTCCCCCTGAGGTCACATCCACCATTACACTACCCATTGGAGAGGTAAAGGAGCATGCTTGAAAGTCCTGCCTACAACTGTGGTCATTAAGCCTAACATTAGCCTGTTCTGCAAAAGTAAGCAAATTGGAGGTGGAACCCTTCTTCAAAATAACATGGTGCCACAGCACCCTGAATTGTGGTGCTGTGATGTGATGTGATGTGAATACGCAGGCAGGCAGTGAGGCGATGATGTGCTGTAACCTTTAGCAACCAATCAGTGAGCAGTAATGCTGTGCACTAACCTCTTGCAACCAATCAGTGAGCAGTAATAATGTGCAGTAACGGCTAACAACCAATTAATGCGTGGTATAGATGTTCAGTAACCTCTAGTAATCAATCAGTGAGCAGTATTGATGTACAGTAATCTCTAGCAACCATTCCACAAGCAGAAGTCATGTGCTGTAACCTCTATAAAATAATAGTGAGCCATAATGTGTGCTGTAACCTCTAGCTGCCAGTCAGTGAGCGGTAATCATTCACTGTAACCTCTGGCATCCAATCGCAATCACTGCCTGATCTGAATCAGTAAACTGATTTTGAGTCTAGCTGCTATTTTTTGTATGTCTCAAAGCATGTGGAGAGCGAAATTGCATGGAAGAAAATGTTTGCCCAGGGTCCAGTCAATTAATGATGGCCCTGTATCCAGACGGTGAGACCTTACTACACCGTGAGGAGTCTGCCTGTTTTTTACCCATTTTAATTCTGAGGATTCATCCATCCATCCCATCTCAGACAGTGAGCTGGATCATCTTCTCACCATAAGGGAATCACAGTGAGGCTGGCGGGGGAACATTTTCAGATTTCCATCTGAGGATCAGAGATCTCAATAAGCGCTGAATGATCTTCCTGACTAAGGAAGATCGCTGGTGATCTGGTAAGCCCTTAAGTGGTTAAAACAATCTTCTTTTTTTTTTTTTTTCACAATTCTCCTTTAAGGGGGTGTGGCAGGGGGTGTGCCCTGTGTCTACATACTTTTGATAGTAGGTTGTCCCTCGTTACCGTCGCAGAAAGTTGTGAGGTATGCACATGTCACAAAAACACTGGCTAGGCACACAGTTAACCCTTTGATCACCCTAGATCAGTGACGGTGCATATTTTTTAGCACTGATCACTGTATCACTGCCACTGGTTCCCGCAAAGTGTCAAAAGTGTCAGTGTCTGATTGTCCGCCGCAATATCACATTCACCCTTTAAGTCGCTGATCGCCATCATTACTAGTATAAAAAAAAAAAAAATCCATAAATATATCCTAGTTTTGTAGACGCTATAACGTTTGCGTAAACCAATCTATATATGCTTATGGGATTTTTTTTTAGCCAAAAATATGTAGCAGAATACATATTGGCCTAAATTTATGAAGAAATCTGTTTTTTTTTAATTATTGTATATGTTTTAGAAAGTAAAAAAAATTTTTTTTCCCAAAACTGTCAGTTTTTTTTTTGTTTTATAGAGCAAAAAATAAATAAATACCATGGTAATCAAAAACCAAAAGAGGTTCTATTTGTGGGAAAAAGACATATATTTTATTTGGGTACAACATTGTATGACCGCGCAATTGTCAGTTAAAGTAACGCAGTGCCATATCGCAAAAAACGGCCTGGTCATGAATGGGGGTAAATCTTCCGGAGGTCAAGTGGTTAAACAGAATTTTAAGTATGTGGCTAGGGTTGCACTTTATTTTCAGCTCCTATTTTTTTTTCTTGACCAAGATATTCCCCTGTACAACATGAGTCAGACGTGAGGGTTCTCTGACTGACAGTAGGGGATTTTATCATTTACCGTCCAAGGCGGACATGCTTCATGAAAGAAAACACTGAGTCCTTATAGTATCACAGTCAGATGAGGTAATGTTACACACTGTACTGTAAATACTGCTGCCCGAGGAACCATTATCCCTGATTAGAACTAGGCTGCATGCATAAAAGAATCATCTATCCCATGTACAAGAAACCTATAGCATAGCTCCCAACTGTCCCTGATTTGGAGCAATGTCCCTCTGTCCCTCATTCCTCCTCATTTGTCCCTCATTTTGGTCTGATCTATATAGATGTATATAAAATGCACTTTTTATCTATCAAAAAGTGTTTTCCAGCACTAAACCTTTTATCTGATTTCTAAATTGCTGCATTTGTAAATTCCAAAATCCAAAATAAAGGAATAGTAGTGGTAAAAAAAAGCACTTGTGGGTTTAACCAATCTTCCTTTTTTGTAAAATTCTCCTTTAAGGGGGCGTAGCAGGGGGTGTGTCCTATGCCTGCATACTTTTGCTGATGGGTGTCCCTTGTTCCCATCTCAAAAAATTGGGTATGCTATAGGTCTTATTGTTGTGTATAAAAATAATGTGAAAAGATTGTTAAAATACTAAACCCAGGACCCTGCATTCACTATATCTGATCTCCCACAGTACACAGAACATAGAAAAGCAATTATTTTGGTAAATATAAACTGCTAAATACCTTTTCTCATCAGCAGTATATAGCAGCCTTGTGACTTCTATCAGTGTCTGGTTAAAGCTTGTAGGAGGAATTTTCATTCTCCTCCTGATTGTCCTATGAGTCTGCATGACCCCTGACCCTCTGTCTGGACAGTGCTGATTGGCCCTGTGCCGATCACATGCACCCTCCCAAGAAAAAAGAAAAAAAAAGCTCTCTACCAATACACACCAAACTGAGCATGTGCAGAGTGCCCCCAAGGCTCTGTTCTATCAGGAGATTGGTTGGGGACTGTGGAAGAAGGGGAGGATCAGAGAACACAGGATTTAGCAGCCTTTTTATGCAATGCAGAGGATACACCCCTTAGGTTCCACAATGAGTATAGCCAGCATGCTTTACTGCATATACAGACTAATTTTACTGTTGTGGGTTTAACACTTTAATGTTTAGGAGCCTCACCACGAATGAAATACTAGTACATTTAAAGTGCATGTAAACCGGATTCATGAAATTTGAGCTGAGCGCATATACATACCTCCCAACATTTTAAGATGGTAATGAGGGGCACCCATCAGCAAAAGTATGCAGGCATAGGACACGCCCCCTGCCACACCCCCTTAAAGGAGAATTGTACAAAAAAACAAGATTGGTTAAACCCACAAGTGCTTTTTTTTATTCCTTTATATTGGCTTTTGGAATTTACAAATGCAGCAATTTAGAAACACTTTTTGATAGATAAAAAGTGCATTTTATATACAGCTATATAGATCAGACCAAAATGAGGAGGAATGAGGGACAGAGGGACATTGCTCCAAATCAGGGACAATTGGGAGCTAAGCATATATCTGCAGTGTTTTGTTATCTCTCTTCAAAGCACAAAGTCTCGTGGCTTCCTCCTGCTCAGTTCTTCTGTTATCAGCATAATAACTTCTAAGAAGTTCTCCGACACAGGAGATAAAATCAGGCTAAATTTTGTGTCAGGGTGGGTGCTATAAATAGATTAGCAGGGAGCTGCTTTACTCACAGGACAGCTCTGAAAGTCTCTGCCTATGTGGAGTGGGGGGGGGGGGGGTGCCTTTCCTCCAATCAGCTGTTTCAGTGTATAGCAAGAATCCACACCCACAGGTAAATCAGGAAGAGAAAATTCTAATGTTGATGATGTGCACTTTCTAAACAGTATATAAAGATGAAGCTCTCAGCAGATATACATATAAAACTTATGTAGGGAGATTTGTTTCATCTCTGTGTATCATCTGAGGCTGGTCACTTCACTGGGTATATGTGACGGTTTACATCCACTTTAAGGCCTCATTTTCTAATGATTGCTTTGTGTATGTGCCACCATTGACCTTCCCACTTAATATCCACTTTGGTATCAACTGGGAAAGGAAACATAGCTCCCAACTGTCCCTGATTTCGAGGGACTGTCCCTGATTTGGAGCAATGTCCCTCTGTCCCTCATTCCTCCTCATTTGTCCCTCATTTTGGTCTGATCTATATAGATGTATATAAAAATGCACTTTTTATTTATCAAAAAGTGTTTTGCAGCGCTAAACCTTTCATCTATTTCTAAATTGCTGCATTTGTAATTTCCAAACATCAAAACAAAGTAATGGTAGTGGTAAAAAAAAGCACTTGTGGGTTTAACCAATCTTGTTTTTTTGTAAAATTCTCCTTTAAGGGGGCGTGGCAAGGGGTGTGTCCTATGCCTGCATACTTTTGCTGATAGGTGTCCCTCATTCCCATCTCAAAAAGTTGGGAGGTGTGAGGAAATCAGCATTAATGTATAGATGATCTGTACATTAAGCAGCAAGGGTGGGGACCTGGACTTCCAAGTAATGAAGCTTTAACCAGATGTGTTTATGGTAATATATTAGGTATACATCCAGTTTATTTGAGAAAAACGACCCACCCTGTGAATCATATACTGTACTTTCCAAAGGATTTGGGATGATAAAACCACACCTGCTTCTGGAAATTTGGAAATACTGATGGGAATATCAGTTTTCACCACCAGCTCCTGAGAAGTCCCAGTGTTGTAATAAGGAAAGCTGCAACCTCAAAATCTCATGGGGATGCCGAAAGTTTGACCTCAAGCTCTGCAGTAAGCCATATGTATGAGCTCCGGGCCGGAGGTTCAGGGGCATTTTGTATACAACATACTATGGATTAAAGATGAACTTGAAAATTTTGGCAATTCTATAAAAAACATACCTGGCTGCAAATTAGAATGAAAATGTATATTATGATATGGGGGGGGGGGTTAGCTGTTGGGGTACATGCGTTTGTACAGCGCGTCTAGAGTTGCCACCTAACCCCTTTAAAACGGAACACGTATTAATTACACAGGTTCTGAGGCAGATTAAGGTGGTAATTAAACTCACCCATCCGCATTAAATTAGCCTCAGAACCTGTGTAATTAATATGTGTTTGGGTTTGAAGGGATGAGGTGACAACTCTAAGCGCGTCCATGTAAGACAAGAACTATAGTTAAAGCGGAACTTTACCCAGAACAACCTGATAAAAATAATGTTCTTTAGCAAGGAACACGCATTCCACGTTAATAATTATTCTACCAAATTAGTGTGTGCTGTAAATTGCCTCCAGTATTGCTCCTGTTTCTTCTTGCTGGTGGCTGCCATTTTTGCCCAAAGCTCTAGCTGTAAATCGTAAAGTGAAACTAAACCCATCGATTTACCAGTTTCAAAAAACTGTTTGATTGGATTATGTCCTCAACCAAACTGTCAAACCATCAAATGGCTGATGTTATAACTGATCACATGTGCAGCATTATGGCAGTTGCAGATCAAACAGAAGCCGTTTCCTTGGCTGTAAAGGATAGAAGGCTTTAATTTCCGCTTTAAAGTGGTGTTCCGGCTGAAATTATACTTTTTAAATAAAAATACCCCTATAATACACAAGCTTAATGTATTCTAGTAAAGTTAGTCTGTAAACTAAGGTCTGTTTTGTTAGTTTATAGCAGTAGTTTGTTATTTTATAAACTTACAGCAGGCCGTGGCCATCTTAAAGTGGAGTTCCACCCACTTTTACAACTCTTTAGCATCCCTCACTAAACTTTGCACTGTAAACGAATTGGATATTTTTTTTATTACTTTTCTCCTACTACTTTCACCTACTGTATATCTGCTGTATTCATTTTTCACTTCCTCCTCCCTGGCCGCGGCCCATCGCATCATTTCCTGTTTGCAATGCCTTCTGGGAAGGGGCGGAAACTTCCTCTGACACTGCCGTTGCTATGGAAACCTGACCTGAAACCTATTACACTGCTTGTGCTGCACTGAGCATGTGCGAGATCTGCAAGGATGAGATCCAGGAAGAAATACAGTCTGGCTTCAGATGCGCACACTTAAGATGGCCACGGCCTGCTGTAAATTTATAAAATAACAAACTACTGCTATAAACTAACAAAACAGACCTTAGTTTACAGACTAACTTTACTAGAATACATTAAGCTTGTGTATTATAGGGGTATTTTTATTTAAAAAGTATAATTTCGGCCGGCACACCACTTTAAGTCTGGGCATCTGAAGCCAGACTGTATTTCTTCCTGGATCTCATCCTTGCAGATCTCGCACATGCTCAGTGCAGCACAAGCAGTGTAATAGGTTTCAGGTCAGGTTTCCATAGCAACGGCAGTGTCAGGAAGTTGCCGCCCCTTCCCAGAAGACATTGCAAACAGGGAATGATGCGATGGGCCGCGGCCAGGGAGGAGGAAGTGAAAAATGAATACAGCAGATATACAGTAAGTGCTGAGAAAAAAAATAAAAAAATATCCAATTCGTTTACAGTGCACAGTTTAGTGAGGAATGCTGAAGAGTTGTAAAAGTGGGTGGAACTCCAGTTTAAGGCTGTCCGCAGATAGGCCTCTACAAACTCAGCAGTGCCTAAAAATTGAGAGCAACTGAGCATGTGCAGAGCAGGCAGGGTGAGACAGTATTACTGGATTTTAAACAGTATAGGCACTTATTTTTAATGTTATACTCTATACCCACAAAAGGGGCCAGTCTGAAGTGATCTAGCAGGACTTAATTTTTTGACTAAAGTTCCACTTTAACCACTTCCCGCCCGGTCTATTGCAAAATCATGGCCGCAGCAGGGATCAGTTATCCTGACTGGGCGTCTTATTGTCGGTTTTTTCTTGTTTACAGCACAAAAAATTAAAACCGCAGAGGTAATCAAATGCCACCAAAAAAAGCTCTATTTGTGGGGAAAAATTAAGATTTTTTTTTTAGAGTATAGCATTCCATGACAGCGCAATTGTCATTTAAAATAATGCAGTGCCATATCGCAACAAAAATGGCCTGGTCAAGGGGGTAAATCTTCTGGAGGTCAAATGGTCAATTATTCATTGTTAACAATCTGTAAATATTTGAATATCCATAGTCTGCAACAGCGACCCCGTCCCTAAATAAAAAAAGTTATCACCTTTACTGCACCTACTTTGTTGTGGCGCCCAGTGGTTCCTCCTGCCAACCTCCAGCTCGCTACTGTGATGTTGGTGGAGGTCGGCGGGAAGAACCACTGAGCGCTGCAGGGGACAGAGTAAGGGCTTGTTCACATTAGACTAAATGCCTAACGCTAAGGCTGGGTTCACACTTATGCGAATTGGATGTGGATTTCTCCGCATCCAGTTTGCATGACAGGAGATTGTGACCGGCTCTCAATGGAGCCGGTTCACACAGCTCCAGGGTGGCCGCGGTCCACATTGACTGTGCGTCTTTTTGGCAGGTGTGAATTCAGGCAGAAGTTCAGACCCGATTTGCACCTGAATTGGAGAACAGGGATGCACCGGACCCCATGATGTGAGCTGAGGTCGCAGCATGTCTGAACCCAGCCTTAACAAACGCTCCTATAGCGTTAGTATGGGTGTTAGACTGGCATTTTACAAGCGTTAATGACAAATTAACCAGTTGCCGACCGCCTAACGCAGATTTACTGCGGCAGAAAGGCACGGGCAGGCAAAATCACGTACCTGGTACGTGATCTGCTTCCCACGTGATCTGCTTCCCCCGCAGCCCGAGGCGGTCAGCTTGTGTCTGGGAGTGATGAGAGGTGAGGGGGAGACCATCCATTCGTGGACCCCCCATCCCCCCTTGCAATCGCTCTCAGCCAATCAGATTCTTCCTCTGCTGCTGTATAGTAAACAGCAGCAGAGGAAATGATGTCATCTCTCCTCGGCTCGGTATTTTCCGTTCCGGCGCCGAGGAGAGAAGACATCCAAGTGAGTGCACAAACACTACACACACAGTAGAACATGCCAGGCATACATTACACCCCCGATCTCCCCCTCGATCACCCCCCGATCACCCCCCCCCCCGTCACACTGACACCAAGCAGTTTTTTTTTTCTGATTACTGCATTGGTGTCAGTTTGTGACAGTTAGTGTGGTAAGGCAGGTAGTGTTAGCCCCCTTTAGGTCTAGGATACCCCCCTAACCCCCCCTAATAAAGTTTTAACCCTTTGATCACCCCCCCGTCGCCAGTGTCACTAAGCGATCATTTTTGTGATCGCTGTATTAGTGTCACTGGTTCGCTGTCAGCGTTTTATAGCGACAGGGACCCCCATATACTACCCAATAAAGGTTTTAACCCCTTGATTGCCCACTAGTTAACCCTTTCACTAGTGATCACCGTATAACTGTTACGGGTGACGCTGGCTAGTTCGTTTATTTTTTATAGTGTCAGGGCACCCGCCGTTTATTACCGAATAAAAGTTTAGCCCCCTAATCGCCCAGCGGTGATATAACTTAGGTTTTAGGGTCTGCGTCGCCCCAGGCAGCGTCAGGTTAGCGCCAGTACCGCTAACACCCACGCACGCAGCATACACTTCCCTTAGTGGTATAGTATCTGAATGGATCAATATCTGATCCAATCAGATCTATACTAGCGTCCCCAGCAGTTTAGGGTTCCCAAAAACGCAGTGTTAGCGGGATCAGCCCAGATACCCGCTAGCACCTGCGTTTTGCCCCTCCGCCCGGCCCGGCCCAGCCCAGCCCACCCAAGTGCAGTATCGATCAATCACTGTCACTTACAAAACAATAAACGCATAACTGCAGCGTTCGCAGAGTCAGGCCTGATCCCTGCGATCGCTAACAGTTTTTTTGGTAGCGTTTTGGTGAACTGGCAAGCACCAGCCCCAGGCAGCGTCAGGTTAGTGCCAGTAGCGCTAACACCCACGCACGCACCGTACACCTCCCTTAGTGGTATAGTATCTGAACTGATCAATATCTGATCCGATCAGATCTATACTAGCGTCCCCAGCAGTTTAGGGTTCCCAAAAACGCAGTGTTAGCGGGATCAGCCCAGATACCTGCTAGCACCTGCGTTTTGCCCCTCCGCCCGGCCCAGCCCAACCAAGTGCAGTATCGATCGATCACTGTCACTTACAAAACACTAAACACACATAACTGCAGCGTTCGCAGAGTCAGGCCTGATCCCTGCGATCGCTAACAGTTTTTCTTGTAGCGTTTTGGTGAACTGGCAAGCACCAGCCCCAGGCAGCGTCAGGTTAGCGCCAGTAGAGATTTCACCCACGCACGCAGCATACACCTCCCTTAGTGGTATAGTACCTGAATGGATCAATATCTGATCCGATCACATCTATACTAGTGTCCCCAGCAGTTTAGGGTTCCCAAAAACGCAGTGTTAGCGGGATCAGCCCAGATACCTGCTAGCACCTGCGTTTTGCCCCTCCGCCCAGCCCAGCCCAGCCCAGCCCACCCAAGTGCAGTATCGATCGATCACTGTCACTTACAAAACACTAAACGCATAACTGCAGCATTCGCAGAGTCAGGCCTGATCCCTGCGATCGCTAACAGTTTTTTTGGTAGCGTTTTGGGGAACTGGCAAGCACCAGCGGCCTAGTACACCCCGGTCGTAGTCAAACCAGCACTGCAGTAACACTTGGTGACGTGGCGAGTCCCATAAGTGCAGTTCAAGCTGGTGAGGTGGCAAGCACAAGTAGTGTCCCGCTGCCACCAAGAAGAAGACAAACACAGGCCCGTCCTGCCCATAATGCCCTTCCTGCTGCATTCGCCAATCCTAATTGGGAACCCACCGCTTCTGCAGCACCCGTACTTCCCCCATTCACATCCCCAACCAAATGCAGTCGGCTGCATGAGAGGCATTTTCTTTATGTCCTCCCGAGTACCCCTACCCAACAAACCCCCCCAAAAAAGATGTGTCTGCAGCAAGTGCAGATATAGGCGTGACACCCGCTATTATTGTCCCTCCTGTCCTGACAATCCTGGTCTTTGCATTGGTGAATGTTTTGAATGCTACCATTCACTAGTTGAGTATTAGCGTAGGGTACAGCATTCCACAGACTAGGCACACTTTCACAGGGTCTCCCAAGATGCCATCGCATTTTGAGAGACCCGAACCTGAAACCGGTTACAGTTATAAAAGTTACAGTTACAAAAAAAAGTGTAAAAAAAAAGAAAAAACACAAAAAAAATATAAAGTATAAAAAAAAAAATTTTTGTCGTTTTATTGTTCTCTCTCTCTCTATTCTCTCTCTATTGTTCTGCTCTTTTTTTACTGTGTTCTATTCTGCAAAGTTTTATTGTTATTATATTTTATCATGTCTGCTTTTCAGGTATGCAATTTTTTATACTTTACCGTTTACTGTGCTTTATTGTTAACCATTTTTTTGTCTTCAGGTACGCCATTCACGACTTTGAGTGGTTATACCAGAATGATGCCTGCAGGTTTAGGTATCATCTTGGTATCATTCTTTTCAGCCAGCGGTCGGCTTTCATGTAAAAGCAATCCTAGCGGCTAATTAGCCTCTAGATTGCTTTTACAAGCAGTAGGAGGGAATGTCCCCCCCCCACCGTCTTCCGTGTTTTTCTCTGGCTCTCCTGTCTCAACAGGGAACCTGAGAATGCAGCCGGTGATTCAGCCAGCTGACCATAGAGCTGATCAGAGACCAGAGTGGCTCCAAACATCTCTATGGCCTAAGAAACCGGAAGCTACGAGCATTTCCTAACTTAGATTTCGCCACATGTAAACAGCGCCATTGGGAAATTGGGAAAGCATTTTATCACACCGATCTTGGTGTGGTCAGATGCTTTGAGGGCAGAGGAGAGATCTAGGGTCTAATAGACCCCAATTTTTTCAAAATAGAGTACCTGTCACTACCTATCATAGGGGATATTTACATTCCCTGAGATAACAATACACATGATTTAAAAAAAAATACAAGGAACAGTTTAAAAATAAGATAAAAAAGCAAAAAAATAATAAAAAAAAAAAAAAAAAAAGCACCCCTGACCCCTAAGGCAAACGCAAGCGTCGGTCTGGCGTCAAATGTAAACAGCAATTGCACCATGCATGTGAGGTATCACCGCGAAGGTCAGATCGAGGGCAGTAATTTTAGCAGTAAACCTCCTCTGTAAATCTAAAGTGGTAACGTGTAAAGGCTTTTAAAGTCTTTTAAAAATGTATTTAGTTTGTCGCCACTGCACAATTTTAAAGCATGTCATGTTTGGTATCCATGTACTGGGCCTAAGATCATCTTTTTTATTTCATCAAACATTTGGGCAATATAGTGTGTTTTAGTGCATTAAAATTTAAAAAAGTGTTTTTTTTCCCCAAAAAATGCGTTTGAAAAATCGCTGCGCAAAAACTGTGTGAAAAAAAAAATGAAACACCCACTATTTTAACCTGTAGGGCATTTGCTTTAAAAAAATATATAATGTTTGGGGGTTCAAAGTAATTTTCTTGCAAAAAAAAAATTTTTTCATGTAAACAAAAAGTGTCAGAAAGGGCTTTGTCTTTGGTTAGAAGAGTGGGTGATGTGTGACATAAGCTTCTAGATGTTGTGCATAAAATGCCAGGACAGTTCAAAACCCCCCCAAATGACCCCATTTTGGAAAGTAGACACCTCAAGCTATTTGCTGAGAGGCATGTTGAGTCCATGGAATATTTTATATTGTGACACAAGTTGCGGGAAAATTACAATTTTTTTTTTTTTTGCACAAAGTTGTCACTAAATGATATATTGCTCAAACATGCCATGGGAATATGTGAAATTACACCCCAAAGTACATTCTGTTGCTTCTCCTGAGTACGGGGATACCACATGTGTGAGACTTTTTGGGAGCCTAGCCGTGTACGGGACCCCGAAAACCAAGCACCGCCTTCAGGCTTTCTAAGGGCGTAAATTTTTGATTTCACTCTTCACTGCCTATCACAGTTTCGGAGGCCATGGAATGCCCAGGTGGCAGAAAACCCCCCCAAATTACCCTATTTTGGAAAATAGACACCCCAAGCTATTTGCTGAGAGGTATAGTGAGTATTTTGCAGACCTCACTTTTTGTCACAAAGTTTTGAAAATTGAAAAAAGAAAAAAAAAGTTTTTCTTGTCTTTCTTCATTTTCAAAAACAAATGAGAGCTGCAAAATACTCACCATGGCTCTCAGCAAATAGCTTGGGGTGTCTACTTTCCAAAATGGGGTCATTGGGGGGGGGGGGGGGTTGTGCCATCTGGGCATTTTATGGCCTTCAAAACTGTGATAGGTAGTGAGGAGTGAAATCAAAAATTTACGCCCTTAGAAATCCTGAAGGCAGTGATTGGTTTTCGGGGCCCCGTACGCGGCTAGGCTCCCAAAAAGTCCCACACATGTGGTATCCCAGTACTCAGGAGCAGCAGCTGAATGTATTTCGGGGTGCAATTCCAGATATGCCCATGGCCTGTGTGAGCAATATATCATTTAATGACAACTGTTTGTAAATTTATTTATTTTTGTGTCATTATTCAATCACTTGGGACAAAAAAAAAATTAATATTCAATGGGCTCAACATGCCTCTCAGCAATTTCCTTGGGGTGTCTACTTTCCAAAATGGGGTCATTTGGGGGGGGGGGTTTGTACTGCTCTGCCATTTTAGCACCTCAAGAAATGACATAGGCAATCATAAACTAAAAGCTGCGTAAATTCCAGAAAATGTACCCTAGTTTGTAGACGCTATAACTTTTGCGCAAACCAATAAATATACGCTTATTGACATTTTTCTTACCAAAGACATGTGGCCGAATACATTTTGGCCTAAATGTATGACTAAAATTGAATTTATTGGATTTTTTTATAACAAAAAGTAGAAAATATCATTTTTTTTCAAAATTTTCGGTCTTTTTCCGTTTATAGCGCAAAAAATAAAAAACGCAGAGGTGATCAAATATCATCAAAAGAAAGCTTTTTTGGGGGGGAAGGGGTGGGATTTATCTGCAATGAAGCAGCCTTTGGAACAGTAGTTCTCAACCCCTCTAGTGCCATGACCCCTAGATAAAATTTCCCAAGTTGTGGGGACCCCTAACAGTAAAATTATTTTCGTAGCGTGGGTTGTCAGCACCCAAGGCAAGACAAGTAATTTGCACCCCTAACCCGCATACATTTAGCGCTTCCCGAGTCCCTTCTACTCGTACAGTATTAAAACCTCTTATGGTACATTTTAGGATGTACCACTCTCTCTCTATCCTAATTTCTTGTTTTTTTCTTACAATCCCTCTCCCTAGCTGTTTTTTTTTTTCCTCCCCCTCTTTTCCTTTCCCTTCCGTGTATTCTCTATTTTTATTCCTTCTCTTACTGCTTGGTGGGGAGTTGGGATGTGTGGCAGTGCTGGCGGGGAGTTAGGATGAGTTCTGATCAGCCAACTTAAGTGCTCTTGATCAAGGTCATCTGCTGATCTGAGAACTGTAGTGGGGACTTTTAATGGGAACTATAATCACTGGTAGTGTTACTCACGGTGTCTCCGATTTCACTGTGTCTCCGACTTTGTGGTGTCTCGTAGCAGTGACACCTATTCCGAAATCAGGAGCTAGGGTCTCCACCAGCCCCTCTCACTTCACATTCCTCACCAGTCAGCTGACCTCTAGTCTCTGCCCCCTCCATGCCGTGAACTGAATGGGTGGCTGCGAAGAGGCTGGATGGGCAGCCAGGTACAGCCCAGCTGGGCAGCCAAAGGCTCCAGGGACAGCCCTGCTGGGCGGCTGCAAAAAAGGCTGGGAGAGCAGTGCGGGCTTCAGGAACAGCCCAGGATTTAGTGACCCCTGGCAAATCATCAATCGACCCCCGAGGGGGTCCCGACCCCCAGGTTGAGAACCACTGCTTTAGAAGCACAGGCAGCAGGAAAGATGAGTATTTATTCCCTTAAAGGATAAGATCACCTTTCATAACATGGTACATGCTACACCCATATTCAGGGTGTGACACGTTACGAACGGACCGCCCCCCGCATCTCCCCGATCCCCGCTGTGACCGCTACCAGGGTTCTCCTTCCTCCTCGCTAGCTGTCACAATGTGGAAAAAAACATGGCCGAGTGGGGCTCCGCTCGGCTGGCCGCATCACTAGCTGACAGCCGCAAAGGCCACTGGACCTTGTAGTTTCCCATGCACAGAGCCCTGTCAATCAGTGACGCGGCCGGGCGAGCAGTGATCTGTTGTTTGCTGGTGCAATGCTTTACAAGCTCCAAAAAAATTAAAAATGCTTATTTTTTCACCTGCAAAAAATGTGCATTTATTTCTTTTTTTTCCCAAAAATGTATCCTTTAAAGCGGAAGTAAACACATCCAAAAACAGTTTCATTTCTGGCACGTGCTGGAAATGTAACACTCCCATTGGTTGTGCTCTCAACCAAACTGTCAAACCATCCAATGGCTGGTGTCATAATTGATCACATGTGCAGCATCATGGCAGTTGTAGATTAAACAGAGGCAAAGATATCAGCTTCCTTGGCTGAAAACGATAGGGTGGTTTACTTACACATTAACCGCTTGCCGACCAGCGCACGCCGATGTACGTCGGCAGAATGGCACTGGCAGGCAAAAGGGCGTACAGGTACGTCCCCTTTAAGAAGCGGTGTTGCGAGCGCGTGACTGCGGGTCCCGCGGACTCGAGGTCCACCGGGTGCCCGCGATTGTGTCACGGAGAGAAAGAACGGGGAGCTGCTTATGTAAACAAAGCATTCCCCGGTCTGCCTAGTGACAGGACAATGATCTACTGCTCTCTGTGATCGAGAGCAGTGATCACTGTCCTGTGTGTTCAAGCCCAGCCCCCTCACAGTTAGAATCACTCCCTAGGACATACTTAACCCCTTCACTGCCCCATAGTGGTTAACCCCTTCACTGTCAGTGTCATTTACACAGTAATCAATGCATTTTTAATCGCACTGATGGCTGTATAAATGACAATGGTCCTAAAAATGTTTCAAAAATGTCCGATGTGTCCGCACATGATGTCGCAGTCCCAATAAAAATCACAGATCACCGCCATTACTAATAAAAAAAATTAAAAATAAAAATGCCATAAAACTATTCCCTATTTTTGTAGACACTATAAATTTTGCGCAAACCAATCAATATATGCTTATTGCGATTTTTTTTATTTTTTTTTTTTACCAAAAATATGTAGAAGAATACACATAAAACACCTAAACTGAGGAAAAAATATTTTTTTTATATATATTTTTGGGGGATATTTATTATAGCAAAAAGTAAAAAATAATGCTTTTTTTTCAAAATAGTCGCTCTTTTTTTGTTTATAGCGCAAAAAATAAAAACCGCAGAGGCAATCAAATACCACCAAAAGAAAGCTCTATTTGTGAGGAAAAAAAGGACATCAATTTTGTTTGGGTACAGCATCGCACGACCGCGCTATTGTCAGTTAAAGTGACGCAGTGCCGAATCGCAAAAAGAAAAACGCTCTGGTCTTTGGGCAGCCAAATGGTCCGGGGCTGAAGTAGTTAAGGCTCGGTTCACATACATTGAATTGGAAGCAGTTTTCACCGCATCCAATTTGCATGACATGCGAGTGTGACCGGCTCTCAATGGAGCTGGTTCACAGATGTCCGGGGCGGCGCATTGCAAATTCCGAAAGGGCTCTGTGTGTTTTTGAGTCCAGTTCAGGTGCAAATCCAGGCAAAAACGTGGATCTGAATTGCACCTGAACCACTAAACGGCAGCGCACTGGACCCCAGACTGGAAACCAAGTCTGCACATACTGTATGTGGCCTAAAGGTAACTTTTATTTAGAACAGGTGGTCTAGTTTTTCCACAAAGGGGCCGCTATGGGGGATAGCTAAGCAGACATCCCAAGTCTCCCGCGAGGTGCGGGAGTCTCCCGCATTTTACACTCACAAGCGCCTTGCGATCTTCCGGGAATGTGCGGTGCGGCGGGAGGGAAAGCTGTGAACCCCGATCTCCTTTGTATAGATTTTTAGCTGACAGCCACTTCACCTCCTTCTCTCCCTCCCACGGCTGTCAGCTAAAAAGCTATACAGGGAGATTCCCAGCTGTTTCCTGTGTGCTCCTCCCCAGCCCCTCAGTATCCTTCCCCCCCTGTTCTCCTCCGGCCCCCGTGTTCTCCTCTGCCGCTCCTGACCTCCTCTGCCCCCCTCGTTCCCCGCAGCCCCTCGCCTCTCCCGCCAGTTGCAGGGGGGGGGACTGTCAGGAATTGGACAGAGTGAGTGAGATCGCTCCTGTGTCCTGTGATAACTGAGCAGAGTAAACTGGGTTACGGGCGCGAAGCACCACCTTCCTGAAATGAGTTTTTGCAGGTTGGGATGTCTGGGGAAGTATGTATCCTGCTCTCTGTATATTGAGGGTAAACATAATTATCACGATTCCTAATGTTCTCTCGTGATTTATATACCTGCACCTTTTATGAGTTACTGAATAGAAGCAAACCTAATAAACGCGTTAGACTCCTATTTTGGATTTTCCGGTGCCTTTCATACTTCTTGCCCTGTGCATTCTCCAGGCTGCTTGGGATCTCTGTTGTCTTGCTGCTCATGGCTCAATGCCCAGGCCAATACCCCAGACTTTTTATTTATGTATTTATTTTTTTAATGCATAGATTAATTTGGCTGTCCTTTTACATCTTCCTACACTTACACTTCAATTCTTTTTTTTGTGTGTGTTGATGTCTACCACCTCTGCTGGGTAGCTATGCCATGAAACGGGTACAGTAAATTATTAATCAAAATGTGAACACCATGGCATCTCTGTAGCTGCCAAGCAGGATGCCCGGTGTGAGTGTAAAAGAGGCAGGGCTTTATATGAGAGATCTTCACAATGTCTCTCAGTTGGTCACAGGATTTTGGCACACTCAGCTGTGCTGCAAATACTTTGCCGAAATATCCAACTCCATTTATCTGCTGCCAAGAAAAGTTAAGAGCTTAAGTTTAAAGAAAAGGTAATTAATGACTTGAATATTTTGCCAAGTTTTTTTTTTTTTTGTATTCATTTTTTTATTTTATTTTGTACAGAAACCATATTCTCTATAGCTAATGATGCAGTTGCACTCACCATTAGCGGAGGCAAACCATGCATGTGTTACTATTAAACAGAATAACACCTGTTTAAAGTTAAAATCAGTTTACTGCATCTAATGTTTTGTATGCCGGCAGAATGACGTAGTGATGGTTTCTTTTGTTGCTCGAAAAACGAAGCCAGTTTTCCCTGGCAACAAGTAACATGCTGAGGAAAAATACAATTTCAATTACCATGCATATGAAAAATATTTCAAGCTGATCTCCCCTAAGTTATGTTCATTACCTGAAGGTGAGGTTAGTCTTCTAATGCGGTGTACACACGAGCGGACTTTCCGACCGGACTGGTCCAACGGACCGAGTTCCGGCGGACAATTCGACCGTGTGTGGGCTTCATCGGACCTGAAGCGGATTTTTTCGGTCGAAAATCTCACCAACTTCAGATTTGGAACATGTTTCAAATCTTTACGTCGGAACTCCGCCGGACCCAGTTCCTATCGAAAAGTCCGCTCATCTGTATGCTAGTCCGACGGACGAAAACCGACGCTAGGGCAACTATTGGCTACTAGCTATGAACTTCCTTATTTTAGTCCGGTCGTACGTCATCGCGTACGAATCCGTCGGACTTTGGTGTGATCGTGTGTAGGCAAGTCTGTTCGTTGGGAAAGTCCGTTGGAAGTCCATCGAAAAGTCAGTCGGACCAGTCCGGTCGAAAAGTCAGCTCGTGTGTACGCGGCATTAGGCCTCATGTACACTGCTGCTGGTAAACAGACGTTTAGGAGCAGTTGGGCATTTTTTTTCACCTGCCCCTGAACTCTCCTCTATGTTGTCTTATCAGTACATGTATACAGGGTCGTTTATAGCCCTTTCTAGGCAGTTGAATTTAGAAGCATTTTTTGGAAAGCAAAAAACTTGTTTAGGACGGATGTTTAGAGGCATTTGAAACGTCAAATGCCTGTAACAGCTTGTAAACGCGGTAACTCGCGTTTAGACGCGTTTCGTTTACAGGCGTTTTTAATGGAGATACATTTTTAGCTAATAGGAACACACGATCTCTCACTCCTGTCAGAACAGAACAGGGAATTGTGTTTTTACACACACTCGTCCCTGTCCTGTCTCTTCTGCTCACGATTGCTCGTGGCCGGCCACGAGAATCGGCACCCCCGCTGTGCAGCTGGTGCGCACGCGCCTGCTATCCCGACCCCACGAGCCGACGTATAGCTACAACGGCTCTCGCAGGGGAGGTCGGGAAGCGGTTACAACATAAATATATGTATTAAGGTAGCTGATCTTTGGAGTCAGTACACCCAAAACTGGTTAATTTTATCTGCGGAACAATAAGCCCCCCAGCCACAACACACCCGCTTGGGGACAATGACCAAACTATCCACAGAGACCTCTATGTCCCCAGTTAACCCCTTGTTAACTGGAATGCACCCAAGGATGCCATACCACAGATGGGTCCCCAACCATTGCCCGAGGACGCCATACCACAGATGGGTCCCCAACCATTAGACTATCCCTGATTTTTTTAGCCGCCTCCAAAGACCACAACCGCCAGGCTGCTGTGACTTCAAACCTTACAGCAACCAAAATACAGGGAGGGTGGGTGGGCAGTTTTCTCTTTGTCCGATGACCACCGACTGAGATATACGTTTCTCTGCTTCTTCCTGTGCTTGTCCAAAGCCCAACCCGAACCCCTTGCTTTCACCATTCAGATTGTATATACCATGCCCACCATGCCTTAACCATTTACCGCCCTGTCTCCCCTCTTCACCCAGTCATGCATGCCCTACACTTTATTTTTTTATTTATTTTTTGCTTCAGGCCCCCCTGGAGAGGTTTCAAACGGTCCCGTGTACATTAAGCCTAAGACTTGGCTAAGACTTGCCTATCCCCAAGTTATATTTCTCTATTTACCTTCTAAAGCCTTGACCTTGAAACTTATTATGCCTCATTTCAGATATACACATTGTTGCTCCTGAAGAGAATATATATAAATACTCCACGAAACGCGTAAAGCCTCTGTACATGCAATGTGTAATACCGATGTAATATAGATATAAGTAATATAGATGAGTTACTGTGACCCATGTACCAATTTGTATAAAATCTTTTATCATGTTATATTAAATGTACTATTTCTTGACCCCGCACTATTTGACTGCGAGCTTCATTTAAAGTCCCGCCTTTTTCCTTTTTTCATATTGACAGGGATGGAGCCATGAGACCCTACCAGGTCTCTGTCTCACTCAAAGTCCCAACTTCTCCCCATTTTCTTGCTAGCACAAATAGGGATGGAAGCGCGCAATTTGTATAGAGTCGGGTTTGACTACAGCAATCGGTATAATTTTATTGCAGTTGGTTTTAACGTGCCATCTAATTCAATCAGTCTGTACAATTTGTTTTACTAATTTTCAACTCTGTCAAAGAATTACATATTTCATAGACTGGTCTATGCTTGTTCTATTAAATAAATCCAACATTTAGTTATCTCCACACCTGCAAAGTTAGTTCCCCTTGATCTGGATCCTTGAGTCATAGGCTCACTTCATGTCCGGGAGCTGCGATGCACACTGCAGGGTCTCCTCCCCTCCCCATGTTTCCTTTGGGAGGGTTGGGATACCACCGCACTGTACATCGACGTCATGCCCTACACACTATGCGTGAGGCATCCTTCTGAGCTCCGTCACACTGTTAGTGTCTTCCATCAGCGGCATACGGGGGGTGGTATTGGCGCCAAACGCCGAGAGACTTGGTCCCTCGGCTACCAGCGCCTCCCCCTCACCTTGCACGCTAGCGTGGCGTTTGGGGGTGATTGACATGCGCGCCCTTATATGTCCCGTTTGGGGTCGGTCTTTCCCACCGGTTGGTCCTCCCTCCTTACATTGCTAGCACATAGCACTTCACTCCATTGCTCCACATCTCTCAGCACTAGGTAAGGCATTTAGGATAATGCATTCACTCATATTTTTTGAATTTTTTTCTCTTCTTTATTTTGGATTTGGTTAGTACACATTATTATTTTTTCTATTTTTGATTCCATGGTTCCCTTTTTCACTGACACTATCACTGATACAGGTCTAATACCCTGTTTTGGTTTTTTTTTGTTTTTGTTTTTTTTCCTCTCACACATCATCTTATCTACCCTAATTTTTTCTAGAAACCCCCTAAGACGTCTTCACCTACCTACACAACTATCCCCAGGGACCACCACCCTTTGGAGTTCTGTCAGGCCCCGGTGCTGTCATATGAGTGTCCTGCGTGCGCCGGATGCCGCCACAGCTCCCGGAAAAGATGCCCCTTGGGAAGTCTCCAGCTCTCATTCTTGCACTTTCACTTCATGGTAGCTGTGAGTATTTTCATAATCAGGGTTTATCCCCTAGTTATATTTCCCTTCTAACAGTGATGGGAGTAAGTCACATATGTGCAAGTCACAAGCAAGTCTCAAGTCTTAACCTTCAAGTCACAAGCAAGTCCCAAGTTACTGTGGCGAAAAGCAAGCAAGTCAAGTTGAGTCCCTGCTAGAAGTCAAGCAAGTCAAGTCAAGTCATTTATTTTGGTCAAGTCACAAATGAAGTCAAAATACTGATCTACCCCGAAGCCGGGACTCGGGGGGGGGGGGGTTTGGGGGGGGCGGCTTTTGCCGAGGCCAAGACACAGCACTGGTGGTGCCAAGTCATTGCAAGTCAAATAGCCCAAGTCAAAGTCAAGTCGCAAGTCATTAGTGACAAGTCAAAGTCAAGTCGAGTCATTTATTTAATTTTGTCAAGCAAGTCGCAAGTCCTCAAACAGGTGACTCGAGTCCCCCACCTCTGCCTTCTAAAGCCTTGACCTTGAAACCTATTATGCTTCATTTCAGATACACACATTGTTGCTCCTGAAGAGTTGATATGAATACTCCACGAAACGCGTAGAGCCTCTGTACATGCAATGTGTAATACCGATGTAATATAGATATATGTAATATAGATGAATTACTGTGACCCATGTACCAATTTGTATAAAATCTTTTATCATGTTATATTAAATGTATAATTTCTTGACCCCTCACTATTTGACTGCGTGCTTCATTTAAAGTCCCGCCTTTTTCCTTTTTTCATCAAGACTTACCTTCTGACCCTTCTCCATTAAAGCTGTACACCTGGGGGGCGTGGCTTGGCAGCAGATGTAGTCAGTCGCACATCTTGTGAGCTCCGCCGAAAATCCGCTCAGTGATCCTGCAAATCTCTGCTGACAGACCGAACCTTGCACCAGACTACCCCCCGGTACACCAGCTACGATCGCCCGCTCACGGAGACATACCAGCATGGCTGCTAAACACCCCAGACGCGGCTCTACGGCCAGCTCCGCTCCAGACCACGAGGCCCAAGATGGCGGCGCGGCATTCAAGTCAGCCGCAGCGAAACACAGGGAGGCCGTGCAGAAGCTTTTCCCTCAGTCTGAAGTATGGGACTTACCAGAAACGAACGGCAATGGAGCGGAGAGCCGAAGCGGTTCGCAATCGGAGGCAGATGACACTGCTCCCCTGGAAGATCCGCACGCTTCTCTGCTGCCCTGGGACACTGTGAGTAACCTACCTATGCCCCATAGATCACACAAGGCCCAAACCGCGAGCTCGCCTGAACAGGAACCCACATTGAGAGATATCTTCTCAGCTGTCACCTCATGTAATCTCTCTATCACGGCACTTGCATCAGAGGTTAAGGGGATGAAGACAGAGATGTCTTTCCTGCGTCAGGACATGCAAAAATTAAGGGATCGGACCTCTGCCATTGAGGGACGTATTAGCACCATAGAAGATGACTGGGCCCCCATGCAAAGGGACTCACATGCTCAACAAATAATGGTAGCTAAACATGCTGCAAAACTCGATGATTTAGAAAACAGGCTACGCAGAAATAATGTCAGAGCTATTGGCATCCCTGAAAAAATGGAAGGCAGGAATCCGGTCGATTTTATTGAAAAATGGCTGCTGGACAAATTTGGGAAGGACTCGTTCTCCCCCATGTTTGCAGTGGAGTGGGCGCATAGGGTTCCATCTAGGCCCTTGCCCCCAGGCAATCCTCCTAGAGCATTTCTTTTCAAAATGCTTCATTACAGAGACAGAGACATAATTCTATCAAAAGCCCGCACTCTGGGAGATGCCCTGGTGATTGAAAACTCCAAAATATCACTGTTTCCAGACTTCTCGGCTGATGTACAAAAGCAGAGGGCCAAGTTCAATGATATTAAAAAGAGACTCCGTTCTCTGGACTTACAATATTCTATGCTTTATCCGGCTCGTCTCCGTGTAGTAGCCAGGGACGAGGTGCATTTTTTTGAGAGGCCTGCGATGGCGGTGCAATGGCTGGACAGAGAGGAAAAATCCTTACGAGAAGATCTAGGCAGAAGACGCAGAAATACCTGAAGATCAATACCCTTCCCTATTCTCTGAGAAAAGGAAAATTTCTTTTAGTAAAGCAATGACGGTGCATTTATTATCCATTCATAATAGTTTCAGTCACAAGATGACAATATTTGCTTCAAGGCGGAGGATACCGCACGAACAATTTACTGATGATAGATAAGTCTATGCAAGTAAATCAAGGCCTGTTGCCTTTTGGCTCTTCAAAGCCGGCTACTGAATTTAGCCCCCCAGTTGCGGGTCCTACGTGGACGCTACAGTTTCTGTTTTATTTTGCTGTTTTCTTTTTGATTTTTGTCCCCAGGGACACAGTTACTTCATTGCTCCTGGTACTGCTTCAACGATTTCTACCTGGCCTGAGGAAGCTACACCAAAGACTGCCTTATCTATATGGTTTTGTTCGACATAATAATGGCGGCTCTCTGGAGCATTCTCTATGTGTCCTATATAACTTACCTTCATTTATTTACGTTTTAATGCGTTATGGCTAAACAGATAATGCTTGCTAGCTGGAATGTTAGGGGCCTGGGAGACAGAGTGAAACGCCTAGCTGTATTGCATATGCTTCAACGCATGGGATCTTCAGTAGTATGTCTTCAAGAGACACACATGTTACCTGCTCAGGAATCCCCATTCTCTACAAAATTATTTACCGTTCAGTTTCACTCTGTCTTCTCTTCCTATGCTAGGGGTGTCAGCATTCTGGTAGGCAAAAATATAAGTTTTACTCATACATTATCGGTTGTTGACCCTCACGGTCGCTATGTTTTTCTGGTATGCTCATTAGATGGGTTACAATGCATTATTGGAAATATATATATACCACCTCCCTTTTCGATAGAGGTCGTTAAGACGTTGGCCTCCTTCCTCTCACAACATCCGGGGATACCGGCAATTATTGTTGAAGATTTTAACAATTATTTAGATGCAGAGCTAGACAAAATGACCACAAAGATCCCTTCGGGTGGGGTGAGAGGAGGACAGACGTCCTTTGCCCGCCTTATTGCGGAACTAGGATTGAGAGATGTATGGAGGATGAGTCATGCGCAGACAAAAAGTTATTCATGTTTTTCTGCTACACATAAAGGTCTATCCAGGATTGATCTCGGTCTGGGTAATGATTTGATGCTCCCATTAGTAACTTCCACAAAATATGAAGTACGAACTGTTTCTGATCATTCTCCCCTATGCATAGAGATTTCCACATCGGGTGTTCTAAAGAGGAACTACTGGAAACTCAACCCTTTTTGGTTGTCATTGTTTCCTACACCCGACCCCTTTTTTGATAACTTAGAATCTTTCATAAAGTTTAACAAACCTTCATCTAGCCCGGGAATTTTTTGGGACACATTAAAAGCATTTCTGAGAGGCCAATTTATTAGATCTATTAACACCATTAAGACCGAGACCAAGAACTGGGAACAAACTGTGTTGAAAGAGGTTAAGAGGACTGAATCTGCCTTTATCGAATCCCCCTCGGAGAGCACCGAGAGGTCTTTTCTTGAGGCGCAGCATATGGCCAACCATCTAATATTAACCACTGCAGAAAAAAAGAGGTTCTTTCTTCAACAAAAATATTTTGAGGAGGGAGAAACCACGGGACATATGCTTGCTATGATGATACGCTCCCAAAGGGGTTCGTCCCACATAGAATCAATCATGAGCCCATCGGGCACTCTGGTTTCCTCCCATACTGAGATACTATCCACGTTCAGAGATTTCTATGCTGATGTGTACTCCACGAAAGTCAATCCTACCCTGTTGGAAATTAATTCTTTTCTAGATCAATGCCAATTACCGCAGCTCCCGCCCCAAGACGTAGCACAGTTGAACGCTCCTCTTGAGGCTGAGGAGCTACTGGAGGCGTTGGCGCTCTCCTCTCCTGGTAAGTCTCCGGGATCGGATGGCTTGCCGGCAGAGGTTTATAAGCGCTATTCTGAAACTCTAATTGCACACCTAAGGGAAGTGTTTGAGGATGCCAAAAAAATAGGAAGTTTACCCCAATCCATGAATGAAGCAATTATTGTTCTTCTCCTTAAACCGGGTAAAGAGGCCCATCTACCTGACTCGTATAGGCCCATATCCTTATTGACAACAGATGTTAAATTGCTGGCAAGGGTGCTGGCCACAAGACTTGCTAAAGTCATACACAAAGTGGTACATAGGGACCAATCTGGGTTTATCCCGTCGAGATCCACAGCCCTCAACATAAGAAGACTTTTTCTTAACCTCCAGATCCCTGTCGACAACCCTGGCAAAAGAGCAATACTTTCATTGGATGCTGCCAAGGCTTTCGACAGTGTCGAATGGCCGTACCTATGGGAAACCTTGAAGCGCTTTGGCTTAGGAGCTAATTTTATTCAATGGGTTAAGCTGCTGTATTCGGCCCCCACAGCTAGGATCCGCGTAAATGGTGATCTTTCAGATTCATTCCCTCTTTTTAGAGGTACGAGGCAGGGGTGCCCACTCTCACCCCTGCTATTCGCATTGGCCCTTGAACCACTGGCAGAGGTGGTAAGATCTTCACAATCTATTGTGGGCTTTGTTAGAGGCCCAATTTCTGATAAGATCTCTCTTTATGCGGACGACACTTTACTTTACCTGGGGGATGTGGAGGCTTCACTTACGAATGTGATGAAGATAATACAACATTTTGGTTCATTGTCGGGATTCTCCATTAATTGGAGTAAATCCGTAATTCTTCCGGTAGATGAGCCAATGGTTGATCTGCCGGCTAGTGCAAGACCGCTTAAAGTGGTTTCCTCATTTAAATATCTAGGAATACATGTGACAGTCAACCCAAAAAAATACTTAGAAGATAATCTACTACCTCTTTTCAAAAAACTTCAAATGACATGCAATACTTGGTGTAAGCTCCCCTTATCAGTAATTGGTAGAATAAATCTAATCAAAATGGTCTGGGGACCTCAGCTTCTATACATCATGCACAACTCTCCACAATGGATACCCCGAAAGTGGTTTAATCTTATTGAGACATTATTTAGATCCCTAATTTGGAGGAAAAAAGTTGCTAGAATAAGTCTTTCCACCTTGCAGTATGGTAAAGATCGGGGTGGAGCGGCGGTTCCCAACCCTAAACTATATTTTTATGCCTCTCAATTGCAACACTTAAGTGGTCTTGGATTGCTAAATGACTCTGACTCGGTTGAAAGCATGCTGCGAACTGGAACATTAAATACATCGGTGCTGGCAGTTTTGGAGGCGGGATTATCACACCTGCCACAAATTGCCCCCACCATAGTTCTTCTTAAAAAATTATGGTCTACGGTCAAATCTAAATTACAAGTTCTGGGCTTCCTAGCAGAGACCCCCCCTATGGAACAATCCGAACCTAGCAGAAGTACATAAACTGGAGGGTTTCCAGTTGTGGAGGAATGCTGGAATTCATAATATTTCTCAATTATTTCACCAAAATATTTTAAAATCTTTTATGGAGTTGCAATCGGAATTTGGGCTTCCCAGACATCAATTTTACCGATATCTTCAGTTACGTCATGCCCTTCAGATTCAAGGCCGGTCAGCTGCTCTTGTACTTGTTACCCATCCCCTAATTAATGACATTTTCTATGGTCAGGAAAAAAAGGGTCTTATATCTCACATTTACTCACATTTGCTTTTTGCTATACAAGACACTGCAAATTTACCATGCAGACGTAGATGGATAGAGGACCTGGGAGAGGTGAGTGAAGATATCTGGGATACATGCCTTCAGACAGGGCCATTAACTTCTGTATCACAAACACATAGACTGTCGCATTTATTCTTGCTACACAGAGCTTATCGTACGCCAATACAACTACATAGATGGGGCAGAAGGGATTCTCCCTTGTGTCCTAAACGGTGTGGAGAAGAGGGGTCACTGATCCATTTGATGTGGCGCTGCCCCAAACTACACCGTTATTGGGGCGATATTACAGATACAATCTCATCAGTATTTCAAATAAGGGTCCCCTTGGATCCTCTGATATGTATTTTGGGAGCAATTGATGAAGAAATATACCCCCCTCCTAATAATATAGCAATAATCAGATTATTATATCTGGCCCGTAAGTTGGTGGCCAGATTCTGGCTATCTGTAAATGTTCCTACCAAAAAACAATGGATAGAACAAGTAAATTATATCCTTATCAGAGAACATCTAACATATCAGCATAGAAATGCATCTCGAAAATTTAATTCTATATGGCAACCTTGGTTGGATTCCCCGGGATTGGCACCCCCACAATTAATTATGCACAGAATATTTCAAGTTTAAGTGTATACAGCTTGCTTGACAGAGGCGGTAATTGGTGTATTTATGATGCTTATCCGGGAGACTAAAACCTATTTGGGCAGACCAGGAGCAAGGTTTATGGTTAGATGACCAGTTTGTCATCTGGTAGCTGTGTTGGGTGGGAGAATTTTTGTTCTCTTACGCAATACGGTTTGTTGTTAAATAAATGTAAAACCTATTTGATGCTACTGCTGTAACAATCTTTATTTTCATTGAATATACATGGTCAAGACAGCATTGAATGTTCTGTGTTCATAACATATATTATGTCATATTTAATGCTCAATTGTCTACTATGTAATTTGTCTTTTGTGGCTCAATAAGGAATTCTCTGATTTAAAAAAAAAAAAAAAAAGCTGTACACCTGCCATACAAATATATCAACTGTATTTGACACTACTCAACTACTTCTATGATTCATAAAACCCTTCTATACTGCATAGCCAGGTGGAGGACAGTAGCCTCTGTTAGAATTGGAAGGACTATAGTGTGGTCACTTCCCTATCTAATGATTAGACAGTAAAAGAGCAGAATGACACTGATGAGGTCTTCTCTGGGCTATTACTTTGTGTAAGCATGTTCACATGCCAACTTTCATCACTGTGTAATAAAGGCTGCTAGTGCTGACGCTTCCTTTCCTAAGATCAGCTCTGCTGTATAGAGGATTATTGGGAAGCCAAATTTGGATACTTACACCAGCTGTATTTAAAAATGTTAATCATTTAAAATAAAATAAAAATATATGATTAAATAGCTTTTTTTAATATCTGCCTTGAGATCAGTATTAAAGGAGGGGGCGGGGTGTGGAGGGCTAGGACAAATTTCAGCTGCAAAAAAAATAAAAATATTTTCATATAACATGGGCTGCTCGTATCTCTGAATCCACAGATCGTTTCAGCATATGTTTTTCACTGAAGATGACCTCTGCATATACTGTGTATTTTCATCATATGCTCAGGATAGATTGCAACGGGTTACCGGTATAGAAAATTCCCCATTTAGCTCTTTAGTAAAATGGAATAGACTCTTCTTTGTTTTTAAAAGTATGCAGGAAAAAAAAATGTTGTAACATATTTGCATTTTCCTAGACTTTCCTAAAGTCATCATTCTTTCAATATGAATATCATGAAAGTGCCTTTATAATAGCTGATTATTTACATATAAATATATTTACATAAAAATTAAAATTATACAAAACATGTATTTACAAACTTGGCATTAAAAAATATTACAATTAACCAAAAACCATTTTAGTGTCCTTTTTAAGAACTGTAAATTGAATCTGAATTACGTGGTGATTACAGGGGTCATTGCTGTGGCTTTCCTTGGCTTTGAGAGGATGGTTGCAACTCTAGTAAGCTCTAAAGCCTCGTACACACGGTACGATTGTTGGCAGGGGATTGACTGTTGACAGACTGCTGTCCTAAAATCTTACCATTAGTACGCTCCTTTTGACAACTGTTGTCCAACTTTCAGCCAACAAATGTTGGGTGGCAGACTATTACATTTTTCGGCGGACAACAGCTTGACATCAGATTTTTTGATGGTCAGTATACAAATCACACAAAAGTCGAATGTACAAACACGCATGCTCGGAATCAGTGCTCACCAAACATGAAATTAGCAGAAGGGGCCCAAAGGGTGGCACTCAAGAGCTGAAATTTCTTGTAGTACGTCATTATGTTTGTGTTTTTGGCACGACAATTTGTGTTACGTTAGTAGGCAAGACAAGATCCTGACACGCCCTTTTGACAAAAATCAGACGCTCAGTTGGTCAACAATCGTACCGTGTGTACGAGGCCTAAGTTTAAACCTGCAGCTTTCATTAAAATATTAACTTGGGGTTCCTGCCAAGAATGTCCTTATCCTAGCACTTTCTGTTTAAGAGTTGACAACTGTGCTCCTGTTTTGTCACCTTGTCAGATGCACCCATGGTTTAAGCAAGCTATAGATAATGCATTTTTTTTTCCTTGAACAACGGGTTGAAGGAAAGAAAATCGATTGATTCCCCCATCAACACAATAAGTGTTGATGGTCATATCCGTCCTGCTATGCTATTGTATTCTGACTGCGGGAGGTTTCCCAGCTGTCAGAACACAATAATTATTGGTGGCGGCTATAGCCTCCAACAGTGATCTCAAGCAAAAAACCCAACAATACAAAAGTTATCCCCGCACTAGTTTAGGTCTCACCAGGTGTAAAGCTGATCTTGCTTTCCAGAGATGAGAGGTTCCAGGTGATCTGTACACTCTGTCTATGATGTCCTGTATCTGATGTGTTCCTGATTTTAAAATAAAGAAACTTGGATTATTACTTCCTGGAGTGCGGCTGTCCAGATCTTCTCGTTTGCAAAAAACCCAACAAGTTGGGTTTTACTGAAGTTGATCCTGCTGAACCGGATGAATTTTGATCTGTCTATGGCCAGCTTAAGACTACAAGTGGCCTTGATGACACTTATTGCATAGGCATGGTCCACCATTGTCACTAGGTAGACAGGAAATGGCTGAAGGATATCTGTAACACTGAGATGAAAAACTGTTTTAAAAAATGTAAAAACAAATTTATGGAAAAAAAATACATAGCAATTGTTTGATACAATAAGGGGTATTTAGGAAATTTGGAGCAGCTGTGCATGGCAGCCTAACAGCTTCTAACTTTAAATTTCAAACATTTAAAGGAGCTGTAAAGTTGTAAAAAAACCTTCTGTCTGTAGCAGCCTCTTCAGCACCCCCCTATTTACTTACCTGAGCTCCATCTCTCTTCTGAGATGTCCACGAGTGTCTTAACCATCCAGGACTCTCCTCCTGATTGGCTGAGACACAACAGCGACGCCATTGGCTCCTGCGGCTGTCAATCAAAGTCAGCTAGCCAATCAGGGGAGAGAGGGAGCAGGGCCAGGTTGAGGCTCCGTGTCTGAAAGGACACAGGGAGCTGTGACTTGGCTCGGGTGCCCCCATAGCAAGCTACTTTCTGTGGGGGCATTTGACAGGAGGGAGGGGCCAGGAAAGCCGAAGAGGGACCCGAAAAGAGGAGGATCTGGGCTGCTCTGTGCAAAACCAACTGCACAGAGGAGGTAAGTATAACATGTTTGTTGTTTTTGTTTTGTTTTTTAAACAAGACTTTACAATCACTTTAACTGAACAAGCTGAAGCTACTAATTAATAGGTTGTCTGGCACAGCTGCTCTAAATGCTATCTTCTTCAGTTTTAATAACTTCCCCCAAGATGCTTTAGCAAAGGAAATGTTTGTTGTTAAGAGATATTTTAACAACTTTGCCTGGCTGTCAATCTGCTATAGGCTGGGTGGGGACTTTGCCATCCTGACAGGACGTCATATGACATCCTTCACATCACGCCGCACATGATGTCCTTAAGATACTGCGCAACACCGATCAAGGTAAAGAGCCGATGACGTAGGCTCTATACCATGTGATCAGCTGTGTCCAATCACAGGTGATCACATGTAAACAAAGGCCAGTTATTGGCATTTCCTTTTTTCAGTGTATGCACTGTCAGTGTATGAGGAAAGGAAAGCCGATACTCAGATTTTCAGTTTCAGGGAACATTTACACTGATAATCAGAGTACTGATCATCAGTGCCCTGATTATCGGTGCGACATATCAGTGCAGCATATCAGTGCCCATCAGTGCAGCATATCAGTGCCCATCAGTGCAGCATATCAGTGCAGCATATCAGTTCTATCAGTGCATAATATCAGTGTCCATCAGTGCAGTATATCAGTGTCCATCAGTGCAGTATATCAGTGAAGAAAAAAAATTAATTCATTGCAAAATTGTATGGCAGAAACAAAAGGAAAATGATTTTTTTTTCCAAAAATGTGTCTTTTTTTGTTTAGCAAAAAAAAATCAAAAATCAAGCAGTGAATAAATACCACCAAAAGGAAGCTCTGTCTCAAAAAAATTTAATTTGGTTACAGTGTTGCATGATGTTTGTTTAAAAAAAGTAAAATTTTATGGAGGCAATAGAGAAGTATATGAGCCCAGCATTGCAGGAGTTATCTCCATATTGCCTGTGAGTGTCTTGCCATGCTGATGGATAGGGGGAGATCCCAGCCAAGTTCAATGGGAGATTGTACCGCAGGAGTCACTCTGTCTCCTGTGACTATGTCTGGGCCATGGGGTGGGGGCTGGGGATAACATCTGGAAGCCATCGTCTCAGTGATTAATTAGAATCTATAACGGGAAAGTTTATCTTCTTTTTCTATTAAAACAACAAGGGCATACAATTTAAAATAAGTTTTTAATGTGAACAGTCTTTTGTTTTTAAATCATGGCCCCCAATCTTTCATCTCTTCCTAACTCAGGTATATATCTCACCTCCTTTCGAATCATGTCCTTTTTATCTCTTTCTGATTAATTCATTTGATCTTCTGAAGAAATTCATTCATGAAAGAAAATTTATGTGGGCTGCTATTGCGGACCTTTTTCTGAAAATACCAGTTGCTTGGCTGTCATGTTGACCCTATTTCGTCAATACTTTGAGTGACTGAAGCAGAGCAAGTATACAGATAAAGAATTCTGACTTTTCTAATTCTGGGTCGGTGACAGCCAGGCAACATACAGAAGACTATTAGTGATGGCAGACCAGATTTCCCTCTACCAGCCTCCACAATTTCCACTCTCCATACATCCACTAAATGGCGCTGGGGAGAACTTACAATAACACTGTTACCCCAGACAAGAAGAACTCTCTCACCCCTCTGTTTCACAGGGAACGGAGTACAGCAGCCAGCAATACTAGGCACAGGGCCAGTATGTCAGCAGCTTTCACCACAGCCATGGTGTCCCGCTCACAGCATCTAGAGGCACCAGAACTCACATGTCTCATCTGGGGAGGAAGATAGTAATATTAAAGAATAGTTCACTCTAGCCCCACCAAGGCAGACTTTGAAGCCCTAGCTTTGATTGCGGAAACTGCCCTCAAAAAGGACATATAAGGTATCCAACACAATGTGATTAAAATTTCTTCCAAAATGGATGTTGTAAAACAAGTTACCTCTGCACTGAAACAAAAAATACTTCAATGGAAACTGTCCCGGACTATCAGGCCACTATTTCTGCCATCCAACATCAGTTAGAGGCTCCAGAGAACCACAATATAACATTGGAATCAAGGCCTTCCAGAGGCCAAAAACACTGAACATTGCTGGGATCCTAAATCAACTTCTGAAAAACACATCTAACACCACTACTGAGCTGGACAGAGTCCATTGCTCATTGGGCTTTATAGTATCAAACGCCTATAGACCATGAGATGTGACCAATGTCACATTGAATTTCTCTGTGCAGCTATTCAAATCTTACTGCAAATCCAACATTCGATGGCTTCTTCTTCAGTTTCTTGTTTCCCAGTATATATGTTGGTCCTGACTTACCCACCTTCGTAATAGAATATTAAGGATCGGTGGATATATGGTATCCTTTTTACACGTCTCTTACAAGAAGTTTTCCAGAGCCACAATATGCTAGCTGCAAATTGTTTGTGTTTGCATGCTGGGCTCTTGGGAGCTCTGGAAAGTGTGACCCAGCCGATACCCTGCATAGGACCTCACTGGCCTACCTTTACGCAGGCTATCCCTCCTTCAGTCTATTATGAATGTTGCTGCTAGACCAATACACCCTACTAACCGATCCATGACTACTGTTCCTCTCTGCCAATCCCTTCACTGGCTTCCCCTACTCCATGGTAAAAAATTCAAAATGCTACCCACAACATACAAAGCCATCCACAGCATCGCCCCCAACTACATCACCAACCTCATCTGCAGATATCACCCAAATCATCATCTCTGCTCTTCTCAAGACCTCCTGCTCTCTAGCTCCCTTGCTACCTCCTCCCATGCTCACCTCCAGAGCCTCTCCCATCCTCCTTGTCCCAGTATGACCAGTCAGCCCCTACCTTTGCCGAAAACTCTCTAGAGTAAACACACCATAAGGTCTGCATTCACAAGTCAAGGAACGGAAGGCAGCATGTAGGAAAGTGTTTCCTTGGGGGCTGTGCTGCACATCAGGTGGAAAGCCCATGCAGCTGTCGTTGGGGCACAAGGAGACAGACTGCACTGCTGGAACACAGACTTCATTGCCAAGATCTACTGGTCTACTTGGTTCTCTTAGCCTTTTGCAGTGCACTACTGCACATCCCAATCCTGGCTTCTGGATAGGGGATCTCCTGACACCCTCCTAATAGGACCCAACCTGACTCCTGGAACGAGATCTCCTGTCTCTTGATAGCTGGCTGAGGCACCTCTGACACCTGGATGAGACCTTCTGTCTCCTGACAATAGAAGCTGTCCCCTGGTAAAATCCAGAGATATATATATGTACCCTCCCTCCCATTCCCCTTTTTTACAACATTTTTCAGCACACTCTCCTCCACAATTATTCATTACTTATCTTGGGTATGGCCCCTTTTCTTGGCTTGCCTACCAACCGATGAAAAGCCAGGCCTCAGGTCTAGTTATGTTGTAAGTCTTGTTGCGTGTTTATGTGATCCACATCTGTCTCAGTCTTAGGACCACGACCATAAATATATTATATTTATTATATCTTATTATATGTACTCACAAAAGTGTACACCCCTCACATTCTTGTAAAAATTATATTATATCTTTTCATGTGACAAAACTGAAGAAATTACACTTTGCTACAGTGTAAAGTAGTGAATGTACAGCTTGTATAACAGTGTAAATTGGCTGTCCCCTCAAAATAACTCAACACACAGACACAGCCATTAATGTCTAAACCTCTGGCAATAAAAGTGAGAACACCCCAACGTTAAAATATCCAAATTGGGCCCAATTAGCCATTTTACGTCCCCGGTGTCATGTGACTCGTTAGTGTTACAGGGTCTCAGGTGTGAATGTAGAGTAGGTGTGTTAAATTTGGTGTTATCGCTCTCACTCTCTCATACTGGTCACTGGAAGTTCAACATGGCACCTCATGGCAAAGAACTCTCTGAGGATCTGAAAAAAAGACTTGTTGCTCTACATAAAGATGGCCTAGGCTATACGAAGATTGCCAAGACCCTGAAACTGAGCTGCAGCACGGTGGCCAAGTCCATACAGCAGTTTAACAGGACAGGCTCTACTCAGAACAGGCCTCTCCATGATCGACCAAAGAAGTTGAGTGCTTGTGCTCAGCGTCATATCCAGAAAGCAAAGGGGTTCTGGGACTTTTAATGAGGTGCATGATAACATGCACCTCCATATCTAAATCAGAAATAAGGGGTTTTTGGGACTTTGAGTGGGGCACAAGACAAGTGGTAGGAGAAATTGTAAAATTGTTTAATTGGCATATAAACAAAGCATACCTCAAAAACATGTGATACATGGTTGAACATGAGTATTTTATTCTATATACAAGGCGATAGCATACAAAAAAGAGGAATTCATATATATACATGCACACATCTGAAATTGCATAGTATCCCATAGAAGTAACTAGTATAAAAAGCCAAATGCTTATTGAGTAATGGATACAAATGGGTTATAGGATACAAATGAATCACAGTTGATGTCAATCTATGTGTTGGAAACATGATGACATTGATAGGCTGGTTACATTTCGTGGCCAGTTGCCACTCATCAAGAGCAAACGCACATCTGAACCAAATATAATCTAATATATATAATCTTATTATTTTGCCCAGATAGTAAGAAAGAAGGTAGGGGCAAGGGAAAACAAGATGTGTATCTCCATGGAATACTTGCATATAAATTGTTCTAAAAAGGAATGCTGCAAGTCAGGATCTGCAAGGAAAGTCTATCCCGGGAGCTGAGGGAATGAACCCAAGGAAGAAGCGAGCGCATCGACACACCCCAGGAGCACCACAAATGTAATAGGCAAGGGTGAAAAAATTCAAATATGTCTGTAAATGATATTGGACCAATATGTATGAATGGTACCAGTATATACATACAGTATTCATGAACTATAAACCAACACCTTTTATTGCCTGAAAAAAGTGAAAAGCGTAGTAGATACAAAGTGAAGGTAATCATATATCACATAAAGAGAAAAGAAAATAAAAAGTAAAAAATTGCATGAAAATCATGCAATACCCCAAAGGGGAAAAGGGGAAAAAAACAAAAAGGTGTGCAGCCTTGGTGATAGAGGAAATAACAGGGATAGTTACCTGGTGACATTGCACAGAGACATGTTCTGAGACATGATCTGCATGTGTGAGGAGAAAAGCCAGAGTGTGAAGGAGACTCCCAGTGGGGGTATAAGTAACACCCGGCACTCCCTGGGCTCCTCCCATAAATAATCATGGAATGGATAAGAAACCAACACCCATTGTTGCCTGGAAAAGTGAAAAGTGTAGTGGATACAAAGTGACAGAAAACATATACCTTGTGTCTTGTGCCTCACTCAAAGTCCCAAAAACCCCTTTCTTAGCGTCACATCCAGAGGTTGTCTTTGGGAAATAGATGTATGAGTGCTGCCAGCATTGCTGCAGAGGTTGAAGGGGTCGGGGATGAACCTGTCAGTGCTCAGACCATATGCCACACACTGCATCAAATTGGTCTCCATGGCTGTTGTCCCAGAAGGGAAGTCTCCTCTAAAGATGATTCACAAGAAAGCCCGCCAACAGTTTTCTGAAGACAAGCAGACTAAGCACATGGATTACTGGAGCCATGTCCTGTGGTCTGATGAGACCAAGATAAACCTATTTGGTTCAGATGGTGTCAAGCGTGCGTGGCAGCAACCAGGTGAGGAGTACAAAGGTAAGTGTGTCTTGCCTACAATCAAGCATGGTGGTGGGAGTATCGTGGTTTGGGGCTGCATGAGTGCTGTACTGTGACATACTGAAGCAGAGCATGATCCCCTCCCTTCGGAGACTGGGCCACAGGGCAGTATTCCAACATGACCCCAAACACACCTCAAAGACTACCCCTGCCTTGCTAAAGAAGCTGCGGGTAAAGGTGATGGACTGGCCAAGCATGTCTTCAGACCTAAACCCTATTGAGCATCTGTGGGACATCCTCAAATGGAAGGTGGAGGAGCGCAAGGTCTCTAACATCCACCAGCTCTGTGATGTCATCATGGAGGAGTGGAAGAGGACTCCAGTGGCAACCTATGAAGCTCTGGTGAACTCTATGCCCAAGAGGGCTAAGGCAGTGCTGGAAAATAATGGTGGCCACACTATTATTTTGACACTTTGGGCCCAATTTAGACATTTTAGACATTTCATTTCATACTCACTGTTGCTGCCAGCAGTTTAGACATTAATGGCTGTGTGTTGAGTTATTTTGAGGGGACAGCAAGTTTACACTGTTGTAGCTGTACACTCACTACTTTACATTGTATCAAAGTGTAATTTGTTCAGTGTTGTCACATGAAAAGATATAATAAAATATTTACAAAAATGTGAGGGGTGTACTCACTTTTGTGAGCTACTGTGTGTGTGTCTGTGTGTGTGATATATTTAGTATACTGTACACCATTTCCTGACGAGGTGGCCACTAAAGAGCAACAAAACGGGTTAATAGTATTTTAACTTGTTTTTATGACCAAAAAATACCAACCTTCCTGAAGAATCCACTTGGAAGCATCTTTTTATCAAATGGGTGCCTCTGCTGACCACACACTGGTTCCTTTTTGGGGCCTTTTGCTTTTTACAAAAATTCTCATGCAATGGTATAAGACTGACTATCCTCCATACCATGAACTCCTCTGTATCAGATTTATTTTGAAGAGGTGGATCTTAGCAAGGCAACATACTGCACATTTTCTATTCTTTGCCCAAACTTTGGCTGTTTTGGGACATTAGGAAACACACAATGCAGAAATTTACTGACAGGCCAATCCCTGCTGATCAGCATTGTTTTTGCTTCACTACTATAACACATACTTTTGAAAGCCTATAAAATCTCTATTTTAATTCAGTCAGCAAATGATGCTTGCTTTTGTATCCCAGAAATATGGAAACACCAAGACCAACCCCCAAATTAGAATTCGATTTAAGCAAATACATGATTAAAAATTAGGATTAAAATCTGGTTCTGAGAGGGAGATGGGCGGAGCCTAACAGAGCAGACATGCATTGTTAGAGCTCTGCACCGCTGAGGAGAGAAGAGAAGGACAAAGCGGAGCCTGCAGGCTCAAAAGGTATCCATTTGAACCTTTTTACCCCAGGGAACAAACTGTGAAAGTTTGGGCAGGAAATATGGTACTGGGAGGAAACCGTGGCAGAAATAAAAATCACCTCACAAAGAGCTCACAGGCACTCACTGCAGCTGAAGCAGCTCCAGTCACCTCACAAGATACAGCATCAGGGAGCTCTCACAGACAGAAAATGTCACAGCAAGACTCTCCATTTGAGTCAGATACAGAACAAATCCTCTCACAAACTTCTCCACAAGCCTCCTCAGCATCCCCAGTAATATTATTACAATTTGAAAAGATGCTTCATAAGGCTTTAAAACAAACCTCAGACCAAATAACAAAAAGCCTAACCAAAGAAATAAGAGAGCTGGGAAACCGCACCGCAGCCTTAGAAATAAAAATGGATGAAATTGAAATTACAACCCAAGTAAATATAACAGAATTGGAACAATTAAAAGAAGAGAATTTAATATTTCAAACTAAGCTCGAAGATTACGAAAATAGAGCCAGACGTTCAAACTTGCGCATAAGGGGAATACCTGAAACCGTGACAGACCTGCAATCTACTATTACTGCTCTATTACAAGAACTAAAGCCAGATATCCCTATTGAACGTTTAGAACTGGACAGAGTACACAGAGCCCTCACAGCCAAAAAGAAAGATGGACCCCCACGTGATATAATCACAAAATTTCATTATTACAGAACGAAAGAACAAATACTAATTGCTGCAAGAGAAAAAAAGGAACTTAATTTTCAAGGACACAATTATCAAATTTTTGCTGACCTATCCCAACTTACTATTACTAAAAGACGATCCATGAAACCCCAACTAATGGAACTGCAACGCCACAACATTATGTATCAATGGGGCTTCCCCTTTTCAGTCAGATTTAACTACCAAGGTACAATTTACAGAAGCAGATCAGCAGATGAACTACAACAAACCCTTTTAAAATTAAATCTGACAGAACCCACAAGCAGCAACTCTCCCACACGCAGAAGAATGACGTCATCTTCACCTTCAGGCAGCACCCAGAAAATTTCAGAACAAAATGGGAATCATCATTCTCACAAAAGAGGCCGTTATGCCACATCATCCATGGACCAAGAAGATTCAATGGACTGACATCCTAATTCCTGATATCTCCTCATTTATTATACTAAGAGATGGTTCTCTTTAAAAAAACCTGTATTTATAACTGAATGTAACTGCATTCTGATAGTCACACACTGTGTGGGATCATGTTACATTCCAGTTATATTTCTTATTACTTCTGATTCATATAGCCTTAGAATATATAAGTGAAATAAGGAAATTTTTGTTCAGTTATATATTATCAGGTAATAACAATAGATTTATTACTTTTTAGGACAAATATGTTCAATAATCCAGAAGTAATGGAAGCTTTTTCTTTCTTTTCCTAACTAGTTCCTAGAATTATGTTTTTGTTTATTCTAATTTGAAGCAATACAACCTCAATTTTATGAGTTAACATATCTAAACAGTTACATATGAATAAAATATGTAATTGTTTACTCTAAAAGGGTTAAAATCCCAAAATAATTCAAACTATCTTCATCAATACCAAAGTTATTAACAGTACCTTTCTAACTGAATTATTTAGCCTAGGGCAAGACTAACCATATACAACCACCCTGGAATAAATAATTTCAACAAAAACTATATTCTGCACTCCAATTAATGAAACATCATTTTGATGTCTTTTGACATAGCACTTCTCTCCTGTAAGCGGAAGATCCGTGTACCCCCATTAGCCCTCCTCATTCTCCCAACCATATTATGTGGGAGTGTGACGAAGGCACTTATTCCCCTGAGAGAGATATTTATTCTCTTTCACGGGTAAATTGTGATTACTTGCAAAAAATAATTTATACAATGTATCAACTAATCTCATATGTTTTTTGTTTACTCTTTACTCCAGAATTCACTGGTTTCTTTTCTATCTATTCATCTCTTCAGTCCACACAATTGATCTGCGCAGTCAGCTCTGCATAACAAAAAGTAAGTCAAAACTATTTGATCTGTTGACATGGCACCACTGAATATACTTTCCCTGAATGTTCAGGGAATAAATGTCCCTCAAAAAAGGACCAAAGCATTCCGTACTTTTCATAACAAGAAGGCTCACATAGTATGCCTCCAAGAAACACACTTCACCAAAGATTCTACTCCAAAATATATTTCTCCTTTTTATCAACAAATTTACACGGCTTCTGCCTGTACCAAGCAAAGGGGAACTCTAATTGCATTTCACCGATCCACACCATTCACCTTATCATCAGAAATTAAAGACCCAGAAGGTAGATACCTGATACTCATGGGTTATATAATGGATACAGCAATCACGGTGATTTCCTACTACGCTCCTAACAAACAACCTACACCATTCCTCTCACATATATTACAAGTGATTAATACACACAAAATAGGAACAGTGATAATGTGTGGGGATTCGAACCAGGTCCTCCTCCCATTTCTAGATAAATCACCTTTTACACCATCCAAAATAACCTCTAGATTACCTTTTTCTCAACTTCTTTCCAAATACAATCTGGTAGATTCGTGGAGAGAAAGTAACCCAATGAAAAAGAAATTCACTTATTTCTCGCACCCTCATCAAACCTTCACCAGAATAGATCATATTTTTCTAACAATAGGAATGATACCAGAAATTATTGCATCAGATATAATTCCGATTCCGTGGTCTGACCATAATGCAGTATACACTACTATAGCCTCAGCCATACCAAAAGCGCATGACCCAACGTGGTACTTACCGGACATAATGCTCAAACACCCACTACATCAGATGGCCATTGAACAAGCTTTAAAGGAATACATATCAATTAATAATACAACAGACATCTCCCCAATAACACTGTGGGAAGCTCATAAGCCTGTCTTGCGTGGTACAATACAAAGACAAATGGCACTATTTAAACGGGAACGCAAAAATCTAGCAAAAAAACTAGAACTCAATTTTAATGCAGCCTACATATCATTTCAAGATAATCCATCTCAGAGTACAAAATCTCATCTGGAAAAATCTAGATTGGAATACGATCTATTTCTCACTGAGTCAGTTGATAAATCCCTCAAACGCTCCAAACACAATTTCTACATGAATACAAACAAACCAGGTACGTATTTGGCTCGGGCATTAAATTCAACTAACAAATCTTTCAAACCAATACGTTTGAAATTATCAAAAAATGTTTACACTTGTAATCCAGTTAAAATAGTCCATAAATTTCACTCACATCTCGCAACTTTATACAAGAAAAACAATGAATTTAATCCTACAGAGGCTGAATCCTTCTTCTCAAAAATAACCTTACCTGAGTTATCTCAGAATCAAAAAAGCAGTTTGGATGAGCCTATAACTATGGATGAAGTTGCTAACGCCATAAAAGACCTAAAACTTAACAAAAGACCAGGCCCAGACAGCTACTCGGCTTTATACTATAAAACATTCTCAGAAATACTCTCTCCCATTCTCACTGAAACTTTTAACAAACTTCTAGATAGACATTCTTTTCGGCAAGAAACACTAATGGCAATTGTTTGTATGATCCCAAAACCCCTTTCTGATGATACTTCCTGTGTGAATTATCGGCCTATTTCTCTGTTAAACCTCGATATTAAATTATTAGCAAAAATAATAGCAAAACGCCTCAATAGCATTATAGGAAAATTAATACATAGAGATCAAGTAGGCTTCATGCCAAATAGACAGGCAGTCGATAATATACGCAGGGCAGTGTTATTGGCACATATTGCTAAAAAACGGAAAATCCCTTTATGTTTTCTATCTCTCGATATTAAGAGGGCATTTGACACAGTATCCTGGCAATATATGCAATATTCATTACAAAAATGGGGTTTTGGACCCCACTTTTTAACATGGATCAAAGCATTATATAATAAACCCAAAGCCTATATAAAATATGCTGGATACAAATCTGAAGCCTTTAATATCGAAAGAGGTACCCGACAGGGTTGCCCATTATCTCCCTTATTATTTGCCCTTATACTCGAACCCATGGCCCAATACATCAGAACAAACCAAACTATAACTGGCATTGAAGTAGGAGGTATTACACACAAATTATGTATATTTGCAGACGATATATTACTTTTTCTATCATCACCACAGGTCTCTGGTCCTCACTTAATACCAGCTCTTGATGAATTTGCAGCCCTATCCAGCCTTATGATTAATCCTAAGAAATGCCTAGTGCTTAATATTTCGCTCACAAACATGGAATTGATCCCGGCTAGGGCTGCACTCCCATTCACATGGGCAGAAAAATCAATCCCATATCTTGGAATTCATTTAACAGCATCTCATTCTGACTTATTCTCAACCAATTATCCTCCTGTATTAAGACAGATCACAAATCTAATAAAACAATGGTCGCAACTTCCTTTATCCTGGATAGGGAAGATTAATGCAATCAAAATGACTATTCTACCCAAATTGCTTTATCTATTCAGAGTCCTCCCTATTCCAATTCCTTCCTATTTTTTGAGAATAGTACAAAAAAGAGCAACTTCGTTTATATGGGGCTCTTCTAAACCACGTATACCTATACACACACTACATCTTCCCAAAAATAAAGGAGGCCTGGGATACCCTAATTTTACTAACTACTACAGAGCAGCACATTTGGCCAGTCTGTCCAAATACCATGCAAAACAGGAAATCCCATTATGGGTATTTATAGAGGCTTCAGAAAATGACCCTCTATTAATATCAAATTTATTATGGCTTGATCCTAAAGACCGCTTTAAAATTCATAATCCCATAACTAAACACTTCTTATCTCTCTGGGATAAACTAAAAACCAAATATCAGTTACAATCTCCACACAATCCTCTCCTTTCTTTTATCAGAAATCCGGCCTTTTATCCGGCATGGATCTACCCAAATTCTTTTAAAGCTTGGACAACATCAGGCATTCAGACACTAAATGACTTCATAGCATCTAAATCATTCCTTTCATTCCCATCGCTTAGAGAAAAATATGATCTACCAAACTCTGAGATATTTAGATATCTCCAAATCAAAAATTTCTATACACCATTCCTAAAGGGAAAAAAAGATCCATTTGCTAAAGGTACAATTTCATCACTTTATAATCAATTATATGGAGTAGCAAATCTTAATAGACCCTCATACGTTCAGAGGTGGGAGGAGGACCTGGGACGAACTTTAGAAGACACGGACTGGTCTAACATATGGCTCACATCTAAGTCATCTTCACCCAACATCTTAGCACTGGAGACAAATTATAAAGTCCTAACTCGCTGGTACCTTGTACCCGCTAGAGTGGCAAAATATTCACCTAATACCTCAGCTCTTTGTTTTCGAGGATGCCCAGAAATAGGCACATATTTACACATATGGTGGACGTGCCCAGTAATCCAAACCTTCTGGAAGGAAGTCTTCGTGATTGCATCTAAAATATTTTAAAAAATAATACAACCAGATCCATATTTAACCTTACTTAATCTAAAACCGGAATGGTTAACACTCTCTCAATTCAAACTTATGATCCAACTAATAACGGCTGCAAAACAAACAGTGGCCAAGGCATGGAAATCTCCTACATTGGTACTAGCAGAAACAATTCACAGAATGAATAATACAATGTCCCATGCTAAGATGGTAGCCATCGATCAAAATCAAATTCCAAAATTTGAAAAACTTTGGCACCCTTGGATAAAACAACAGTTCCTGTCAAACTTCAATGACTCTGTCCTGTTGCCATGGTAACAGATTAAATGACTTACAGAGACACCCATTCTAAGGCTTCAAAGAGAACTAAAAAGAATAATAAACTGACGAGCGGGACAACCTTGTGGACCATACCTCTACCTTTCAACCCTTTTTCTTCTTTCTCTTTCCTTTTCTCCACCTTACGATTAAAGCTCATTATCAGAATTTATTTGACCTATATACACTCTACTTGTAAACAATATGTATAGTAGGCATAAATCATTTAAATACCTACAAAAGTAACTAAGGAAATGATATATATCTTTAATTTAGGTTTACGTGAACCCAATGTTTAATATTTGAAATTTCATGATATTTACCTATATAAACCCTACTGTAAAACAATGAGCTTACTTTATAGATCTTGTAAACTTACTTTATGTATCTTTATAATATTGTATACTCAATAAACTTCTTTTGACAAGGAAAATCTGGTTCTATTGGTTTGAGAACAGAAAAATAGTAACTACCTGAACCCAGCGTTTATAACCCCCTCCATAGTAGAAGCATAGACTTCCACCTTTATCTCCCCTCTCACTCTTTTTTCCCTTTCTCTCTCTCGCTTTGTCCCCATATTATCCAGTCTATCTATCCCCTCTCACCTTCTTTCCACCCACTCATACGTCATCCATACCCTTTCAGTCCTCACATCATGCCCTCAATTCCCACTCCGATGGTCATAGACCAATACCTGTCTGTTCTTCTTCTACTAAAAGGAAAAAAGGCAGAGGTTATAGTGTCTCAGGTGAAATCTTCCACCACTTATCCAACTACGCCTGGATCATATGATATAACTGTCATTATATCAGATGTTGTACATCTGACCAATTTACTATTTGTTGGCTCCACAATGTGTGGAACCTGAACTCTAGTATGGTAATCTGTATGTCAATGTTTAGCTATTTATAAAAAGCGCAAAATGTCTCCTGTAACATCTCAATTAGGTCTGGTAGAGGAAGACACGGCATGGTAATTCAGACAGGGTTTCTGGCAATTGCACAGTTGTGGGCAGCTTAGAATGGGTATGTTAGTTATTTGGCAGACGGCCCAGGCTGGGGGAAAGGGTTAAACATTTTCAGCTCAGTTTCCCAGCTTTTGGTTTTGGGGGGGCCCACCTGTGATATAAATGGGGGAACAGCCAAGATCAAGTGTGAACTGTCAGCTGGGAAATGGAACAGACACACACCCGTGAGCGCAAGTATGGCGCTAAAGATACCGGGCATCACGGACAGCTTCCAAGCCATCGACTATGCCATTACGGACTCTCACCTCATGAAAGTATGGCTGCGCCACTACGCTATTTTAGTTAGGAACAGGGATTCAGGGTTATTCATTTTGTATTGCCATTTAACATTAACTGTTTCTAAGCCTGTTCTGGAGTTATTCAAAGGGGTGCATTTTGATTCTGGTGTATTCCAAAGAACCTGGGTCTGTAATTGCACTTGTGGTATGAAGTAACATCACCACAAAAGGTTAACTCAGCAAAGCAAGAGAGGAGTGTAGTTGCTATGTGTAACCAAGTGAAGAAACAAGCTGCAAGCAACCAGTCGTTAAGCGTAGTACCTGGTAAGGTGTCAGGTCCTCCGGTAGTGGGAGCACGCATGAGGTCCACGTTATGTGCTCCGGGGGCCCCCATTCTTTTACTAGGAGTGAGGTAACAGAGATACGCTGGACTAGTGGAGTGGGCACAGGCACAGCACGTCCTTCTTAATGCAACATACTAGTTAGTGTGTAGTGACAAGGGACAGGTTGCTTTTTAGAGGAACTCTGCACTTTAATACTGCACACAGTAAAGCTCACCTCTAAGTCGAGGAGCTGTCTGTTTGATTCTTCACATGAAAAGCAGGTGGAGCGCAAACCAGCGATTCCTATACAATACATGCCAATCCCTGTCTTCTTTGATGTAAGTGCAATACAATCTTATTTTTAAAATCCATTTTTTGAAATCCTAAACCATGAGAGTGTTTTCAGATCTCTCCAGAAATGTTCAATTGGGTTCAAGTCTGGGCTCTGGCTGGGCCACTCAAGGACATTCACAAAGTTGTTCCGTAGCCATTCCTTTGTTATCTTGGCTGTGTTTAGGGTCGTTGTCCTGTTGGAAGATGAACCTTTGCCCCAGTCTGAACTCCAGAGTGCTCTGGAGTAGGTTTTCATCCAGGATGTCTCTGTACATTGCTGCATTCATCTTTCCCTCAATCCTGACTAGTCTGCCAGTTCCTGCCATTAAAAAACATCCTGCCACCACCATGCTTCACTGTAGGGATGGTATTGTCCAGGTGATTAGCGATGCCTGGTTTCCTCCAGACATGACGTTTGCCATCAAGGCCAAAGAGTTCAACTGTTGTTTCATCAGGCCAGAGAATTTTGTTTCTCATGGTCTGAGAGTCCTTCAGGTGCCTTTTGGGAAACTCCAGGCGGGCTGTCATGTGCCTTTTTACTGAGAAGTGGCTTCTGTCTGGCCATTCTATCATACAGACCTGATTGGTGGAGTGCTGCAGAAATGATTGTTACTCTGGAAGTAGAGCTGCACGGTTTTGGCTAAAATCACAATTTTTTTTTGCTTAGAATAAAGATTACGATTCTCGCAGTGTAACATCATTTTTCACATTATACAAAAAAAAATTGGGCTAACTTTACTGTTACTTTTTTTTAATTCATTAAAGTGTATTTTTCTTTAAAAAATTGCGTTTAAAAGACTGCTGTGCAAATACGGTGTGACATAAAATATTGCAACAACCACCATTTTATTCTTTAAGGTCTCTTCTAAAAAAAGTGTTCCAAAAGTGTTCCAAGTAATTTTCTAGCAGAAAATAATGATTTTTACTTGTAAGCAACAAATGTCAGAAAAGGTTTGGTCTTTAAATGGTTAAACCTCCCTCATTTACACGCCAGAGTTCTTTCCTTTGATGAAAGAACGAAGATACTTTCTGCTTATTCTGTGTTGTGAAAAAAAACTTGGCAGGCTGCCTGGATTTTTTTTTCCCAGCTGTGAGAACTCTCTGCACTTGTTAGAAAGAATCGTGACATGCTGTTTTGAAGATCGGGAAGGGAAAAAGATGGTGATTTTGAATCTTAACGATTAATCGTGCAGCTCTATCTGGAAGGTTCTCCTCTCTCCACAAAGAAACACTGGAGCACTGTCAGAGTGACCATCGAGTTCTTGGTCACATCCCTAAGGCCCTTCTCCCTCGATCACTCAGTTTGGCTGGGCGGCCCAATCTAGCAAGCGTCCTGGTGGTTCCAAACTTCTTCATTTAAGGATGATGGAGGCCACTGTGCTCATTGGGGCCTTCAATGCTGCAGAAACTTTTCTGTACCCTTCCCCAGATCTGTGCCCCGATACAATCCTGTCTTGGAGGTCTACAGACAATTCCTTGGACTGCATGGCTTGGTTTGTGCTCTGACATGCACTGTTAACTGTGGGACCTTATATAGGTGTGTACCTTTCCAAATCATGTCCAATCAACTGACTTTACCACAGGTGGACTCCAATAAGTTGTAGAAATATCTCAAGGATGATCAGGGAAAACAGGATGCACCTGAGCTCAGTTTTGGCTGTCATGGCAAAGGCTGTGAATAATTATGTACATGGAATTGTTTCATTTTTTATTTTTAATAAATTTGCAAAGATTTCAAACAAACTTCTTTCACATTGTCATTATGGGGTATTGTTTGTAGAAGTTTGAGGAAAATAATGAATTTAATCAATTGGAAAAAGTGAAACGCTGTGGATACTTTCAGGAATGCACTGTATGGACTTCCAAATTTTTATTTACTTTTTATAATTTAAATGAAGATGTATTTATTTGTTTATTTACTATGGTGATGTGTAATTTATAATATATAATTGCGGTTCCGTTTGTTTCTTTTCATGTTTTAGGTGTTTTTACACTTTACAACACGCAGCTCTTTATTGTAGTTTATTTGTTTTTGGTGATTGATTCATTGACTTTTAATTTGTGCGGGTTTGGAATCTATTGGTTCCTATATTTTCTTTGATTCTTCACATGACCGCAGTCCCCGCCTGGTCCAGGGTATTGATGAGCGCTCTCCCCGCGAGAGTTACCCCATGGGCGCAGTAGACTCCGCCTACAACATGGCATATTCGAAAGGAGCCTGCTGATTGAAAGAGAGAGCACATCAGGGAACTGCTGTTTCTTTGTTATATAAAATAGCTCAATTCTAGTGGGGAATTGGAGACATTGCCCACATCTAGGGGCAGACTGACAACTCATGGGGCCCCCGGGCAATAGGAGATTATGGGCCCCCCAGGCAATAGGAGATTATAGGGCCCCCGGGCAATAGGAGATTATGGGGCCCCCAAGCAATAGATTATGGGGCCACACAGTATACACACACACACATACAGTACACACACACAGACACACAATATACACACACAGTATACACACACTGAAAAGGTACTGGAGAGGCGGGGCAGCTATAATCTTGGGATTTTAAAAAAAAAAGATTTTTACATACTGTTCCTGGTTTTATTAAGGCTGGCAAACCTGATGGGGCCCCTTAGTTGCATGGGGCCCTCGGGCAGTGCCCAAGTGCCCGAATGGTCAGTCTGCCCCTGCCCACATCCCTAATAAAGCATAGAAACAGCAAAAAAGGAACCCTCTGGCGGGACTTTGAAAGGCAATGACTCCAAAAATTGTGTACATAGACAATGAATATAAGAATTATTATGAGTTCATGTCCCTCCCCAAGAGATGGACAGGAAGTCGATCTATATTTTGCAGCAGGTGCATTGTATCCCGTATGTAGCTGGGCAGATTAAGTACATGTGGGTAGAGGTATCCGTCAACAAATCTACTTAAATTCTCCGTGAGTGAGCCGTTCCCTGAGATAATTGGTCTACCTGTCGGGTGTTGAAGACTTTTATGGATTTTGGGCAACAAGTAGAACGTTGGAGTACGTGGGAAAATTGTACGTATGAATTCCCAATCGCTTTTGGGTATCGCATTGTTGGCATATGATCTTCAATCAATTGGTAAAATTCTTTTTGAAAGCTGGCAATTTTGGTACTCGAAATACGACAATACCACTCTTATTTTTGAGAATTTTTTCACACATATCAATATATTTTTGATTGTCTATAATCACGATGTTCCCCTTTTGTCGGAGGGTTTCACTGTGATTGTGGGATTTGATGCCAGCGATTGAAGAGCATTGCATTCACCAATGGAAAGATTATTGGGACTCCCACGTTTTACTTTTAATCTTTTGATCTCATCGCATGTTAGTTTGATAAAGGCCACGACATTAGGATTGACATTGAGTGCTGGAAATGTATCTGATTTTTTTCTTATTAAGGGGTCTTGTGGGGTGCATGTTTATTTTAGGTTGATCCAAAAACTAGAGCAAAAGCTCCAAGTCAATTTGATCAATTAAATCAGGGGGATCATTTTCCTCCAGTTTTTAACCACTTGCCGACCGCCACATGTACATATGCGTTGGCAGAATGGCACGGCTGGGCGAATGGGCGTACCTGTACGTCCCTTTGAATTTGCCGCTGTGTGGTTGCGTGCATGCCGCCAGCCGCGATCTCCGTGAGTAAAATCGTGGGTCTGCGGATTTGATGTCCGCGAGGATACCCATGATCGTCTCACGGAGAGGAAGAACGGGGAGATGCTAATGTAAATGAGCATTTCCCCATTCTGCCTAGAGACACTGTCACTGATCATAGCTCCCTGTGATCGGGAGCTATGATCAGTGACGTTTCACTCGTAGCCACGCCCCCTAACAGAATCACTCCCTAGGACACACTTAACCCCTTCCTAGCCAGCTAGTGGTTAACCCCTTCATTTCCAGTGTAATTTTTACAGTAATCGGTGCAATTTTATAGCACTGATCGCTGTAAAAAAAAATGATAATGGTCCCAAAAATGTCTAAATTTTCCGGTGTCTGCCATAATGTCGCAGTCACAATAAAAATCGCAGATCGCCGTCATTACTAGTAAAAATTAAAATTATTAATAAAAATGCCATAAAACTATCCCCTATTTTGTAGACGCTATAACTTTTGCACAAACCAATCAATAAACGCGTATTGCGATTTTTTTTTTTTTTTACCAAAAATATGTAGAAGAATACGTATCGGCCTAAACTGAGGAAAAAATTGTTTTTTTTATATATTTTGTGGGGATATTTATTATAGCAAAAAGTAAAAAATAATGCTTTTTTTTTCAAAATTGTCGCTCTATTTTTGTTTATAGCGCAAAAAATAAAAACTGCAGAGGAGATCAAATACCACCAAAAGTAGGCTCTATTTGTGGGGAAAAAAAGAACATCAATTTTGTTTGGGACCGCGCAATTGTCCGTTATAGCGGCGCAGTGCCATATCGCTAAAAGTGCTCTGGTCTTTGGCCAGCCAAATGGTCCGGGGCTTAAGTTAATGAAGAAACTATCTGTTTTCTAAACAGCTACATATATATACATATTTTGTACTCATTGTATTTTTTGAACTGTGGATATCATAAACTTTTATACCACTTTCTCCTGACGAAGAGAACGTATAATCTTGAAACGCGTAGCGTTTCACTCTGTGTATTTGCACAAGAGTGATGTAAATTAAGTGGTTCTCTATAATTTCATGTGGATTTATACTATTGTACTTGTTAAATTTGTGATACAAACTCCTTACATATCTATGTTTTTCGAATTTGTACTATTAAACTCATATTAGTTCTTATATTCATTGTCTATATACACAATTTTTGGAGTCATTGCCTTTCAAAGTCCCGCCAGAGGGTTCCTTTTTATTGCTGTTTCTCTCGTTCTTCACTATTTAATCACAGCTTTGACTGAGATGTGGTGTTTTGACTGCAGTGGAGAAAGGCAAATAATTATAGCCTGGGTGTGATATCTGGCAGGAGTGTCTGGATTAGCAAACCATCAGAACAGAATTGCAAATCTTGTGGCAGGTTCACACAGATGTATTTCAATTGTGCATTTCGCACTTAGGCTTACTCAGCACTGTAGACGTGCTTTTCTGATTCTGCCAGCTTCTTAAATAGAAGTGAATATGGTGTGTGTGTTCATTTTTCATTGGGCTGAAGCTGTACCAGCAACGTGTTACCATAAGTAAGTCATGTCTTCAGAATTTCTGTAGGAAGGTACAAGGTACTCAAGGCTGTTGTTGCAGTACTCTGATGGATTTATATTGTTTGACAGCTTTTGGGATGCTGCACCATACATAATAAAACAATGCCTGATGATGACCGTTTCTTGGATGGATAATACATTCTATTAACTGTTAGGAGTAGACAGGTTGTTTTGATAGTGTTGTGGACTTTACAGAATCATATGGTAAAGAGTGGATTATGTGCATGGTTTATAAAATCAATTTGTTATCATAAATGGCATTTTCATACGTAATACATTTTACGTATTTATTATGCTTAAAATAAATCTGCAAGAAAAGAAATTTAAGGGCTTCCATTGCTGACCACCTTCTAAAATGCTTGTTTTGCTATCAGACAAGCTTTTGATTTAATACTATCACAGACCTGAAACAAATGTATATAGAACAGGACTAGTGCAGAAAACTTAGACGTTTTTGAATACTTGTGTGGACCAATGACTTAAAGGGTAACTCCACTTTCGTGGGGGCAAAAAAAATAGCAAATAAAGAAAAAAATAATATAGCGTATACAATTGTGACACAAGTCCTAGTGTAATTTGAATGTTATAAAAAAATTACCTTTCCTTTTTCAATTTGCAGCAGCTGTAATTTTCTGAAAATGCAATATGGCTACCTGGAGTTGCTTGTGTGATTGGCTCACCAATTTTCCCAGAAGTCTGAAAAAAGGGGGGGGGGGCATAGGGCTCATCCAATTTAGGACGGGTCTGATAGGGTTAAAGAAATTGGCCAAAGAATTAGCCTCACCCGATACAAAGATCCGCTTGCACCGTCAGCCTGAGGTGTATAATAAACTAATAGAAAACCTCTAGGGGTGGTTATCCTCTGAATTTAATTGTCAGCATATAAAAAATTGGGAAAACCCAGAGAATTTCTTCAAGGAGGACAAGCCGGTGAAATACTAAATATCGTTTATTGATTATCCAAAAAGACTTGTATTAAACACATAAATAGTGAGAAAATATTAACACCAATCTCCAACACATAATTAAAATTAGACTAAATGTCTAGATGAAAGACAGGTGGCCACCATAACAGGATCACATACTACATGTCATTCTCACACACATGCAGACACACACGATATTTAGTATTTCACCGGCTTGTCCTCCTTGAAGAAATTCTCCGGGTTTTCCCAATTTTTTATATGCTTTCCCAGAAGTCTGCCTAAGGGCACTTTCACAATGCCAGCGCCTGGGTGTCGACAGTAAAGTGCCGCTATTTTAAGCGCCGCTTTACCGTCGTTTTTGCAGCGCTTTTCGGCCGCTAGCGGCAGCTTTTAACCCCCACTAGCGGTCGAAAAAGGGTTAAAACCACCCGCAAAGCGCCGCTGCAGCTGTGCTTTGCCGTTGGTTTGGCGGCGCTGTCCATTGATTTGAATGGGCAGGGGTGCTTTAGGAGCGGTGTATGCAAAGAAGCTGCTTAGAGGATTTTTTTTGACGTCCTGCCAGCGCAGCGCCCCAGTGTGAACGCACTCGGGCTTTCACACTGGGAGTGCAGCTTAGGCTTTTTTTAGGCGCTTTACAGGCGCTATTTTTAGCACTAAACGCCTCCAGTATGAAAGGGATCTAAGATACAAGTCAGATTTCAGGCATCCCCTGTGACAAAAATTTAATTTTTGGTGAGATGGAACATGTCTAAGACCCCTTCCAGACTGAGGCAGTTTTCAGACATTTTAGCACTAAAAATAAACACCTGTAAAACGCCTGAAAACTGCGTCTCAAGCCTCCCCAGTGTGAAAGCCTAAGTGCTTTCACAATGATGTGGTGCGCTTGTGGGACAAAAAGTCCTGCAAACAGCATCTTTGGGGCGGTGTAGGAGCGCTGTATACACCGCCCCTGCTTCCGAGGTGCCTGAAAAGCAAATAGAAAGCGCCGCAACATGAGCGCTTTTAACCCCTTGTTAACCCCTTCTTGGGGGTTAAAAGCGACCCGCTAGCAGCTGAAAAGGGCTGCTTAAACAGCTAACTGACCCACCGCCCCAGTGTGAAAGGGGTCTAAAGGGATGCAGGCTCAGCAGATTTCCTCATTAGTGCTCCGCAGGTGTACAGCTGATAGATAATTATGAAGCCACTCCCATTAGACCTACTCAGCAGGGAGGCACAGAGGAACAAACAGGGATTTCTCCAGAATAACAAAAGGTAGGACTCTGCAACAAAGGTTGTTTTTTTCTTAACGAAAGTGGAGTTACGCTTTAAGGCAGTGTTGAAAGCAAATGCAAAACACTTATTATATTGCAGCTCACCAATTCTAATGCCGCGTACACACGAGTGGACTTTCCGGCATACTTGGTCCGACGTCCTTCCCGCCGGACTTTTTGAACGGACGGACTTGCCTACACACGACCGGACTTTCCGGCAGGCTAGGTCCGCCCGTCTTTCCGACGGACTTTCGCCGGAGTTACGGCGGACTTTCAGAATGAACGGATTTGCCTACACACGGACAAGCCTGTTCATTTTGAACGTGACTCGGGTACGACGGGACTAGAAAAGGAAGTGAATCTCGCCGCTTTTATCGGCGAGATTGACACCTTGCGGGCCCCGTCGTGGGGCATACTAGGCCCTTAGGTCTGGCATGGATTTTAAGGGGAACCGCCTACGCCGAAAAATAGGCGTGGGGTCCCCCCCAAAATCCATACCAGGCCCCGATCCGAGCACGCAGCCCGGCCGGTCAGGGAAGGGGGTGGGGACGAGCGAGCGGACCCCCCCTCCTTAACCGTACCAGGCCACATGCCCTCAACATGGGGGGGTGGGTGCTTTGAGGGAGGGGGCGCCCTGCGGGGCCCCCCCACCCCAAAGCACCTTGTCCACATGTTGATGAGGACAAGGGCCTCTTCCCGACAACCCTGGCCGTTGGTCACCATACCCGGTGACCACGCCCCCTAAAATGTCACAGTCCCAGCATGCCCACGGACTGTGACGGCATAAGGGGGCGAGGTCTCCGCCTATATAAATCACATCGGAGCTCTCAGACACCATTCCAGCCAGAGAGAGCGTTGTGTCAACATGGGAAGAAGACAAGAAGCCAAGAAGCCCAGAAGACAGAGGCCAGAAGTCCGGACCTCCGCTGGCAAAAGAGCGGCATGAAGATAGCGGAGGAGCCGGCAGAAGAAGTGGAACACCAGGAGAAGAGGCCAGAGGGAGCGGAGAAGAACCAACCGGACTCTGGGAGAAGAGGAACCGGAGAGACCCCCGAAGCCGGAAGAAGACCCCCCCCAGAGCTGTCTAATAAATTACTTCAAAAACCTTTGTAGTGTGTTTTATTATTGACACTTTTTCCCTAGGTAAATGGGTAGGGGTACCATGTACCCTATACTCATTCACATAGGGTGGGGGGCCGGGATCTGGGGGCCCTCTTATTATAGGGGGCTCCTGGATTCCGATAAGCCCTCCGCCCGCAGACCCCGACAACCAACGGCCAGGGTTGTCGGGAAGAGGCCCTTGTCCTCATCAACATGGGGACAAGGTGCTTTGGGGTGGGGGGGCCCCGCAGGGCACCCCCCTCCCTCAAAGCACCCACCCCCCCATGTTGAGGGCATGCAGCCTAGTACGGTTAAGGAGGGGGGGTGCTCGCTTGTCCCCACCCCTTTTTCTGACCGGCCGGGCTGTGTGCTCGCATCGGAGTCTGGTATGGATTTTGGGGGGGACCCCAGGACGATTTTTTGGCGTAGACCCATGCCAGACCTAATGGCCTGAGATGCCCCACGCTCGCCGCAATAGGAAAATTTGTTTTTCCTATTGCAGCGAGCGCAAGATGCAGTACCCTGCTCTTGCGTCGTATATGGTCCGTCGGACCAGCATACAGACGCATACAGATGAACAGACTTTCCATCAGGAACTGTGTCCGGCGGACTAAGATTTGAAGCATGCTTCAAATCTAGGTACGGCGGACTTTTGGGGAAAAAAAGTCCGCCTGAGCCTACACACGGTCGGATTGTGCGGCGGAAAGTGGTCCGCCGGACCAAGTATGCCGGAAAGTCCGCTCGTGTGTAAGTGGCATTAGATGTTATGGCTGCATTCGTTTTCTTTTTCAGGCTTATTTTCTTTTATTTTCACCCGGTGATCTAGCCAGTAAGTCTTTTTTTTTTCCAACAGAACAAGCTCTCTTGCAATTGTAGCAGTTAAAGGGCTGAGGCAAAAATTTACTACTGACAGGGTTGCGTACAATTATTTGCTTTTATTTATTTATGTAAAACCTTTATCCCTAAAGAAAAAAAAAAACGGTTGCTGTAACTGCAGTATGAGCTGGAGTTTGACTTCAGTTTGTTAGTGTATCTAAATCCGCTAGTCCATCTAACAGCCCACTGGCATGGAGTGGGTTAAAACTCATCAGTGAAGTGGCAGCAAATGCGGAAGTGCTCATTGGTGTAGTGGATGCAAGGTAGTGTGTTAGTGTAGTGGAGGTGAGTGAAAAAGTGCATGTCAATGCAGTGGCGGTGACTTCAGCAGGGACGTCTTTAAGGCAGGGCAAAAGGGGCAGCTGCCCTGGGCCCTGTCATTGTTGTGGGGTCCAAAGCAGCAACCTCATACTTGCCAACTATCCCAGTTTAAATTTCCTTGTCCTTTGAAGTTTTAGTCCTGTGCTGTGTCCCGATATCTCAGTGTGAAGTGCTGGTACTAATGCTGCCCAGATTTGCCCTATTGTTGTGTACAGATGAATCACCTGCAGACCCTGTGTTTACATGTAAATACCCGGCATCATATGTAAATAGTGGCGGCTGGCGGCATTGATATGTAAATAAAGGAGGCATTCATATGTATATCATGTCCCCCTGCAGTGAGAAGATGATATACTGTAACCTCTAGCAACCAGTCAGTGAGCAGTATTACTGTACAGTAATCTCTAGCAACCAATTAACAAGCAGAAATAATTTGCTGTAACCTCTAGCAACCAGTCAGTAAGCAGTAATTATATGCTGTAACTGCTGGCAACCAATCCCAATTGCTGCCTGATCTGATACAGTAAACTGATTTTAAGTCTAGCTGCTATTTATTGTATGTCTCAGAGCAGGTGGAGAGTGAAATTGCATGGGGGGGCCCAGGAAATTTTTTGCCCAGGGTCCAATCAATATTAAAGACGGCCCTGGACTTCAGTAGTGTCAGCCTTGTGGTGATGTAAAGAGCAAGCCTGCTAATTGTTCGTGGCTCAAGCAGTGTAATGCCCCGTACACACGGTCGGATTTTCCGATGGAAAATGTCCGATCGGAGCGTGTTGTCGGAAATTCCGATCGTGTGTGGGCTCCATCGGACATTTTCCATCGGATTTTCCAACACACAAAGTTGGAGAGCAGGAGATAAAATTTTCCAACAACAAAATCAGATCGCGTCAATTCTGACCGTGTGTGTGGCCTGTTCCGACGCACAAAGTGCCACGCATGCTCAGAAGAAATTCCAAGATGGAACAGCTCATTCTCGTAAACTTAGCGTTCGCAATGGATACTGCACTTTCTTCACGCTGCAATGTTAAAAATGGTTTAATACAGCGCACTCTCTTCTTCTTTATAAATATTCTCTCAATATATTTTGATTTCTCACATCTGACAACATATTTTTGTTTATTTTTTATATATTTTTTTGGCTTTAATGTAGAATCTTTTTTTGTGTTTGTATTTTTTTGAAGGGTTTTTTTTTTGGGGGGGATTTTGATTTGTACTCCCGAAAATGTTTGTGTGTGTTTTTTGTGACAAGTTCCCACAACACCATTGATAATTTACAATTGGAAATCATCAAGAAAAACATCAATGATGTTATTCCAAAAAATAAAAACATCATTGATGTTTTGGGGCGAGTTTAAAGCCCCTCCAAATCACTTTCTTCTTTTGTGTGCTACAATGTGCTAAATGTTTTTGTGATTTTTCCCAAAGCCAAATTTGGAGGATGCACACAGTGTGCCAACATGTGCTATCTGCCATCACAGGAGATCAATGGACGCGTTTTGGGGGTGCAACCCCTTCCTCAATAATAAAGTAGTGGTGAGGAAGGGCTTGCTCCCCCAAAACACGTCCCTTGATCCCCCGTGATGGCAGCTAGCACATGTTGACATTGTTAAATTGGTGTGCATCTTCCAAATGTGGCTTTTCCTGGGGTAATATCAAACACAGTTCCTAAATACTCATGTCTGATATTGCCTTCAAATTCTACCAAATGTGAAGTTTGTAAGTTCAAGATTTGTGTCTTTCTTGTTGGTTTTACACAGGCCTGTTTTATCTAAAATGGAAATTTTGAGTTTTGATAATGCCACCCCAAAAATTGTTATACAACAAACAGGTTGGTTTGTTTGAAAAACCTTTAGTAAATGCACATGTGATTGTGCAGGTATTAAAAAGATTGTTAATCAAGAATGTGTGGATTATTGTGTCAACGCTACAACACTTTTGGGGTGATGTCATTGTTGTTTTGTGAGAAAATGGGGGTTATTTTCTAAGGGCAAATCCTCTTGGCACTACAAGTGCAGTTTCAGTGCAGTTGCAACTGCACTTGTAGTGAAATGTGTTTTTGCATTTTAGTAAATAACAGCCAACAGTGCTTTGTATAATAAGGTTACACAATCACAACATTTTCAGGACTCAACACATTTCTGTCAGGGTCAGCTAAAACAAACACAAGCAGTAAATGTCCACAAAGAATTTCTTTTTTTGTTTTATTATAAAAAGGCTTCACAGATTTGCTGGCATATTGATAGCCCCCCTACCCGCAAAGAACTCCAGGTAGCGTAACCGTACATCATGGGCACTCAGGGAGGGCAAGCCAGGACGGCCGCTTTCAAGCGCCATCAGTGTGGTTTGATGTATCATTCCGGCCTCAGGCCCAACTGAGCCAGCATAGTTGGCCGAATGTTTCCTTAAAAAGTTATGGAGAACACAGCACGCAAGTATAATATGGTTCAGTTTATACTCCGCCATATGGATGGGTGTCATAAATAGGCGGAACCGGCTGGCCAGGATTCCAAATGTGTTCTCCACCACTCTTCAGGCTCTGACCAGCCGGTAATTAAAAACCCTCTGTTCCGGGGTGAGGGTCCTCATTGGGAATGGCCGCATCAGGTGGTCCCCCAGCGCAAACGCTTCATCAGCAACGAACACAAATGGGAGTCCTTCAACATTGTCCTCTGGAGCTGGCAAGTCCAAGCTGCCATTCTGGAGACGCCTGTAAAACTCAGTCTGGGCGATGACTCCACCATCGGACATCCGGCCATTCTTCCCCACGTCCACATACAGGAAGTCGTAATTAGCCGACACCACCGCCAACATCACAATACTATTGAACCCCTTGTAATTATAATAGTACGACCCCAAGTTGGGTGGTGGGACGATGTGGACGTGTTTCCCATCAATTGCCCCTCCGCAGTTAGGAAAGTCCCACCGCTGGGCAAAGTGGGAGGCCACAGTCTGCCATTCCTGTGGCGTGGAAGGAAACTGTTGAGGCAAAAACAATAAACATTACTATTTTTTCTCAGAAACATGGCAAGCAGATTAGACACAAACATTATGGGGCAACCTCCAGATAGCATTTATTAAGGGGAATTTAACAATGCCAAAGTATAAGGTACACCTATCATATTCCCCCTCCCCCCCCTCTCATGGGCCATTTCTAACATTATAGGGGGTGTGTGGAAATCTTGGACAGGTAACCCTCTTCACTTCATTGAGAGATGAATGCCTAAATAATGGGTATTACTTGGAACAGCCCCTCCTTAGTTACACTATTGGCATAAAGTAAGTAAGAGCAATATGATTATCTCCTGTTGTGGCTGGAGGGGAGAGAACAGACATGCTTTACATTTATAAGGGGTTGTAACCTATCATACCGTGTGTTATGTATGGCTTGCTGGCTGCAGAATCAGGCGTGTGATTTATGTTGAAGTGGGCGAGTTCACATTTACATGTACAAGCCTAGTGTACCTCCCACATTCATACCCATCCCAAGTATTCATGGGAAATGTAGTCTGATTACAGTTAGAGAGAGAGAAGAGGATATGATGCAATCACTAACAGATCCTCCCTGGCAGAAAAGATGATGCATTTTTTGAATTGCAGAGCTGACTTCCTTAAAATTCAATCAGTCATACAGTATCTCTTAAACTGTAAGAAATTTCACAAATGTAATAACTGTTTAGTGTTTTGTGTGTGGGGGGTGTACTAATGGGGGATTTTTGAAAATCCGGGAGTTCTGCTTTACGCTTTGGAATTCAGAAGCACGTTCATGAATTTTGTGTGACAGAATATATTTTATAGATATATAAAGTGATATAAAACAATGTATATAGCGCTGTACTTATTTTTATATATATATATTGCGGGGGTATGTGCAAGCTGAAGATTTGCCTTAACCACTTGCTGACCGCTGCACGCCAATATACGTCAGCACAATGGCAGCGGTGGGCAAATGGGCTTACCTGTACATCCTCTTTAATTGGCGGGGCTAGAGGGTGCCCGCCACGTACAGCTTGACCGTGCTCACGGGACCTGCGGACTCTATGTCCACCTGTCTCCCGGCGATCGTGTCACAGAGCCTCAGAACAGGGACGTGCGTATGTAAACAAGGCATTTCCCCATTCTGGCTTGTGACATGACAGAGATCAATGCTCCCTGTCATTGGGAGCAGTGATCGCTGTCATGTGGGTTGAAGACCACCCCCCCACAGTTAGAATCATTCCCTAGGACACACTTAACCCCTTGATCGCCCCCCTAGTGGTTAACTCCTTCCCTGCCAGTGTCATTTACACAGTAATCAGTGCATGTTTATAGCACTGATCACTGTATAAATGACAATGATCCCAAAATAGTGTCAAAAGTGTCTGATGTGTCCGCCATAATGTCGCAATCAAGATAAAAATCGCAGATCGCCGCCATTACTAATAAAAAAAAAATTAATAATAAAAATGCCATAAACTATCCCTTATTTTGTAGACACTATAACTTTTGGGCAAACCAATCATACGCTTATTGCGATTTTTTTTTTTTTACCAAAAATATGTAGAAGAATACGTATCGGCCTAAACTGAGGGAAAAAAATGTTTTTTTTATATATTTTGGGGGGATATTTATTATAGCAAAAAGTAAAAAATATTGCTTTTTTTTTCAAAATTTACGCTTTTTTTTGTTTATAGCGCAAAAAATAAAAACCGCAGAGGTGATCAAATACCACCAAAAGAAAGCTCTATTTGTGGGGAAAAAAGGACGTCAATTTTGTTTGGGTGCAGTGCCGCACGACCGCGCAACTGTCAGTTAAAGCGACGCAGTGCCGAATAGCAAAAAGTGCTCTGGTCAGGAAGGGGGTAAAATCTTCCGGGGCTGAAGCAGTTAAAATTAGTATCATGGACTACATGACATTTAGGGGTTACGTTAAGCTAAGCAGTTTTAAGATATGGGTTGATGTTTAGGATTAGGCTGGGGTTAAAAGTATCCGATCTAATATCAGATTTTTTGATGATAAATTTGTGCCTAAATAGTTGTGTGTGTCAGTGCCAATTTGTGTGAGTGATGACAATTTACTCACAAATAATAACTTACCAATTTTTAGAAGCTGAAATATGTGCCACGCATTGTAGGGCAAAACATTAACCTAAGTTCTGTCAAGTTCTAATTGATATCTTCTTTATATCTACAATTAAATGTAATGCTTCCTGCCAGTCTGGGTACATCTTTATCATGGATTCCACCCTCCTGTCCTGAGATACCGCATTCCAAACCAATTATTTCATCAACTCTATTTCATTTTCCATCATCCTCAAACCGATGTACTGAACATGTACCATGAGCAGCTTTTCTGCAAACAAATCTTTGTCAGGAAAAAAAAGGGAAAAAATATATGGGAAAAAAGATAAAGTGAGATTATAAATAGAAGACGAAAAAACAGAGAAATCCCCATAGTAAAGTTTGGCGGAGTGGATCAAGAGAGTAGGAAAAATTTGGAATAATAATGGGAGCAACATGTGGCCTGAGAGCTCTTAACTTTTACCTTACTTGAACCTTCATTAAAGTTGTTTGAAGACTAAAAAGTTTGTTTTGCTGGGTTCACCCTCCCCTGGAGATCATAGCTGCTTCACTGATGTGATTTACACATTGTTGTCATCTGTTTGTGGTTATTGTGTGTTCCTTCACCTTATGTGTCACACTCGGTCGTAATCTTTAAGAGACGTGCTTAAAAATGAGCTCCAGCAAAATACAGAGTTGAACTTTATATACTGTATGTGAACTAGTTTTCCCTACCAAAGAATTTATAATTCTGTTCTGCCAATTTTGTGATTAAAAACCTCCACCACACCATTGGGGTTATCCGATGTGTGCAACCGACCATGGTGGATCGATGTGTGGTAGGTATCTCATAAAGATGATCTATGTTAAGTCCTCTTTCGGGAGGTCTTGTAACTGATGAAGGTGTAGATGCGATTTGTTGAGGTCTCGGGCAACTGCCTCTCTAAAAGCGGCAGAATTGCACTCCGTGGGATAATCTAAGACGAATGTAGAGGAGCCCCCAATAAAGTGTTTCACGCTTATGAATTTATTGAAAGTGCTAGTTTACAGGTAATACGTATAGCCAACGTGTTTTGCGGGAAATGCCCCCCTCCTTTATCAGGGCTAGTGACTGTACAAGAAAATATTAGAAAACATTAAACAAGACTGGTAAACATTTCAGGAATACAGCCTAAAATACTATATCACATGAGACTTTGGTTGAATTAGTATTATTAAAATATTGAATAGTGCAAATGTAACTGGTAATAGTGGCGAATATCCATCAGAAGATACTATTATATGTGGTATAATAGAAAATAATGAAAATTTCAAAATCAAATGAGAACAGACAATAAAAAAAATCTAATAGAGGAAAAAAGTGATACTAAAGGTATACAAAATAAAAACAAAAATGATGGTATAAAAAAACATGAAAAAATAAAAAAAGAATGGAGGACTGACCTGTGATGGTCGATGTTGTTGTGACAGATCTGGAACTAGGAATCGGCTGTAGAAACACCCCTTAAGATGCTGTGAGTGATAGGAGACAGGTGGAATGCAACAGGGGGAAGGGGTTTTGTAAGGTTGGACTGTGGATATAGGGTGCTAATAGTTGGGGGCTAATAATATGAGCGATGTCTGGGGAGTGGGGAGATGACCGGGAAAAGCAGGAAAGAGGAGTGCTAATTAGGAGAGGGAATGGATGGATGGAGGGTGGTAGAACCTAGGTAACTGTTGGTGGTTGTCGGTGGTGATGGAATGGTGCAGTAGGGGTAAGAATCGCCTACCCGGAAGTGTTTGCAGCTGTCTGCAAGGAAGCATTCGCTTTACCCTGGACGGCTGATGACGGTGATAGCGCCCTCTGGGTCACTTATGTTTCTGTGCTTGTGATGATTTACTTTGATGTACGCAGTTTTTACTAAGGGGTCCCCTTGTATATGGGGGGTTCTGTCTAAAAATAAATGAGATTACGCTATGTGCCGATTTTCTTGTATTTTATGACACAACCTTGGAGACCCTGTACTGTCGGATCTTGATGGTGATGTGGATATAGAATCTGAGTGGTTGTTGTTTACTCTACCTTAGCGCTGATTTATTTTGTGATTCTGGTGAGTTTGACCCCCTGGAGGAGTGTGCTGCACATGGTGGAATTGGCTCACTATTTCTGGTCAAAGGTGCACGTTTTGACCACTTTAATTCTACAATCAAAACCTTTTTTGGAACTGTTTACCTTGCCATCTACTGCTTGTGGGAAAAACCACATGCTGCGATAATGCTTTTTTATCACATTTTAATTTTAGCGCTGTTTTAGTATCCTAATAATTTAGTGTTTGTACTGCTTATTTGTATACTACTGTTTGGTTTTTTTTTTTGCTCTTTTAAACAGCTGCTTAGTACATTGTAAATATTGGGACAGTTTTATTTCAAGGATTACATCTATTTCTGTTATCAGACTTGTTGGATTGATCTGGCGCTGAGTGGGTGCTTTCTCTGGGCCTCTTTCTATGCACCTCTTCTTTTAGATAAAAGCTGATCATTTTAAGCACCCCTGTCAGTGTTAAAGGGTTACTAAACCCTCTTTTTTTTTTTTTTTATAAATAACAAACATGTCATACTTACCTCCTCTGTGCAGTTTGTTTTGCACAGAGTGGCCCCGATCCTCCTCTTCTGGGGTCCCTCAACAGCACTGGTACCTCTTCCCCTCATCTGGAAACCACCTAGGAGAAGCGCTCTCCTTGGGGGAAACCATGCAGGCATGCTCTCGAGTCCTGCTTTTGTGTCCATAGACACAGAAAGCCAGACTCGGCCCAACCCTCAGTGCCCGCATTATTGGATTTGATTGAACGCAGTAGGAGCCAATGGCTGTGCTGCTATCGATCTATCCAATCAGGACACGAGACACCAGCTCGAGCTGGTGTGCTCGTCCCCGGGGACAAGAAAGCCGGGTTCAGGTAAGTATAAGGGGAACGCTGGGGGGCTGCAGAACTACAGAAGGTTTTTCACCTTAATGCATAGAATGCATTAAGGTGAAAAACCATGAGGGTTTACAACCCCTTTAAATGGTTTGTCTTAGGCCTGGTTCATAACATTTTTTTTTTTTGGTGCTTTTTGCTTTTCGTAGAAACACACTACAGTCCATTTAACAAGGGTTTCCTATAGGACGCGTTCACATCTATGCTTTTTTCCAGAAGGAGAAATCAAAGGCTGGATAGAAAGCAGGGTTGTCCCATAGTGGGCGTAATGGGCAAATGGAGTGACAGTAACTTTCAGGAAGAGTTGCTTCGCTTGTAATATCAAAATGTTTTTCAATCATTTTAAATATACAGCTTTCATTAAAAGAATACCTGGTGATTCTGTCAGGAAAGTCCCTGCTCAGGCACTGCCTTTTATAGCTGTCAATTCTGCTCTTGTATGAATTGGTACTAAAAAAAAATAAAAAATATATAAATACAGTACAATACAACTGACCTGTGATAGTTTGTATGTAATGTTTGAAGACACTAGGAACATTTTTCAAGTACCGTATTTATCGGCGTATAACACGCACCGGCGTATAACACGCACCCCAATTTAGGAGGGAATTTTAAGGAAAAAAAACTTTTAGGAGGGAAGTTGAAGGGAAAAAAAAACTTACATTTAAATGCCCATCATTGCAGCCTTGTCAGTGCAGCCTTGTCAGTGCAGCCTTCCCCAGTGCAGCTTGTCAGTGCAGACTTCCCCAGTGCAGCCTTGTCAGTGCAGACTTCCCCAGTGCAGCCTTGTCAGTGCAGACTTCCCCAGTGCAGCCTTCCCCAGTGCAGCCTTCCCCAGTGCAGCCTTCCCCAGTGCAGCCTTCCCCAGTGCAGCCTTCCCTAGTGCAGCCTTCCCTAGTGATCCCAGCCATTCTGGGCTTCAAAATCGCCGACCGCGATTTGAAAATGGCGCCGCCGGCGCCGAAATACACAGTGCCGGTCCTCGGCTCTTTCTGGCGGCTCTCATTCACTTTCGGCTCCACTCGTAGTCCCGAGCGGAGCTATCCGAACCTAGCCGAGTAGGTTCGGATAGCTCCGCTCGGGACTACGAGTGGAGCCGAAAATGAACGAGAGCCGCCGGAAAGAGCCGAGGACCGGCTCTGTGTATTTCGGCGGCGCCATTTTCAAATCACGATCGGCGATTTTGCAAATCTGACAGGTCGGGATCGCAGGGGATCGGCGTATAACACGCACCTGCGATTTTCCCCTGGTTTTAAGGGGAAAAAAGTGCGTGTTATACGCCGATAAATACGGTATGTATTATCGCTTCCAGCATTCCTTGGTCTTTTTTAGTTTTCCCCATTCTTATGACTACTTTGGCCTTAAAAGTGAGGTTTTCTTAAGTAAGCATGGATCCTGGTTTGAAATCCCTCCTAAAACACAATCTGCATGGAATTCATATGATTTTCTAGAGTTTATGTGAGTTTCTTCCTCAGTCTGAATGTTTGCTTTAAGAGCATATTAAATATGGGCATTAGCCAATGCATCCCATTGGGTAATAAATTTAAAAGAGCGAAAAAAAGTCCTGGATGGCTGAACTCCAATGTTAAAATGCATATAAAAGCAAAGGAGAAGGCCTTCAAAAAATACAAGGTTGATGGATCATCATCAGCATTCAGACTTTATTAGGAATGCAACAAGAAATGTAAGGGTGCAATTAGGGTGGCTAGGATAGAACAGACACATAGTGGAGGAAAGCAAAAAAAATCTCCAAAAATTCTTTAAGTATGTAAACAGTAAAAAAGGGAGGACAGACCATATTGGCCCCATAAAGTATGAGGAAGGTCATGTGGTTACAAAGGATGGGGAGATGGCAAAGGTATTGAATTTATTCTTCTCCTCAGTCTTCACGAGGGAATCGGGGGGCTTCAGTAACAAAACTGCAGTGTTTATCCTCATAACACATCACAGGAAGCACCTCCATGGTTAACAGGGGACAGAATTAAAATTAGACTTGGGAAACATAACATTAATCAACAGGACCAGGTGGCTTGCACCCAGAGATCCTTAGGTAACTCAGTCAAGTAATCGCCAAACCATTGTTCCTATTTTTTACTGACAGTCTACTGATTGGAATGGTACCAGCTGATTGGAGAAAAGCCAATGTAGCACCAACATTTAAAAAGGGCCCAAAATACATCCCTGAGAATTACATAACAGTTAGCCTTACATAAATAGTATGCAAGCTCTTGGAGGGGATGATAAGGGACTATATACATGATTTTAGTAATGAGAACGGTATCATTAGCAATAATCGGCATGGATTCATGAAGAATCATTCTTGCCAAACCAATCTATTAACCTTCTATGAGGAGGTGAGTTGCCATCTAGATAAAGGAAGGCTTGGTGTATCTGGATTTTGCAAAAATATTTGACACCATTCCCCATAAACGTTTACTGTACAAAATAAGGTCCATTGGCATGGACCATAGGGTGAGTACATGGATTGAAAACTGGCTACAAGGGCGAGTTCAGAGGGTGGTGATAAATAGAGAGTACTCGGAATGGTCAGGGGTGGGTAGTGGGGTTCCCCACGGTTCTGTGCTGGGACCAATCCTATCTAATTTGTTCATAAATGACCTGGAGGATGGGGTAGACAGTTCAATCTCGGTATTTGCGGACAATACTAAGCTAAGCAGGGCAATAACTTCTCCGCATTATGTGCAAAATATTGCAAAAAGATCTGAACAAATTAATAGGGTGGTCAACTATATGGCAAATGAGGTTTAATGTAGAAAAATGTAAAATAATGCATTTGGGTGGCAAAAATCTGAATGCAATCTATACACTGGGGGGAGACCCTCTGGGGGAATCTAGAATAGAAAAGGACCTGGGGGTCCTAGTAGGCTCAGTCATGGCAAGCAATGCAAAGCTGCTGCTAACAAAGCAAAGAGAATATTGGCATGCATTAAAAAGGGGATCAACTCCAGAGATAAAATGATAATTCTCCCACTCTACAAGATTCTGGTCCGGCCGCTCCTAGAGTATGCTGTCCAGTTCTGGGCACCAGTACTCAGAAGGATGTACTGGAAATGGAGCAAGTACAAAGAAGTGCAACAAAGCTAATAAAAGGTCTGGAGGATGTTAGTTATGAGGAAAGGTTGCGAGCACTGAAGAGGGGATATGATTTTAATTTACAAATACCGTACTGGTGACCCCACAATAGGGATAAAACTTTTTTGCGGAAGAGACTTTAACAAGACACGTGGGTTCTTTATTGTAAAAGCGGCAAGAATGTGGAACTCCCTTCCACAGGCGGTGGTCTCAGCGGGGAGCATTGATAGTTTAAAAAAACTATTAGATAAGCACCTGAACGACCACAACATACAGGGATATCCAATGTAATACTGACATACAATCACGCACATAGGTTTGACTTTATGGACTTGTGTCTTTTTTTCTACTATGTAACTACGTAACAACTGCCACAAGAATTGTTCGGGATACAAAGAAAAACCCACAGGTAACCTCAGGAAAAATACAGGCTGCTCTGGAAAAAGATGGTGTGGTTGTTTTTAAGGAGCACAATACGATGATACTTGAACAAAAAAGAGCTGCATGGTCAAGTTGCTAGAAAGAAGCCTTTACTGCACAAGTTCCACAAAAAAGCCTGGTTACAATATGCCCAACAACACCTTGACATGCCTCATTGGGTTTTTTTGCGGCATTGGCGCAGTAAAGGCTTTCTTCTGGCAGCTCAATCATGCAGCTTTTTTTTGTTCAACTGTGCTTCTTAAAAACAACCACACCATCTTTTTGGAGAGCAGCTTGTATTTCTCCTGAGGTTACCTGTGAGTTGTATCCTGAGCAATTCTTCCGCCAGTTGTGGCTGCAATCTTTCTTGGTCTACCTGACCTTGGCTTGGTGTCAAAAGAGCCTCGAATTTTCCACTTCTTAAGAAGGGATTAAACAGTACTGACTGGCATATTCAAGGCTTTGGGTATCTTTTTATATCCTTTTTCATCTTTATAAAGTTCCAATACTTTGTTATGCAGGTCTTTTGACTGTTCTTTTCTACCTCCTCATGGCTCAGTGTTTAGCCTACTTGGGGCATCCAAGTGAGAGCTAACAAAACTCATTGACTATTTATACACAGACACTAATTGTGATTTAAAAAGCCACAAATGTGAGAAATTAACCTTTAATTGCCATTTTAACCTGTGTGTGTGTGCAACCTTCTGTGTCTGTACCAAGGCCAAACATTCCAGGGTATGTAAACTTTTTATCGGGACCATTTGGGTGATTTCTGTTATTATGATTTTAAAAAGGATCCAAAAAACGATGTGATAATAAATGGCTTCACGTGATCACTATCTTTAAATAAAAGACAGTTTTTTGGCATGATCAGTTATATTTTCAATATTAAGGCCAACATTTTCATAATTTCTGCCAGGGTATGCAAACTTTTGAGCTCAACTGTATATCCTCTCCAAAGCATGGTGTAATATATCAATGGAAATACATAATTCCCGAAGGAATATTCACTATGCTTTCTAAAGAATGCTTGAGCTGTGTGATTCCATAAAACCTCTTCAGATACCCCTTGTGTAGGAACTACAACGCACATGTCGGTTAACCCTCCTCTGTCTACCTCTCACTTTTCCAATCAGACTAAGGCTGAACCTTGCACCGTCAGCTTCATTTTTAATATCTACTCTTTTTCTGGGGATGATGGGGGAATAACTGTATTTAATTAGCAGACTATAAGAATTAATTTAGTGTTGTAACATTTGTCTAGTGTTTTCTTTCCCAGTACAACACAGCCAGGCTGTAATACCAGCTGTGCTAATGAGTGTTGCAGTTAGGGGTGCAACGGATCGTTGCCGATCCGTGATCCGTACGGATCACCCTCCGCGGATCGGCACACCCGCGATCCGCGGAGCACTTTTCGGGCCTCAGCTATAGGAAAGGCCCCGGCTTCGGCCTAGCTCCGGAGCGGCGGCCATCTTGGTACACCCGGAAGTGGCCGCTGTCTCGACAGGAAGTGACATTTCGTCACCGCCATCTTGCTACACCCCACACTCCTGCACACTACAATAATGATAGAGTGAGAAGGGGGCAAGCGGACATCTTGTTACACCCTCCGGAGTTTTAAATTTAAAAGCCATTTTCAACACAAAACTGAGCTTATATGCACAAATACTGTATTTATGCATATAAGCTCGGTTTTGTGTTGAAAATGGCTTTTAAATCTAAAACTCCGGTGGGTGTAACAAGATTTGTGTGTTTTTTTTTTGTTTTTGTTTTTTTATGCTGATCCGAGGATCGATCCGATCCGTGACTCTGATCCGAGGATCGATCCGATCCGTGAGATTTTTGATCCGTTGCACCCCTAGTTGCAGTACACTGCATTTTGACAAGATCCTATTCAACTGACTTGATCCAAAAATGCAAAACATTGGATCATTCTCTATACATTCTTTTCTGTTTGAACGCACAACTCTTTGCATTAGTCCAATGGTGAGAAAACACCGCTCAAGCTGTGAGTGCTGCAAGTCTAATGTTACTTCCAAAGAAGAGGTGCCTCCAAGATCTACAGGGAAAATGGATGAATGGCTGAACACTACGGAAGGATGCCACAATCTTTATTGTAGTGATCAACAAATAAAAGCATGTACAGCAAGCACCAGGAGATAAAAATGTTAACGCGTTTCACACAGAGAAATTTGCTTAATTATAACACCACCATAACTCTTTGCATTACCCTACATTTTGCCTGCATTAAAAAATGCTTGATAACAACAAATGTGAATAAGCCCTCAAGCACCTAAAACCAAAGAAAAAAAAGAGTTTACCTGTGACAATAGATGAAAAAAAAAAAACACAAAAAAACCCTCTTACTGGTTGTGCACCATACTGCTCCACAACCTCTTTGGACCCTGGGAAGGATTTGCATTTTATTCCATACAGTCTATACAGTCTTGAGGTTTATACATCCCTACCCCACAGCACAGTCAAGAGGGTGACATTTCCCTGTTATGATTAAATATATATATATATATATATATATATATATATACTGTATTTATTGGCGTATAACACTCACTTTTTCACCATGAAAATCAGGTGCAAATACCATGTGCGTGTTATACGCCAGTACTTCAATTTTAGCTGCCTCGGAGGGGACAGGGAGGGGAGCAGGATGAGCGCCATCACATTACATACAGTGAGAATCTCCTTTTTACTTGGCGGCCTCTGTAATAGGAAGTCCTGTCTCCTGGGCCGCCATTGGACCACTGTTCTGTCTATCATAGGAGATTCTCACTGTATGTAATCTGTCGACGCTCGTCCCTCCTTGTTCCCTCTAGGCTGCAGATGGGCATCAATCAGTCTGTACTGATGGTAATGGTAAGGCTGCTGCATTGAAGGGAATGGTGAGGTCGCTGCGTTGATGGCAATGGTAAAGGCTGCTGCATTGATGGCAATGGTAAAGGCTGCTGCATTGATGTGGACTGATGAGTGAGGCTGCATTGATGGCACTTGTGAGGCTGCAGATGGGCACTGACCCTTTCTTTGCTTCAAAGTCCATTATTTAAAATGTAAGTTTTTTTTTCCTGAAACTTCCCTCTTAAAATGAATGTGCGTGTTATACGCCTGTGCGTGTTATACGCCGATAAATACGGTATATATATATATTGTAAATATCTGGGGTGATTAAGCTCTAGTGGTGCATGTGATTCCAAGAAAACGTGTCAGTCCAGACTGCATTTTTAAGGGCACTTTTATTTAAAGGAAACAAAGTTCAAAAACAAGAACGATTTCCCTCGCAGGGGGTTCCATAATTTGTGTAACATGTTAGATCAGCCTCCTGGCTTACTCACTGGCCACGCGGCTGCTTCAGGCCCCACGCCCAGGCCTTAGGTCTGTTTCTCAGACCAACACAAAGTACCCTTCGGTCAAGCTCTCTTGCAGCTTTCTCAGGTTCAGCTTTGCGCTGCACTGTCACGGACTCCGTCTGCCTCCTGCAGACAGGTACACTCAAACTGCCAACTGCAGCCTCTCTCTCTTAGAGTAGATAGGAGCCCTCCTGACTCCCATACACAGACCTTGTGTCTGTAGGGTGGAGTCCTCCTGACTCCTGGGCCAGACCTCCTGTCTGTCTGGGTAGAGCTGTCTCCAAGTGGGAGCTCTGAATTCTAACTCTGGGAAGAATATGAACCCAGGCCACATGTGTGCAATCAGCATGCCTGTCAAGCGTAGATTGCTGATAAACACAGGGTTGCATCTCCACAAAAAAAATAAAAATATATATATATACACACACACACACAGAAACATGTGTGCTTCCAGATATGTCAAACTAAAAAGTGCTTCAACCTAAATAAATGTCAACCATATAAAGTCCAAGTGCAAGTTAATCTGAATAAACTTAGAAATAAAATGATGTAATGTGCAAAGTCCTGAATTCACCACCAGCATGAATAGTGATAAGTATTCCGCATAATCGTGTGTCCTCCACCGCAAATGAACCTTTTACCAAAAAATATGGATCCCCAACTACAGAGATCAACAGCATGTTACATGTCACACCTCCAGGCATCCTGCGACTCTCCACATCTGACCACCGGGCTTCCAGGAACAGATCCTGCGTGGCTCAAAATATTGCAAATCGGGCCAGACCGTATAACTCAGCTACAATAGGAGAAGAAACAGAGGCCGCACATAGTGTGAAAACTGCTAGGTAAGTATTCATTTAAAATATAGACAGGTAAGATACATTTTAAAAGCAGGTATATGCGAATAAAGTTATGATTAAAGCCAGCCACATATGGATCAAAATTCAACTGGCTCAGCAGGGACTAGCCACATTTTGATCCATCCATGGGCACCCTGGTTGTACACAAGTTGATCCATTGATTGACTTGTGTACAACCAGCCTGTCAGGTTTTTCCTGAATGATTAGTGCTGCTATAGCCGGCAACACTAATCATTGTATTCTGCTGGCAGGTGGGATTCCCCACATCAACACTGACTGTGTTGATGGGAAAATTTAGCAATTTTTTCCTTCCATCCGTGGTGGCTCTATGGCCTGCCTAAGAAGTGGACAGCCGACACTACCCTGCTGATTGGACAATGAAAAAGCAGCAGGGAAGAGATGAGGTCATCCCTTTGCCCATTCTGTTCTTTCCTCCTATCAACATGTTTCTTGTCAGCATTTTTTCATGCAGCACACATGACTGGCTCTTAATGCTGTCCCACCTATTTCTAGAAATCTGCTATACAGTGGATTAAAAGAGGCTAAATCTAGTCAGTTTCAGGTACATGCACTAGTAACAATATTTTAAAATTAATAGTATGGGTGTTGGGCTACTCATTAAGCAGTATATCTTACAAGTACAATGCAGTCAATAATTGTGCAAATCACTTGATCTGTGCAAAACAATACAAAGTGCCAAGAAATGTATTAAATAAAAAGAACTTGACTGTATATCAATGAATTTCAATAAAGTGCTCCATAAAAATATAAAGTGTCTTGGGCTTCTTGATTTGCAATATTTTCTCAAGTGCCAAAAGGGAATTATCATAAAGTGTCCAAGTGTTTATTAATCTCTCAGGTGCCAAAATAAAGTGCAATGGTATATTACTCTGATTTCGTGCTCCCCTCTACACACCTCACTCACCGGCCATCCCTGACCCCTTAACCTACTAAGTGGGTCTTTATGCGCTTTTTTCTCTAGTCATCTTCCAGGACGGCACACCTGAGATGAGAGGCTCCTCCCTACAGGAAACACAATCAATCGACAGCTGTTTTAAGTCCCCACCCTTCCCCTTGATCCTCAGTTTTTGATTGTGTTTCTCCCTACACAGCGAAACCGTTTGTTTTTTTCCAAATGACCCGAAGCCTGGGGCTGGTGGTCCCCCCCTGGGAGCCGGACCAAATGCCTGGGGAAGGCCTACGGCCACATCACCCTGAAAATGAAAGAGGGCGCCGCCTGCCCGATCTCGTATGATCTCGGAGGCAAAGCAGGGTCGGGCCTGGTTAGTACCTGATGGGCCTCTGGGTCTGGCCGGATATATTTATCCTTCCTGGGGGGTTCCCCTATCCTTTCCTCAGGGGGGGCAGCAGAAACTGGAAGAGCCCCCCTGAGAGCTGAAGGCCCCTGGGTACAGCGGTGTCCCCAGAACTTCAGGGGCCTTTTTCCTGTCTCCCCCCCTTACCTGTCCGGGCGTCCGTTCAGACAGGGGTGCTGGCTGTCAGTTCTTTCCAGGGCCCCCGACTCCTGGGCCCCTGGTAGCTCGCGTGGGCTGCTGGGGAGGGCGCCGCCTGAACGACCTGCGTTCTTACCCAGGAGGGAAGGCTGAGAGTCAGCAGGAGCAGGCGCCCACATCCTCCTTTCGAGGAGGCACCAGTTCACTACGGTGGATGTCTGCCTAAACCACCTCAGAATGGAATGAGGAACGTACGGCATTGCCCCCCCAGGTGTATATACTGACTGGCAGGACACAGCCTAACCTTGCAGCTCCCTACGGGGACAGCAGTTGGGGGGGCACTTTGGCGGCTATCCTCCTTGCATGTGGACCATAAGGATGGAAAAGCAAGCCCGGTGGCTGTGGAAAAAGGGGAAGACTACAACGGTGAGTACTTTCCTTTTACCTTGGGAATTTAGCTGCAAAATCCCCAATCCCAGCCAGATGGTTTCTGGGCATTTGAGATAATCTCCCCTGGGGTCTAGATTCAAATAGCCCAGAAGCTTCTGCTAAAAACACCAGCTACAGCTCCCTCTTACATCAGAGATGCTGTATGGTGGACAAGTGTTGCAGAGGAGCGAGTGTGCCTAAACCACCTCAGATGGGAAAGAGGTAGGTAAGGCATTTCTTCCCCTTCCCCCTGTATTTACTAAGTGGTGCAGTGCAGGACCTGGGGTCTGCATAACAAAATAGCCCAGAAGCTACTGCTAATACCACCAGCCACAGCTCCCTCTTACAGCAGAGACACTGTGGTTATCACAACAGTAGGTTTCCAGACTCTCCCTACATGTCCGGTTGTGGGACATTAGTAGGGATGAATAGAGTGAAGGGGGGGAGTACCTGGTAGATACAAAGACTTACAGGCCAGGTATACCACTGAACAATTTATGGATTGTGCAATGGTTGAAGGATTCAGGAGTAAGCTCTCCTGGTCAGCAGGTGCACTAGGTTATATGGTCCTATTAGCCCAGCTGCTAGGAATCTGAAGTCATCAGCCCCAACCTCCCACTCCACCTTTACATTGTGGTTATATTGAAGTGCAGGAGGTAAGAAAAACTTTTTTGTTGGTTTGGGCTGCAGTCAACTCAGTGACAGATCTAAAGGCGATTTACCATAAATCGCTTCCTATATCCTTTAATTAAGGATTTTCTGTGCAAACATATGCAAGAGCTAGATAGATACATGATTGCTTGTTTAAGGCCTGCAGGTGGCTATTTTCCTCCAGGCTAAATTGGTGATCACCTTTTCTAGAGGCTGTCCTAAATTGGTCTCTAGGGCTGGGCTCATGGAGACTTTAGTTTCTGATCAGCCCCACCTGTGTGTGAGCTGGCCAGCGTTTGCTCAGTCTACGGAGGTAAGGTAGGACAACAGCTACTATAGTAAGGTGTCTAACCATTTTAGGATTTGTTCCTTCACTGGGGGTGAAGTGTTAGTATCTACAGCCCAGGCTATGCCTAGGGATCAAATTGCTCTGTTTGGTTATTTCATAAAGGGATACACCATGACTCCTCCTTGGTTGCACACCAGTAGAACTCAGTAGTGAAGGTTTGTCCTTGCTGGGATGTTTTGTGGCACAGCAGAAATACACATTGAGATTTGTGACATCTCTGCTCATAAGGGGTATATTGCTGTACATCAGAAATGCACTGCACTGAAGCTTGGTTGTTGTCTGTTATATCCTAAAGGTACTGCCTTATTTGGCTACAGATCAGAAAAATACAACAGGGAAGGTGGTCTGTACTTTCTGGTCTTGTGACGCATGGCGGAAATGCACATCATTGAGTCTTATGACATCTCTGCTCATATTTGTTATATTGCTGCACATCAGACATACTCAGAATTGAGTTCTGTCTGGGGTTTTTTGTGTCCTGTATTACTGCCTTATTGGTTGCTTATTAGAAAGGCAGTAGTGAAGATTGATGGTCCTGAATTGTTGGGAAATACAAATTGAACCTGTGCCAGGGGTAGTACTGGTACTGCCTTTGGTAATCGGTGCAGCCCCGCAAAGTGGCGTCAGGCTGACAGTACTATTAACGGCAAAGGTTGCCGATTTTAGACATGCGATTTGACATGTTGAGTCGCATGCCAAATCCCTTCAATATGGATGTGCTATCTCTATTCAAGATTGTTATATTGTTGCACATCAGATATATACAAGATTGAAGGTTGTCTGTCCTTTTATGTCTTACATTTACTGCCTTATTGGTTGCATATCAGAAGGGACACAGCAGTGAGGTTGCTTGTCCCTTTCTGATTTGTTTTTGCTGCCTCAGCAGGGAGACACATTGAGGATGGTGGCGTATCTGCTCAGTATTGGTATATTACTACACATCAGACATATACAAAGATTGAAGATTGTTTGTGTCCTGTATGTTCTATATTTACTGCCTTATCGGCTGCATATCAGAAAGGCACAGCAGTGAGGGGTGTCTTTTCTGTTTCTCATTGTTCTACCTTGCTGCTTCTTAAGGATACACAGCAGGGGGTTGTTGGCTGCACGCCTCCAGGGAGATACAGCATTGGGGACCCCTCGCTTGTTCAACCTGAAAATTGCAAGTTACCTGCGACCTGTGTAATCTTGAGGTCTGTGGATCCAGAAAGCAGGGTCTGCTTGGTGGCGCTGCGACCTGGAGTTGCACAGACACAAATGGTTCCCATTGGAAGCCATAGTGTATGACTTTTCTGTTGCGTTTTTGCGGTTGCAGGTTGGGTCGCACAGGTGTGGGAGCCCTAAGTTTCCCTTCTGGTTAAGGTTTTGCTACACACAAGAATAGACATCATGGAGTTTATTGCCTTACTTTGCAATACACCAGAAAGATCGCAGCTAGGAAGGCTGTCTGTTTTTATGTGGCTGCACAGCAGAAATACTCAACATTGAAGCTTGTTGGTGCTTTCTGTTTCAGATTCCCTTACCTTACTGCACTTCAGAAAAACACAATGCTGCAGGTTGCTTGGGTCCTTTCCGTGTTGGTTCTATGTGACTGCACTACAGAACTGCATAACAGAAAAGATATTGTCTTGTTATGTTGGTTTAGCTAGCCAGTGCCATATTGATCTTATAACTGTATTTGGTGGTTCATCAGAAATACGCAACATAGAAGTTTGAGTCTTTCTGTCTTATATTTATGGCCCTGTTTTGCTGTACATCAGTAAAACTCCACCGTAAACAGGACTCCCGTCCTTTATGTGTATATATATCAGTTATGACCTAGCTAGCTGCACTTTAGAAACACGCAGCATTTAGGGTCGGTTCACACTGAGGCAGCAAGACTTACAGCGCGACTGCCTCAGGCGACCCAGGACGCGACTCAGCTGCGACTTGCGAAACGACTTCTGTATAGAAGTCAATGCAAGTCTCCCCCAAAGTCGTACAGGAGCCTTTTTCTAAGTCGGAGCGACTTGCATCGTGCCGATTAGAACGGTTCAATTGCACAGAACAGGACGCTACTTGTCAGGTGACTAGGTCGCCTGACAAGTCGTCCCAGTGTGAACCAAGGCTGAGGGTTTGCGTGTGTCTTAATGTTTTTACATATTGGCAGCACATCAGAAAACCAGACTGTGAGGACTGTTTGTCTACATTGAAGTTCAGATTTGGGTCTCTCCCATATTTGATATGTTGGTTTAGCTAGCCACACTCAGATACACATTATTGTCTATTCTTGTGTCCTTTCTGTCTAAATCTATTGTGCTGGGTCCACAATCTATGATCTTTTTGAATTTGTGATATTAATAATGCATGTATCACCTTTTGTATTTCAGCCCTCTTTTCCGTGGAGGGGCCTGGAGTTCTGGCTGCAGATGTCACATGTCAGAAAGCCTCAGCCCCTTACATTCAGGGATGCTGGAACCATTTCCTAGGGTTGAAGCCCAGTAGGGTTATAGGACACTGGAGGAAGGCGATAAAGAATCACCCTGCTTAGTAAGAACTTGGGAAGTTCTGTTCACCTGAAGATGAAGTATAAAGATGTCCACCCGACCGAATAGTTTACGGCTCAGTGCATGGCCTTCATCTCACCCTTCTAGCAGAACTAGATGTAGCAGTATAAGTGTTATACTCCTGCTATGAACTTTATTCTCCTGAAGTAGGCACTCAGGCGTAAGTAAAGCCACAGAGTGGGCATGCCTTAAACCCAGGGATCAAGCCTCGGTTAATCTATTACCCTTAAGTAGGCTTCCCTTTAGTCTTTGCTGATGTAAAGATAAAAATGAACAAAAAAGGTTGTCTGTTAGAGGCCCACCTTTTTTTTTGCAGTTTTAATTCCCTGAACAGGGTAGTGTTAAGACAGGCCCTCTTAGTGATCAATTAGTGTCCTTGTCTTACAACACAGGTCTCTGATTAATCTTTAAGGGTTCTAAGTAGCACCTACAGGCACAATAGGCCATGGTTGTTAGATGTGTGAGACAGGCAACATTGATAACCTACAAGTTTAACATGTTTTCTGATTCCATCTTTAAGAGCCCACTCCACCTAGGTCCTGCATCCGAAGCAGAGAAGGCAGGGACATCGGTGGAGTAGACCTGCAGACCAGCCGCATGATCCAGCTATAATACCTTCGTCAAGCATATGGAGTGGAGGTAAAACTCACTGCAGAACCAAGGTTCGCCAAGAGGGTCTGGCAGTGGTCCCACCCTAAGGTAGGCCTGAGGTACTTGATTATCCTCTCAGGTGTGCCGTCCTGGAAGATGACTAGAGAAAATTGACAGTTACTTACTGATAACTGTTTTTCTAGGATATCTTCCAGGACGGCAGGCCTACTTCCCGCCCGTTGGAGGAGGGAAAATGGTAGAACACTAGAAGGTGAGTACCTAATGAGGAATGATTTCCCTTGTGAACCAGGTTCAGGAGTTACTTCTCTACAAACTGAGGATCAAGGGGAAGGGTGGGGACTTAAAACAGCTGTCGATTGATTGTGTTTCCTGTAGGGAGGAGCCTCTCATCTCAGGTGTGCCGTCCTGGAAGATATCCTAGAAAAACAGTTATCAGTAAGTAACTGTCAATTTTTTATTTCTCCAGGCTCTTTCCCTATTTTGCAGTTTACATGTACCGATCCTTCTCCTCCATGGAGCAGGGACTCCAGTGCAGAGGTATATGAAACAGACCAAGAATGCTCATCGATAGTGTGCTCAAAAATTGCAAGCTGAAGTCTCCACACAGTATGTCTGGGATGTTAATGCATTCCATGGACCGAATACTAGCAACCGGATGTGATGTAGGTGACGTAACAAAGCCCCGGCCAATGCGTTTCGTCGGCTTGATGTCATCATTTTTTTCAAAAAGAACAAGACTGTATTTTTGTTTCATTTAAAACCTGGAAGTGGACCTAAACTGATGTAAATGGACAAATGGTCTGTATTTGCATCCATTTGTGTTGGTTGTTGGGAGCCGGCATCCACCGGTGTCCTAAAAACCTGTTACTTATCTCTGCCATCAGCAGGAGTTCCCCACTGACAGCAGAATGTAAACAAAAGATATATATATAATACAGCAGACAAGGCAGGAGTGTTTACAGTGAGGGGGCAGTGTGTACATACAGGGTCCCTCACTTGTTGGCACTAAATGTCATTGCCGGCTCTAGATGCAATTGCCAGTTCCTTTGTTTACTTTAAAACACGCTGTCATTTGGCCCCCCCACTGAAGTAGAGAAAGGGGCCAGGTCACCCGGTGGCCTCACCGGATGACCCTGCCCCTTTGTATGCTTTAGTTGCAGGCCGAATGATTGCTCCTTCTAAAGTAAACAAAGGAACCGTCAATTGCATTGAGAGTCGGTAATGACATTTAAAGCCAACAAGCGAGGGACCCTGTATGTACACAGTGCCCCCTCACTGTAAACACTGCTTCTCTCCTTGCACACGCTGCCCCCCTCCCCCTTGCCATGCCATAAAGATGACCTGTCCCCTATATGCTATCACATAGAGGGCTATTGGTCTGTGTTAAAAAAAAAAAAGTTTTAAATGTTTGAAGAGACACAAAAAATTATTTTAAAAATTCAATTTTATGAGCCCCCACATGTGCACCTACATACAAAAAGATTGCAATTGCGCTACACATGTTGCTTAACACCATGCACACCAGAGTAAGATCAATCATTTTAGCACCAGAACTCCTGAGTAACAAACTGATGACCTGAAAGGGGCTTTTAAAGCATCACCTATGGAAAATATAGTGTTGAAGTTTTTTCGCTGCTTTGGGGCACGCAATTTTAATGCTTGACATGCTGGATATCTATTTACTCAGTGCAACTTCAACTGTGGGTAATTTATTAATGCTCTAAAATTTTACTTTAGTGTATTCTTTACAGAAATTGTGCTTTTCACAAACCGTTATTTTATCATGTGACATAAAAAATTGGAACTACCACACATTTATTCTCTGCTTTCAGAAAATATATAATGTTTGGAGGTTTTAAGTAATCCTCAGGCCTAAAATTATTTTATAACCATGTAAACAAAAAATGGAAAAAAAAAAAAAAAGAAAAAAAAGAAAAAATAGCTGCAGCTGAGGGGCACTGAACGGGCTGCATTGATGGGCACTGAACGGGCTGCATTGATGGGCACTGAACGGGCTGCATTGATGGGCACTGAACGGGCTGCATTGATGGGCACTGAACGGGCTGCATTGATGGGCACTGAACGGGCTGCATTGATGGGCACTGAACGGGCTGCATTGATGGGCACTGAACGGGCTGCATTGATGGGCACTGAACGGGCTGCATTGATGGGCACTGAACGGGCTGCATTGATGGGCACTGAACGGACTGCATTGATGGGCACTGAACGGGCTGCATTGATAGGCACTAATCAGGCTGAGCTAAAGGGCACTGAACAGGCTGCATTGATGGGCACTGAACAGGCTGCATTTATGGGCACTGAACAGTTTGCATTGATGGGCACTGAACGGGCTGCATTAATGGGCACTGAACGGGCTGCATTAATGAGCACTGAACAGGCTGAGCTGATGGGCACTGAACAGGCTGCATTAATGGGCACTGAACGGGCTGCATTGATGGGCACTGAGCTGATGGGCATTGAACAGGCTGCATTGATGGGCAGTGGTGAGGGTGCATTGATGGGTACTGGTGAGGCTGCATTGATGGGCACTGAACAGACTGCGTTGATGGGTACTGAACAGACTGCGTTGATGGGCAGTGGTGAGGCTGCATTGATGGGCAGTGGTGAGGCTGCATTTATGAGCACTGGTGAAGCTGAGATGATTGGCACTAATGAGGCTGCGCTGATGGGCCCTGATGAGTATAATACACTCTTCAAATGTGCTTTTATGAACAAGTAAATAATGACATTATGTGGGTGGGCTGGTATATTAATGCTATGGGGCTGGTATGAAATGATTTCCAGAAATAACGTATATATATCATACAGTCCTTCCGTAAACACATATCATATACACTGAATATATCATTTTAGGATTTCATTTAAAAAATCTGGTCACCTTACTATAGCAGCCGAGAGTTTGTTTACATTCTCACAGTCGGCAATTTCTAGTTGAAGTGATTCTAGTAGATGCAATGACTTCCACGTGCGCCATCAGCACCCTTGCAAGTCCTTTGAGAACTCCTGCTGGGGTGGAAGATGGGACTTGTAGTTTTCTCATTCATAAATTCTTGTGCGTAAATGACGTGGCAGTGCAGGTGATACCCTGCACAGCCCAGCCATTTTCAAATGTGACAGTGGGTGCATGGAGATGAACCTCGCCCGCTTTTACAAGGTCTGGGGTGAGGGGACTGGTGCTAGATAACATGTTCTAACATGCTTTTAGTCAAAACTGTTTTTCCTATAATGCATTGCCTGAATTAAAGTAAAAACAAACCTTACTAACTGTCTTCCCTCTCACACCCCATCTCTAAACATTTATCTATTTTTTTTTTAACAAAAGTGGAGTTTACCTTTAAGTTCCTAATGTCTTTGCCAATACCAATAGGGAAAATAATATCTTCAATGTACAATATCATCCTTTCTATCTAAACTTTAAGACATATTTTTTTCCTTTTAGTAGAGGAATTGGGACTGGCAGTTAAACCATTTCTCACCCACACACATTCCCGAAAAAAAAAGCAAAAAAAAAAAAAAAAACCTCAGCATTTATATGGGGGCGACTCCTGATGAAGAGGGACAGCTCCAACTTATAAATTTCTCCCTGCTTAGAACATTTTACAACAAGGTATAATTCACTGTAAAACATTTACAATCTAGTACATGCAAGAATTCTGTTACTTGAGCTATTTGCACTACTTGGAGTATTCAAAGGGTAACTCCAATTTCATGAAAAAACTGCAATATATACAGTGTATATTTTTATATATATATATATATATATATATAATTATAAAATATACCTATACACACACACACAGTATATCGCATATGCAATTGCTACATAAACCATGTTGTTTTAATGTTGTTAAAAATGACCTTTCCTTTTCAATCTGCAACTGCCGTCCTGTTCTATAAAAATTCAATGCAGCATGACAACCTGGGGGAGTTCTATATACAATATCTAGAAAGTCCCCAGAAATGTAATTTTCTGCTTTTGTGATTGACTAATTTTCCCAGAAGTCTGCACCAAGATGAAAGTTAGCTTTTAGGAACTTCATGCAATAGAAGTGTTAGTTTTGGTGATATACTTCTCATAGGTTAAATACTTCTAAAGGGATACAGACACTGCAGCATTCCCCATTAGAACACTTAGTGAATCAGGTCATTATAATGAACCAGATACTCCTATTCAGAATCTCTAAAATATACATTGATCACCGAGAGGGGGTTGTTTTTTTTCTCAACAAAAGTAGAACTACTCCACAGAGATTTCAGAACACCCCTATTAAATTTTGTCTTTGTGTTTCATTGCCACAACTCTAACAGACTCGTGCTTTTAGGTAATAGGGGTGAGTGGGGCAGGTATATTTTAAGTGAACTTTGTATTTTGGCATCTGAAAATTGGTGCAGTTGCCTTTTTAAATAAGACATTCAGAAATGCAAAAAAACAAACATTTATACTCACCTAGGTGGATGCATGGTCTGATGCTGTATTTGTTGCCGCTTCCATGTCCTAGAACTGAGCAATCAAAGACCACTGATCGCTAAGTGACCGGCTCTCTGCTCTGCCCCTCCAGCATTGGGATGTGGAGGGGGGCCGTTAGAGGCTGAGCCAGCTGTAAAGTTAGGATCTCTCTGGAGAATGGACTTCCTCTAAGACTTCAACCGACAGCGGACTTTAGCCCTCTGGCTGAAAACGGGTAACAGGAGTGCAGAAAGAAATGCACTCCTGTTGCCCACAGGAGAAATGGGGCCAAAAGAGCTTTGACCATACTTATTAATAATATTATTATTATTATTATTATACATGATTTATATAGCAAACAAAACAAAATATAGTGTAGCGCAACCAAAAACAAATATGGATTAAACAAGTCCAAATATAACAAACTTCCACCGTTGTGCAACTTTCATTGACAGTTCATAGATTTCCAGTGACTTCAGTGACCACCACCTCTAGTTGGAATGCCTGCTCACCTCCAAAAGTTGACCCCACTACAGAGTCACACACGCCTGTGATTATATCTCTCAGGATGCCTTGGGAAAACAACTCCTCCTCCTGGTGTTCCTGGACAAGACAGACCTCCTCCCGGGTTCTCACTATGTAGACCCCACTGCAGAGTCACACACGCTTGTTGTAATATCTCTCCAGATTTTTCGGGAACACGAATACCCATCACAGTGCACCTAGACAGCTTAGACCTCCTCCCGGGATCTCATTCAGTCTTGTGTGGCCATATAAAACCAAAGGCAAACCATAGTGCTCTCTGCTAATAACATTTATTAAAACTATAATTTAGGGATAAAATACTCACATACAAATGTGAAAAACATGCGTATCATCAATCATGATGTGAATGGAGAAAACATCCTGAATGGCGACACCACACACCTGCATTTGTATATGAGTATTTTATCCGTAAGTTAGTTTTATTAAATGCTATTAGCAGAGAGCACTATGGTTTGCTTTTGTTTTATATGGCCACACATGACTGAATGAGATCCCAGGAAGAGGTTTGAGCTGTCTAGGTGCACTGTGATGAGTATTCGTGTTCCCGAAAAATCCGGAGAGATATTACACTAATGCCCCGTACACACGGTCGGATTTTCCGAAGGAAAATGTCCGATCGGAGCGTGTTGTCAGAAATTCCGACCGTGTGTGGGCTCCATCGGACATTTTCCATCGGATTTTCCAACACACAAAGTTGGAGAGCAGGAGATAAAATTTTCCGACAACAAAATCCGTTGTCGGAAATTCCGATCGTGTGTACACAAATCCCATGGACAAAGTGCCACGCATGCTCAGAATAAATAAAGAGATGAAAGCTATTGGCCACTGCCCTGTTTATAGTCCCGACGTACGTGTTTTACGTCACCGCGTTTAGAACGATCGGATTTTCCGACAACTTTGTGCGACCGTGTGTAGACAAAACAAGTTTGAGCCAACATCCGTCGGAAAAAATCCTAGGATTTTGTTGTCGGAATGTCCGAACAAAGTCCGACCGTGTGTACGCCCTATAAGCGTGTGTGACTCTGCAGTGGGGTCTACATAGTGAGAACCCGGGAGGAGGTCTGTCTTGTCCAGGAACACCAGGAGGAGAAGTTGTTTTCCCAAGGCATCCTGAGAGATATAATCACAGGCGTGTGTGACTCTGTAGTGGGGTCAACTTTTGTAGGTCAGCAGGCATTCCAGCTAGAGGTGGTGGTCACTGAAGTCACTGGAAATCTATGAACTGTCACTGAAAGTTGTACAACGGTGGAATTTTGTTATATTTAGACTTGTTTTTTTTGTATTTGTTTTTGGTTGTGCTACACTATATTTTGTTTGATATATTGAGAGTCACATGTGGATACACTCTAAGGTGTGGGCAGCAATCACGTTAAGCCTATTAGTAGGCTAATTACATTATATAATGATTTCACATTATTATATTATTGCGCTGATGAATATTTTTTCACTATTTATAATTTATATAGCGCCAACAGTTTACGCAGCGCTTTACAACTTGAGGTTAGACAGTACAACTAGAATACACTTTAATACAGTAGGAATCAGAGGGCCCTGCGCGTTAGAGCTTACTTCTCCTTTAAGCACAGGAGTGCGAGTGCTAGATTATTTTTTCATATATAGTTCTGCAAATTACGTGAGCAAACTTTCATCACATATTTTGGGGGTAATTGCACTTTTACCTATATAATTTTATTTGGCCACCTTTATCACACTAAAAAACAAACTGATCATGTCCAAAATGTTTTTAAAGCAGAACTTCACTTTCTCATTAATTATTGACTATTTTTAATACTTCTGCTGCTTGCATTGGTAAATAGATGGAAAAATATATCTTTTTTATTTGTTTTAAACTTTTTTTTTTTACATTTCTTTATTATTTTCTGGTTTCCAGGTCTAGGCAAATGATTTCATACATACCTGGAGTCTTCAGTAGGGGGGAAAGGGTTTCTCAGCATAGAATCACCTCCTGCCTGTATGCCTGAGCTAAGGACAGATGGATTTTAGGAAGTAAATGCTATATGAATCTTTTGTCCATACTCAGGATGGCCACAACTAGAAATGCTAGGAGGGGGGTGGGGGGCACAAAGTGATTATTTCTCAGCAAAATAAACCATGGAGAGGTGGATGGATGGGTAGGTTTGCTTTAAAACTTAAAAATGAATTCAAGGCATTCTTGTTTTGCGGTGGTCAGCATGCAAGTTCTGCTTTAAAGTGACCCTTTGCGTGCAGGGCAAAGTAAAAGGGTCACTTATTCCCCTCCCCCAACCAGGTTCCTCACTCTTTCTCTTCTCCCAAATTTTCCTTTGCCCTCACACCGGTTTGTTCAGCCACCAATGAGCAAAGTGAAATAAATGAATGTCTGGCTGTAGGAAAGCATATGAACTACTCCAGCTCTCTCGGTTTCAGTGCTGGTGCCTTGTGACTGACCCAGTGCTATCAAATTGGGAAGGGGAAAGGACTTCATAGCCTTGTGTAAGGTACGACCAGTTGGTTTAAAGCTTACACTGGATTTATTTTCCTAATCCCAGAAGTTGAATGGAACAATACGGGAGCAAGGAAAAGTGACTGTGCTGGGGTGGTGGGAATGATGTGGTCATCTTAAGGCCCATACACACGATGTGACTTTTTGACAACAAACATGCAAATTAGCTGTGTTAAGGCAACATCCGACCGTGTGTACGCTCCATCGGACAAACTTTTTCGGTTTTCATCAGACAAATGTTGGCTGTGCGAACAGACAAACTTGGCAGTAACAAAAGTCCTACGTTGGCTAGTCCAATCGTGTGTACACAAAACTATTGGACTTTAGTCCAAAGTACAAACACGCATGCTCAGAACCAATGCAAAAGATCAGACAACAATACAGAAGTTGACCAAAGGGTGGCGCTGGAGAATTGAACGTCCTCTTTTGAAGTGTCGTCAGTACGTTGAAACGTCACTACGTTCATGTTTGTTGCCTAAAAAGTCCTGCCGTGTGTATGCAATACAAGTTCACGGCCAACGCCCTTTGGACAGAAATCCATGAAAAAGTTTTTCTAAAGTCCGATCATGTGTACGAGGCTTAACTTTGCCCTCAGAACTCCAGACTGTGAAAAAGAAAAAGAAATGTTTTATCTACACTTGGCAATAGTATCTCGTGCATATCTCCCAACTGTCCCTGATTTTGAGGGACTGTCCCTGATTTTTAGCAATGTTCCTCTGCCCCCCCCCCCCCCCATTTGTCCCTCATTTTGGTCTGATCTATTTAGCTGTATATAAAATGCCCTTTTTACCTTTCGAAAAGTGTTTCTCAGTGCTAAACCTTTCTTCCAAATTGCTGCATTTGTACATTTTAAAAGCCAAAATAGGGGAATAGTAGTGGTAAAAAAAAGCCCTTGTGGATTTAGTTAATCTTTTTCTTGGGTTAATTCTCCTTTAAGGGGGTGTGGCAGGGGGCGTGTCCTATGCCTACATACGTTTGCCGGTAGGTGTCCCTCATTCCCATCTCAAAATGTTGGGAGGTATGCCTCTTGATACCTCCCTTCTGCAAACCCAAGGGCAGCATAGCATATATCAAGTGAGGAAGTCCTACTTTACTGCATGTTATAGTGTTTTACATCTAACACTAAGCACAAGAACAAGTAATGTTATCAGCGGCCTGCTTCTCATTATTTGTCCAATCACAGGCTGTGCTTGTTCCAAGACTTGATAACAATCTGACAACAGCCGTGGATGATTGTGTTTGGAAGCTGCAACAAACTGGTCAAAAAATCCTGCCCTTATTCTTTTCCCCTAGAAAAGCCGACACCAGGCTTCCACATTGCTTTCCCTTATCTTCCATTTCCCTAAATATAAATGGTCATGTGACAAGAGCAACCTTCTTTAGAGAAGAAGCTGTAACAACAAACATCAGAAGTTGTCTGGATCACATACCTCGAACCTTGACTATGACCCGGCTTCACTTTGCATATAAATGTATCTATATACTGTACATAGCCACAGCTAATTTAGAAATAAAGCTTTGAAAAAAAAATCAGCTCTCATCCAGTAGCTTTAAAATTTGATACAGAACGCTAGACAGTATATTTTACTATTAAACCAGTTCAGACAGGTCCACTAGAAGTACATTTGATCCTTTGATATGTTGTGTTTCCATGAATTAAGAAACACATATATGAAAAAGCCCAATAATCACTATAATCACTAGAAAACTGTAGGGCCTCCAGTAAATTCTCACAATATGAACATGTATACTGTATATTAATATAATATACAAGGGTTAGTTAAAGCTGAGCTTCAGGCATATTTAAAATGCACAAATATGAATGCAGCTCTGTAGTCATTAACGTATTTGTGTACCCTCACTTTGTAAAACAACCCATTCAATTTAAAAAAGAATGGAAAGGAAAGAAATGAAATGTGTATATAAAAAACATTATATGCTTCCGGAGCCACGCGATGTAGAGGAGGACTCCCATAGCTCCCTTTGGGCCCCTTCTGATAATTTCGTGTTTGGTGAGCATTGATTCCGAGCATGCGTAGTTGTACTTTCAACTTTTGTGTGACGGACTTGTGTACTGACCATTAGAAAATCTGACAACAGACCGTTCCGCCGAAAATTTACTAGCATGTCATCCATCATTTGTTGGCGGAAAGTTGGACAACAATTGTCAAAAGGAGCGTACTAAAGCCTCATACACACGATCGGACTTCAAACAAACTTTTGCGTGGATTTCTGTCCAAAGGGCGTTGGCCATGAACTTGGTATGCATACACACGGTAGGACTTTTTCAGCCAATTTTCACCAAATCACGTGGTTTTTCAGCTCTTTACCGCCACCCTTTGGTCAACTTCTGTATTGTCTGATCTTTTTCATTGGTTCTGAGCGTGTGTATTTGTACTTTGGACTAAAGTCCTATGGACTTGTGTACACACAATAGGATTTTGCACTATCGGACTTTTGTTGCCAGAAAGTTTGTCTGTGTGCACAGCCAACATTTGTCCGATGAAAACAAAAAAAGTTTGTTCGATGGAGCGTACACACGGTTGGATGTTGCCTTAAAACAGGTAATTTGCATGTTTGTTGTCAAAAAGTCACATCGTGTGAATGGGCCTTAACAGTCAGATTTTAGGACAATAGTCTGTCAACAGACAATCCTCTGCCAACAATCTGATTGTGTGTACGAGGCTTTACATAGTTACATCGTTTGTAAGGTTGAATAAAGACACCAGTCCATCCAGTTCAACCTGAGTGAGCACTCGCAATTGTCCCCATCCCCGCACATTGCGTCCCATCAAGATGCCCATCCACCATATTATTATTTTTTATATATTTAAGCTACCCATGTAGCGCCATCAATCTACCCAGCGCTCCAGACACACCCACACCGGTCCCCACCCCCAAGGGGTCTGCAATCCAAAGGTCCCCAACTCACACCCATACACCAGGGCCAATTTCTTGGACAGAAGCCAATAAACCAAACAGCATGTCTTTGGAGTGTGGGGGGAACTGGAATACCCGGAGGAAACCCACGCAGGCACAAGGAGAACATGCAAACTCCAGGCAGGTAGTGTCGTGGTTGGGATTCAAACCAGTGACGCTATTGCTGCGAGGCGAGAGTGCTAACCACTACACCACTGTGCTGCCACTGTGGCTTTAGGCCCCTTTCACACAGACATTTCGATCGGGTCTGCCTTTAAGCTTTTCGGGCGGACCCGATCGGAACCTCCATGCTCCTTTTATGGAGCGGCGGATCTGCTGACACCTGCCGATCCAATCCGCCTAAAACAGACAGATGGGAATACATTCCCCATCCATCCGTTGGATTGGATGGCAGTCCAATGGAAATGGACAGATGGTCCGTTTCCATCAGAACGCCCCATAGAGAACAGCGGCCTTTGTCCATGTCCACTCTGCATCAGCGAAGCAGACACAGGCCCATCATTCGTCTGCACTGCGGGGATCAGCAGAGAGATACCCTGCTGAGCGGGCGGATTCGCTGCCGGCTCCATGTGAAAGGGGTCAAATAATTTTTTTTTTCCAGCCTGTAAATATTTGTAAAATATACTCTGTCCATTGTACTGGAAGTTTGGAGACCCCTGGCTTATTAAAAGTGTCCACAGTGTTAGATAATGATGACTGATGAGCTAATCAACTGGCAAAGCAGGCAATTAGCAGAAATAATTATAATGGCTAATTGGACCCAAGACATTTTCACGAAAGCCTCATACACACGATCAGATTTTCAGATGGGAAATGTGTGATGACAGTCTGTTGGCGGAAAATCCGACCGTGTGTACGCTCCATCGGACAAATGTTGGATCGCAGATTTTAAAATTTTCCGCGGACAAATGTCTGTTGTCAGACATATAATAATACACCCAAGCTCATCTCTTTACTCACACACAGCCACAAAGGCAAAAGAATTCTTGTTGGGCAGTGTATTAGTGCTCGAACAAATACAATTAGACCGAATTTTAATGGTTGAAAGAATGTCAGGCAAAATGGTCGTCCCTCACGCATGTTCACTTCATCAAATCTGGCCCTCTTTGAAAAAAGTTTGGACACCCCTGATTGAGGTGAACCAAAAATTGAGAGCTGCAGATTCCCCACATTCAGTCATCACCGATGTTAAAATATTGTGTGTATTTGTATATTATGGTGGCCGTACCAATCGTTCCAAATTTGTATAGAATTTCCTCAATCCTGTTTTAACTTCTCTTCTAATTTTCCATCTTTAGAGAACAAAGTTAGGATTGGTGCACTGCATTACTCTATTAAAAGAAACTAACTTTTTTGTCAGTTACTTTTTTTTTTTTTTTTTAGCTTATAAAATATATAATTTTTAAAGTGATTGCATAATCTCTATTAAAAACAAAACTTTTATTATAAGATGCATCCAGGGAAATCTGAAAAGGTTTGCATGGCCATCATATTATTCTGTACAAACACTTTGGGTTTTCTCATTAGAAAATCCAGCACTAGCTTGTATTGTCTGGCAATTCACTAGTTAAACTATTTACTTGGGATTGTCCTTCCTCTATTTCAGGTCTGTTTTTAGCATTGCAGCTGTGAGGAAGAGATTTTGCAGAGCACTGAATAGAATGCCACCTGTTGGCTGCATGTTGTAAATGTAAACTGTGTACAACTTGATCTGCACAATACCTACTCTCAGTGTCCAGTTCCAAAAATATAATCTATGGCAGTTTATCAATCCTAAATTTGGAGGCTGCATTAGTTTTTTTTTCAGGCTTTTTTCTTTTATTTAGCCACTTCAGCCCTGGAAGATTTTACCCCCTTAATGACCAGAGCATTTTTTTTTTGCGATACAGCACTGCGTCGCTATAACTGACAATTACGCGGTCGCGCGACGTTATATCCAAACAAAACTGACGTCCTTTTTTTGCCACTGTCTCCATTTTTACATTTCAACCACTTGCCGACCAGCCGCTGTCGTTATATAACGGCAGCTCAGCAAGTTCCCGCAAATCGGCGTAGTTGTACGTCAGTCTCTACAAGGAGCCGTAGCAGGCACGTGCACCTGTTGTACGCCGGGGGGATCCAATGCGCGTGGTCGTCGGCTGCGTTGTCTGATGGCCAACCACGATCGTGGGAACGAGAGCCAGAACAGGGATCTGTCAATGTAAACAGACAGATCCCCATTCTGACAGGGGAGGAGAGAGAGATCTGCTGTTCCTAGTGATTAGGAACAGCAATTTCTCTCCTCCTCCAGGCAGCCCAGCCCCTATACAGTTCGAAACACTCCCAGGGAATACACTTAACCCCTTGATCGCCCCCTAGTGTCAACCCCTTCCCTGCCAATGACATTTATACAGTAATCGGTGGCTATTTTTAGCTCTGATCGCTGTATAAGGCCCCTTTCACACGTGCGGACCGTATGTCCGTATTTCATCCATCCGTTTTCGGATGAAATGCGGACATACATGCATCCCTATGGAATAGCGGGTGTCAGCGGATGTACATCCGCTAACACCTGATATCATCCGGCCCCGTTATTGTCTGATTCTGCAGACAGAAGAAAATCCTATTTTTCTATCCGTCTGCAGAGCGGATCGGATGAACACGAACAGACGGTCCGTGTTCCTCCGATCCCCCATAGGGGAGAGTGGAGATCTGACAGGGCGGTCCCTGCACAGTGTGCGGGTCCCGCCCTGTCATCCGCCGGCTCAGCTGGGGAAAACGGAGAGATCCCCGCTGAGCAGCGGATGTTCACGGGTCGATCAACACAGATCCGTCCCGTGTGAAAGGGGCCTAAATGTCAACGGTCCCAAAAAAGTGTCCAATCTGTCCATCGCAATGTCGCAGTCCCGCTAAAAATCGCAGATCACCGGCATTACTAGTAAAAAAAAATAATAAAAATGCCTTAAATCTATCCCCTATGTTGTAGACGCTATACTTTTGCGCAAACCAATAAATATACGCTTATTGCAATTTTTTTTTTAACCAAAAATATGTAGAAAAATACATATTGGCCTAAACTGATGAAAGAAATTCCTTTTTTTTAAAAAATTGGGGGATATTTATTATAGCAAAAAGTAAAAAAATATTGTTTTTCTTTCAAAATTGTCGCTATTTTTTTGTTTATAGCGCAAAAAATAAAAACCGCAGAGGTGATCAAATACCACCAAAAGAAAGCTCTATTTGTGGGGAAAAAAAGGTAGTCAATTTTGTTTGGGTACAGCGTTGCACGACCGCGCAATTGTCAGTTAAATCGACGCAGTGCCGTATCGCAAAACATTGCCATGTCGTATACCCCTTTTTTACATTTACCTACAGGTAAGCCTATAATAATAATAGTGTCATGAAATATTTTTATGTATAAGTAGAGGGTCATAGGCATTATGCTGCTCTGACCCATTATTTTACACAATTTATATTAGCGCCGCTATCTCTATCTGTACACGTGTGAGAGGTATAGTTTTGGGATTTTGATCAGTCTATGTATTTATTTAAGTGGCAGCTTTTTTTCACTGTACACTGTGGATGTACACATATTTTGTATTCATTTACACATCTTTTATATAGCTTTGCACTTTTCTTTGGTGCAGTGGAGTAAGAGAGATTCAGGGGCGGTTTATTTGTATATCTCTTGCTACAAACCAAAGCCTATAATAAGGGTATTTTTTTTTATCGTTTGAGGGTATACAACCGCTTTAAGGGGGAAAATCTTCCAGCCTGTAAGGGGTTAAAGTGCTGCATAAACTGTTGGCGCTATATAAATCCTGTATAATAATAATAGTAATAGTAAATATGGTCTCATATTGATGTACAGTGTGATTTTTCATGTAACTTGTAAAGTGTATCTATAGTCAAAATGTAATGTAATATCGTATTCATTTACACATTGTATTTCACTTATTTCTAGGCTACTCTTATTCATCTGCATGAACTTGAAGTTTGTAAATTTACTTTGTGAAGATGCCTTCATTTATGTTCTAAAAAAAAAAAGGCACATCTTTTTGCAGAAAAAGTGCATGTACAATTAATTTATTTTTTTATAGGCGTCTGCAGAGCATTGCACCCATGATCAGTGGATCGCAGGTGCAATGTGATGCTCCTGCACACACTGCTTAGAGCTCTCTGCCTGTACCTCTCTATTAGGCTCCATTCACACTAGCGCGTTTTTTGATGCATTTTGCATTTTGCAGAAATGCACGGGAATTTTTTAACATGGGTTCCTATGGAACATGTTCACATCAATGCCTTTTTGTACCTCTGCATTTTTGGAAAGGGTCAGGGACTTTTTTCATGCAAAATGCAGCGTTTTGCATGTAATAGAATTCAATGGACAAGCATCAAAAACGCAAGTGCACCGTTTTTGCAGCGTTTTTGATGCATTTTTGGTGCGTTTTTTGCAGTTTTTTTTTTTTAAGACTGTAAAAAAAACTGTAAAAAAAAAAAAAAACGCAAAACGCAAATCGCGGCAAAAACGCCGCAAAAACGCTGCTCAAAAACGTGGCAAGCATGAAAAAAAAACCTCCAAAAACTCTCAAAAGCAACATGCATAGGTGTGAATCGAGCCTTAGGCTCCATTCACACTAGCGCGTTTTTTGATGCATTTTGCATTTTGCAGAAATGCATGGGAATTTTTTAACATGGGTTCCTATGGAACATGTTCACATCAATGCTTTTTTGTTTCTTTGCGTTTTTGGAAAGGGTCGGGGACTTTTTTTCATGCAAAATGCAGCGTTTTGCATGTAATGGTTTTCAATGGACAAGCATCAAAAACGCAAGTGCACCTTTTTTGCAGCGTTTTTGATGCGTTTTTGGTGCGTTTTTGGTGCGTTTTTGCCGTTTTTTTTTTTTTTTTTAATTTTTTGTACATTTTTTTTTAGACTGTAAAAAAAAATGTAAAAAAAAAAAAAAAAAAAAAAAAAAACGCAAAACGCAAATCACGGCAAAAACGCGGCAAAAACGCGGCAAAAACGCGGCTCAAAAACGTGGCAAGCATGAAAAAAAAACCTCCAAAAACGCTCAAAAGCAACATGCATAGGTGTGAATCGAGCCTCAGTCAGTGTGAATGAACTACGACAAGTATGTCTGCCGCAGTGGTATACAGGACTTGTAGTTCATTCATTAAGTTTCTTGTGAATGTATGACGCGGCTGTGGGGATCTCTGCACCATTGTTAAAATGTGATAGCGGGTGCGGGGAGAAGAACCCCTGTCCGCTGTCAAAGGGTAAGGTGGGTGAGGGGGTGTGCTAAAGAGGAAAATGTTACATTACACCCTAAATACGGCTGTATCTTGTTAATAATGGTAAACCTACCCTTTAAATACTGTGCCTGTTTCCTTCCTTTACGCAAAATCTAGTGTCCCGCTATATAAGCTGATTTTATACTGAATGTTAACACATTTTTGATAAGTGTTGAAAAAAATGGCAATTTTTACAATAAATTTAAACTAGAAGTAAATTTTTGTCATTTTTAAATTTTAATTTTAAAAACAATTTAAAATTTTAAAAAATGGCAAACCTGTAAAAATGTGGGAAAATGTACTCTTCAGAAAATGATAAAAAAGAATTCCGCATGGATAGAACATATTATCTCAATTATGCAGAACTTTTTTAAACAGACTGTAGGATGTTTAGTATCCTGACATTGTACACTAGGGGGTGCATTAATGCACGCCGAACACAAAACACAGGCATTTGATATGTTTATATGCAGATCCATGTACAATGCAGTACATTTCTAGACTTCCCAATATTCTGCTACATAATCCCCTTTAAAAAAATCGATACTGTATTGCAGTTTTTTGAATTGGCAAACCTAATCCACTCAAATCAGTTGATTGTATTTTCACTTTAGAGTGAATCTTCAGACTAGCTAGGCTCGGTTCACACCTATGCGTTTTTTATTGCTTTTTTCAGAAATGCACTACAGTCTATTTAACATGGTTTCCACAGCAGATCGCATGGACGCCATAAAATTGCAATGTGGTGCGGAAAAACGCACAGGATTCACTGCCTATACCGCATCGCATAAGTGTGAACCAGGGCTCAGGGACTTTTTAAGGCTTTATTCACACCTAAGCGCAGCGACAGCTTCTGCACTGTGTTTTTTTTTTTAGCTTTTATGTGGTTTATTTTTTTTTTTTTTGTGGAGCGTTTTTGTAGTTGCATAAGCTCATGTACCAAATTTTGGCACAGAACAAGAAGTGTTTGGCTTTGCGATTTTTGCCACAAATTTAGTGCATTCTCTTGCTCGACAATCGTGGCAAAATCGCCCCCTCATTTGGGCTGCCATTAAGAGATAATGGCATTGCAAACGCATCCTGCGTTTGAGAGCAATTCCGCCCACGATTCCAGTACGCTCAGGTGTGAACATAGCCTTACCCTAGGTTCACACTTCTGCGTGTTTGCGAGACGCTTTTTCTCAGGCATGGCAGCCTGTGTTTCCGCAAAAAAAAAAAGGGGGAAGCACCTTTTTTAAAAACACGTCGGCAGGGAAATCGCATGGTCTTTTTGACCATGGGATTTCCCTGCAGTTCCTGCACCCACACTGTGATTTTACATGCATGATGAATAACAGCCCCACGCGTTTCCGCAGAGCACTGGAATTTCACTGCGGGTGGTTGCTGGTGCAAGAGTCGCTGCAATTCCCACAACTGCAACCACATGCAAAATGGTGCATTTTTGGTTCAAAAGACTTCAGTGGAGAAGCTGCAAAAAAGCAAGTGGTGCGTTTTTGCCACGATTTAGCATTTTTTATCCACCCAACAACAAGTTGGCCAAATTTTTTAAAAAAAAGAACATTAAAAAATGCAAAATGTATCAAAAACGTGAAAAAAAATTAGCAAAAACGCAAAAAGCACTGCAGAAAGGCATCAAAAGTAAACTGCAGTGAGCAGGCTAGAGGTGGAGAGGTCATGGAGGAAGCTGCATTGCTGAACCAGAAAGTAAAGTTGGCCATAGATGGATCAAAATTCAGCTGGATCAGCAGGACCAGCCAAATTTCGATCCATGTGTGGGCATCCCTGTTCAACAGAAGTCAATCGTTAGATCTTTTTTTGATCAGCAGCTGCAGCCACTGATCAGTGTATTCTGACAGAATGCCTATGCAGGGGAGATTCCTTCATCCTCCTTGTTTGTGTGGATGGAGGAATCCATTTTTTCATTCAGCCATTTATGTTGGCTATACATATGCATATAAAGTCATTTATGGCCTGATTCACACCTATGCATTTTTAGTGCTTTTTGCATTTTGCAGATTTGCACTACAGAACATGTTCCATAGAAAACCATGTTAAATGGACTGTAGAGCAAATCTGCAAAATGCAAAAAGCACTAAAAATGCATAGGTGTGAATTGGGCCTTAAGCCTCGTACACACGGTTTGATTGTTGGACGACCGATCGTCTGATCTTTGTCAAAAGAGCGTGTGGAGGATTTTGTCTAGCAGACTAACTATCTGCAAATTGTCGTTTGACAAACACGAATGTAGTGACGTACTATGAGAGTACAAAGAGGAAGTACATTTCTCAAGCATCACCCTTTGGGCCCCTTCTGCTAATTTCATGTTAGTAGAAGTTTGCTGAGCGTTGATTCGCGATTTTCAGATCGTACAAAACAAATGACTTTTAACCACTTGCCTACAGGGTACTTACACCTCCTTCCTGCCCAGGCCATTTTTCAGCTTTCAGCGTTACGCACTTTGAATGACAATTGCGCGGTCATGCTACACTGTACCCAGATTAAATGTATCATTTTCTTCACACAAATAGAGCTTTCTTTTGGTGGTATTTAATCACTGCTGGGTTTTTTATTTTTTACTAAAAGACCAAAAATTTTGAAAAATATTTTTTTGTTTACTTTATCTCAGTACATTTTGTAAACAAGTAATTTTTCTCCTTCACTGATGTGCGCTGATGAGGCGGCACTGATGGGCACTGATAGGCTGAACTGGTGGGCATTGAGGTGGCACTGATGAGGAGGCACTAATATGCCGCACTTATGGGCACTGATAGGTGGCACAGATGAGCACTGATAGGCAGCACTGATGGGCACTGTTAAGTGGCACTGATGGGCACTAAAAGGCGGCACTGGTGGGCAATGATAGGCAGCACTGGTGGGCACTTATGGACAGCAGTGATGGGCATTGATTGTCAGCACTGATACAGCACTCATAGCCAGCACTGACTGGCATCGCTAATAGGCACTGATTGGTGGCACTGGTAGGCACTGATTGCTGGCACTGGAGGGCAATGATGGGCACTGATTGGTGACACTGGCTCTATTTTGTAATCAGGGCCATGATGATCAGTGCCCTGATTACATGTGTAGATGTCCCCCTTCGTGGAGATGCCACTGATTGGCTCTCCTCTCCACACACACTGTCAGTGTGAGGCAAGGAGCGCCGATTACCGGCATCTCCGTTTTTACGTGTGACCGGCTTTACCGAGAACAGGGTCACACTGTCTCCTAGCAACTTGGCACCTCCGCGGGCGCTCGAGAGCGGTTGTTCTGGGACGCTGTCATATGTGTTTGTACTTTCGACTTTTGCGTGACCGATTTCTGTACTGACCATCCAAAAATCAGACGTTGAGTTCGCATCTGACAAAAATGTTATAGCCTGCACATCCAACTTTTGTCTGATGTAAAAGTCAAATCGTCTGTCGAATGCACCGTACTAACGATACGAATATCCGCAGACAGCGCGTCTTCAGACTTTTCCCTTCTGATTTTCGTACCGTGTGTACGAGGCCTTATGCCCTGTACACACAATAGGATTTTCCGATGGAAAATGTGTGATAGGACCTTGTTGTCGGAAATTCCGACCGTGTGTGGGCACCATCACACATTTTCAATAGGAATTTCCGACACACAAAGTTTGAGAGCAGGATATAAAATTTTCGGACAACCAAATCCGTTGTCGGAAATTCCGATCGTGTGTACACAAATCCGACGCACAAAGTGCCGCGCATGCTCAGAATAAATAAAGAGACGAAAGCTATTGGCTACTGCCCCATTTATAGTCCTGACGTACGTGTTTTACGTCACCGCGTTCAGAACGATCGGATTTTCCGACAACTTTGTGTGACTGTGTGTATGCAAGACAAGTTTGAGCCAACATCCGTCGGAAAAAATCCTAGGATTTTGTTGTCAGAATGTCCGATCGATGTCCGACCATGTGTACGGGGCATAAGACTGTTCATACTCAGCCTGACCTGTACAGAGAGGTAGGTTAAATCTGGGAGAAGTGGGTGGTTAGTAGGCGCGTGTCATGCAGAAAATAGAAACCATTGTGCTCTCTTGTATGTCAGGCAGAGAGTAATCTCCATTCATTTCTATGCTGATGCAGCTTAATAAAAGAGACAGGCAGCACTTTTCTATTAAGAGAGGCATAAATATGGCAAAATCCATGGGATATGTGAAACATTGTTGAAAACTGTCAGAAACTTGGTGGTGTATTAAGGAGTTAAAGTCAAATTTAATATAAACCTGTCACATCTTTAAACTTTTTAAACTCTCACCAGGAATTGAAACCAGGCACTTTATTAACATACAGCTGCTGGAGCGTCCGAAACTCCAGGCATTCTATTATGCAAATCTTGCCTTCAGTAAGGAAAGACCTTTTTTTCCCAGCCAACCCTTGGAAGAATGCAATATTGGTTACAGTGGTCAGCAGGGCGGATTAATGTAGGGGCTATTGGAGCTGCAGCTCCAGGCCCCTACTTTAATATAGGCCCAGGAGGGTTGGACTGATCATTTGGGCGCTGCCATTGCCCTACTGATGTCGCCCAATGCCAAACCCAGCCCCAAATGCATTTTGAAAAAAAAATGAAATTGTAAAAATTAATAAAAAAAATTAAATAAGAATATTAAAAAAACTGCTGCACCGTCCACTGCCCTACTGACACGATCCACTGTCCTCCATTGCCAGATCCCCAAAAGCATTGTGGGAAAAAAAAGTTAAAAAGTTAAATTGTAAAAAAAAATAAAATAAGAAAAACAAAAATAAAAATGTAAACAATAAAAGATTGCAACAAATAATTCAAAAATTCAAAAATGTAAAATAAGCATAAAGAAAATTTGGGCTCATTCACATGGGTTCTCTTGCACATACAGTGTGAATGAGCAGTTTGTTTGAAATACTTAATTTGTTATAATAAAAAATTGCGTTTAATTTTATTTATTAACCATAAAAATGGCCCTCCAAAATCCTCAGCACCAGGCCCATGATGCTCATAATCCGACAAGGGTTGCCACCTTTTCTTCAAGCCAAACCCAAACACTTTAGTGGTGCATGGCAAATTTTTTTGTAGTATACACTATAGGATTGTAAAGACCTGGGACACCTTTGGGTGCACTAAGGAGAGCAATAATGCGGCACGCTTTATTGGACAGTGATACCTCCTATAACATAGGGGTCATTGTCACCCCCCTTCATAAAATACAGGTCAGTGTTACCCATACCTCCCAACATTTTGAGATGGGAATAAGGGACACCTACTAACAAACGTATGTAGGCATAGGACACGCCCCCTGCCACACCCCCTTAAAGGAGAATTAACAAAAAAAAAAAAAGAAAAAACGGTTAATTAAACCCACAAGGACTTTTTTTTAACCACTACTACTCCTTTATATTGGCTTTTAAAATGTACAAATGCAGCAATTTAGAAATTGGATGAAAGGTTTAGCACCGGGAAAAACCTTTTTGAAAGATAAAACGTGCATTTTATATACAACTATATAGATCAGACCAAAATGAGGGACAAATGAGGAGGAAAGAGGGACAGAGGGACATTGTTCCAAATCAGGGACAGTCCCTGTAAATCAGGGACAGTTGGAAGCTATGGTGTTACCCCCTCTATAATTTAGGGGTCTCCCATAGAGGACCCCCATTAATCAGCACCCCCCTTAGAGACCTCTATTAGATCAGGGAACCCCCCCATCAGTGTCCCCTGCCCCTAAAGACCCACATTAGACTGCCTTACCGAGAGCCAACTCGAGCCAGGAAGTGTAGGAGCCGGAGTTTGGGGGCGGAGCGAAGCTGCTCTACTGTAGTGCTATTTTCCTTCTTTCCTTCCATTGTGTGGGGGGGGGGCTTGGAGAGAAGGCAAAGTAGAGGCAGGGGCTGCATCGCTGTGCCCAGTGTGTCGGCAGGACACAGGAATCCAAACACATCCGAACTTGTGCTTTCACTCACAGGGACTCTGTTAGGAATCATGGGGCCCTCGCCCCCCCTGAGGGGGGAGAAGAGGTGGGGGAGGGAGGTGAGAAAGGGTGAGAGGAGGAGGAGGTAAGGGGGTGAGGAGACAGAAAAAAGAGGGGGGTGAGAAAGAGAGGGGGAGGGGATAGGGGGTGTGAGGGGGAGTGGGCAGAGAGAGAGAGGAGGGGTGGGAGAGAGAAGGGGGCTGAGAGGGAGGAGGGGAGAGAGAGAAAGGTGGTAAGAGAGAGGGTGGCCTGACAGAGAGGGGGGGGGGTGGTTTACAGAGAGAGGGGTAGAGGGGGGAGTAGCTGACAGAGGGGGTTAGCTGACAGATGGGGTTTAGCTGACAGAGGGGGGGTAACTGACAGAGGGGGGGGGTAACTGACAGAGGGGGGGGGTAACTGACAGAGGGGGGGTGGCTGACAGAGGGGGGGTAACTGACAGAGGGGGGGTAACTGACAGAGGGGGGGGTAACTGACAGAGGGGGGGGTAACTGACAGAGGGGGGGTGGCTGACAGAGGGGGGGTAACTGACAGAGGGGGGGTAACTGACAGAGGGGGGGGTAGCTGACAGAGGGGCGGTAACTGACAGAGGGGGGGGGTAACTGACAGAGGGGGGGGGTAACTGACAGAGGGGGGGTGGCTGACAGAGGGGGGGTAACTGACAGAGGGGGGGTAACTGACAGAGGGGGGGGTAACTGACAGAGGGGGGGGTGACTGACAGAGGGGGGGTGGCTGACAGAGGGGGGGTAACTGACAGAGGGGGGGTAACTGACAGAGGGGGGGGTAGCTGACAGAGGGGCGGTAACTGACAGAGGGTGAGTAGCTGACAGAGGGGGGGTAACTGACAGGGAAGGGGAGCTGACAGAGGGGGAGTGGCTTACAGAGGGGGAGTGGCTTACCGAGGGGGGGAGTGGCTGACAGAGAGTGGCTGGCTGACAGGGGGGGGTGAGAGGGCAGATGAGAAAGTTACCTCAGTGAGGACTCGAGGAGACACAGCAGAGAACACGCCAGGCAAGGAGGCGGGACTCCGGACGGCCGCGATCACCCACAGTCCAGCCCCGCCTCTACATGTGACCAGGTCCACCGGGCCAATCACAGCCCCTTATGTCCACCTCCCGCACATGACCTATTCAGCCAATCACAGGCTGAATAGGTACGCCTGCTGACCATCGCTGAGCTGGGCTTGGAGGCGGAGCGCACAGGCAGTAATATATGTGTAACACTGATGGCGGGCACGGGAATTGGGATGCGCCGCTCTAGGTTGAACTGCTGCTATATGTGCCCGGGTTTCAGGCGGCTTGAAAACCGGGCACATGTGTCCAAACCCGGACTGTCCGGGTCAAAACCGGACAGGTGGCAACCCTAAGTCTGGCCCTGGTGGTCAGTAAGGCCTTCCGCCACTCAAAGGGACCAACAGTGAGGTTTTTCTGGTGGGGTTAGACAGGAGTAGGGTTGACACCTCATCCCTTTAAACCTGAACACATATGAATTGCACAGGTTCTGAGGCTAATTTAATGCAGATAAGGCACCAAGTGGGTTTAATTACCAACTTAATCAGCCACAGAACCTGTGTAATTAATATGTTTCGGGTTTAAAGGGATGAGGTGGAAACCTTAGACAGAAGCTTGACTTTATCTACTGAAGTGAAAATTTGTATAATACAGTATGTTCCAGTTTTTGGGGCCCTTGGGGCACTGCAGCTTCTCAGGTGCTGAAAGTCTTCTTTTATTTCCTGGTGAGAGTAGTGCCTAATTTACACGGGCAGCAAAGTTTACTGGCTCTATGAAAAGTGATCCACAGTGGGTTGCTTTTCAGAAGTGAGTGAGCAGTGGTCTGGACTCTGAAGGCATTCAGGAGGTGACACTGCTGCCCCTGAATGTCAGCTTTTTTAATTAATTTTTTTACGATCCCATGGTTGTGCCGCACCACGATGCATCACTGCTGCAGAAATGTATATGGACTTGAGCAGTCGCTATGTTATTTAGTAGGTAGGCAGTCAGGGCAGTCAAATGCAGAGCAACCACTAGTTGCTTAGCTCTAATTCATTTAAAGACACAACAAACAAGGTTTTGCTTGGTAAAAACCTAGATCTATATTCAGACTAAAAAACGGGCAGACTTGATGGACCACTTGGTTTTTTTTTCTGCCATCACTTTTCTATGTTTTATGAAAAAGTTAAAATGCAAACCATTAACCACTTACTGGCCGATCCTCTTTCTGAGATTTGGTGTTTACAATTTAAAAACTGTTTTTTTTGCTAGAAAATTACTTAGAACCTTCAAACATTATATATTTTTGTATCTATTATATCTATCTATTATATCTATAATATCTATATATTATATTTTTTTTTTTCTAACACCCTAGAGAATAAAATGGAGGTTGTTGCAATACTTTTTGTCACACCATATTTGCGCAGCGGTCTTACAAGCACACTTTTTTTGGAAAAAATTCACTTTTTTGAATTAAAAAAGTTAGCTCAATTTTTTTATATACTGTAAAAGCTAATGTTATGCCGAGTAAATTGATACCCAAGATATCACATATCAAAGTTGCGCCCGCTCGTGGAATGGCGACAAACTTTTACCCTTAAAAATCTCCATAGGCGACGTTTACAGGTTCCATGTTTTGAGTTACAGAGGAGATCTAAGGCTAGAATTATTGCTCTCGCTCTACTGAACGCGGCGATACCTCACATGTGTGGTTTGAACATTGTTTTCATATGTGGCACTGCTCGCGTATGCGTTCGCTTCTGCACGGGGTGTGTTTAAAAAAAATAAAAACATTTTCTTATTTATTTTACCTTTTATTTTAAATTTTTACACTGTTCTTTTAAAAAAAAAAAAATTGGGTCACTTTTTTTCCTAATACAAGAAATGTAAACATCCCTTGTAATAGAAAAAAAGCATGACAGGACCTTTAAGAGCATTGGGCAGAAGTGACGTTTTGAGGTTGTTTCCTCCCTGCAATGATATGGAGACGGGTGGGGGCCATCTCCCCCTCACTCATCTCCATGTCAGGCTAGGGAGAGGATCCGATCGCCTCCGCCGCTACCGACGGCTCTGGTAAGAGGCGGAGGGCACCAGAGAGCGGCAGTGGGGGGGGGGGTAAAAGTGATCTTGCAGCGAATTCACCGCAGAGACCACTTTTTTATCTTGAAGCGGACCGCCCGCTGAAGAAGAGGATACCGTAGTTATGGTGGATGCTACCATAACCACGGTACTCCTCTTCAAAGAAGCGACGTAAAACAAGGGCGGGTGGTCCGGAAGTGGTTAAGGGCTCATTTACACTTGCTTTGGCTTCAACACACATTAACGGCTAGTTTACACTTGCTTCAAAACAAGGCTTCAGACAGGCTTTGTTAAAGCTCTCTGAATGCCAGTCAAAGCTCCTGTCACTAAATAAAATGATTAGCTTACAGTCCTGTTTACACCTTGCTTTGCTTCAGATTTGCTGCAAAAATTATACCCCATGTCGCTTTAGTTGTGCTTCAAAGCGTCTTCAAACCCTCCGTAGAAGTCAATGGCAAAGCTAGCTTGAAACTCCACGAAGTCTCATCTAAGCCACATGAAGCCTCACCAAAGGCTCATCAAAGCCCCATCAAAGCTCCACCAAAGCCCCATCGAAGCCCCACCAAAGCCTCATCGAAGCTCCAACAAAGCCCCATCTAAGCCTCATCGAAGCTCCACCGAAGTCTCATCGAAGCCCCACTAAAGCCTCATCGAAGCCCCACCGAAGCCCCATTGAAGCTCCACCAAAGCCTCATCGAAGCCCCACCGAAGCCCCATTGAAGCTCCACCGAAGCCTCATCGAAGCCCCACCAAAGCCTCATCGAAGCCCCACTGAAGCCCCATCGAAGCGCCACCAAAGCTTAATTGAAGCCCCACCAAAGCCTCATCGAAGCCCCATCGAAGCTCCACCAAAGCCTCATCGAATCCCCCAACCAAAAGCAAGGCGTATAGAGGACTGTAAGCTAACCATATTATTTAGTGACAGGAACTTTGACTGACATTCAGAGAGCTTTAACAAAGCGTGTCCGAAGCCTTGTTTTGAAGCAAGTGTAAACTAGCCCTAAAGGTCATAGATAGAAAAGAAGACCAGCCATGTAACTCCTTTTTATACTGATCTCTATGATTCTGCTCTCATAAGTTAAGCAATTACTCAGGGAACAGGAGTTTGTTTTATGCATCCCATTCCTGCCAGCACACCGTAGAGATTGGTATGTATTTTGTTCCAAGTCACTTATCCGAATACAATTCAATTACTATAGGAGTCGATATTAATTGATCAACACTAATTCACAGCAAGTAAATCACCTTTCTATCAATGCTTATGATTTCTTTTGTAACCTAAGGCCAACTGCCATTCCCAAGAGAAAATAAACCTCATTTGCCATGTTTACTCAGTGTAATATGGCTACCTAATGATCTCTTTCAAGGGGGATTGGGAGGGGATGTTTTAAGTGTGTCAAATAATCTGGATATTATATACCAAAACAATGAACTTTTTAGTTAGTAAATGGTGACGAGCAGCAGGAGCAGAAAACTAGACAGTGACAACTAAAGTCAAGTTTGTAAAGTACTATCATTTCCCAGATCCACAAATAAGAGCAAAGTCAGGGGTACCCTCTGGATATCAGGGCTGTCTTTAACCACTTGACAACTGGGCACTTAAACCCCCTTAATAACCAGACCAATTTTCAGCTTTTGGTGCTCTCACATTTTGAATGTCAATTACTCAGCCATGCAACACTGTATCTATATGAAATTTTTGTCCTTTTTTTCACACAAATGGAGCTTTCTTTTGGTGGTATTTAATCACCGCTGGGTTCTTTATTTTTTGCGCCGTAAAAGAAAAAAGACCGAAAAATCTGTAAAAAAATGCATTTTTCTTCATTTCTGTTATAATATTTTGCAAATTAGTAATTTTTCTTCATATATTTTGGCCAAAATTTATACCGCTACATATCTTTGGTAAAATTAACCCAAATCGGTGTATATTATTTGGTCTTTGTGAAAGTTATAGAGTCCAAAAGCTATGGTGCGAATATCTGAAAATTGATCACACCTGAAGTACTGACGGCCTATCTAATTTCTTGAGACCCTAACATTCCAGAAAAGTACAAATACCCCCCAAATGATACCTTTTTGGAAAGAAGACATTCCAAGGTATTTAGAAAGATGCATGGTGAGATTTTTGAAGTTGTCATTTTTTCCCACAATTCTTTGCAAAATCAAGGTTTTTTTTTTACTTTTTTTTTTCCCCACAAAATTGTCATATTAGCAGGTTATTTCTCACACACCACATATGCATACCACAAATTACACCCCAAAACACATTCTGCTATTACTCCCGAGTACGGCGATACCACATGTGTGAGACTTTTACACAGCGTGGCCACATACAGAGGCCCAACATGCAGGGGAGCACCTTCAGGCGTTCTGGAGCACCCAGGCCAATTCTGACATTTCTCTCCTACATGTAAAAATCATCATTTATTTGCTAGAAAATTACATAGAACCCAAAAACATTATATATGTTTTTTTAGCAAAGACCCTAGAGAATACAATGGCGGTCGTTGCAACTTTTTATCTCGCACGGTATTTGCGCAGCAATTTTTTTAACGCTTTTTTTTGGGAAAAAAACTGTTTTGTGCTTTACAAAAACCAAAACAGTAAAGTTAGCCTAATGTTTTTGCATAATGTGAAAGATGAAGTTATACTGAGTAAATAGATACCCAACATGTCACCTTTCAAAATTGCACGCGCTTGTGGAATGGCGCCAAACTTTGCTACTCAAAAATCCCCACAGGCGACGCTTTAAAATTTTTTACTGGTTACATGTTTTGAGTTACAGAGGAGATCTAGGGCCAAAATTATTACTCTCGCTCTACCGATCGCAGCGATACCTCACATGTGTGTATGCGTTCGCTTCTGCATGCGAGCACGCAGGGACAGGGGCGCTTTAAATTTTTTTTTTTTTTTTTATTGTTCATTTTACTTTATTTATTTTAGTTTGATGCTTTTTTTCCAAAAAAAAAAAAATTTTGACCACTTTTATTCCTATTACAAGGAATATAAACATCCTTGTAATAGGAATGTGGCATGACAGGTCCTCTTTACAGTGAGATATGGGGTCAATAAGACCCCACATCTCACCTCTAGGCTGGGAAGCCTGAAAAAAAAAAAAAAAAAAAAACGATCCTGGCTTCGATCGTAGCGGTGAGTCGGTAGAAGCGCGGGAGGGGGGGACATCCCCTCTCGCCTCCCGTAAGAACGATCAAGCAGTGGAACAGCTGCTATGATCATTCTCATGGTGTAGGGAATCGCCGGCTGAAAAAGCCGATATCTGAATGATGCCTGTAGCTGCACCCATCATTCAGATATCTCCGCACAAAGTCAAGGACGTTGTATGACGGCCGGTGGGCGGGAAGTGGTTAAAACGCATTTTTTTTTTAACACAAAGTTGTCCATTTATACAATATTTCTACCACATAACATGTACATACCAAAAATGACATCCCAAAATAGATTCTCCTGCTCCTCCTGAGTACAGCGATACCACATGTGTGAGACTTCCACAGCCTGGCCACATACAGAGGCCGAGTACAGCTGAGCATGGCTCAGCATGGCAGGGTATGGCGGGGTATTGCGGAGTATGGCGGGGTATGGCGGGGTATTGCGGAGTATGGCGGGGTATTGCGGAGTATGGCGGGGTATTGCGGAGTATGGCGGGGTATTGCGGAGTATGGCAGGGTATGGCGGAGTATGGCGGAGTATGGCGGAGTATGGCGGGGTATGGCGGGGTATGGCGGGGTATGGCAGAGTATGGCAGGGTATGGCAGAGTATGGCAGAGTATGGCAGAGTATGGCGGGGTATTGCGGGGTATGGCGGGGTATTGCGGAGTATGGCGGGGTATTGCGGAGTATGGCGGGGTATGGCAGAGTATGGCGGGGGCATGGCAGAGTATGGCGGGGGCATTGCAGGGTATGGCGGGGGCATTGCAGAGTATGGCGGGGGCATTGCAGAGTATGGCGGGGGCATTGCAGAGTATGGCGGGGGCATTGCAGAGTATTGCGGGGGAATGGCAGAGTATTGCACAGCATTGCAGAGTATTGTGGGGGCATTGCAGAGTATGGCGGGGGCATTGCAGAGTATTGTGGGGGCATTGCAGAGTACTGCACAGCATTGCAGAGTATTGTGGGGGTATTGCAGAGTATTGTGGGGGTATTGCAGAGTACTGCACAGCATTGCAGAGTATTGTGGGGGTATTGCAGAGTATTGTGGGGGTGTTGCAGAGTATTGTGGGGGTGTTGCAGAGTATTGCACAGCATTGCAGAGTATTGTGGGGGTGTTGCAGAGTATTGTGGGGGTGTTGCAGAGTATTGCACAGCATTGCAGAGTATTGTGGGGGTATTGTAGAGCATTGCACAGCATTGCAGAGTATTGTGGGGGTGTTGCAGAGTATTGCACAGCATTGCAGTGTAGTGGGGATGGCTGAGCATGGATGGATGGATGGATGCCTGGATGTCTCTGTGCAGCGCTGTGGGCACTACACATACAGCCCACAGCGCTGCAGACATCCATCCATCCCCCTCCCCGCTCACTGTGTACCGATCGGTACACAGGAGGGGAGGAGAGGGGGAGGAGAGGAACCGGCGTCATCAGATGACGCCGGTCTGTTTACATGTGATCGCGCTGTCATTTGACGGCGCGATCACATGGTAAACGGCCGCGATCAGCGGCCATTTACCGGGATCCGTGATGCGCCGGGTCCTCCGGACCCGGCGGTCACGGATGTGTTCGGGTGCGCGCCCCAGGGGGCGCGCGAGAGGGGAATTCTGGGAGGACGTCATAGTACGCCCTCCCAGAGTTATCCAACCGCCCTGCAGCCGTCATTCGGCTATGGGCCGGTTGGTAAGTGGTTAATATTGATTGGACCCTGGGCAAACATTTTCTTGAGACCCCCTAAATCCACTCATCAAATATTTGTAGGCATAGCATACTCGAGGGAGCTGCTGCTTTGGGCAATGGCAATGACTGGGCCCGGGCAGCTGCCCCTTTTGCCCTGTGCTAAAGATGACCCTGCTGGGTATAATGATTAAGGGCACAGCTCACAAACAGCTGGCAGAATGACAACTACATCGCTAGGTTCAGCCGTCAGTGTTTCAAAAAGTGCTTAATTACAAATCTACCTTTTGTGACTGTGGGTTGTATTGTTCTACATTCTACACTAATGTACATTCGTTTAAGGATATACATTTATTGCAATGCAACTTGTTAATGTATTTCAGCCTGCCAAAGATGTTGACAGGCTTCAGGCAGCCAGGTTTGTTGCTGCATTTGTGCCTCCCTTGGCATTAAAACACAGAGATTTAATTGTGGGCCAAATTCTCATTATGGTTGCCCAAACACACAAACTCAGCCGCCACCCCCCCCCACCAAACCGCATCAAATGGTGGGTGTGGCCATTGCACTAACAGTCCCTTTAAAGGGGCAATAAATACAACCAGTGTGTTATGTGTGGCATTTGGGGATGTGCTATGTACAGACTGAAGTTTCAGGGGTGCCCTATGCACAGAGTGCAGAGTTCAGGGGTGCACCCCATACTGAGTGAAGGGTTCAGGGGTGCCCTCTTTACAGAGTGCAATTTTAGTGGTGCCCTATGCACAAAATTCAGCGGTGCGCTATGTACACAGTGCAGAGTTCAGGAGTGCGCTATGTACAGAGTGCAGGGTTTGCAATGCACAGTGTGCAGGGTTCTATCTCTTTCACAGGCTGTTCACATCTCACTTCCACCCCTCCTCAGCTCTGACCTCTGCACTACTCTCCCCCATCCCTCACCTCTGCAGCACTCATCTCTCCCCACCTCCCTTCCCAAAGCTTCCTTGCATCTAGCCTACCTGACCCGGCTCTTGTACCTTCCAGCAGTGTAGGCGGCTCTGCCTCTCTCACTTGCAAGGAGATCGTTGGCCGACATCTGTGCACCCCATGTGATGCTCCATACCACAATGCACCTGCATCTGCATCTTGCTTGTCCCTGCCATGAGTGCAAAGCAGGCAGGAATCTGTGAGTGGCACTGAGAAGAAAGCCCTCCCTGTAAATGCAGAAGGCTTCTGTGAGTTTGGAGCGGGCTGAGAGGTGGCGGAATGGAGCCACATTCCGGCTGAAAGAAAGCCTCTGGGTGGGAGGGCCACATGAAATGGCCTGGTGGGGCCTTGTGTTTGACACATGTGGGCTAGACTATTAAGGTAGCTTACATCTGCCTAAGGCTTCATTTCTTTCTTTTTTTTTACAAACGTACAGTTACCCAAAAAGGGAAGCTAAAAAATAGATTTTTCTGTGTTGCAAAACCAGTCATGCAAAAAATACGCAGCCTGTTACTTCTGATCCTCTCTTTTAGATCTTGTCCACATAGGCCCATACAGTATTAAAAAATCATTTAGCACCTGGAAGACACGTGTGGGGCTTATAGCATTGATAGCAGCTTGTCAAAATCAATAATGGGCTGAAAGATGTGGTGGTTGTCCACACATCCGAGTGGTACTCACCTATGGTCCATTTGAGTACTGCCCAAATGTGTGTACAGCCACCGTGTATTGCAGCTTGTCATTGATTTTGACAGGCTGCTGACAGCAGGCTATATGTACTAAATGTAACTCTTGGCCACTAAAATACACCCAGTTTTTATGTTGAATGGGCCAATGTTCCCATGTGCATGAGACCATAAATGGCCATAAATGCTGGCTATTAAAGCTTCAAAGCTTCTTAAGCCCCATACACGTTATTAGATTTTTTTCAGATTTTAGTCTTCAGATTTACCAAAACCATGTAGTGCAAGGGCCTGCCTGATTGCATACAAATTTAAACTCTTAAGCCTCGTACATCTGATCGGATTGTTCGCCAACAAAACCGTGGAATTTTGTCCGAAGGGCGTTGGCCCAAACTTGTCTTGCATACACACGGTTACACAATTGTTGGCCAACAATTACTAAGTAGTGACGTACTACGTGGTTTTTCAGCTCTTTAGCGCCACCCTTTGGGCTCCTTCTGCTAATTTAGTGTTAGTAGAAGTTTGGTGAGTGTTGATTCGCTCTTTTCTTTTCACGTTTTTTTATTTTGTGCTTTTCAGTTCGTTTCTGAACGGCCATTCGTCAACCAGACATGTTGCAGAATCGGAGGAGATAACGTGTTATTTATTATTGGCCTTGGAGTTATTGCTTTGACATTATTTTTTTGGTTGAATAATGATTTGATTTGGTATATTTTCTATATTTTTGGATAAGTTCTATTGGCAGATAGCATGTCTAATTTTATTTGTTTTCTTTTTAATGCACAATAAAAAAAATCTGTAGAATAATACTTGGCTATGTGTTTTACTTCAAATGACAGTTTGGGAGTAGGCAGTTATATTTTAAAAAATACAATGTAAAATTGACAAGGGACACCAACATAGTTGTATCTTTGATTTTAAAAACTACAGGATAATGGTGTTGTGGTAACTTGCCCAAATTATAAAAAAAAGCATAATAATATTATTCTTGATATCACTAGAAAAAAAAAGCCTTTGAAAATTCGTTTGCAATAACTCCATCAGTATCACCAGCAAAACAGCTTCATTATTATCCCATTAAAGAAGAAGAGAATTGTGCGCTGCATTTCGAGATTTCATAATTTGCCGCGTCATGAATGTTAATTCTCCATTACAAACGCTAATTTACAAGACCGACCAAATCTGGCTCCTCCTTGCTTCTGACCATGCGTGTTTGTACTTTGGACTTTTGTCCGATGGACTTGTGTACACACGCTCAGAAAATCCGACAACAGACATTTGTCCACAGAAAATTTTAAAACCTGTGATCCAACATTTGTCCGTGGAAAATGCGCTAACAATTGTCCGATGGAACGTACAATTGTCCGATTTTCCGCCAACAGCCTGTCATCACACATTTCCCATTGGAAAATCCAATCGTGTGTACGAGGCTTTAAGGTTTGACCTCATATTATATAGTTTTGGGAAATCTGAAGACAAAAATGGAATTCAATGTGGAGCCAGCCTTACAGGAACTGCTGTGACCTGTAGTCCCATTGCATCTCTTCAGCCCAGCTAACAGACCAGAACGCAACTCATCTTGCCTTTATGTCAGTGGATATTGCTGTTTTAATAAAATGTTTTTATGATACATACTCAGAGGCACCCCTCTCCTTGTCCCTGTACATTGTGTCTCATTAAGATGCTCATTATCAAGGCATGTGTCCCAATACTTTTGGTAATATTGTGTGTGTTGACAGATCTGGTGAGTTTAGGCAAATCGGGGTGATCTTTAACTTCTATCAGAGCTCACCATAGGATGAAAAATCGTTTTACTGAAATAAGACATTTATACCAATCATATATCATCCATCTGACGAGCATAGTTCCTTCATTATTTGGAGCTGTAACAAGCTGTCATGAGTATTAAGCAAAAACTCTTAAGAAACCATTTTTTATGATATAATGTGTTCGCTATAGATTTTAGTTAACAAACTGTAGCATAAAAAAAAAAAAAAAATCTTAGTTGGCTATCCATATCTCACAATTATATTAATTGATAAGTGGGCATTATGTCTAGAGCTACTATAGTGGTACAGATTGATGATAAAAAATTACACAAATACAGGAAAGTCGTGCAATAACGGTCACGGTGAAATATCTGTATTCCTCCTTTCCAGAGAAACTGAAACAGCTAATTAGAATTGCTCTAATTGTAGGTGCTCCATCAAGTAAACAGCGGATGTAATGGGCTATAAACCGTCCTGTGTATGGCCCCCTTGTGCTCTGAACCTCCCAGGCCCAGGTTATAAATTGGAGGCTTTGTGACATCTAATCATTGAGAAGCTTATTGAGCATGAAGTGTTTTCTAGCTCAGCTAAAGTATCCGATCAGTTTGCAGATACGGCGATATAGACTTGGCGGTGTCAGCCCTGACCCTTGTGTGCCTTATTGGGAAGGCCACTTCCTGTACGGCTGTGGGTGAGAGAGGATGTACAGGAAGTGATAGGATCTCCAGCTTCCTTAATGAAGCATTTCCTGTTTGTATTGGGGTCCCTACTGTGGCCATCTGTCACCATGAAAAATGTTGGCATTCCAATAGTCCCCCATATAGGAGGAAATAAACAGAGCCCTGGTGCTGCTTTTACACGTGCAGACCTGGCTTATTGGATACGGACTGCAAGGGAAAGTACACAACTCCCAACTTAAACCCTTTGTAAAGGACATTTCCTTTTTGACCTGAATCCAGGCATTTCTCTTTCCTCCAAGACTGTCCACTTTTATGACAGATCACCATAATTTATATAAACGCATCACCCTAAAATACAATATCTGTAATTTTTGTTTGCTCTGTTTAATAGATGTGTTAACAGGAACTCTTGGACATTTTTATTGGTTCATTAGCAATCAGCTTTTTGTAAATAATCTTATTAAATGGAATACTGGGGTTGATTTGCTAAAGACAAAACACTTTGCAATGGCATATTCCCTTAACCACTTCGATTTTACACCCTTCCTGACCAGAGCACTTTTTGCGATTCGGCACTGCGTCGCTTTAACTGACAATTGCGCGGTCGTGCCACGTTGCACCCAAACAAAATTGATGACTTTTTTTTCCCCACAAATAGAGCTCTCTGTTGGTGGTATTTGATCACCTCTGTGGTTTTTATTTTTTGCGCTCTAAAAAAAAAAGAGCGACAATTTTGAAAAAAACCGCAATTTTTTAACTTTTTGCTATAATAAATATTCCCCAAAATGTAGATTTATTTTTTTTCCTCAGTTTAGGCTGATATGTATTCTTCTACATAGTTTTGGTAAAAAAAATCTCAATAAGTGTATATTGATTGGTTTGCACAAAAGTTTTAGCGTCTTCAAAATAGGGGATAGTTTTATGGCATTTTTATTATTCTCTTTTTTTTTTTATTTTTTTTTTTTACTAGTAATCGCGGCGATCTGCGATTTTTATTGGGACTGCAATATTATGGCGGATACATCAGACACTTCTGACACATTTTTGGGACCATTGGCATTGATACAGCGATCAGTGCTATAAAAATGCACTGATTACTGTAAAAATGTCACTGGCAGGGAAGGGGTTAGCACAGATCCTAGGGAATGCAATTGAAGGTCGTTGTAATTTTTTATGTCACAGCAATTTTTCAAATGCAATTTTTTTGTGGTAAAAAACAATTTGATGAGTTAAAAAAAATAAAAAATATTTACCCCAATTTTTTGTATAATGTGAATTATGATGTTACGCCGCGTAAATACATACCTAATATGTCACGCTTTAGGACCCTTTCACACTTGTGCGACTTGTCCTGCAACCTGGGACTGATAAGTCGACCCCCTTACATTAGTGGTCAGTGTCTGTGCCCCCTTTACATTGGTGGTCAGTGTCTGTGCCCCCCCTAACATTGGGAGTTTGGGGCTTCCTTACATTGGCGGTCAGTGTCTGTGGCCCCTCTTATATTGGCGGCTAGTGTCTGTGGCCCCCTTACATTGGCGGTCAGTGTCTGTGGCCCCCTTACACTGGCGGTCAGTGTCTGTGGCCCCCTTACATTGGCGGTCAGTGTCTGTGTCCCCCTTACAATGGCGGTCAGTGTCTGTGGCCCCCTCACAATGGCGGTCAGCGTCTGTGACCCCTTACATTGGCAGTCAGCGTCTGTGGCCCCCTTAATTTGGTGGCCAGCATCTGTGGCCGCCTTAATTTGGTGATCAGCGTCTGTGACCCCCTTCTATTGGTGGACAGCGTCTGTGGCCCCCTGCCTATTGGCGGTCAGCATCTGTGGCCCCCTTCTATTGGCAGTCAGTGTCTGTGGCCCCCTTACATTGGAGTTCAGCATCTGTGGCCCCCCTACGTTGGCGCTCAGCGTCTGTGGCCCCCTTAATTTGGCGGTCAGTATCTGTGACCCCCTTAATTTGGTGGTCAGCGTCTGTGTCCCGCTTTAATTTTGTGGTCAGTTTTTTCCCTACTTACCCCCTGCTGCTCAGTGGTGGTCCATTTTCCCTCCCTTGCTGCCCAGTGTTGCCCCCCCCCCCCCCCCCATTCGGTGGTGATAAGTGGGAGTAGTGTTGCTCACATGATCAGCGGAGAAGCACTGGCACAGGAGATATGAAGAGTATTGGCAGAGAACCAGTGGTAGAGGAGGAAAGGGAGGGCTCTCAAATAAAAACACAAGCTGTGATGAGCAATTGCTGCAATCACAGGGCACAGAGCCACTCTGATTGGCTTTCTGCCCTTTGCCTGTCATCTGCACTGTCATAGGCATTGTGTGCATGCCGTACATTTTAAGATGGTGAAAAGAAAAATGTAGACAATCACAATATCAGGACCCGAGGAGCCCAGCAGGAAGTGCAGGATAATGTGCCCTGGGTGCATGGCCTAGTTAGGTCCCTCTGTTATTCTATTGTAAGCTGTAATATTTTCACATTTTTCTTACAATGTGAGACTTTGAGGAATCAAAGTAGATTTCAGTAGGACTGACCTGCTCTCGGCACTAATGGAATCAAAACAAATTGGGTTCAGCGTCCTCTTTCAAGGATCGTTCTTTATTTCTTAGAATGACAAAACTGGGTCGACTCCTGCCTTCTGTCAGTTGTATCAGAGTATCTATGCGATGCAGAGGCACTTAAATGCAGCGTGCAGCTTCCACACATATACAGATGTATGCAACTAAAATTGCAGATGTTTTACATTTAAACCAGATTAGATTGAATATATTATGTTGAACAAATGTGTGTAACTCAGACCTGTTATTTGAAATGAGAAATGCACAGATCAAACATTTGAAAAAGCACATCTTCTTACTAATCAGTACTATATCATTTTCACTTCTTTAATCACCTTAAGTCCGGGGCAATTTTTTTATTTTTCACATTCATTTTTTGCTAGAAAATTACTTGGAACCCCCAAAAATGAAATCCTTTCAGAAAGCAGAGGCCCTGGAGAATAAAATGGTGTCTGTTGCAAATTTTTGTATCACTATCAATATTTGAGCAGCTGTTCAAATCACCAGCAGTATCAAATGATAATTTTCAGGAAAAATGACACTTAAAGTGGTGTTCCGGCCGAAATTATACTTTTTAAATAAAAATACCCCTATAATACACAAGCTTAATGTATTCTAGTAAAGTTAGTCTGTAAACTAAGGTCTGTTTTTTTAGTTTATAGCAGGAGTTTGTTATTTTATAAACTTACAGCAGGCCGTGGCCATCTTAAGTGCGGGCATCTTAAGCCAGACTGTATTTCTTCCTGGATCTCATCCTTGCAGATCTCGCACATACTCAGTGCAGCACAAGCAGTGTAATAGGTTTCAGGTCAGATTTCCATAGCAACGGCAGTTTCAGAGGAAGTTGCCGCCCCTTCCCAGAAGGCATTGCAAACAGGAAATGATGCGATGGGCCGCGGCCAGGGAGGAGGAAGTGAAAAATGAATACAGCAGATATACAGTAGATGCTGAAAAAAAAAAAAAAAATATCCAATTCATTTACAGTGCACAGTTTAGTGAGGGATGCTGAACAGTTGTAAAAGTGGGTGGAACTCCACTTTAAAGTGGTTGTATTCCCTAATTTGTCATTTTTACCTACAGGTAAGCCTGTAATAAGGCTTACCTGTAGGTAAAATTAATATCTGCTAAACCTGTACGGTTTAGGAGATATTCCCTTTGCATGCAGCTGCTGACGTAAAGCATGTGCTCTGAATGCTCGGCTGAAGGTCTGGCAGAAGCTGCCAAGCCTTGCCGGGAAGGAGACTCCCGCACCGGAGCCGTGAACCCAGAAGAAACGCTGAGGGCAAGATGTCAGCTCCCTCGGCGTGGACCGGGCTGCGATGCGGGGGCTTTGATCTAAGGTAAGTATTTCATAATGAGCTAGTATGCGGTGCATACTAGCTTATTATGCCTTTTGCTCTGCAGTCTTGTTTTTTTTACAACTGGGTATACAGCTGCTTTAAAGTGGTTATAAACTCTCCCCACAACTGTGTCCCATGTAAATCAGCATAATGTTGTAATCCTTTTTGTTCTTTAGAATGACTTCACTGAGCATGCCCAGATCTCCCCTGATTTATGGCACACATTGTGTGCTTGTCTGTCTATTATCAGGATTTCCTACGGCACAACACTGAAATCCCACAAGTAAATGCTAAAAAAAAAAAAAGTCAGCTATGAGCAGGGAAGCAGGGTTGCCATAGAAACGTTGGATTGAGAAGGAGGCTTGGTTAACAGTACAGGAAGTGCTCAATGTAAGGGCATGAAATACACTCTACTGTGGACTCAGAAAGCAATACTTAAGATGGCGCTGCCTTACCCCTGGAAACAAGTTTTTTAAAGTTTCTTTAAACAGTAAGTAATATGCGATTTGGGCTGGATTACAGTGGTTATAGTTTGATAATTACTTATTATAATGGACTAAATGAAAAGAAGCATCAGAGTGTGAGAGTTTACTTCCTCTTTAAGGCTCAGTTCACACTACTGCGACCTAAAAGTCATGCAACTTACGGTGTGACCTTGCCGAGCGACTTCCTGACGATTTTCTGGCGAATTGAGTACTATTTTAATACAAATTGATGCGACTTTCAGGGAATGCCTGGGTAATCTTCCTGTAATGTCAGATCCAAATTACATCAATATTGAGGAGAATCCGACTTGGAGGCGACTTCAATTAAAGCCTATGGGCGCAAGTCATATAGAAGTCACCTTGAAGTAATACAGGAACCTTTTCTAAAGTCTGAGCGACTTCAGTAGTGCTAATTAAGACAGCTCTCATTGACTTACATAGGATTTTAGATTTCTCATGTCGTGACTTGGTGTCTCATAAATTGGATCCCAAGCTGCGGCAGTGTGAACCTAGCCTAAAGTGCAACTATGTAACTAAAATTGGTGGACAAGCAGAATGCTTTGCATTAAAGCTACTTACTTGCCTATCCGCTCTTGTACAGTGAGCCGTTCACACGCGGCTCACTGTACAAATTTGGCAGTACCGAATCTGAGCAAACTCCTGCGCATGTGTGCAATTGAGGTCCTCCCTGCCTGACCAATGACAGCGGCCAGCGATTGAGACCTGGAAGCCGGCTGCTCGAAGATGCCAGTGGCCGAGCATGGAGCTTGAAGACATTGCATCGATGGAGCTTTATTTTTAGTGCACACAAACACAATACAATACCCTTTTTTGCTAAAATACAAAGGATGATGTTGCATCAAGTAAATAGATACCAAACATGTCAAGACTCAAAATTGCGTGTACCCGAGAAATGACAAAACCCTGGTACTTATTTTTCATAGGCGATGCTTTAAAAGCCTTTACAGGTTACCATTGTAGAGTTAACCGTGAATGATGGCCCTAGAATTATTGCTCATACTCTAATGTTTGCGGCGATACCTGAAATGTGTTGTGCAATCACTGTTTACATATGCATGCAGGACTTACACCAGTGGCGTCACTAGGGTTGGTGTCACCTGGTGCAGTAAGACATGGTGTCACCTTTCCCCCAATAATTTTTTTTTCCCGTTTTCTGTAAGTGCGCCAAAGATGCAGTATGCAGGACTTTTGGTACACTTTTAGAAAAATGCAGCAACAAAAACATGCAACCTAAAATAAATTTATAGGACTGTGGGTAAAATGCAGGAAAACCCCCTTTACATTACAGAGTCCCTGCACCTCTGGCCCTCTTTACATTACACAGCCCCCTGTACCTCAGGGCACCTTTACATTACAGCCCCAGCACATTACACAGCCTGTTGCACATTACTGTTTTTGTCAGGTTCCCGTCCCCACTTCCCGGGAGACCTCGCCGTTGTTAGATTGCTCCAAAGTTCGGCCCCCCTCCTCCTTCCACCGCCGCCGGGCCATTCAGAAAGCGCAGAGTGTTTCGTGCAGGCGCAGTAGGAAACCGTCTATGAAGCCGCAAGGCTTTACTGCCGGTTTCCCTTAAAAGGAATAGCAGCGGCAGCACCGGACAGCCGATTGAAAAAATCGTCTGGGGTGCCAACATTGCGGGATCTCTGGACAGGTAAGTGTCCTAATATTAAAAGTCAGTAGCTACAGTATTTTTAGCTTCTGAAGGGGGGGCTGGAGCTCCTCTTTAAGTTTTAGTTAAAGAGGAAGTAAACATTCTCTGCTAACATTTACCTATAGGTAAGCTTATAATAAGGCTTACCTATAGGTAGTATGAATATCTCCTAAACGTGCGCTGTTTAGGAGATATTTACATTAAATGCACCCAGTGACATCACTAGCGCATGCGCTCTGAAGGAATGGCCACGGGTGCCGTGCATTCCGAGCCCTGTGCCGAGAACAGCGGCATCTCGCACGCATGTGCGGGAGCAACGTCATTGCGGCCCCGGCCAATCACAGAGCCAGAGCCCGTGAACCCAGAAGCAAGACAGGAGAAAATGGAAGAGACTACAGCGCTGACATCGCGGCCCTGGAACAGCTTCGTTTTAAGGTAAGTTTCACATTATGACTTTACCTTGCATGAAAGAAAAAGAAGGAAAAAATGTGCAGCGGTATACATCCCCTTTAAGTGACTCTTTGGTGCATAGGGAAGCACACCCTCGTTTTGGTCCATAGGGAAGCACACCCTTGTTTTGGTGCATAGAGAAGCACACCCTTGTTTTGGTGCATAGGGAAGCACACCCTCGTTTTGGTGCATAGGGAAGCACACCCTTGTTTTGGTGCATAGGGAAGCACACCCTCGTTTTGGTGCACAGGGAAGCACACCCTCGTTTTGGTGCACAGGGAAGCACACCCTCGTTTTGGTGCATAGGGAAGCACACCCTCGTTTTGGTGCATAGGGAAGCACACCCTCGTTTTGGTGCATAGGGAAGCACACCCTTGTTTTGGTGCATAGGGAAGCACACCCTTGTTTTGGTGCATAGGGAAGCACACCCTCGTTTTGGTGCATAGGGAAGCACACCCTCGTTTTGGTGCATAGGGAAGCACACCCTCGTTTTGGTGCATAGGGAAGCACACCCTTGTTTTGGTGCATAGGGAAGCACACCCTTGTTTTGGTGCATAGGGAAGCACACCCTCGTTTTGGTGCATAGGGAAGCACACCCTTGTTTTGGTGCATAGAGAAGCACACCCTCATGTAGTTCTAGTTCATTTTTGCCACAATTAAGTGTTATCAATAGCACAGGCTTTTGCATATGCGTGATTAGATATAGCAAATTGAATTTTCACCACATTCACTAAACTAAGGTAAAATTCACAGCCTATTTGCCTTCAGTAAATCAACTCTATGATGTAATTCAGAACAAGCCCTCTAAGGGCATCTGTGACTGACGTTCACCTGCACAAAACACAAACTGAAAGATAATCTTCATATACTTTACGCAGAGTGATCGGATATATTCCTTATTTCAGCTCATCAGACTGGGAGGAAACAGAGCAGGGAGGGAATCTCCTTCGGCGTCATCAAATAACCCAACCTCACCTCTTCCTCTCCAGCTTCCTCATCCATTGCAGCTGGAAGCAAAGGGAAGGAAAAGGGTGCATGTCCTCTGCCTCTACCCTCATTACTCACCCTGTAACCATCATGGACGCCTACTTCCCTGTCCAAAAGCACACATCTGTCGGCGTACGTTCTTCCCGTCTGATTTTCTGATTCAGCTCACTTTCCCTTACACATGTCAGGACACGTCACTCTCACTGACTTCTAATACGCAGAGCCGTGCTTCCCACCAGCTTCTAATATGCAGGCCTTCAAACACTTGTTCTCACTGACGTCCAATCTACAGAATTTGTAATAGAACTAATATTCCAATGTACACTGTAACTAGTAGCTTGTTATGTGTGTAATACCGACTTTCACAATTCATACAATATAACAAAAGCCTCCTATAATAAATTAAACCACCAAATATCACAAATGTTCAAGTCTGCACAGTGATGTACGGTCCTTGTATCGCAAGCATAGATTGCACCAATCAAAAAACAAAAATTATTTTGCAAGGTTATCTTGTTTTTTGTTTTTATACATTGTTATGTGTTTTAGCTGCTTGCCGACCGCCCTATAGCAGATTTACTGCACAGGATAATGTGTGTGTGTGTGTGTGTGTGTGTGTGTGTGTATATATATATATATATATATTAGTGGGGACGGAAAGTATTCAGACCCCCTTAAATTTTTCACTCTTTTTTATATTGCAGCCATTTGCTAAAAACCATTTAAGTTCATTTTTTTTCCTCATTAATGTACACACAACATTTTTGCAGATTTATTAAAAAAGAAAAACTGAAATATCACATGGTCCTAAGTATTCAGACCCTTTGCTCAGTATTTAATAGAAGCACCGTTTTGATCTAATACAGCCATGAGTCTTTTTGGGAAAGATGCAACAAGTTTTTCACACCTGGATTTGGGGATCCTCTGCCATTCCTCCTTGCAGATCCTCTCCAGTTCTGTCAGGTTGGATGGTAAACGTTGGTGGACAGCCATTTTTAAGTCTCTCCAGAGATGCTCATTTGGGTTTAAGTCAGGGCTCTGGCTGGGCCATTCAAGAACAGTCACAGAGTTGTTGTGAAGACACTCCTTCGTTATTTTAGCTGTGTGCTTAGGGTCATTGTCTTGTTGGAAGGTAAACCTTCAGCCCAGTCTGAGGTCCTGAGCACTCTGGAGAAGGTTTTTGTCCAGGATATCCCTGTACTTGGCCGCATTCATCTTTCCCTCAATTGCAACAAGTCGTCCTGTCCCTGCAGCTGAAAAACACCCCCACAGCATGATGCTGCCACCACCATGCTTCACTGTTGGGACTGTATTGGACAGGTGATGAGCAGTGCCTGGTTTTCTCCACACATACCTCTTAGAATTAAGGCCAAAAAGTTTTATCTTGGTCTCATCAGACCAGAGAATCTTATTTCTCACCATCTTGGAGTCCTTCAGGTGTTTTTTAGCAAACTCCATGTGGGTTTTCATGTGTCTTGCACTGAGGAGAGGCTTCCGTCGGGCCACTCTGCCATAAAGCCCCGACTGGTGGAGGGCTGCAGTGATGGTTGACTTTCTACAACTTTCTCCCATCTCCCGACTGCATCTCTGGAGCTCAGCCACAGTGATCTTTGGGTTCTTCTTTATTTCTCTCACCAAGGCTCTTCTCCCCCCCGATAGCTCAGTTTGTCCGGACGGCCAGCTCTAGGAAGGGTTCTGGTCATCCCAAACGTCTTCCATTTAAGGATTATGGAGGCCACTGTTCTCTTAGGAACCTTAAGTGCAGCAGAATTTTTTTTGTAACCTTGGCCAGATCTGTGCCTTGTCTCTGTCTCTGAGCTCTTCAGGCAGTTCCTTTGACCTCATGATTCTCATTTGCTCTGACATGCACTGTGAGCTATAAGGTCTTATATAGACAGGTGTGGGGCTTTCCTAATCAGGTTCAATCAGTATAATCAAACACAGCTAGATTCAAATGAAGGTGTAGAACCATCTCAAGGATGATCAGAAGAAATGGACAGCACCTGAGTTAAATATATGAGTGTCACAGCAAAGGGTCTAAATACTTAGGACCATGTGATATTTCAGTTTTTCTTTTTTAATAGATTTGCAAAAATGTCGACAATTCTGTGTTTTTCTGTCAATATGGGGTGCTGTGTGTACATTAATGAGGAAAAAAATGAACATATATATGTGTGTGTGTATATAGTGTGTACAGTATCTCACAAAAGCAAGTACACCCCTTACATTTTTGTAAATATTTTATTATATCTTTTCATGTGACAACACTGAAGAAATAACACTTTGCTACAATGTAAAGTAGTGAGTGTACAGCTTGTATAACAGTGTAAATTTACTGCCTCCTCAAAATAACTCAACACACAGCCATTAATGTCTAAACCACTGGCAACAAAAGTGAGTACACCCCTAAGGAAAAATGTCCAAATTGGGCCCAAAGTGTCAATATTTTGTGTGGCCACCATTATTTTCCAGCACTGCCTTAACTCTCTTGGGCATGGATTTCACCAGAGCTTTACAGGTTGCCACTGGAGTCCTCTTCCACCCCTCCATGATGACATCACTGAGTTGGTGGATGTTAGAGACCTTGCGCTCCTCCACCTTCCATTAGAGCATGCCCCACAGATGCTCAATAGGGTTTAGGTCTGGAGACATGCTTGGCCAGTCCATCACCTTTACCCTCAGCTTCTTTAGCAAGGCAGTGGTCATCTTGGAAGTGTGTTTGGGGTCATTATTATGTTGGAATACTGCCCTGTGGCCCAGTCTCCGAGGGAGGGAATCATGCTCTGCTTCAGTATGTCACAGTACATGTTGTCATTCATAGTTCCCTCAATGAACTGTAGCTCCCCAGTGCCGGCAGCACTCATGTAGCCCCAGACCATGACACTCCCACCACCATGCTTGACTGTAGGCAAGACACACTTTGTACTCCTCATCTGGTTGCCGTCACACATGCTTTGACACCACCTGAACCAAATACGTTTATCTTGGTCTCATCAGACCACAGGATATGGTTCCAGTAATCCATGTCCTTAGTCTGCTTGTCTTCAGCAAACTATTTGTGGGCTTTCTTGTGCATCATCTTTCGAAGAGGCTTCCTTCTGGGATGACAGCCATGCAGACCAATTTGATGCAGTGTGCGGCGTATGGTCTGAGCACTGACAGGCTGACCCCCCCACCCCTTCAACCTTTGCAGCAATGCTGGCAGCACTCATATGTCTATTTCTCAAAGACAACCTCTGGCTATGATGCTGAGCACGTGCACTTAACTTCTTTGGTCGACCATGGTGAGGCCATTTCTGAGTGGAACCTGTCCTGTTAAACCGCTGTATGGTCTTGGCCACCGTGCAGCAGCTCAGTTTCAGGGTCTTGGCAATTTTCTCATAGGCTAGGCCATCTTTATGTAGAGCAACAATTCTTTTTTTTCAGATCCTCAGAGAGTTCTTTGTCATGAGGTGCCATGTTGAACGTCCAGTGACCAGTATGAGAGAGTGAGAGCGATAACACCAAATTTAACACACCTGCTCCCCATTTACACCTGAAACCTTGTAACACTAACGAGTCACATGACACCGGGGAGGGAAAATGGCTAATTGGGCCCAGTTTGGACATTTTCACTTATGGGTGTATTCACTTTTGTTCCCAGCGATTTAGCCATTAATGGCTGTGTGTTGAGTTATTTTGAGGGGACAGCAAATTTACACTGTTATACAAGCTGTACACTCACTACTTTACATTGTAGCAAAGTGTCATTTCTTCAGTGTTGTCACATGAAAAGATATAATAAAATATTTACAAAAATGTGAGGGGTGTACTTGATGATCAAATACCACCAAAAGAAAGCACTATTTGTGGGGAAAAAGTACATAAATGTTATTTGGGTACAGTGTAGCATGAGTGCGCAATTGTTAGTTAAAATAACACCGTTCCCTATTGTAAAAAATGGCCTGGTTATGAAGGGGGGGTAAATCTTCCGGAGGTCAAGTGGTTAGGAGAGAGTTAACAGTGGCTAGAATACATTATTAAAAGATGTTTACAATTTTTTCTTAATTATGAGTGTTGGTACAATGCTTGCCACACACGTTATAAAGAAACAATTGAATGATCATCAGTTAAAAAAATTTAAAATATTTTTTAACACAAGGATCAATTCGATCTAATGTAATTGGATTTTAAACCAGAATAAATATTTATTTTTAACGATAATTGTTAACAAAATATGTTTACAAAATATCTAAATAAAAAAAAAGAGCTATATTTTTAACCGCTTGCTGACTGCCAGCAGTACATTTACTGCTGGTGGGCAGCTCCCCTAGGCGCCGTTACGTACCCTTGTGTCACGATAAATTTTCGGGTTTAAAGGCGTGCACGCAGGGGCGGATCCGGGGGGGGAATTGCCCCCCCCTCGAAAATATTACTGATGGACTCCAGGCCAGTCCTGAATCTCTCTCTCTCACATCAGTATCATCAGCGGCGCAGAGAGAGAGACTCTATTGTCATTACGCCGCGCTGGAGCCTGGAGAAGATGGAGGGAGGAGGTGGGTGGAGCCGCGCCGCTGGCTTGGCCTCTAGTGTTCCCTGCACTGGTTGCTAGCGCCTGTGCCGCCTGGCGTCTAGCAACCAGTGATGTCAGTCACGTCAGAGCTGCTTCTGAGGAGGAGGAGGAGAGCCCCAGCATTCAGAGTGAAGCCTTCTTCCTTCTCCGCCCCTGAGCTGAGTAAGAGTGTTGGCTCCACCCACCTCCTCCTTCCATCTTCACTGCAGTGCGGAGTGAACACAGGTGAAGCAGTGACTGTGTGTCACTGTCATGTGATGCTGCCTGCAGACAGTGTGCAATCCCGGATCCCGTTCATCTCCATTGATCCGGCATGGGAGTCCCGCCCCCCCACCAGAGCACCAAAATACTTTAATAAAAGTGAGTAAAAAATAATTAACGAATGTGTAAAATCGCAAAATACATGTGTGCCATTATTTATTTTCCCACAAATAGAGATTTCTTTTGGTGTTATTTGATCACCTCTTTTTTTTTTTTTTTTTGGGATATAAAAAAAAAAATGTCTTCATCAATTCAGGCCAATTTGTATTCTACTACATATTTTTGGTAAAAAAATGTAAAAAATCACAATAAGCGTATAAAGATCGGTTTGCAGAAAAGTTATCACGTCTACAAAATAGGGGATAGATTTACATATTTATTTATTTTTTACTAGTAATGGTAATCAGCGATTTTTAGCGTGACTGCAACATTGCGGCGGACAGATCAGACACCTAACTGACACTTTTTGGGGACCAGTGACACTAATACAGTGATCAGTGCTAAAAATTTGCACTGTCACTGTACTAATGACACTGGCTGGGAAGGGGTTAACATCAGGGGTGATCAAAGGGTTAACTATGTCTCTAGGGGGTGCTTATTAACTGTGTGGGGGGATGGGTTCACTAGATGAACAGAGTGATCCGTGATCCTGGTTAGCAGGAACACAAGATCACTGTGTTCATCTCTGACAGAATGGCGGTCTGCCTTGTTTACATCGGAAGACTGCTGTACCATCTCTGTGGGGAGTGATCGCGGGTGGCCGGTGGACATCGCTTCTGCCGGACCTGCTGATTGGCTCCCCCTCTGGCTAAGCAGCGATTGCGCCGTCGCTGGCTATTGCACGAAATGGCGTACAGGTACACCCTATTTTCTGGCTGTGCCCCTTTCGAGACTAGACCCTGCATGCACGAACCCCCTGCTGATCTGTTTTGTCAGCAGGTTACAGCCAATGATTTGGCTGTATACCTGCTGATCGGCTGTGGCCAATCACATAACAGAGATCTGTGTGAGGCAGATTCTGGCTGGATTTCTCCCTGCTATCAGTTATGTTCAGAACTGAAAGCTAGGAGAGAATCCTGCCAGATCTGTAAGTAAAAGCAGCACACATACACCTGTATACACTGATTAGGCACACAATTAACCCCTTGATTGCCGTCCTGATTACTGCTACCACCCAGTCAGTGTCATTAGTACAGTGTACAGTATTTTCACTGTCACTAGCCACATCAGTGTCAGTCAGCTAGTGTCAGTTACCACCAGATTGTCCGCCACACTATCACAGTCACACAAGAAGTCACTAATCACCGCCATTACTAGTATAACATCTATACGGATCAGTATCATGATCAGAACTATACAGTACTATGGCCATTAATAGTGTCCCCAAAAACGCAGTTAGGTTTTTACCAAAGACATGTAGCAGAATACATGTTGGCCTAAATGTATGAAGAAATTTGATTTTATTGGATATGTTTTATATAAAAAAAAATACTTTTTTCTAAATTTTTTTTGTTTTTTTTGTTTATATGATAAAAAATGAAAAGTATAGCTGTGGTGATCAAATACCACCAAAAGAAAGCTCTATTTGTGTGAACAAAAATTAAAATAGCACAGTGCTGAATGGCAAAAAGCTCCCTGGTCATGGGGGCGGTGGGGTTTGGGGGTAAAACCTTCCAGAGGTCAAGTGGTTAAATGGTCCTAAAATTAAGCAATTTTATTACTAGATGTACAATCAACATTATACATAAACTGGGACCACAACCTAATTTGAACTCTAAAATTTTAGCTGTAAAACATTTAAAGGAGTAGGCTTTTGTTTTGTTTTTTAACCACTTCCCGACTGGTGCACGCCGATGTACGTCGGCAGAATGGCACGGCTGGGCAAATGGGCATACAGGTAAGTCCCATTGAATTTCCCGCCGTGCCATTGCATGCGCGCGCCGGCCGGGAGCTCCGTGAGTCGGGTCGTAGGTCCCGTGGACTCGATTGCCACGGGGATACCCGCGATCTCCTCACAGAGAGGACGAACGGGGAGATGCTGATGTAAACAAACATCTCCCCGTTCTGCCTAGTGACAGTGTCACTGATCTCTGCTCCCTGTCATCGGGAGCAGAGATCAGTGACATGTCACAGCTAGCCCATCCCCCTACAGTTAGAAAACACTCCCTATTACTGACTTAACCCCTCCCCGCCCCCTAGTGGTTAACCCCTTCACTGCCAGTGTCATTTACTCAGGAATCAGTGCATTTTTTAGCACTGATTGCTGTATAAATGACAATCGTCCCAAATATGTGTCAAAAATGTCCGATGTGTCTGCCATAATGTCGCAGTCACAATAAAAATCGCTGATCGCTGCCATTACTAGTAAAAAAAAAATAATAAAAATGCCATAATTCTATCCCCTATTTTGTAAACGCTATAACTTTTGCGCAAACCAATCAATAAACGCTCATTGCGTTTTTTTTTTACCAAAAATATGTAGAAGAATACATATCGGCCTAAACTGAGGAAAAAAGAGTTTTTTTAATTATTTTTTGGGGATATTTATTATAGCATAAAGTAAAAAATAATGCGTTTTTTTCAAAACTGTCGCTATTTTTTTGTTTATAGCGCAAAAAATAAAAACCGCAGAGGTGATCAAATACCACCAAAAGAAAGCTCTATTTGTGGGAAAAAAGGTCATCATTTTTGTTTGGGTGCAGCGCCGTATTACCGCGCAATTGTCAGTTAAATTGACGCAGTGCCGAATTGCAAAAAGTGCTCTGGTCAGGAAGGGGGTAAATTCTTCCGGAGCTGAAGTGGTTAATTACTTTGACACTTTCATTTTTTTTTTGCTGAAAGACATCAAAACACTGTCCTCTTGGGTTTCTGTTACAAAATCAATACATTCTAATATACTATAAATCAGAATTACTCTTCGTAACTAGCGTTCTGTGAAGGGGTATTGAAGTTGCATGATTGTGTCAAATTCCATTGCCCTCAATAACTAGAGGGGAAATGTGCAGGTGAAACATCATACTATATTTTGCTATATTGATATATAGTCCGTTGGTATGTAAAAATTGCATGTTTTGAAGGTTCATTACACAATGAATATATTTTCAGGAGCGGTGCATATTACATTATAACAGGAAAAAAAAAAATGCTTTGACTCACAGGCTGCATTCACACCTGAGCATAGCGTCTTTGAGTGTTTTTTCAGCATTTTTTGGCACGTTTTTATGCACGATATTGCAGCGTTTTTTTTGCAGCATTTTTGAGCTTTGCCTTTTTTTATTAGCCAATTGAGAAAACTAATATCTGTTGCATCATTTGTTGCTAGGTATTTCAGCTTTTTTAGCTTTTAGTTGTTCTTTTTTTTAATTATTATTTATTTATAATTTTATTTCCATTAGGGTAAGGGGTTAGAATTAAGGTTAGGTTAGGGCTAGGGTCTAGGATTATTTATTATTTATTTATTTATTTTTATCATGGTTTTAATACTTCTACTGCTTCTAATACTACTACTACTACTACTACTACTTCTACTACTACTACTAATATATCAAAATTAGTTTACCAATTCCAGGGGCAACCCCTCACATTCACATCCTTATATAGTAACATATCCAAACAACCAACAACACATCTCTAAACAGAGAGGTATTAGGACTTTAAAGGATGTGGGGTTGTCACTGAGGTGAGAACATACACAATGAGAGTAAAAAATGATTTATTGTACAAAGGACTCTTCTTGCCTATTTCACCAGTTGTGCAGTTCGTTGTTGTATTTGTGTTGTGTTGTTTTTTTTTTTTTTTACTGCAAACTGAATTTTTTGTTTTGTTTTTTTTTTCCATTATATATAGTCCTCTGAAGATGTTTGATTCTGTAGGTGTTGTGAAGCAATTGTATCAAATTGTAACATGAGCTGTTCCATAGTTCCACTAATTCTGAATCATCTAACTTTTACTTTTACTTACATTTACTAACCTAAAGCTTGATGCCTATATCATGTGTGATTATGCCAGTCATGTGACCAAACCAAATGACGGCTGATCAGCTACTTGTACTGACTGCAGCGTGTGCTGGCATACGTACTAAGCATGGTCCACGTGTAAGTGTTCCATCATATTTCAGAGTTAATATTTGATGCCATTTTTTTTTTGCAACTGTATCTTAGTGTACTTAAAATAAAGCTGGCCACATATGTTAGTTTCAATCTCCTCTTGATATACCAACAGCTACGTTGTACAAAGACTTACCTGCACTGTTTCTATATTTTATAATTTGCTAGGTCCTGAATTCACAACCTTGTTGGTACAATATAGGGAGATTTTACAAAGAAAGTGAAATCAGATTATAATATGTATGGTTACATTAACTGCCACCGTTAATTTTGCAAGGAAATGCATTGTTGACCTCTCCTTCTGAAAGATTCAGGTTTCTAATTAGTGATGTAGAACCAAAGGCTTGAGTACTTTACAACTGAGGATGGAGTACTAGGCTTTTGGGGCCTTTGAGGGAACTCCCCAGTCTGGGGGGGTGACTTTGGGCCCCGGACTCCTGTGTAGGACAGAGCCCTCCAGGAAATCATGGAGGCTCTGAACAGGAGGCACAGGGGGAGCAAGTACTGCCGGGGAAGTCTTCAGGAGGGAACCACCGGTTGCAGCCAGGAGGGCTGGTAAGTAACATGTGCAGTCAGGAGGACTAGAGAGGCATGCCAGAGAGGACTGAGAGGAAACAGTCAGAGCTGGGTGTGGAGCCAGTAGGAAGGATTGCAATGTCATTGGCAGTGAAGTTGGGCAGCTGCGGCCGTTCTCCAGCCCTTCGGCAAACAAACTACCTCTTGCTACAGCCAAATATTTCTAAATTTTACCTCTTAGTCCAGAGCACCTGCTGCCATTTTCTACACCACCAGTTCCTTTGTTTTCATGCATAGTTGAGTTGCTTGTCCTTGCTTCCACGTCGGCGGTATGGCTTTTTGACTGCAATTCTTCCACGAAGACCAATTCTGGCCAGACTTTTCTGGACAGTAGATGGGTGTACCTGGGTCCCACTGGTTCCTGCCAGGTCTGTGCTGACGGCTCTGCTGGACATCTTCCGATGTCGAAGAGAAGTAAGCATGATGTGTCTTTCATCTGCTACATTAAGTTTCCTTGGCCAACCACTGCGTCTACGGTCCTCAAATTGCCCATTTATTTGTGCTTCCCTAAAAGAGCTTGAACAGCACATCTTGAAACCCCAGTCTATTTTGAAGTCTTTGCCTGGTAAGGACCTTGCTGATACAGAGTAACTACTTGTCTTGTTGCTGTGCTCAGTCTTGTCATGGTGTATGACCTTTGATATGAAACTGTCTTCCACAACCTCACCTTAGTAGCAGAGGTTGGTTGTTCCTCACCCAGTTTTAAGCCTCATACACAGCTGTTTTTTTTTTTCAGTTAATGACTGTGTTTCAACCTACATATGAAATTGATGATTATTTGCTTGGTATAATTGGTAAACATACACCTGACTGTAAACCTACAAAATCCCTGACTTTGTGCAAGTGTACAAAGTGTGAAAGTGTAAGAATTGATGCTGGTTTGAAACCAAAGAGTAGTCACACCAAATATTGATTTGATTTAGATTTTTCTTCTGTTTTCTCACTTTGAATTTTGTATATTGATAAAAAAAAAATCAATTAATATATATATATTTCTAAGACATTCTAAAACCGCGTACCCACGAGCGTGTCCTACAGGAAAAGTCCGACGGAAGCTTTTCATCGTATATACCGATCGTGTGTAGGCCTCATCTGACTTTTTTTTTTCAAAAAATCTGACAGACCTAGAAATGGAACGTTTTAAATATTTCCAACGGACCCAATTCCTATCGGGAAAACCGATCGTCTGTATGCTGGTCCGACGGACCAAAAAAGACGCATGCTCTGAAGCAAGTATGAGACGGAAGCTATTGGCTACTGGCTATTGAACTTTCTTTTTCTAGTCCCGTCGTAAGTGTTGTACGTCACCGCGTTCTGGACGGTCGGACTTTGGTCAGACTTTGGGTTGACCGTGTGAAAGCAAGACCGATTGAATGGAATTCAGTCGGAGAAACCGTCAGAGTTTATTACGACGGCTAATCCGGTCGTGTGTACGCGGCATTACTTTACAGCATTTCTTTACACCGGGTTAAGACTCACAATAATGGTATGCAGTGTTGACCACCCCTACAAGTTTGCATAATTTGTATAGATACATTATAAGGAGGGTTTATTGTCAGAACCTGCAACCCTAAATTGTATACCAAACACAGACTCATAAATGACGAATTACAGTGATTAATTTAATATCACAGTTGCTGGAATGGTATAATCTATCACAGTTGCTGGAGACATGCGAAAGGTCTACGCATTCCTTAAGACTGTAGTGTCCTTCTGTGTATAAGAGATATGTGTTCTTAAATTGTTGGTTAGGATGGCTAAGATGCCACATCTGCTAACATTTTAACTTGCAAATAAGGAGAAACACTGTATTGTCAACAATATTAGGGCGCCTGTCTTTACACACACATGAACTTTAATGGCATCCCAGTCTTAGTCCATAGGGTTCAGTATTGAGTTGGCCCACCCTTTGCAGCTATAACAGCTTCAACTCTTCTGGGAAAGCTGTCCACAAGGTTCAGGAGTGTGTCTATGGGAATGTTTGACCATTCTTCCTGAAGCGCATTTGTGAGGTCAGGCACTGATGTTGAATGAGAAGGCCTGGCTCGCAGTCTCTGCTCTAATTCATCCCAAAGGTGTTCTATCGGGTTGAGGTCAGGACTATGTGCAGGCAAGTCAAGTTCCTCCACCCCAATCTCGTTCATCCATGTCTTTATGGACCTGGTTTGTGCACTGGTGCTTAGTCATGTTGGAACAGGAAGGGGCCATCCCCAAACTGTGTTCCCATGAAATTGTCCAAAATGTCTTGGTATACTGATGCCTTAAGAGTTCCCTTCACTGCAACTAAGGGGCCAAGCCCAAACCCTGCAAAATAACCCCACACCATAATCCCCCCTTCACCAAATGATTTGGACCAGTGCACAAAGCAAGGTCTATAAAGACATGGATAAGCAAGTAAAACACTCCACCATCAGAGCGCTTCTTAGCGTTGCAGCCGGGAAGGGCATGCAAGTGAAACACCTAGACGTTAAAACTGCTTTCCTATATGGAGACATTAAGGAAGATCTCTACCTGGAACAACCACCATGGTTTGAGCAAGGAGACAGCCTTGTGTGTAAACTTCAGAAGAGCATCTACAATCTCAAGCTTAAACAAAGTACTTACCAATACCAGAGAGGGATTGTCAGGAAGTAAAGCAGACCCCTGTCTCTACTCCAAGAATCAAAAAGACAAATGGATATACATCCTTATCTATGTTGATGACATTATAACCTGTTTCGAACAAGAAAGGGATTATAATCGGTTCACAAGCTGAAAGAAAATTTTGAAAATCAAAGAGCTTGGGAACACTAGCTACTATCTGGGAATCCAAATAGAGAGAGAAGAAGATGGACGTCATCTTCTCAACCAGTCTCAGAAAATCTCTGAAATCTTGGAACAATTCCATATGCAAGATGCAAAGGAAGTGAAAACTCCTATGGAACCAGGCTATCAAAAGAGCAATGAAGCAGAAAACTTGCTACCTAACAATGATACGTATTGCAAAGCAATAGGTAAGCTGCTATATGTTGCCACTATGACAAGACCAGACAGCAGTGGGCATATCATGCAGGAAAGTCTCGTCTCCCTGTCAGGGTGACTTGAACGCAGTATAAGGAGTGATGTAATACCTCAAAGGAACAATTCAGATGAAGTTACGGTTACCAGCAACATCAGATCCAAAACTGATCAGATATGTGAATGCTGATTGGGCAGGGGACTGTACAGCCCGCAAATCCACAAGTGGATTCATCTTCCAGTATGGGGAAGGAACCATAAGTTGGTCTAGTTAAAAGCAAGCAATTGTCGCTCTATCTTCAACTGAAGCAGAGTATATTGCAGCAGCATACGCGTGTCAAGAAGCGATATGGATTTGTCAACTTTTTGTAGACATTGGGATAGACATTTCAAAGCCAATTCCCATTTTTGAGCACAACCAAGGATGTGTAAAGCTTACGCAAACAGGGTCAATCCTAGGACCAAACACATCAACGTCAAGTATCGCCTACTGAGGGACAATCAAGAGTAAGGTGTTATTGACATTCAATACTTCCCGTCAGAGGAGATGACTGCTGATGCACTCACCAAGCCTTTATTGAAGGCTCATCATAATTATATCCTGAAGAAACTCAACGTAATTTGACAAAGCATATGCCATTGAGAAGGGGTTTTGGAAGAACAACAGCATGTAATGTAAAGTTGCTTTTATAAACTGTGTACATTATACCTTTCTATCCAGCAGGTGACACTGCATTGTTATAGTGTTTTATTCTATGCTGGTAATATGATCACAGGATGTTCTGTCTATGTTCAGTGTATGTACCGTATATACTCGAGTATAAGTCGACCCGAATATATGCTGAGGCACCTAATTTTACCACAAAAAACTGGGAAAACTTATTGACTCGAGTATAAGCCTAGGGTGAGAAATGCGCAGCTATTGTAAGTGGAAAAGAGGGTCAACAATGCCCATTTGCAGCCTCACTGTGCCCATTTGCATGCCTCACTGTGCCCATTTGCAGCCATAGGTCCCCCGGACTTCAAACTCGGTAGTTAAGGGTTCCTAGATGCCCCCTAGCTGCAGCCAAAATTTGGGGTCTCTGAACCCAAAGGGTCCCGAAATGACATTGCTGCAGATGAACACAGTTGGCCGACTTTGGGGCCCGTATCCCGGGGCCACTTGGTGCTAGGAACCCCAAATTTGGTGTGCAAACCCAGTGTAACTAGCATTACAACATATCCAAAGCTTGGGTTCCTAGCACCGAGTGTCCCTCAAGATACGGGGCCCCAAAGTCGGTTTGGAAAATGTCAAGCACTTTTCTGCAGCAGAGAATGACATTTTCTGAACCAATTTTGGGGCCCACTTAGTGCTAGGAACCCTAGCTTTGGATATGTTGTAGTGCTAGTTCCACTGGGTTTGCATACCAACCTTTGGGGTTCCTAGCACCAAGTGGCCCAGAGATACGGAGCCCCAAAGTCGGTTCGGAAAATGTCAAACACTTTTCTGCAGCAGAGAATGACATGGGGCCCCAAAGTCGGTTTGGGAAGTGTCATTCTTGTGCTTGACTCGAGTATAAGCCGAGGGAGGCACTTTCAGTACAAAAAAATGTGCTGAAAAACTTGGCTTATACTCGAGTATATACGGTACTTGTATGCTCCTTGTTCCTGTTTCATGTTTCTAATGCTGTAAGACATGCATTGCTAACCCTCCATAAAAGTAAAGCCGTTCGCTGTATCCAAGAAGCTTCCAGCGCATAATTTCAATACTCTGCACAACAACCTCAACCCGACAGAACACCTTTGGAATGAATTACAGCGGAGACTGTGAGCCAGGCCTTCTTGTCCAACATCTGTGCCTGACCTCATAAATGCGCTTCTGGAAGAATAGTCAAATATTCCCATAGACACACTCCTAAACCTTGTGGACAGCCTTCCCAGAAGAGTTGAAGCTGTTATAGCTGCAAAGGGTGGGCCAACTCAATATTGATCCCTACGGACTAAAACTGGGATGCCATTACAGTTAATGTGCGTGTAAAGGCAGGCGTCCCAATACTTTTGGTAATATAGTGTAGGATAACATCTTCACTGTAAATGTCTTGCCCATTAAAAATTCAATATGTAGTACATGGTTACATGGCAACATACAGTCTACCAAAAATATGGCTGGATTCTAAAGTATTTTACCGCAGGTGGGTACATTTTAAAAATCAAAGACTGTATTAAAGTTTAATTAATTCTACATAAATTTGTCTGCTGTGTCACCAACGTGCATATACATCACATGTCAAGGCCAGAAAATCCTATAGCCCCGAAACAATTGCTGTTCTTGTCATGGGTTATTAAATGCTTTCTAGTTAATGAACTGTTCTCCAGCAGAGCACATCAGCCTATTTTACTCTGTGTTTAAATACAACATGTCTTGACCAATTTTGTAGCTTTCACAAGGTTAATGGGAATGAACATATTTTCCTGGCAAGGCCAGTACCCCCTAGACTGGCAGCCTGAAGTTTACACAGATGGAACAGCCAGCGAAACCCACAGCAGGATTCCCAGCTACTATCCTGGTTCACACCTCGAAGGGAAAATGGAACAGAGCGAAGGGGCCAAAGTAAACCACTTGTGGAAATTCGGTCTGCTTCTGTATTCAGCAGCTCTTATGCACAGCCTGCCACTAAGAGGTCACACATAGACTTTACTTTTCATTTATGTCATCAGTTTCCCTGAAGAGAAGCCTCAACAGCTCTACAGGTCTTCTCAAACAGGTTCTCATGTACCGTGCCAACCAAAAGCTGTGCCGACACGCTAAAACTTGTAATTAAAGGGTATGTGTATTGTTTTTGTTATTTGCTTTTTCTTATTGTCCAGAATAGGAAAAGCAATTTAAAGGGTAACTAAAGGTTCAGTTAAAAAAAAAAAAAACATGTTATACTTACCTCCTCTGTGCAGTTGGTTTTACATAGAGTGGCTCCGATCCTCCTCTTCTGGGGTCCCTCAGCGGCGCTCCTGACTCCTTCTGTTCTCGAGTGCGAGAGACTTTCTCCCTCGGGGCACTCGTGTGGGTGCCAGGGGTGGACTGACCATTGAGCCACTCGGGCACTGCCCGAGGGCCCTGGGCCACTAGGGGGCCCTATCAGGGTTGCCAGCCTCAGTAAAATCAGGGACAGTATGTATAAATCTGTGGTTTTTTTTTACATCTGTCTGTGTATACTGTGTGTACATGTATGTGTATACTGTGTGATTGTATACTGTGTGTGTGTATATTGTGTGGCTCCATAATCTCTGATTGCCTGGGGGCCCCATAATCTCCTATTGCCCGGGGGCCCCATGAGTTATCAGTCTGCCCCTGGTGGGCGCGCTCCCATGTCCTGCTGCTGCGTCTATTAATACAGACAGCAGGACTCAGCCCTGCCCCCCCCCCCGGGTCATTGGATTTGATTGACAGCAGCGGGAGCCAATGGCTGCGCTGCTATCAATCTATCCAATCAGAACCCGAGACCCCGGCTGGAGCTGGTGTGCTCGTCCCCGCCCCTGGAAAGACCGGGTTCAGGTAAGTAAAAGGGAGGCTCTGGGGGGGCAGCTGCAGCACAGGAGGTTTTTCACCTTAATGCATAGAATGCAAAAAAGCCTTGAGGGTTTACAACCCCTTTAACCGCTTGCCGACCAGGCGGCGTCATTATACTGCAGCAGGTCGGCACGATCCTGCGAGCCGTCGTAGCTATACATTGGCTTCTTTAAGTGGGCTAGCAGGCGCTGCACTGCGGGGGTGTCGATGCTCATGGCCGATGGTTGCGATGACTGCCGGCCACGAGCGATCGCGGGCACGAGCGGCAGAACAGGGACGTGTGTGTGTAAACACACAAATCACTGTTCTGTGAGGAGAGACAGATCGTGAGTTCCTAATAGCTAGGAACCATGATCTGCCATTTCCTCTAGGTCAGTCCCCTCCCCCCACAGTTAGAACACACAGTCAGGGAACACAGTTAACCCCTTGATCACCCCCTAGTGTTAACCCCTTCCCTGCCAGTGACATTTATACAGTAATCAGTGCATTTTTATAGCACCAATCACTGTATAATTGTCAATCGTCCCAAAAATGTGTCAAAAGTGTCTGATGTGTCCGCCATAATGTCACAGTCACGATAAAAATCGTTAGTAAAAAATAAATAAAATAAAAATGCCATAAATCTATCCCCTATTTTGTAGATGCTATAACTTTTGCACAAACCAATCAATATACGCTTATTGTGATGTTTATTACCAAAAATATGTAGAAGAATACATACCTAAACTGAGAAAAAAAATGTGCTTCTTAAAAAAAAAATTGGGGATATTTATTATAGCAAAAAGTACAAAATATTGTTTTTTTGATGATCAAATACCACCAAAAGAAGCTCTATTTGTGGGAAAAAAGGACGTCAATTTTGTTTGGGTACAACATCGCACAACCACGCAATTGTCAGTTCAAATGACGCAGTGCCGTATCTCAAAGAATGCTCTGGTCATTGAGCAGCCAAATCTTCCGAGGCTGAAGTGGTTAAAAATCTTTGGCTTTTAGTCTGATTAACCGTTTTAGGCCCACCCTATAGCAGTTTTACTGCTACAGGGCGGCACCTGTGCGCCAGATTATACACAGTGGGAACTGATCTGCGGGTACCGCTGACTCAATGTCTGCCGGCACCTGACGATTGTTAGGCAGAGAGCCAGAATGGGTGATCTGCCAATGTAAACAAGGCAGATCGTCATTCTGACAAGAGGGAAGGGATGGAAAAAATTCCACCTCTTCACTAGTAAAAGCACCTATCACAGTACATATAAACACTGGCTAGGCACACAGTTAACCTTTTGATCGCCCCTGATTTTTTAACCCCTTCCCAACCAGTGTCATTAGTATAGTGACAGTGCATATTTTTAAATACATACAAAACAACGCTCGCAAGTAAATTTATATTAAGTGATAATCTTCAAACTCTAACTATCCTGTTGCAGCTGCTAGATAAAAGTGCTGGCACTTTGATAATATATACACAAAAAAATCTGCGCTGGCAACTCACCAAGTAGATAATTTATAAAATATAACGAGATCAAATAAGAAATGCACTATGCAAATAGTTGTGAATGTGAAAAAATCAGAAATAAAAAATTAGAATATAAACCTTGCACAATTTGCTGTGTACTGAGTGAAATTGTGCACAAATACACTGACAGACTGAGTGACCACAATGTAATAGAGAACAAATCAGAAATATATATGTACATACAAATAATGCGGTTTGGATGGATGATCCGAAAAACCCCAAAACACCCAAACGCTATGCGACTATAAGGCGATAAAATATCGCTATACTGATGCAAAAAAAAAATATTATATATAATATATATATGTGCTCCCATGTATTCGTGATCACGAATAACTATGAAGTGAGCCTCTATGAGGAATAAACACCAAATAATATGTGAAACAAAAAAGTTAAATAAATCAAAAATTGCAAATGACAGAGTATCTCTTAGATCAAAATGTTCCTTCACAAAGGGACAATCAGCAGACTTCAAACTTTTTCATCCATATGATAAGTCAGGGCAAGAAGGTATGCTGATGTTGGAGATGGTTAGGAGGGAACTTTTGGGACCACAAAGCTCGCGTTCCACCAAAAGAAAAGAAAAGACATATAGTATAAAACCTTATGATACCGTGGGATCACCTGCGCATATGTGCGCTACTCACGGGACCGACGTGCAGAGCAGGCATTCAGATACTTGGTCGGTGTTCGCCGCTGAACGGCGTGCGTTCCACCAACTCCAGGAAGTGATGTCACTGGTTAACAGGCGTAGGCAGGATGTTGCGTCGACGCGTTTCGCCCCTCCCCCAGGGCGTTATCAAAGACTTAACATCCCGCTCACGTAAGGAGTTATTTATACTGCGCTCGGTGAGTGACAGCCATTTACGGCCAATGGGTGAAACATCACCCATTCCTTCCTATATCATCATATCCTGTTGCAATTGAAAAACTTTAATCAGTGACCGGAGACACAACATCTCCAATAAGCAGATGTATATGCTTGTGCCACTTATACAGGAAAAGTGTCAAACTCGATTTCCTGTATCGGCTAGCGTCAAACTCGATTTCCTGTATCGGCTAGCGTCAAACTCGATTTCCTGTATCGGCTAGCGTCAAACTCGATTTCCTGTATCGGCTAGCGTCAAACTCGATTTCCTGTATCGGCTAGCGTCAAACACGATTTCCTGTATAAGTGGCACAAGCATATACATCTGCTTATTGGAGATGTTGTGTAAGATGTTGTCTAAGAGATACTCTGTCATTTGCAATTTTTGATTTAATTAACTTTTTTGTTTCACATATTATTTGGTGTTTATTCCTCATAGAGGCTCACTTCATAGTTATTCGTGATCACGAATACATGGGAGCACATATATATATATATTATATATAATATTTTTTTTTTGCATCAGTATAGCGATATTTTATCGCCTTATAGTCGCATAGTGTTTGGGTGTATGTTTTTCGGGTCATCCATCCAAACCGCATTATTTGTATGTACATATATATTTCTGATTTGTTCTCTATTACATTGTAGTCACTGTCTGTCAGTGTATTTGTGCACAATTTCACTCAGTACACAGCAAATTGTGCAAGGTTTATATTCTAATTTTTTATTTCTGATTTTTTCACATTCACAACTATTTGCATAGTGCATTTATTATTTGATCTCGTTATATTTTATAAAATATCTACTTGGTGAGTTGCCAGCGCAGATTTTTTAGTGCATATTTTTAGCACTGATCACTGTATTAGTGTCACTGGTTCCCAAAAAGTGTCAGTTAGTGTCCAACTGTCCACCGCAGTATCGCAGTCCTGCTATAAGTCGCTGATTGCCACCATTACTAGTAAAAAAATATTTAAATAAAAATATCCCATAGTTTGTAGACGCTATAACTTTTGTGCAAACCAATCAATATACGCTTATTTTACCAAAAATAGGTAGCATAATACATATTGACCTAAATTTATGAAGAAATTATTATTTTTTTTTTTTTTATTGGATATGTTTTATAGCAGAAAGCAAAAATTTTTTTTTTTTTTTTTTCAAAATTGCTGGTCTTTTTTTTTTTTTTAATAGCACAAAATAAAAACACAGAGGTGATCAAATGGCACCAAAAGAAAGCTTTATTTGTAGGGAAAAAAAGAGATAAATTTAATGTATGTATAGCGTTGCATGACCGCGCAATTGTCAGTTAAAATAACGCAGTGCCGTATCGCAAAAAATGGCCTAGTCATGAAGGGGGGTAAATCTTCCGGAGGTCAAGTGGAAAAATTTGGATACAAATATTTAATGTTTTTATTTGTTCCCTAGGGTTTATTTGTTTTAAAACCGATGTTATATAAAAAGTCTCGGACTTTCCAGAACCGCATACTTGTTTCAGGCCAGATTTTTAGTAGAGTTTTGCATCTATTTTCTTTGCTATTTATTAAAAAAAAAAAATAAACACATATTTAAAGCCTATTTTTTTTTAACCTGTAAATTTTTTTACTTTTTGTACTAGCACAAGTGAATGAATATACATTAGACATGTGCGCTGTCAATAAATTTGTTTAGTTTAGTTTTGTTCCATTCCATTTCGTATTAGAATTCATTCGTATGTCGTAATTCGTGTCCGAAATTCAATTTAAATTCATACGAAATACGAATTTTCGTTAGGTTCGTTAACTTTTCGTAACAATTATGAATGTTCGTCATGATGAATTTATCATTATGAGGGGCTCCCACCATACCTGCGCTGTGCTGACTTCCTGGTTTTTAACTTTTAGGTTTGTTAACTTTTCTTAACAATTCCGAATGTTCGTTAGGAATTTGGATCCGAAATTCGTAAACGAAATTTAGTATTTCGTACAAAATTCGAAAGCATAGCAATTCATATTTCGGATTCTCCCGAATGTACGAATTTACGGAAATTCGTACGAGTTTTCGGTTCGCACATGTCTAATATACATCGGCTGTATGGACTCACCTGGACAGCCAAGTTTGACAGGGATGCAGACACAGAGCCTGTGCATTGGAGGAAGTGCACCCATCCCTGTGTACCTGTCAGACTCAGCTGTGCAGGTGAGTCCCCATACAACAAACACCTGTCCATTCACAATATATGGGATTGCATGCCGCTCAGCATTTGTGCAACACAAAAAATTAAATTACTCCAATGCGCTATTCCCAATGCACACGTTCCTGTAGAGATGGCTTTGTGTATAAGCGGGTGCTGAAGCAACCACCGGTTGGAACAGTGAATAGTCAGAGAGAAAAACGTCCCCAGTACAATATGAATTTCCAGAATGGGTCCAAAGCTTTATTCAGTGATCACATGGTTACAGCAAATAGCAACGTTTTGGAGCCACGCAGGATCCCTTCATCAAGCATGTGATGATGACTGATGAAGGGGTCCTGCGTGGCTCCAAAATGTTGCTATTTGCTGTCAGTATGTGATCGCTGAATAAAGCTTTGGACCCATTCTGGAGATCTATTATTATTATTATTATTATTAATAATATTATTATTATTATTATTATTATTATTATTATTACACAGGATTTATATAGCGCCAACAGTTTACTCAGCGCTTTACAATATAAAAAGAAGACAATACAGTTATAATACAATAAAATACAAGAGGATTAAGAGGGCCCTGCTCTGAAGAGCTTACAATCTAATTCATGGCATGCTGGTGACATTTCTCGCTCACTGCGACACATGGGCTGAGTGCCCATGTGAATGAGCCCCTAAATCACCAAAATCACCTGAATCCACTGTTATGTGACAGTCTGTGGTACCTTTTCTGGTAGTAAACACTGGTAATGAGCTCCGATGACTGCTTTTTTGCTATACTTTACTTGACAACTTTATGCCAAAAATTCAGGTCCCTGTGATGGATACTGATAGGCAATGGGCAGCGCTCACAGCACCAGGAAAAGACATGCACAACAAGAAGAGCCATCCCAAGCTACTATCTAGAAGAAAGAACATGTGGTACCTGGCATGTCACGTGCCCATGAGTTTTATTTAGGGGCATTTAGGTAGATTTTTAAAACCTAAAAAAGTTTTAAAGAGAAATACGATCTGCCGCCTACGGAATACTACCACGATACTCAACTCATTTTATTTCCTCCTTGAAAAGAGTGTCTGACCTCTCTACAACAACACCCATGGGATATTTATGTAAATGTATTAATAAACAACCGGGTTACATATCTAATGCCGCGTACACACGGTCGGACTTTTCGTCTACAAAAGTCCGACGGACGCCGACGGGCCAAATCCGGCGGACAATTCGACCGTGTGTGGGCTTCATCGGACCTGCAGCGGACTTTTTCGGTTGAAAATCTGACGGACTTTAGATTTGGAACATGCTTCAAATCTTTCTGATGGACTCGAGTCCGGTCGAAAAATCCGCTCGTCTGTGTGCTAGTCCGACGGACAAAAACCCACTCTAGGGCAGCTATTGGCTACTGGCTATCAACTTCCTTATTTTAGTCCGGTGTACGTCATCACGTACGAATCCGTCGGACTTTTGTGTGATCGTGTGTAGGCAAGTCCGTTCGTTAGAAAGTCTGCCGCAAGTCCGCCAAAAGTCTGTCGAAAGTCTGTCGGACGGGCTGTCGGACTTTTGTAGCCGAAAAGTCCGACCGTGTGTACGCGGCATAAGGTTTATGGTTTTCAGTCTTCTATGGAGGGAAAACTTTCTTACATGTGTAGCGCTGGTAGATTTGCAATCTACCGCATGTTAGGTAAATTTAGTAACTCGTGCATTAGGAAGGTTAAGTTTGCCTCTGTTCCAGCTTGGCTGACGTTGTGTGTGTTTCCGTGCTGACCAGTGGGTGTCGCTGTTACCACTGGTCAGGGTTGGAAAGGCAACGTGTTGAAGCGTATGGATGCTCCTCTGTCCCGGAGACAAGCTGGGTGGAGGTGGTCCTCCGAGTTGCATTCTGGGCGAGTGTGTCCCACAAGGGGAGCGCATTTCACATAGAATTTGAATTCTACCAGCAACATTTGTCAAGAGAACCCTACCAGAGAATATTTGAGTTTCTTCTGCAAGTCTCCTTTCCGTCTCTTTCCTGCTATTTCCTAAGTCGTTTATTTAATAAAGCATTGAAAACGTACTCCAGTGTTGGTGCGTGTATCAACCATCAGTAAACTCAACGGAATCCTAGACCCGGAGGCGGTGAAACAGAGGGAAGCAGAGTGAAGGTAACAGACCCGCTTAAACCAGCAGCTCCACCGTGAGTTATTGCTACACATGGAAAGATGGGAAAGGGACATGGGGGAAGTCTTGGACGCTGCAGAGTGGCATAGCTTGGCTTGCTAAACCTTTGATCAAAGCTAATTTCAAGGTTCTGCTGCTGTACCTAGTGGGCCAAGAAGGAACAGAGTACCACACCTGGTGGATGTGCCCAGTAGCTCACAGGTTTTGGATCCGCACCTACAAATTTATTTACTCCCTCGCTGGGGTTAACTTGACCAGATCTCCGCCACAGGTATTGTTTGACCACCCAGTGGAGGGAGCCATGAGACCCACGCCTGATAGGGTTTATCTTTTATAGCGGCAAGAATCATTATAACGAGATCCTGGAAATCCCCTATGATACCTTTTAATCTTTTAAAGGCCACATTGTCCTGGATAATGCTTAATGGGCATCTTTCTGCCATTCTGCAGGATAAGATGACCAGATTTGAAAAAACTTGGGACCTTTGGATCACTTATCTGACAAGAGCCATCTCTTAATGACATCTGCAAACTTTAATGGGTTGCAGGGGGTTCTCACAGCTTTTCTTCCTCTTTCTTGTTCTTTCTCTTTCTCCCTTTTTTCAATATCTTCTTTTTTTTTTCTTCCCTTATTTTTATTATACAGGATTTATATAGCTCCAACAGTTTGCGCAGCGCTTTACAGCGTGAGGGCAGACAGTACAGTTACAATACAATTCAATACAGGAGGAATCAGAGGGCCCTGCTCCTACTTACCTTTTACTCTTTTTGGCCGTCTGGCCCTTTCGGAGGGACCCTGGGGCCACCGGTCGGCTCCTTGGACTTTACTCCCCACCCAAGGGCTGATAAGTGGGTTTAGAGGATCTGACTGTTTCGTTACCAAAAAGTTGGGGACGATCCCGTAATTTCAATGAGGAAGGCCCTTAATTTAGTGGATCCTCTTCTGAGATGTGTTATTCAAAACTCAGGGAACATGGTTACAGTCCTACCTTTTTAGGAACTGAAATCTATGTGTAAGGTTATGTATGATCACCATTGCATTCTGGTGCCTTTCTTGTCTTCCCATTGTTTTACTACTGTATTCTTCAAGCTTTAATAAAAGGATTGGAAACGGAAAAAAAAAAAAAAATCTAGATTTAGGTAAAATAGTGGGGAAGAGGGGTGTAGTTGCCAAGGGTTACATTTTTTGGCTCAGAGATCGGCTTTAATAGTATATACTATATTACCCACTTCTGGACCGCCCCATGTACTTTTACTGCAGCGGGGTGGCCTCTCTGTGGGAAATCACGTACCTGTACGTGATTTCCATGTTCCTGGTCTGGGACGCGCACATGCTCCTGTTCTGTCCACCAGATGTTTTATACTGGCTATTTATACCTGTGTTGTTAAATTTACATGCAAAATGTGTAATTTACTTAAGACAATCATATGTGGTGTGCAGGGTCCATCTAGCGTTCCTTTTTGGTATTGCTTCAGTTTTGTTTAATTGTTTATTGTATTTGTAAATAAGGAAGTTGTCAGCAAGCAGGGAATTCTGGGTAGAATCTTAACAGGAAGTGAACCAGCCACCATTCTTATCAACACATTGCAGGAAGCAAGACATGTCTTTCTCAATCTATCGCTATCACCCCTTAGAGAACTTAAAAAGTAAGTTTTTGCTATCACATCTTGTATTGTACACCGTTGTTTCTGCAATGCATGCTGTATTGTATGCAATATTGTACTTATTGAAGTCTATTTTTGTTATTTGTAGTTTCACCTGGCTTGTTCTAATAAAACTGAGATCAAAGAAATATGGTATCTACAGTTATTAGGATAAGAATGTTTAGCTAGCTGTCCCAGAGTCAGAACAGCTCCGCCGGCATTGGACACAGCGGGAGCCAATCAGCATGTCCGACGGACCCGATGTCCGCCGAGACCCACCAATCGTTCCTGAGGCAGACAGAACAGCGGTCTGCCTATGTAAACAAAGCAGATCGCTGTTCTGTGACAGGAGAAGACTGGGATCTTGTGTTTCTGATAAAAAATAAATAAATACAAATTCCATAAAAATATCCTATAGTTTGTAAACACTAAAACTTTTTTGTGTAAACCAATCAATATACGCTTATTGGGGTTTTTTTTACCAAAAATATGTAGCAGAATACATTTTGGCCTAAATTAAAGAAGAAATTAGATTTTTTTTTTTTTTTTTTATTGGATGTGTTTTATAGCAGAAAGTAAAAAATATTGTTTTTTTTTTTTCTTAAATTTTCAGTCTTTTTTTTTTTATAGCGCAAGGTGATCAAATACCACCAAAAGAAAGCTCTATTTGTGGGGGGAAAAAAGGACATTGATTTTATTTGTGTACAGCGTTGCAGGACCGCGCAATTGTCAGTTAAAATAACGCAGTGCCGTATCGTAAAAAACGGCCTTGTCATGGAGGGGGGTAAACCTTCCGCGGCTAAATTAGTTAAACACAGGTTTATCTATAACAATGGGTTCCCAGAACACAAACAAAATTTGACTTTCTCTAGCTAATTGAACCTTTGCATTGTGCCAGCTGAAAATAGTGGGATAAGTCTCTAATTCATAATTTGTGTGTGTGAATTGGCTCTTAACCCCTTCATGCCCAAGGGTTAAACTAATTTAAGTGCCTAAGCCCAATTTTGCAATTTTGTGTTAGTAAAATCGTACATATCATCACAACTACCTTGTGCATCCAGGTGGATTATACCTTGTTTTTTTTTCAGGACAAAATGGTAATGGATATCTCCCTAAAAAAAAGTTTATTATCTAAGGAAACCTGGCCCATAATAGTAAAAAAAAACAAAACTTTTTTTTTTAAATGTACCTGTATATTTCTTGCTACTACAATAAGGTACTACCAAAGAACAACCCCAAATAAATTCTCTTTATCCTGACAATCACAGCAATACCACATATGTGTATGTTAGAAACAAGAGCCCTAACTAATCCTGGCACTGACCTAGATCAAACCTTGATCTAGGTATTTGTTTTATTTTTATTTTTTTTAATTATTGTTTATTTTTCCTACACATACTTTTTTTTTTTTTTTTTTAATGTCCAAGACAGGAAATGATTAAATGTATCTCTCTCTTTCATCCACAGAGACAGAAAACACAAGGCCGGGCTTCACAGTGACTGATCACTGTCATAGCCAATCAGAGGCTATCACAGCGATCACGTGACCCGGAATTGGACTTTCCGGGTCCCGATCGTTAGAACGGGGCCCGGGGCTCTCAGTGGGACCCCGGTCTCTGTGCTGGGAACATGCTGTGCGTCGCGCTACCCGCACAAAGGGAGATATGCAAATATGCAGCCCCACGGAAAAAAGCCCAGTCCAGTGGGGCCACATATATGCCTACGGTCAGCATGAAGGGGTTAAGTTGAGTTCTTTAACCTCTCTGGCGGTATGATTATTTCAGATTTTTGCGTCTTAAGGCGGTACAATTATTTTGCATAGAAATTTGGCATTTATATTGTAGGCCTGTAATTCTTAGCAATAACACACTTAAATCTGTCCACCAAGAGTCTAGTAGACATCCCGGGTATGATGAAGTTTGAAACACAAAATCATGTAATCAATAAATATAAATAATAATATAATAATAATAAAATAAATTTCCCCACGATTCACTATCGCTCAATTCTGCAAGTGTTCTAATTTACTATCGCTGTTTTCTAGCTGGTCTAAAACCACTTTTGACGTAAAGGGACACTTTTTGGTTGCTATGGACAATCTCCAGTTTCCAGGCAGAAAGAACAGTATATATAATATAAAACTGCATGCAGGGCATTGGACAAAGCACTGGGGACAAAAGGGATGTGAAATGATTTCATACAGTACTGTAATCTGTAAGATTACAGTGTACTGTATGTGTTATGTATTTTCACTTTTTTTTTTAATTCGCTGCCAGGCTCCGCCCCCATGCGTCGCAATGCTTGCAGGGAACGGAGCCTGGCACACAGAGGCTTCGGGAGGAGGACAGACCCCGCAGACACAGCGGGGGGGACATCGCAGGATCCTGGGGACAAGGTAAGTATACCGAACCAGGATCCTGGGATGTAATCCCGAGTGTGGCTCAGGGTTACCGCTAATGGTGCTGAAATTTAACCCTGAGCCACACTCAGGAAAAACCACCAAGGTGGCTACACTGGCTTCTTAGGCTACTTTTTTTCACTGAGGCACTTTTCAGTCATTTTAGCGCTAAAATAGTGCTTGTAAAGCGCCTGAAAAGCACCTCTCAAGCCTCCTCAGTGTGAAAGCCTGAGTGCTTTCACACTGGGACGGTGCACTTGCAGAACGGGGAAAAAGGTCCTACCGCTCCCAAAACGCCCTGCTCATTGAAATGAAAGGGCAGCGCTGCCGAAGCGCCTGCAAAGCACTGGCACTTTTAATCCTTTCTTCAGCCACTAGCGAGGGTTAAAAGGGCCCCGCTAGCGGCCGAAAAGCACTGCTAAAACGACTGTAAACAGCCCCAGTGTGAAAGTAGCCTTAGAGCAAAGATGATAAGGTTAGAGAGCTGAAAATGGAAAAAGACACTAGAGCTCCACCTACTGGCTCCATATGATAACTATGATATATTTCATATTTTAGCAAATGGTTTTTATATTCTTTAAAGCGGAGTTCTACCCAAAAATGGAACTTCCGCTTTAAGAGCCCTTGCACACTGGGGCGGCGTTGGCGGTAAAACGCCGCTATTATTAGCGGCGTTTTACCGTCGGTATGCAGCCGCTAGCGGGGCAGTTTTACCCCCCGCTAGCGGCCGAGAAAGGGTTAAATACCACCGCAAAGCGCCTCTGCAGAGGCGCTTTGCCGGCGGTATAGCCGCGCCGTCCCATTGATTTCAATGGGCAGGAGCGGTAAAGGAGCGGTATACACACCGCTCCTTCACCGCTCCGAAGATGCTGCTGGCAGGACTTTTTTTACCGTCCTGCCAGCGCATCGCTCCAGTGTGCAAGCCCTCGGGGGTTTCACACTGGAATGAAAGCAGCGGCACTTTCGGGGCGGTTTGCAGGCGCTATTATTAGGGCAATAGCGCCTGCAAACCGCCCCAGTGTGCAAGGGCTCTAAGTCATGGTCACCCCCTGATATGCCACATTTGGCATGTCATTTTTTTGGGGGAGGAGCGGGTACCCAGTTTTTACAGGCCCCCAGCTCCCACTTCCTCCTATGGCTCTGCGGCGCCGGAAGTAAGTTCACCTTTCCCCCATCCCTCTCTGCAATCTTCTGGGACACGTCATAGGTCCCAGAAGATTGCCTGGCCATTTGCAGTGGCCATTTGCCTGGCCATTTCCAGTGTGAAAGTAGCCTTGGAGCAAAGATGATAAGGTTAGAGAGCTGAAAATGGAAAAAGACACTAGAGCTCCACCTACTGGCTCCATATGATAACTCAAAATATTTATGATATATTTCATATTTTACCAAATGTTTTTATATTCTTTAAAGTGGAGTTGCACCCAAAAATGGAACTTCCGCTTTAAGTGCAGGTGACCCACTGACATGCCACATTTGGCATGTCATTTTTTTGGGGGGAGGAGCGAGTATCCAGTTTTTACGGGCACCCAGCTCCCACTTCCTCCTCTGGTTCCGCGGCGCCGGAAGGAAGTTCACCTCTCCCCCCTCCCTCCCTGCAATCGTCTGGGACACGTCACAGGTCCTAGAAGATTGCCTCGGCCATTCATAGCGCGCAGCGTGGCTTGCGCATTTGCACCCACAGTTAGAATACCGGTGCCGTGGAGAGGAGGGGGAGAGGAGTGGGACCGTAGGACAGGTGAGTGTCTGATTATTAAAAGCCAACAGCTACACTTTTTGTAGCTGCTGACTTTTGTTATGGCGATTTTTACCTACCTCACTTATACGCTTAATGATACATAACATAAGTGATTAAAACCTTTTATCTATATACGAATCAACCGTATATAAAATTAGATCTTTGTATTTTAGCACCATTATCATTCCTTATTGATTTCATGGGTTATAGCTGCAACCGCATTGGTTGATTCATATATAGATAAGAGGTTTTAATTACTTATGTTAGGTATCATTAAGCGTATAAGTGAGGTAGGTAAAAATCGCCATAACACTTTTAAATGGGTGTAACTCCGCTTTAAATTCTAATCACAATAAATAATAAGGAAAAAAAAAGAAAATGTATGTAAAAATGCGATTACATTCTCTTTTAAAATTATTCTCTTATGTTTTTAACCCCTTTGCTCCTAAGGGTAAAACAAATCTAAATGCCTAAGCACAATTTTGCAACTTATAAATTGCAAATATGCAGCCCCACGGAAAAAAACGCAGTCCAGTGAGGCCGCATATTTGTGTTAGGTTGGCATGAAGGGGTTAATATAAGTCATGCATTGCTATGTACTCTTATCACCACTTTACTGCTGATGGTACAAGTAGTATAGGAGCAAACCAATAATCTGCTCTATGATTTCACATTGGATCACTTACAACCGGCTAGACACGTCCAGGAGATTATTTGTGGAAAATATGATTAATAATATTAAGAATGCAAAGTGCTAATTGCAAACGTACTCTCCTTCTTAATAATGAGAAAATAATAACTAGCACTTAGCACCCTTTTTACTATTAATAAAACAAGCAGGCCTATTTAACAGGAGAGCTATTTGGTTTCATTAGCACACAGATATCGCCCTGTTCTTAAGGAAGAGTAGGTCTTCACACATTTAAATATCCTCGTGTTTTTTTGCAGAAACGAATATACAGTGCCTTGAAAAAGTATTCATACCTCCTTGAAATTTTCCACACTTTGTCATGTTACAACCAAAAACGTAAATGTATTTTATTGGGATTTTATCTGACAGACCAACACAAAGTGGAACATAATTGTGAAGTTAACAACTTCAGCCCCGGAAGATTTGGCTGCCGTTTTTTGCGATATGGCACTGCGTCGCTTAATCTGACAATTGCGCGGTCGTGCGACGCTGTACCCAAACAAAATTGACGTCCTTTTTTCCCACAAATAGAGCTTTCTTTTAGTGGTATTTGATTATCTCTGCGGTTTTAATTTTTTGCACTATAAACAAAAAAAGAGTGACAATTTTGAAAAAAAAAACACAAGATTTTGTACTTTTGGCTTGAATAAATAGCCCCAATTTTTTTGAAAAAAAAGCTAATTTTTTCCTCAGTTTAGGCCGATGTGTATTCTTCTACATATTTTTGGTAATAAAAATCGCAATAAGCGTATATTGATTGGTTTGTGCAAAAGTTATAGCGTTTACAAAATAGGGAAAAGATTTATGGCATTTTTATTATTATTATTATTTTTCTTACTAGTAATGGCGGTGATCAGCAATTTTTATCGGGCCTTCGACATTATGGCAGACAAATCGGACACTTTTTGACACATTTTTGGGACCATTGACAATTATAGCACTCAGTGCTATAAAAATGCACTGATTACTGTGTAAATGTCACTGGCAGGAATAGGGGTTAACACTAGGGGGCGATCAAGGGGTTTACTGTGTTCCCTAGTGTGTGTTCTAACTGTAGGGGAAGGGGGCTGACTGGAGAAAATGACAGTTCATTGTTCCTAGCTAGTAGGAACTCACGATCTGTCTCTCCTCTCCTCTCCTCACAGAATAGGGATTTGTGTGTTTACCCACACATGTCCCCGTTCTGGCTCTCGTGGCCGCGACCGCCAGCCACGTGCATCGGCACCCCCCGCAGTGTAGTGAGCACGCGCATGCCTGCTATTCCGCTTAAAGGGACCGACGTACAGCTACAACGGTTCGCGGGATCGCGCCGACCTGCCGCAGTATAATGACGGTGGCTGGTCGGCAAGCGGTTAAAGCAAAATGATAAATGGTTTTCAACATTTTTTTACAAATAAATATGTGAAAAGTGTGGCGTGCAATTGTATTCAGGCCCCTGAGTCAATACTTTGTAGAACCGCCTTTCTCTGCAATTACAGCTGTAAGTCTTTTTGGGGATGTCTCTACCAGCTTTGCACATCTAGAGAGTGACATTTTTGCCCATTCTTCTTTTCAATATGCTTTGATCTAAACCATTTCATTGTAGATCTGGCTGTATGTTTAGGGTCGTTGTCCTGCTGGAAGGTGAACCTCCACCCCAGTCTCAAGTCTTTTGCAGACTCTAACAGGTTTTCTTCTAAGATTGCCCTGTATTTGGCTCCATCCATCTTCCCATCAACTCTGACCAGCTTCCCTGTCCCTGCTGAAGAAAAGCATCCCCACAACATGATGCTGCCACCACCACAATACACGGTGTGGATGGTGTATTTAGGGTGATGTGTAGTGTTAGCTTTCTGCCACACATAGCATTTTGCTTTTAGGCCAAAAAATTCAATTTTGGTCTCATCTGACCAGAGCACCTTCTTCCACATGTTTGCTGTGTCCTCCACATGGCTTCTCGCAAACTGCAAACTGGACTTCTTATGGGTTTCTTTCAACAATGTCTTCTTGCCACTCTTCCATAAAGGTCAGATTTGTGGAGAGCACGACTAATGGCTGTCCTGTGGACAGATTCTCCCACCTGAGCTGTGGATCTCTGCAGCTCCTCCAGAGTTACCATGGACCTCTTGGCTGCTTCTCTGATTAATGTTCTCCTTGCCCGGCCTGTCAGTTTAGGTGGACGGCCATGTCTTGGTAGGTTTGCAGTTGTTCCATACTCTTTGCATTTTTGGATGATGGATTGAACAGTGCTCCGTGAGATGTTCAAAGCTTGGGATATTTTTTTAGAACCTAACCCTGCTTTAAACTTCTCCACAACTTTATCCCTGACCTGTCTGGTGTGTTTCTTGGCCTGCATGATGCTGTTTGTTCACTAAGGTTCTCTAACAAACTTCTGAGGGCTTCACACAACAGCTGTATTTACACTGAGATTAAATTACACACAGGTGGACTCTATTTACTAATTAGGTGACTTCTGAAGGCAATTGGTTCCACTAGAATTTAGGGTATTTTAAGGGTATCAGCGTAAAGGGGGCTGAATACAAATGTACGCCACACTTTTCAGATATTTATTTGTAAAAAATGTTTAAAACCAATGATCATTTTCCTTCTACTTCACAATTATGTGCCACTTTGTGTTGGTCTATCACATTCAATCCCAATAAAATACATTTAAGTTTTTGATTGTAACATGACAAAATGTGGAAAATTTCAAGGGGTGTGAATACTTTTTCAAGGCACTGTATATATCCTATGACTGTTAACTCAGAAGTGTTTATAGATCATGCTTCTTTTGGCAACACTATTTTGGCACTGGTATTGTATGGAGAGGGCCTATTTCCTTTTAGCATTGATGTCTATAGGGTAAATATTTTAAAGAGGAACTGCACTCTGCTCACATAATTTGTAATAAAAACATCTTTGCCATTCTGAAGCTTCCCTCCAACCACTTTGTATATTATTTTATATACACTGCGATTCTGTACTTGCCAAATATACCGAAGAAATCTCCCTCCACCGAGTCTGGCTGCAACCATTTTAACTGTGGGCAGCTGAAGCTGCTGCCTGTTCACTTCCTGGATTTGCACAAACACACAGAGGCACACCTCCAGCTCTGCAGCTCTCATTGGCCCTCTTATGACTCATCCCCCCTCCCTTCCTGGCAAACTCTCACCAGAGTGAGAGAGAGAGCAGTGCATGATGTCATAAGCCTAGGCTTTTTACCAGAAAAGAAACAGGAAGTGGGCTAGTTAAGGCATTTACTGGCAGACTATCCAAAGTTAAATCAACAAGGACAGAAGAATTAATAGATGGAAAGATGAAAAAATGACCGAAGTTCCGCTTTAAGTCAACTATATATTAAAAGGGTTAGTTTAAAGCAGTATTATACCCAAAACCAAAACTTTTATATATTGCAGCTTACCAATCATTAGATGTGGTGGCTGCATTTGTTTTCTTTTTAAATGCTTTTTTTTTACCACTGGTTTAACAAAAAAAACAGACTCCTATATGGCAAGCCTTAGATACGCTTGCAAATTCAAGCCAAACTCCGGCTCGCACTTTATAAGCAGTTACAGCAACAGTTTCCCCTTTTGGGTTAAAAGTTTTACATAAACATATAAAAGCTGATCATTTTAAGAACCCATGTCAGTGGTAAATGGTTTGTTTCAACCCTCTAACAGGTGTCAAACACAAGGCCTGCGGGCCGAATCCAGCTCGCCAGGCCTTGCTGAGTGGCCTGCACAGTGGCCTCTGGACGACACCTGTTTGTTTCTCTCACTGCCAAGTCTCCCAAGAGTACGTAGCGCGCTCCTGAACCTGGCACTCTGTATGTAGCGTGCTCCTGAACCAAGAACTCTGTACGTAGCGCGCTCCTGAACCAAGCACTCTGTACGTAGCCCACTCCTGAACCCGGCACTCTGTACGTAGCATAGCGTGCTCCTGAACCCGGCACTCTGTATGTAGCGTGCTCCTGAACCAAGCACTCTGTACGTAGTGCGCTCCTGAACCCGGCACTCTGTACGTAGCGTGCTCCTGAACCCGGCACTCTGTACGTAGCGTGCTCCTGAACCAAGCACTCTGTACGTAGTGCGCTCCTGAACCCGGCACTCTGTACGTAGCGTGCTCCTGAACCCGGCACTCTGTACGTAGCGCGCTCCTGAACCCGGAACTCTGTACGTAGCGCGCTCCTGAACCCGGCACTCTGTACGTAGCATAGCGTGCTCCTGAACCCGGCACTCTGTACGTAGCATAGCGTGCTCCTGAACCCGGCACTCTGTATGTAGCGTGCTCCTGAACCAAGCACTCTGTACGTAGTGCGCTCCTGAACCCGGCACTCTGTACGTAGCGCGCTCCTGAACCCGGCACTCTGTACGTAGCGCGCTCCTGAACCCGGCACTCTGTACGTAGCGCGCTCCTGAACCAGGCACTCTGTACGTAGCGTGCTCCTGAACCCGGCACTCTGTACGTAGCTCGCTCCTGAACCCGGCACCCTGTACGTAGCGCACTCCTGAACCCGGCACTCTGTACGTAGCGCACTCCTGAACCCGGCAATCTGCACGTAGCGCGCTCCTGAACCCGGCACTCTGTACGTAGCATAGCGTGCTCCTGAACCTGGCACTCTGTACATAGCGTGCTCCTGAACCTGGCACTCTGTACGTAGCGTGCTCCTGAACCCGGCACTCTGTACGTAGCGCGCTCCTGAACCCGGCACCCTGTACGTAGCGCACTCCTGAACCCGGCACTCTGCACGTAGCGCACTCCTGAACCTGGCACTCTGCACGTAGCGCGCTCCTGAACACGGCACTCTGTACGTAGCATAGCGTGCTCCTGAACCGAGCACTCTGTACGTAGCACGCTCCTGAACCCGGCACTCTGTACGTAGCGTGCTCCTGAACCTGGCACTCTGTAAGTAGCGTGCTCTTGAACCCGGCACTCTACGTAGTGCACCCCTAGAGTGGATACATAGTCCTACAGATACAAGCGGCCCTTTGAGGGCAACCATACTGCTAATGCGGCCCCCCATGAATTTGAGTTTGACACCCCTGCTCTAACTGCTACATCTGCTTGTTCTTTTGGAAAACAGAGTTACTGGCCAGATCACCAGGTGAAAATGAAGTAAAGAAAGACAAAAAATCAAATAAAAATAATAATGTAGCCATCACATCTAAGAACTGGTGAGCTGCAATATAATGTTTGCTGGCTGCTTCTGTGAAAGTGCCTCTTTTTGCGTTATGGGAATACTGTGGCTGGCTGTCCTAGTGATCACTTGATTAGGAACCATGCTTCGTTTCTGATCACTGATCTATGATAGTAAAACTTTCAGATACAGCTTAGTCACAAAACTAGCAGCTGGCATGAATGTCGGCTGCTAGTTCTCCCACAGGGCTTGTATTAACATATCCTCGGCATGAGGCACAGTTAATAAAACGTTAATAAATGGATTGCTGATGGGAAGCACTTAGCAAATAAAGAGCATTTCTGCTTTGTAAATGTACCTGTAACTACATGTATTTGGAATAAATAAGAATAAAATAAAAATATAAATCATAGAGCAGTGATACATATGATAAAGCCCTACACATTATCACTCAGTACAGGATTGTAAGATCTGTGCAGTGTAATTTGCAAAAATGATTTTCCTTTGTGAAGCTCAGCTCACATCTGAGTGATGTGGAAATCGTGGGCAGAAGTGGCCCGATTCTACCTGCGTTTACAAATCGCACTAAAATTATATCAAAATGCTGATATGCGTTTAGGTGCAAAACATTCTTATTGAAAAAAACGTGCGAATGCGCAGCTTACATTGCCTGCACATGCAGTTTAATTGTTCATTTTAAAGTAGATATAAACCCTCACATATACCCAGTGAAGTGAACAGCCTTCAGCCTCATACACACGGTACGATTGTTGGCGGGGGATTGTCGGTTGACAGACTATATTCAAGGATTGACCAAGTCCAAAAATTAGCGGACTTTGTGGGCACATAATGAGAGAGAGAATCAGTAAAAAAGTATAAAATTTATTACAACATAGTTAAAAAACATATAAACAACATACAAACAATACCCTGTATGGACACAGTTACTAGTTACCCAATAATGCAGTTATAGAGGACTGGACCTACGGTACAAAGATTCATTTAATACTGTATCAAGGTAAAAGAAAAAATTCTGATCCAGTAATGCCTCCAAAAAGTTGCTCGTCGACGCGTTTCACTAAAATATTAGCTTCCTCAGGACAGATACTGGGTAGGTGCTGGTAAACTTGTGGCTCAAGGTGTGGGAGAACTTAACCAAACTGACAAACAACGAAAAAACAAAATTACATAAGTGTGTCTGGAGTAGTAGGATACATATATATCATGTGGTCTATAGTAGATACCACTGGTATATATTGGTCATATATAGGTATTTGAATATAAATCGCACACAGCAGTAAGTGATCACAAATTCCCGCTATAAGCGTGTTCAATACAATGAAATATCTGAATGTGTAAGAACTGCGTTCATCACATAGGGAGAGACCTTTTTTTGGGGCTCTAGTTGGTTTTGCCGCATACATAGGGGAAAAGTATGCCCCTTTTGGCGCTACACCCCTGTGGACGGCTTTCCTTGCTGTAACAACAAACTGTTGACAGACTGTTGTCCTAAAATCTTGCTGTTAGTACGCTCCTTTTGACAATTGTTGTCCAACTTTCGGCCAACAAATGTTGGATGACAGGCTAGTAAATTTTCGGCGGACAGCGGTTTGACGTCAGATTTTCGTATGGTCAGTACACAAATCCATCACACAAAAGTCGAAAGTACAAACACTCATGCTTGGAATCAATGCTCATGAAATTAGCAGAAGGGGCCCAAAGGGTGGCGCTCAAGAGCTGACATTCCTCGTAGTACCTCACTACGTTCGTGTTTGTTGCACGACAATGGTGCACCGTTAGTATGCAAAACAAGATCCTGGCACACGCCCTTAAGACAAAAATCAGACGCTCGGTTGGCCAACAATCGTTACATAGTGGGTGAGTTTGAAAAAAGACACAAGTCTATCAAGTCCAACCTATGTGTGTGATTATATGTCAGTATTACATTGTATATCCCTGTATGTTGTGGTCGTTCAGGTGCTTATCTAATAGTTTCTTGAAACTATCAATGTCCCCCGCTGAGACCACCGCCTGTGGAAGGGAATTCCACATCCTTGCTGCTCTTACAGTAAAGAACCTTCTACGTAGTTTAAGGTTAAACCTCTTATTATTCTAATTTTAATGAGTGGCCGCGAGTCTTGTTAACCTCCCTTCTGCGAAAAAGTTTTATCCCTATTGTGGAGTCACCAGTATGGTATTTGTATATTGAAATCATATCCCCTCTCAAGCGTCTCTTCTCCAGAGAGAATAAGTTCAGTGCTCACAACCTTTCCTCATAACTAATATCCTCCAGACCCTTTATTAGCTTTGTTGCCCTTCTTTGTACTTACTACATTTCCAGTACATCCTTCCTGAGGACTGGTGCCCAGAACTGGACAGCATACTCTAGGTGCAGCCGGACCAGAGTCTTGTAGAATGGGAAAATTATCATTTTATCTCTGGAATTAATCCCCTTTTTACATGAAAGAATTGCAGCCTGAGTATTACGTCTCTAGGAACATGGTCCGGCAGATGCAACGGCTTAGGTAGCCGATGGATCCTGTCAATGGTAATGTCAAATCCATAAGACTTGGTATGAGAGATTTGAACAAGGTAGCAGTATAGAGGCCCAGGTCCTGTTGCTGCACAGATTCAGGGATCCCCCTGATTTTTAAATTGTTCCTTCTGGACCTGTCCTCCATATCTGCTAATTTAGCCTTAATCCATTCATTGTCAGCTTCAGTTTCACTATGGGCATCCACCAAGTCATTAATAGTGGAGGCGTATTCACCCATCTTCGTTTCTATATGTTCTACTCTGTTCCCCACATCTTGTATGTCTCTATTCATGCAGTGCATGTAGATTGCCATATCAGATTGTAGCGTGCTTCTTAAAGAGAGAAGCATCTCTTTCAATACTGTATCTAGTACTGGTTGGTTGCGTGTAGGGAAAGATTCAAACGATTCTGGGAGTTCTCTGGTGTCCTCCCCAGAATCTGAGGCTGGGCTTCCTGCTCTATTGAATCCCTCGGCATCCAGCCTGGGTTTTGCTTTGGCCGGGCTGCGGGTGGATGGGGTAGACGGATGCTGCATTCCATCCTCAGGGGAACCTCTATTTTGAGAGCGATTACCTTTTTGTGATGATCGCTGTTGCGATGAGGCCGGCGTGGATGAGTAGGCTGCAGCGCATCTTGCCCATCTGCCTTGTCGTTTGGGGGATAAAAGTCCATTAAGCGCTGCAGCTGTCGGTCTTTACCTCGCTTCCCGGGCATGATAGTATGGTCCCGGAGCTTTGCTCACAGAGCCGGTGTTTTAGCGTTTGGATGGACGATTTGTGCCGCTTTTGTCCCTGTATCGCCGGAGCTCCGGTCTCACACGTCCATCCGGCTCACTCGCTAGGCCACTTCCTCTTAATCCCCTTTTTAATGCATGCCAATATTCTGTTTGCTTTGTTAGCAGCAGCTTGGCATTACATGCCATTGCTGAGCCTATCATCTACTATTACCCCCAGGTCCTTTTCCATCCTAGATTCCCCCAGAGGTTCTCCCCCCAGTGTATAGATTGCATTCATATTTTTGCCACCCAAATGCATTATTTTACATTTTTCTAAATTGAGCCTTATTTGCCATGTAGTCGCCCACCCCATTAATTTGTTCAGATCTTTTTGCAAGGTTTCCACATCCTGCGGAGAAGTTATTGCCCTGTTTAGCTTAGTATCGTCCGCAAATACAGAGATTGAACTGTTTACCCCATCCTCCAGGTCGTTTATGAACAAATTAAACAGGATGGGTCCCAGCGCAGAAACCTGGGGGACCCCACTACCCACCTCTGAACATTCCGAATACTCCCCATTTATCACCACCCTCTGAACTCGCCTTTGTAGCCAGTTTTCAATCCATGTACTCACCCTATGGTCCATGCCAACGGACCTTATTTTGTACAGTAAACGTTTATGGGGAACTGTGTCAAATGCTTTTGCAAAATCCAGATACACCACGTCTACGGGCCTTCCTTTATCTAGATGGCAACTCACCTCCTCATAGAAGGTTAATACATTGGTTTGGCAAGAATGATTCTTCATGAATCCATGCTGATTACTGCTAATGATACCGTTCTCATTACTAAAGTCTTGCATATAGTCCCTTATCATCCCCTCCAAGAGTTTACATACTATTGATGTTAGGCTAACTGGTCTGTAATTCCCAGGGATGTATTTTGGGCCCTTTTTAAATATTGGTGCTACATTGGCTTTTCTGCAATCAGCTGGTACCATTCCAGTCAGTAGACTGTCAGTAAAAATTAGAAACACTGGTCTGGCAATTACTTGGCTGAGTTCCCTAAGTACCCTCGGGTGCAAGCCATCTGGTCCCGGTGATTTATTAATGTTAAGTTTCCCAAGTTTAATTTTAATTCTGTCCTCTGTTAACAATGAAGGTGCTTCCTGTGATGTGTCATGAGGATAAACACTGCAGTTTTGGTTACTGAAGCCCCCCGATTCCCTCGTGAAGACTGAGAAGAAGAATAAATTCAATACCTTCGCTATCTCCTTATCCTTTGTAACCAGATGTCCTTCCGCATTCTTTATGGGGCCAATATGATCTGTGCTCCCTTTTTTACTGTATAATGCAGTTATAGAGGACTGGACCTACGGTACAAAGATTCATTTAATACTGTATCAAGGTAAAAGAAAAAATTCTGATCCAGTAATGCCTCCAAAAAGTTGCTCGTCGACGCGTTTCACTAAAATATTAGCTTCCTCAGGACAGATACTGGGTAGGTGCTGGTAAACTTGTGGCTCAAGGTGTGGGAGAACTTAACCAAACTGACAAACAACGAAAAAACAAAATTACATAAGTGTGTCTGGAGTAGTAGGATACATATATATCATGTGGTCTATAGTAGATACCACTGGTATATATTGGTCATATATAGGTATTTGAATATAAATCGCACACAGCAGTAAGTGATCACAAATTCCCGCTATAAGCGTGTTCAATACAATGAAATATCTGAATGTGTAAGAACTGCGTTCATCACATAGGGAGAGACCTTTTTTTGGGGCTCTAGTTGGTTTTGCCGCATACATAGGGGAAAAGTATGCCCCTTTTGGCGCTACACCCCTGTGGACGGCTTTCCTTGCTGTAACAACAAACTGTTGACAGACTGTTGTCCTAAAATCTTGCTGTTAGTACGCTCCTTTTGACAATTGTTGTCCAACTTTCGGCCAACAAATGTTGGATGACAGGCTAGTAAATTTTCGGCGGACAGCGGTTTGACGTCAGATTTTCGTATGGTCAGTACACAAATCCGTCACACAAAAGTCGAAAGTACAAACACTCATGCTTGGAATCAATGCTCATGAAATTAGCAGAAGGGGCCCAAAGGGTGGCGCTCAAGAGCTGACATTCCTCGTAGTACCTCACTACGTTCGTGTTTGTTGCACGACAATGGTGCACCGTTAGTATGCAAAACAAGATCCTGGCACACGCCCTTAAGACAAAAATCAGACGCTCGGTTGGCCAACAATCGTTACATAGTGGGTGAGTTTGAAAAAAGACACAAGTCTATCAAGTCCAACCTATGTGTGTGATTATATGTCAGTATTACATTGTATATCCCTGTATGTTGTGGTCGTTCAGGTGCTTATCTAATAGTTTCTTGAAACTATCAATGTCCCCCGCTGAGACCACCGCCTGTGGAAGGGAATTCCACATCCTTGCTGCTCTTACAGTAAAGAACCTTCTACGTAGTTTAAGGTTAAACCTCTTATTATTCTAATTTTAATGAGTGGCCGCGAGTCTTGTTAACCTCCCTTCTGCGAAAAAGTTTTATCCCTATTGTGGAGTCACCAGTATGGTATTTGTATATTGAAATCATATCCCCTCTCAAGCGTCTCTTCTCCAGAGAGAATAAGTTCAGTGCTCACAACCTTTCCTCATAACTAATATCCTCCAGACCCTTTATTAGCTTTGTTGCCCTTCTTTGTACTTACTACATTTCCAGTACATCCTTCCTGAGGACTGGTGCCCAGAACTGGACAGCATACTCTAGGTGCAGCCGGACCAGAGTCTTGTAGAATGGGAAAATTATCATTTTATCTCTGGAATTAATCCCCTTTTTACATGAAAGAATTGCAGCCTGAGTATTACGTCTCTAGGAACATGGTCCGGCAGATGCAACGGCTTAGGTAGCCGATGGATCCTGTCAATGGTAATGTCAAATCCATAAGACTTGGTATGAGAGATTTGAACAAGGTAGCAGTATAGAGGCCCAGGTCCTGTTGCTGCACAGATTCAGGGATCCCCCTGATTTTTAAATTGTTCCTTCTGGACCTGTCCTCCATATCTGCTAATTTAGCCTTAATCCATTCATTGTCAGCTTCAGTTTCACTATGGGCATCCACCAAGTCATTAATAGTGGAGGCGTATTCACCCATCTTCGTTTCTATATGTTCTACTCTGTTCCCCACATCTTGTATGTCTCTATTCATGCAGTGCATGTAGATTGCCATATCAGATTGTAGCGTGCTTCTTAAAGAGAGAAGCATCTCTTTCAATACTGTATCTAGTACTGGTTGGTTGCGTGTAGGGAAAGATTCAAACGATTCTGGGAGTTCTCTGGTGTCCTCCCCAGAATCTGAGGCTGGGCTTCCTGCTCTATTGAATCCCTCGGCATCCAGCCTGGGTTTTGCTTTGGCCGGGCTGCGGGTGGATGGGGTAGACGGATGCTGCATTCCATCCTCAGGGGAACCTCTATTTTGAGAGCGATTACCTTTTTGTGATGATCGCTGTTGCGATGAGGCCGGCGTGGATGAGTAGGCTGCAGCGCATCTTGCCCATCTGCCTTGTCGTTTGGGGGATAAAAGTCCATTAAGCGCTGCAGCTGTCGGTCTTTACCTCGCTTCCCGGGCATGATAGTATGGTCCCGGAGCTTTGCTCACAGAGCCGGTGTTTTAGCGTTTGGATGGACGATTTGTGCCGCTTTTGTCCCTGTATCGCCGGAGCTCCGGTCTCACACGTCCATCCGGCTCACTCGCTAGGCCACTTCCTCTTAATCCCCTTTTTAATGCATGCCAATATTCTGTTTGCTTTGTTAGCAGCAGCTTGGCATTACATGCCATTGCTGAGCCTATCATCTACTATTACCCCCAGGTCCTTTTCCATCCTAGATTCCCCCAGAGGTTCTCCCCCCAGTGTATAGATTGCATTCATATTTTTGCCACCCAAATGCATTATTTTACATTTTTCTAAATTGAGCCTTATTTGCCATGTAGTCGCCCACCCCATTAATTTGTTCAGATCTTTTTGCAAGGTTTCCACATCCTGCGGAGAAGTTATTGCCCTGTTTAGCTTAGTATCGTCCGCAAATACAGAGATTGAACTGTTTACCCCATCCTCCAGGTCGTTTATGAACAAATTAAACAGGATGGGTCCCAGCGCAGAAACCTGGGGGACCCCACTACCCACCTCTGAACATTCCGAATACTCCCCATTTATCACCACCCTCTGAACTCGCCTTTGTAGCCAGTTTTCAATCCATGTACTCACCCTATGGTCCATGCCAACGGACCTTATTTTGTACAGTAAACGTTTATGGGGAACTGTGTCAAATGCTTTTGCAAAATCCAGATACACCACGTCTACGGGCCTTCCTTTATCTAGATGGCAACTCACCTCCTCATAGAAGGTTAATACATTGGTTTGGCAAGAATGATTCTTCATGAATCCATGCTGATTACTGCTAATGATACCGTTCTCATTACTAAAGTCTTGCATATAGTCCCTTATCATCCCCTCCAAGAGTTTACATACTATTGATGTTAGGCTAACTGGTCTGTAATTCCCAGGGATGTATTTTGGGCCCTTTTTAAATATTGGTGCTACATTGGCTTTTCTGCAATCAGCTGGTACCATTCCAGTCAGTAGACTGTCAGTAAAAATTAGAAACACTGGTCTGGCAATTACTTGGCTGAGTTCCCTAAGTACCCTCGGGTGCAAGCCATCTGGTCCCGGTGATTTATTAATGTTAAGTTTCCCAAGTTTAATTTTAATTCTGTCCTCTGTTAACAATGAAGGTGCTTCCTGTGATGTGTCATGAGGATAAACACTGCAGTTTTGGTTACTGAAGCCCCCCGATTCCCTCGTGAAGACTGAGAAGAAGAATAAATTCAATACCTTCGCTATCTCCTTATCCTTTGTAACCAGATGTCCTTCCGCATTCTTTATGGGGCCAATATGATCTGTGCTCCCTTTTTTACTGTTTACATACTTAAAGAATTTCTTGGGATTTTTTTTGCTCTCCTCCGCTATGGGTCTTTCATGTTCTATCTTAGCCGTCCTTATTGCACCCTTACAATTCTTGTTGCATTCTTTATAAAGTCTGTACCGTGTGTACCAGGCTTTAGAATGATACGCAGAGATATAACAAATCTCCCTACATAAGTTTTACATGTACTGTATATCCGCAGTCTTTTCCTCTCTATACCCTTCAAAAGGCAGATTGTGTTAGAAATCTTTCCTCATCTGTCAGCAGCACAGAGGAGGGGGCGGAGAGGATGCAGTGTGAGAGCTTATTGGAGGTAAGGAACACACCCCCCTCCCCTTTACACAGCAGAAGATCTGTGTTCTGAATAGACAAGCTCTGTTCTGAGCTCTTAAACCCCCCACCTGACAAAAATGTATCATGTGTCAGGAAAACTTCTCAGAAGCTAACAGAGGAACGAAACACCAGAGAGAAACGGCACTTAGAGCTTTGGAGGGAGAAGTAAAAACACTACAGATATGTGCTTTGCTCACATTTCATTACTGAGATTTACAACCACCTTCAAGTTGAAGTTTAGGTATGGCAATTTCGATATAATTAGCTTGGACCTGTAAGTATGTGCCATACTTGTGGAAGCGGGAAATCATTTTAGTAGGCATCACTGAACTGTTGAACACAGGAGGTCGCTATTCTCGACACAGGTGCCATTCAGGGAACACTTTACATCTTCTCATTGATTGGATGAGGTGGAGATCGTGATGTCACCACCCTGCCTTTCCACTTCATCCAATCAGAGAACACTTTGCGTTAATTGAGGAAATGCAAAGTGTTCCTGTAGTACTTGTACCAAGCAAGTAACCTCCTGTGTTTACAATGCAGCAGGGCAATCATTTGACAGGGCACCTGGAAGCTAGTGGAGATCACTATAGTAGAGGTGCCTACTACAGTGAATTCCAGCTTTAACGGGTACCTCACAGGTATGGCATGTACATACTTGCTTTGCGCCAAGCTGGACTAATGTAACTATGTAAAAGTTGCAAGACCTACATAAAGAGACAGCGTCTAGATCAAATAAATGCAATATCCAATAAAAGTACCATCATCCCAATTGTCTAATGCAAAAGCACAAAACAGGAGGCAGAGAATGGCCGCAGTTAGCTGCATCTGTCGGTCATTGTCTCAATACCCCATGTAAGGGAAAATACGCCCAAAAGGGCGAGGGGGACTATTGCGGTACTAGATAAGGTGAAGTATTCAGTACAAAAGAGTAAAGGAAAAAATATAAAAGAATTTCATTTCAATAGAAAACATGATTAAAAATTATGACAATGTCACATACAGTTGTAATTAAAAACGAAAGCAGTAAATACAACCAATTGGATTACAACCCATAGTGATAGTGGGCACAGATAGAGCTTGGATTCTCGACCGGTTTCGCGGTTTTAACCGCTTCCTCAGGAGAGCAGAATCCGTTCAGCAATTCCCTGTGGGTGTACAAGGCCCCAAGTGGTTCCCCCCGTGGCGGACACAGGGGATAGCAAACAGCCTCCCAGGCGTACTAATTATTGTAGACACATAGGCTGGAGTGATTGCGGACCATATAGTAAAGGGTCCTATAGCGGATATACAGGAGTCATCAAACGCTGTAGGGATGGCACTGCAAGCCCCTCCTCCCCTCCACACACAGGTGGGCTAGGGATCTATATCAAAGAAGGTCACAGCCAAGGCCATAGCGGTGTTCCTCAATGAGTGCAGCGTCAAGAGGCTGTAAGCTCACCACTGAGCATTGTACTGAATACTTCACCTTATCTAGTACCGCAATAGTCCCCCTCGCCCTTTTGGGCGTATTTTCCCTTACATGGGGTATTGAGACAATGACCGACAGATGCAGCTAACTGCGGCCATTCTCTGCCTCCTGTTTTGTGCTTTTGCATTGCAAGACCTACAGTTATAAAACCCAAAAACAAAGATTTAGTGCATAGATAAGTATGCAGGAAAACCATGTCTTAATTTTTCTTTCTTTTATTTTGTGCTTAACACAGCTCTAGTAGCGGCACAAAATTCTTCTCCTTGGCAGCATACTGGTTCTAAAGCCTTAAGGTTTTTCATCCCAGATCCCACCCCCCCTTTCTTACCTAAGCCCTATCTGAACCAGCGATTTGCACAAGCGCAGCGTCTCCAGCCACTGTTTCTCTCTTCATTGGACAGATAGATTTATAGCAGCAGGAGCCATTGGCTTCCGTTGCTGTCAGTCAAATCCTATGAATCGGAGGCAGGGCCGAGTCCCGCTGTCTGTGTCAATGGATGCAGCAGCAGGACTCAGGAGTGGGGGAGCCTGATGAAGAGGAAAGTCTCAGAGCGACAGCGGGGGACCCCAGAAGACGAGGATCAGGGCTGCTCTGTGCAAAAATATTGCAGGTAAGTATGACATGTTTGTAAGCCTTTCTTTTTAAATAAAAACAGTCACTTTTAAAATACCTATTGCTAAATCGGAGTTAGCGCTCACGCTTCTTGCTGATTGGAAAGCTCTAGCTCTGACTTAGAGGGAAGATATTGGACCACTTCAGAGAGACCGCTGCTTTCACAGGGAAAGCAGTAGTTTGTCTCTGCAGCATGTTACATGGACGAAATAAAATTGTGCCGCCACTGGAGAGTTAAATGCAAAATCAAAGTAAAAAATTCACAAAATGCTGTTTTTCTGCACACTTTACTTAACTATGCACTCAAAAAATAAAATTTCAATTGGGCTTAATAGTGTAGGTGTTGGCAGGCAGCTAAATGCACAGTTAAAACACATATGGAAATTATCTTACCTGCCAGAAAACTGTAATTTTGTTCAGCTAGTTTTTTTTTAATCCAGATGCCCCTGCCAGACACTGTATGAAGTCCTAACCACTTACTTTCCACTGCAGTCAAAGCAATACAGCTTGGTCAAGACTGTAATTGGATAGTTGGATAATCATCAGCTTTCTTATAAGTTCAACTCTGTAGTATCTCCTCCAATCAGTTAGCTTCTTTTTTTTTCATTCTCAGCAATACAATTTCTGATTGGCTTACAATTGTACCCCTTCCACACCCAGTCTGAATGCTGCTCTGCAGGGCATTATAGGAAGGTTGGTGTAAAGATATATTGAGATACTATTTAAACTGAACGTATGCTAGTAGAATTTAATTTGAAATATGTAGTTTTGGGAACGTTTGTTTGATTTTCTGTTGGTTAGTGAGGTCAAACAGGCATTCATTTTCGAATGTAGCGGCAAAAAAGTTTGAAGGAGCAGGATAGATAATTTTTATATTTTTTGTTCTGAAAGAATTGTACATATTGGAATGAAACCTGTTTAATACATCTGGAATTCTATTCAAGTAGCGGGTCTAGATGAAATTTTAATGGCTTTTAAATTAAATTAGTTGACCCATTGATGTCAAAGTTTGTGGTTTTCGTTCATTCCTTCAAAATTTAGTTCACTTTTAACATGTGATTTTGGAAGTACTTTCGAACATTCATCAACTCATCAAATGTACTGAGATTTTTTGTACAAATGTTCATACAAGCGTTTACTAGTGTATGGCCAGCTTTAACATACATTAAGGCCCCATTCACACCTGAGCGTAGCGTTTAAAGGTAGAAAGTCCCAGGATTTTACTGCGGTATTTACTGCGTTTTTGATGCATTTTGCCGCGATTTTGTACAGGTCAAAGGATCACCAATGTAAAAAGCAGAAAGACACCCAAATCTGCCTAAAAAAAAAAAAAGTTTCAGAACTTGTTTGAGCTTCAGGGGTTTCGGAGCTTCTGGCTTCAGGCGTTTTGGAGTTTAGATGTGAACCATCTCCATAGAGAATAATTGATTTCGTACCCTCCAGCGTTTTGTAGCTTCAGGCTTCAAGCTACAAAATGCTCAGGTGTGAAGGGGGCCTCAGAGTATACTGTATGTAATAATAAAGCGCACTCCAAATAGACATACAGTATCTCACAAAAGTAAGTACACCCCCTCACATTTTTGTAAATATTTTATTTTATCTTTTCATGTGACAACACTAAAGAAATGTCTAAATGCCAGCGATTTAGACATTATTGGCTGTGTGTTGAGTTATTTTGAAGGAACAGCAAATTTAAACTGTTATACAAGCTGTACACTCACTACTTTACATTGTAGCAAAGTGTCATTTCTTTAGTGACAACCCTAAAGAAATGACACTTTGTTACAATGTAAAGTAGTGAGTGTACAGCTTTTATAACAGTTTAAACTTGCTGTCCCCTCTAAATAACTCAACACACAGCCAATAATGTCTAAACCGCTGGCAACAAAAGTGAGTACACCCCTAAGTGAAAATGTCCAGATTGGGCCCAATTAGCCGTTTTCCCTTCCCGGTGTCATCTGACTCAGTGTTACAGGGTGCCATGTGTGAATAGGGAGCAGGTGTGTTAAATGTGGTGTTATCGCTCTCACGCTCTCATACTAGCCACTGGAAGTTCAACATGGCACCTCATGGCATAAGAACTCTCTGAGGATCTGAAAAAAAGGAATTGATGCTCTACAAAAAGATGGCCAATGCCAGTGATGGCAAACCTTGGCACCCCAGATGTTTTGGAACTACATTTCCCATGATGCTCCACTACACTGCAAGGTGCATGAGCATCATGGGAAATGTAGTTCTAAAACATCTGGGGTGCCCAGGTTTGCCATCACTGGCCTAGGCTATAAGAAGATTGCCAAGACCCTGAAACTGAGCTGCAGCATGGTGGCCAAGACCATACAGCGGTTTAACAGGACAGATTCCACTCAGAACAGGCCTCGCCATGGTCGAGGTTGAGTGCATGTGCTCAGCGTCATATCTAGAGGTTGTCTTTGGGAAATAGACATATGAGTGCTGCCAGCATTGCTGCAGAGGTTGAAGGGGTGGGGGGGGGGGGGGGGTCAGCCTGTCAGCAGTCTCATATCAACTGTCTTCACCTGGGCAGCACAGCATCAGATAGCTCCAGCAAATTCTGGCCACACACCACTATTCCTCCTTTCACTGCAACCTTGTGGTAAGTTCTATCAGCTGCGCAGCACAGAGAAATGGATGCGGCAGCACATGGTCCCCACATGCATTCTGCAGGCTATAGCCTGCTATCAGCTAACTCTGGGTCACAGGAGTCCAATAATAAATGTACTCATTTTTTTTGCCATCTGCATCCCATCAAGGAGATTTCCTTTCATTCCTGTCCCAAAACCAAAACAGGAAGTGAGAAAAAATCCCTGGTATGTCACCATAACTCCCCATTGGAAGATTTTCCCTCTATTGGTGTTTTGATTTTAAACCAAAATTTGGGATTTTCTTTTACTTTCAATGATAATGAATCTCCCTAACGGGGGGCACAGACAGCGTCCCAAACCTGACAGGTTATCTAATTGTTCTCTAATCAAAACTTCTTCTCTAGTTTTCTCTATCCAAAGGGTAAAAAGAAAAATATTGCCTTTAGTTCTACTTTAAATTGTTCTCTTGGAGAAACAATGTAATGGTTACTGAGCTTGCAATATCCATGGGGATAAACTATCCAAGTCTTACCCTGTGTTAAACCACGATGAAGAAGGAAAGGTGTTGCCTGCCGCCAAAACGCGATGGGATGTTGTTATGACTTCACCAACAATTAATTGTCTTGGTCTCCATTATGGTCTGGGCCCCTTTTCTGTATTTCTATGGTTTGAATACAATAGCTGGCAAAGGAGATTCCTCCATCAATGATGTTTAAAGTGGATAGAGGAACCAGTGCTGGGACAAGGTCATCTAGAGCCCAGGGCGAACTTATCAAACTGTGCCCCCCCCCCTTCCCCCAAGAAGTATGAGCATTATGTATCAGCAAAAATCAAAACAATTTGAGCACTATTCTGCATGCTTACCCTCGAAACATAAGCCCCCCCAGCAGAAATCATTGCCCCCCCATCCCCCCATCCCTCTCCCAGCTCAAATTCTCTCTTTCCTCAAATCCCCACAGCACAACCCCCCCCCCTCCCCCAACAAAAAGAAATCACTTCTAGCACAAATCCTCTACCCCTTAAATTTCCCCTCCCAGGACACCCCCCCCCCTTCCCAGCACAAATCCCCCCCTCCTAGCGCAAATCCCCCACCATATCACTTCTTCTAGCACAAATCCCCCCTCTTAGTACAAATCCACTTCCCCCACCCCCTCCCCTCACAACACAAAATCACCACTCCTTGCATCCCTCCATCAATTTTCCCTTCCTGGAACAATTCTTACCCCCTGCTGCCTCCAAATTACCCCTCCTAACACAAATATCCCCCCCAATTTCCTTGTGACGCCCCCCACCTCACATGATACCACAGTGCCCAGGGCAGCTGCCCCCCCTGCCCACGCCTTGTCCCTTCCCTGAGAGGAATCTATAGGACAGTGATGGCTAACCTTGGTACCCTGGATGTTTTGGGACTATATTTCCCATGATGCTAATGCACTCTGAAATGTAGCTAAGCATCATGGGAAATGTAGTTCCAAAACATCTGGGGTGCCAAGGTTCGCCATCACTTCTATAGGATTTCTTCATGGGTGTATGGATTGGATAGCCTTTCTCTATACAGAATGTAATATCAGCACACAAGTACCTGAAGTAGAGTAGCTATTCTAGTTGGGCTCTGGAGCAGCCGTACCCTCTGTGGTTTAAAGGGGTTGTAAAAGTTCGTGTTTTTTCACCTTAAAGTGAATGTAAACCTGATTTTTTTTTTTTATATCATACTGTAGAGTAAAAGATTTCCTATCATTTGAGCCCAGTCTTGCCACACAGAGTTAATCCATCTCTGAGCAATCCTCTTTTATTGTTCAGTGAGATAAATCTTGACAAACTGAGAAAAACTTTGTCAAATCCTCCCCCTTGCTGTGAGTGACAGCCTAAGACACAGGCATTATTTTTTAATTCCCTCCCCCACCCATGCTGAAGTCATGTGGTTACTTTCCTGTAGTTTCACTGGATGTTAGAGATCATAGCAGAAGTTCAATGTAGGAAATACACAGGAGAAAATGAATATTGACAAGGGGAGTGTAGAGGTGGGTGGGGAGTCTACTGACATCACGACTCCACCCACCGAGCTCCAGACAACAGACCCACCCACAGAATCTGCAGTTTTTCGGGTCTCATAACAGACAGAGGGGAGACATTTGACAGGTAAAGATACATGCAGGAGGCATCTATATCCTTATAGATAACCCCTATAGCAGTAGTTTAGAAAGGATGACATTGGGTTTACATCCACTTTAATGCATCCGATGCATTGAGGTGAAAAAACACCTGTCAGTGACCGGCCCCCCAGCCCCCCCACCCCCATTTTACTTACCTTAACCCTTGAACTTGTCCCACGGGGACACGGTGTCTCTCGGCTAGGGGGTTCTCTGCTGTTGATTGGATAGATTGATAGCAGTGCAGCCATTGGCTCCCACTGCTGTCAATCAAATCCAATGATGCCGCCGCCGGGGGGGCGGGGACGAGTCCTGCATCTGGCGTCTATAGACGTCGAATGCTGGACTCAGGAGCACGCCCGTAAGGTAAACCCCTGGGAGATCGCTTCTCTTAGGGCGTTATCTAATGCGGGAGAGAGCCGCCGAGGGACCCCAGAAGAGGATGTTTGGGGCCAATCTGTGCAAAACGAATTGCACAGTGGAGGTAAGTATGACATGTTTGTTATTAAAAAAAAAAAAAGGAACCTTTGTTATCACTTTAAGCTTACTGTGGAGGTGCATAGTCAGAAGTCAGTAATGCAGGAAGGGCATTAGTAGTACATGCTATGATTTCTGTGTACTTGCTTTTTATCTGTTCTTTTTAAAGAGTTTTAAATACAATATTCTTTGTATATATGGCAATGTTCTTTAGTCCCTGTGGTGTTTGATAGTGTTCCTGCTCGGTCCTCGCTCTGTGACCCTCAGCTAATCCAGCACTGCCCTCGGTCACGGTCCCTGCCCAGAAATGAGGTGTGAGAGCTGTGTGTCTGCTTCACTGAGAGACCATCTGTCTCTGTCAGCTTCATTCTGTCAGTGCACGTTCCTTTCACAGCTCACTGTGCCAGAGTGGAAAGGAACCTCTAGCAGCCACATTACAGAGTGCATATACTGTATAATAATATTATGTCTGTCATATCCCGCTCACGCCGCGCGTTCCGCTGCTTTGTACACCTGCAGCTGACATTTTTCACCAGACCGCAAATTGGAATGTTAAACATTTATGTAACTCAGGCTAACCTCTTGTGACACTGGAACTCCATTATGGCTGATTATCGGGGATCAACCAAAAAATATCCCCCCCCAACCTTTGTGTTTACTATAATCTCTTCATTTAGTATTCATAGTGATGTCCCTTCAGTACCAGATAAGATTCAGGATGAATCCTCCAACTAATGTTCACTACTTCAGTTGCGCACAGGATCCATTATCACCACCCCAATAATTAACCCTTTCAGTCCCAGACAGAATCCAATATAAACCCACAGTACAGTTTATTAAAGTAGGAGTAAACTCCCATTGATGATTTTTACCTATAGGTAAGCCCAGGGGCGTATTATGAGATCAGTGGGCCTGTGTGCAAGATAAAAAGTGGGCCCTAGGCATTGATAAAAAAGAATGTGTGGTGCAATATTGGACGTGGCTTAAAAGGCGTTTAATAGTCTGAGATGACTTGCATAGTGCAGAATGTGGTCATGCTAAATAGGGAATGTACAGTGCGGAGTGTGCGGCGCTGGGTAGTATGTGCAGGAGAGGAGTATGGAGTGTATGGAGGTGGGTAGTATGTGCAGGAGAGGAGTGCGGTGTGTATGGTGGTGGGTAGTATGTGCAGGAGAGGAGTGCAGAGTGTATGGTGGTGGGTAGTATGTGCAGGAGAGGAGTGCGGTGTGTATGGTGGTGGGTAGTATGTGCAGGAGAGGAGTGCGGAGTGTATGGAGGTGGGTAGTATGTGCAGGAGAGGAGTGCGGAGTGTATGGTGGTGGGTAGTATGTGCAGGAGAGGAGTGCGGAGTGTATGGTGGTGGGCAGTATGTGCAGGAGAGGAGTGCAGAGTGTATGGTGGTGGGTAGTATGTGCAGGAGAGGAGTGCGGAGTGTATGGTGGTGGGTAGTATGTGCAGGAGAGGAGTGCAGAGTGTATGGTGGTGGGTAGTATGTGCAGGAGAGGAGTGTGGTGTGTATGGTGGTGGGTTGTATGTGCAGGAGAGGAGTGCGGAGTGTATGGAGGTGGGTAGTATGTGCAGGAGAGGAGTGCAGAGTGTATGGTGGTGGGTAGTATGTGCAGGAGAGGAGTGCGGAGTGTATGGAAGTGGGTAGTATGTGCAGGAGAGGAATGCGGAGTGTACGGTGCTGGGTAGTATGTGCAGGAGAGGAGTATGGTGTGTATGGAGGTGGGTAGTATGTGCAGGAGAGGAGTGCGGAGTGTATGGAGGTGGGTAGTATGTGCAGGAGAGGAGTGCGGCGTGTATGGTGGTGGGTAGTATGTACAGGAGAGGAGTGCGGAGTGTATGGTGGTGGGCAGTATGTGCAGGAGAGGAGTGCGGAGTGTAGGGTGGTGAGTAGTATGTGCAGGAGAGGGGGGCGGAGATGTGCAGGAGAGGAGTGTGGAGTGTATGGTGGTTAGTAGTATGTGCAGGAGAGGAGTGCGGAGTGTATAGTGGTTAGTATGTGCAGGGGAGGTGTGTGGAGTGCATGGGGGTGGGTATTATGTGCAGGAGAGGAGTGTATAGTGTATACAGTTGGGTAGAATGCAGTGGCAGCCCGTCCATTAGAGGCGCACAGGTGCTGCCCCCAATCCATGCATCCGCCCCCCTTGATCTACATGCAGGGCACTGGACGCATAGATTCCAATGGGGGGGTCTTTTTTTTTTTTTTCTTTGAAGCACGTGATTAGATCCAGAGACTCTAAAAGGCTTCAAAAAAGGATGGGCTTGGGGCGCAATGCCCACTTAGTTGTGTGAGAATTGGGAATTAATATTTGCTATTCTCACACTGATCCTTCTCCCAGCCAATCAGGAAGCGGGTCCTTAGACCCGTCACCTGATTGGCTGAAAGGACATTCTATTTGACGCCTAGGAGGAGGGACAAGACGCATGGTGGAAGTCTTGCGGCTTAGAAAGGCATCATCACCAGTGTCTTGCCCCTCAGATGATGTGTGCTGTCAAATGTCCTTGGCAGCAGACCCAAAGTTGCATGTAGAGTTCCAAGAAGTAAAGTGGAGACGGATTTATCTGCCCTTATTGGCCTTCATGAGTAGAATGGGAAGGAAAAGCAAAAGAATTGTATGCCAAGAATACATCCAGCTGTATTTACTTACTTAATTACTGAGTTGGAAAAAGGATCACCCCCTTGTGTCAGTATTATGTTGAACCACCTTTTGCTTTAATTACAGCCTTTAGTCTGCTGGGATACGTCTCTACTAACTTTGCACATCTACACAATATTTGCCCCCTGTTCTTTGCAGAACTGCTCAAGTTCAGTTAAATTTGATGGTTACTATTTATGCACTGCAGTCTTCAAGTCACAGATTTTCAATGGGGTTTGGGCTCTGACTAGGCCATGTAAGGACATTCACTTTTTTCTCCTTCAACCACTGTGTGGTCATTTTTGCTGTGTGCTTTGGGTCATTTGTCATGTTGGAATGTAAACCTTCTTCCCATTGACAACTTTCTGGCAGAGAGCAGCAGATTGTCCTCAAGAATTTGATGGTACTTTGCCCCATCCATTTTTCTTCTATCCTGACAAGTGCTCCAGTCTCTGCTGCAGAGAAACACCCCCATAACAGGATATTACCACCTCCATGCTTTACTGTAGGAATGGCGTTATTTGGATGGTGAGCTGCATTGGGTTTCCGTGAGATATATTGTTTGGTTTTGAGGCCAAATAATTCAATTTTAGTCTCATTTGACCATAATACCTTTTTCCATGTGGCCTCAGAATCTTTAAGGTGCTTTTTGGCAAACCTCAGTCGTAACTGCATGTGGCCTTTCTTGAGTGGCTTTTTTCTTGCAACCCTCCCATACAAGCCACATTTGTGGAGAATTTGTGATATTATTGTCACATACACACAATGACCACTTTTTGTTTTGGTAGCCTCTCTGACCAGTTTCCTCCTTGCTCTTTCATCCAGTTTGGAGCAACGTCCTGATCCTGGGAGGGTCTGTGTTGTACCAATTACCTTCCAAATTTTAATAATAGACTTCATTGTGCCTCTAGGTATTGATAAAGTTTTTAACTTTTTTTGTATTTATCTCCTGACTTCATGGGCGTCCACAGAACTTTTTTCAGGGGTGGGCATAATTTTATGGACACCCATCAGTGTAAAGATTCGTATTTGCCAGCAAGTATCACATTTTAGAGCTGGTCATGAATGATATTTGCTGCCACAACAAACACTAACCTGGCAGTTTGTCTGGCAGCTCAAAACTGGTGGCCCTCGTGGGCGGGAGGAGGCTCAGGAGGAGAACTGGAGAAGTCAGGCTGCTGGCAATGTGCTGCAGCAGCTGCAGGAGTGGGTGGCTGGCGGCCCCCGGGACTGGCACTGACTGGGCACAGGCTGGATCCTGGCTTACCAGCAGTGCCACTACCAGTCAGGACTGAGAATGAAGACGCTCGTCGCTCTGGTGTGTCTGCTCTCTCTCTCTCTGCTGCTGCTGCGGCCGGAGGCGAAGAGGTAGAAAGGAGGTGGGTGGACTTAGAGGCGCGCTGCTCAGCCGTAGGGTGCCCACTGCCCACGTGTCAGCCGACGTCACTGGTTGCTAGACACAGGGCGGCCCTAGCCTAGCAACCAGTTCGGCAAATGATTATCAAGGTGACGGACTGGCGGTGTGTTTTTTTTTTTTTCATTCTGGGACACTGTATTGTCCCGGAATGAAGGTGCCCGGGACATGGGACAAAAATCAGAATTAAGGGACAATCCGGGGGGGGGGGGGGCAATTGCCCCGCCTTGCCCCTATTTGCGGACGCCCATGCCTGACTTGTGCCTGTCCACAACTTTTTCCCAGAGATCTTTTGAAAGTGCCTTGCCATCCATAGTTGATCGTTTGCTTCGGTTGCACTTCCAGGGACTGCAATGCTTCTGGAAAGCTCTTTTCATGCTGAGCTAATCAAAATCACCATAGCTGATCACAGTTGAAAGTCAAATGTCTTTGTGTGCCATTGAGAAGGTGATTAGCTACACCCGATTGAGTCATTTTTAGCAGGGGTGATCCTTTTTGCAACTCAGTGATTCTGGTTTTAAATTTTTTAAAATTTTTTCTGACATGTTGGTGTTTTATCGTTCACTTGGATGTTATAAGTTGCACTGAGTAAATACAGCTGGATACAACAAAAACTGTGTCTGCCTTCATTTCAGGCTGCAAAGCAACAAAATGTGATTATTTTAAAGGGGGTGATTCTTTTCTATACCTATACAGTATCTAAAGATGCCTTTTGTTGCAATTTTTAAGATAAGAGTGATGTTTCTCTTTAAGAAAGTTTGGACCAGCAAGACTGGACACTTCAGCAAGTATTCTATATGCTTTTACCTGCATTGTGCATTATATAATAGCATAATATGTATTGTTTTTACAATTCTGCTAGGTGAATAATTTGGAAATGTCTGTCTATTGAACCACATGAGTTGACTGGTGTTCAGCCTGTGCGAATTTTGTCTCCCATGCCAGCACACCCAAATTTCTGCAGCACGTACAGCAGTGGATACCTGGGCAGGGACCTGCTCCCCACGCATCCTGTTCCCATCTCGGCTTCTGCACTCCATTTGGGAAACACATTACGGCTCACAAGGATCCCTTTGTACAGCTGCTCTGCTCACTGGTGATTAAATCCCATTCCTAAGATTTCTGGGAATCGGTGAAAAGCTGGAGAATGATCAGGCTAGTAACTCGTTCGCTGCATATATGATCAAAAGCTGACCCCTTTCTTGACTGCTTTGATGTAAACAACTTTAATCTAACGTACACTTTACATCATTCTTTATCATCATTATGACTTTAAGGCTATATATTTCGGAAGTGAATCACATACAGAAAATAATGCAAACTTTGAGGATATTCGATCCCAAGAACAAAAAATGTAATGCTTTGCAGCCTAAAAGTCTGCAGATGTGGTGGACGCTTTAGTTTTGTTTTTTTAGGCTAATGAATATTTTCTGAAAGGACATAAAATACTTATAGTCTTGCCATAATTCCAGTGTCCTTGTAACTTCCTTTGAACTGAACTGATCTCACACAATGTTATCAGTTTTCCCCCCAGGGCAGGAAGTATGTTAGTGGTATTCGAGGTAAGTAACTTCTTAATCCTATTGGGGTCCCTGCACAGGGTACTGATGTAAAAACGCCAGGTCTTCCTGACACATTATGGTCCATATAACGCTCCTGTTTACAAGCATATATGTCCATAATAATTCTTCCAGCTATAATATAATATAGTAATATAGTAGTTCTAAAGGCAAAAGATTTTTTTACCTTAAAGTGGTTGTAAACCCCAGACATGAAATCTGAACAAAGCACATATTTCTATAGTGTTTACTTGCCTCTCTGTAAAGCACAAAGTATCATTTCAGTCTGCTGTCTCGTTCCTCTGTTATTGGCATGAGTCACTTCTGACAAGTTTTCCTGACACCAAGAGCTAAAAAGGTGACAGGGGAGGGACCTTCAGCTGATTGACAGCCTCAGCTTTGTTCCTATGTGCTGTGAAGCAGGTGGGGGGTGTCCCTTCCCCTCCCCCTTCCTCTCCCGTTTCCCCCTTTCCCTTCCCTAACCCTCCCCCCCCTCCACTTCCCTCCCCTCCCCTTCACTTCCCCCCCCCTTCACTTCCCCCCCCTTCACTTCCCTCCCCTCCCCTTCACTTCCCTTCCCTTCCCTTTCCCTTCCCTTCCTTTTCCTTCCCTTCCCTTCCCTTCCCTTCCCTTCCCTTCCCTTCCCTTCCCTTCCCTTCCCTTCCCTTCCCTTCCCTCCCCTCCCCTTCCCTTCCCTTCCCTTCCCTCCCCTTCACTTCCCTCCCCTCCCCTTCCCTTTCCCTTCCCTTCCCCTCCCCTTCCCTTTCCCTTCCCTTCCCCTCCCCTCCACTTCCCTCCCCTCCTCTTCCCTTTCCCTTTCCCTTCCTTCCCCTCCCCTCCCCTCAGGGCTCGGAGCTCTTGCAAAGTGTGTAACTGCAGCTCCCCGCTTCCTGCTTTAGGAGTCTGTGAAAAATCCTTTGCATCTCTGAATTTTGCAAGGCTGTAGAGGACAAATGGCTGCAAATAGACAGGTATAACATAGTAAGAGGATTTTTCCTCTGTGTATAACCAGAGGCCAGTCACTTAATTGGGTATATGTAAGGGTTTACAACTTCCCCCTCTGCCCCCTTTATTCTTGCCTAACCCTAATGTCCATCCAGCGCTGTGCACACGAGCTGCATTTCTGATCTCTCTATCCTCACTGGCTCAGACTTAGCAGCAGGAGCCATAGGCTAGTGAAGAGTGAGGGGGCGGGGCCGAGCCGCACTGTGTGTGTCAATGGATACCTGCATGTGGCTTGCTATGGGGGTAGTCAGCAGGGGGAGGAGCCAGGAGCACTGGTAGGGGAACCGAGAAGAGGAGAATTGGGGCTGCTCTGTGCAAAAACCATTGCACAAAGCAGGTAAAAACACTTTTTAAGGGTATGATTTACACATGTATACACATAAAATACTAATTGATAACACAGATGTATGTATGTGTGTATATATATATATATATATATATATATATATATATAATTTTTTAATTTTTTTTACGGACCTACCCTTCTCTACACTACCCTACCTTACACCAGATTTATAAAAACTAAGTATTTATCTGCCTTACCTGGACATAGTCTTTGGTCATTGGAAATAGCTGAGTAAACAGAGTATTTTTGTCTGGCGTTTGTACCATTAAATGCTGTATGTACATCAGAGAGAGGAGAAGATACATGGGGATGATTTACTAAAGAGGTTGATAAAGAGGTCCTAAATTGTAATTTTACATATCCTCATATGTGCAGATGAACTAAACAGGGATTTGTTTTGCACACGATTGGATAATTGAAGCGACTCTTGACTTAAAGGAGTTGTAAAGTCTTATGGTCTTTCACCTTTATGCATTAAAGTGGAGTTCCACCAAAAAATCGGACTTCCACTTTTTGAATTCCTCCCCCCCTCCGGTGTCACATTTGGCACCTTTCAGGGGGGAGGAGGGAGCAGATACCTGTCTAATACAGGTATTTGCTCCCACTTCCTGGCATAGCTCCCCGCGGCGCTTGCGGTGACCTATGCCACTTCTGGCGCCTACCCCGTCCTCCCCCGCTGTATTCTGGGAGACACAGAACACAGCAGGGACCTGAGAGGACGTGCAGCGCGACTCGCGCATGCGCAGTAGGGAACCAGGTAGTGAAGCCGCACGGCTTCACTTCCTTACTCTCTTACCAAGGATGGCGGCGGCAGCAGCCGAGAGCCGAAGGACGGATCGGCTTTGGCTGCCGACATCGCGGGCTCTCTGGACAGGTAAGTGCCCATATATTAAAAGTCAGCAGCTGCAGTATTTGTAGCTGCTGGCTTTTAATATTTTTTTTCAGCAGACCTCCACTTTAAGTTGAAAAACCTTCTGTAGTGCAGCACCCCCCAGACCCCCCCTTTTTTCTTACCTGAACCCGATCGTTCCAACGAAGAGAACAAGCCCAGCAGCTCCAGCCGCTGTCTCGGGTCCTCATTGGATAGACTGATAGCAACGCAGCCATTGGCTGTCAATCAAATCCAGTGACACAGGAGCCGAGTCCTGCTGTCTGTGTCCATAAACGCAGCAGCGGGACTCATGAGCGTGCCCGCACGAGTGCCCCCATGGAAGAACGGCTCTCCGTGGGGGCACTCGATGAAGAGGAGGAGCAGGAGCGCCAGCAGGGGACCCCAGAAAAGGAGGATCGGGGCCGCTCTGTGCAAAACCCTTGCACAGAGCAGGTAAGTATGACATTTGTTGTTAAAAAAATTTTTTAAAAACTTTACTGACGGAAACAAAACAAAAAAGACCTCACATTTTCGTCAATTGACAAAAACACATCAAAAACCTTTTGGGGAGCAGCAGAACTCCACTTTCATTAGGGTTTAAAATGAGGTACATAATTACAAATCTAGTCTTAGGGTTGCCGTACACATTACAATCTGACCAAACATCCTTGGTACAATTAACTTTAGACTTACCAAACCTGCAATATGAGGACCTACCCATACCCCCCAACTGTCCCTAATTTCGAGGGACTGTCCCAGATTTGGAGAAATGTCCCTCTGTCTCTCTTTCCTCCTCATTTGTTCCTCTTTTTGGTCTGATCTATATAGTTGTATATAAAATGCACTTTTTATCTTTTAAAAAGTGTTTCCCAGTGCTAAGCTTTCATCCAGTTTCTAAATTGCTGCATTTCTACATTGTAAAAGCCAATATAAAGAAATAGTAGTGGTAAAAAAAGCACTTGTGGATTTAATTAACCTTTTTTTGGGTTAATTCTCCTTTAAAGGGGTGTGGCAGGGGGTGTGTCCTATGCCTACATATGTTTGCTAATAGGTGTCCCTCATTCCCATCTCAAAATGTTGGGAGGTATGGCTACCTAATGTATCCAGGCAATTTATATCCAATCTATTCAACCAATTTGTATTCAATCGGGAAGGCACTAAAGGTTCAGGCTTACGTTAGACTATACCGAAGTCATGCTGCCATGTTTTACAACCATACAGATATGACCTATCCATTTTACTATTATTTATTTAATTATTATTTATTACAGGTTCTTGTATAGTGCGGTCAATTTACGTAGCGCTTTACATGTATACAGGGGGCCTGTGACGAGGGCGGAAGTGACAAAACGCGTTGGGGCGTGGCTACACGGCCACGCTGAGACAGTGACTCCATGTGTGTAAAGTAAGCTATGAGAAGACCTGGCATGCTTGTAATTTTAACAAGGCGATTTGAATGTTTTATGATGTAAGTGCATTACTTTAATAAACCAATTACCAATTTATTATTAAGTGATTGTAAAGCTTCAAATATATATATATATTTTTAAATAACAAACATGTCATACTTACCTCCACTGTGCAGTTCGTTTTGCACAGAGTGGCCCCGAACACAGACTTCTGGGGTCCCTCCGCGGCTCTCACGGCTCCTCCCCACATCAGATAACCCCCTAGGAGAAGCGCTCTCCTGGGGGGGTTACCTTGTGGGTGCGCTCCCGGGTCCAGCGTTCGGCGTCCATAGCCGCCGAATGTATGACTCGGCCCCGCCTCCCGGGGCCTGCGGCATTGGATTTGATTGACAGCAGCAGGAGCCAATGGCTGCTCTGCTATTAATCTATCCAATTAAGTGCCAAGAACCCCGGGCAGAGGGACAGCGCGTCCTCACCATTGGAAATTACAGGGTTCGGGTAAGTAAAACAGGGGGGGCCGGTCACTGCCAGGCATTTTTTTCACCTTAATGCATAGGATGAGGGTTTACAACCCCTTTTAAGGTGTTTTTACACTATTGGAGGCTCTGTCTCAATTTCTATCCCCACATGTGGAGAATGTCTTTATTAATCCGGATGGAGATAATAACATTTCAATAACATTTAATAAGGCGATATTTGCCAGACAGGAGAGTGAATGGCAACAGCATCTGGTGAGCTTTAATCTTAAGGCCTGGAAGTGTCACACATCACTTCGGTGAAGAATTTTGGTGGAACAAACAGATTTTGGTTCACTATTGTTTCACAATATTTTTTCATCAATTTAAGTTGGACTGTATTACCATATTGAATTGCATATGTTGGCATATATATTTTGGATATGCTGTAAGGACACTTTTTTATTATGTATGGGCCTTTTATGTTGACTTTTATCACAATGTTAATATTTAGGAGGTTTGTAGATTGATTAGTGCGCTACTGTGGAATTATTTGCGCTTTACATTGTACATTCACATCAGTCCCTGCCCTAGAGGCGCTTACAATCTAAAGTCCCTAACTCACATTCATACATACACATACTAGGGCCAATTTAGACAGCAGCCAATTAACCTACCAGATTGTCTTTGGAATGTGGGAGGAAAACGGAGTACCCGGAAGAAAACCAAACAGGCATAGGGAGAGCATGCAAGTAGTGCCATGGTTGTGATTTGAACCAACGACCCTAGTGCTGCTAGGCGGAAGAGCTAACCACCGCTTAGAAAAAGCGAATGGAAAAGCGTTCTTGGATAAAAAAACAAAAAAAAACTAAATGCATTGAAATTTACAAAAATAAGTATAAGTGACCTCTACGTGGACTCACCCTTGGGCTTGACTTCAAGCTCTGAAACATGCCAGGCCTGTTTCACAAGGCAAGGCCACAAAGCCATTCTGAAGATCGCAATAGCTTGTTCTTTTTCTTAGCAATCTGCTATATGTGCCTACGCGTTCATTCCATTCTGATTATTTGCCAAGTGCTGGTGCTGCCAAGATAAAATGCTGCACAGCTGGACACAAAACCTTTGAGGCATTTTTTTTTTTTTTTGCATTTACTGAACTCCATAGCATTCCATGACTTGTGATGCAGTTAGTAAATACTGTTTTTTCATTTAAACTAGAAGAATAGCATAGGGCTTAGGACTAAAGGTCTACAAGATGATAGGAAGGTGACCTTTCAGTCTGTTATTGGGGTCTCTGTTATTTTTCTTTTTAGCTTCCCTCATTCGAGGGGCCTCTGAGAGTGGATTAATGTCCTCCTCGCTTCTGCAGCACTGTGCTGTGGTTAATGCTGCAGAGGAGAATTATGTGCCATTTGACTTAAACCATTTCAGTCAGTGAAGTTAGCGGGTGATGGATGCCAGTGGCTAGGCTGAGAATTGTTTGCCGAAGTCAATGTGGCATGACCTTAACTTCACAACGGCACGAGGGGCTGTCAGCGCCATGTCATCTGTGCTCGAGTAGCCCTAATACCACTCCAGAGACTGACAGTGTCAGAGCACTTCTCCTCTGACATCAGTCTGAGTAAATCATGGCTTCTGTGCACAGGTCATTCTGTAAATGTGCAGGCATTGCCTATGAACAGACAAGAATCCAAAGGAGCAAGCATAAGATTATGCTGGCACAGAGGAATGTGCATAGCAAGAAGCACTTCTGCAGAAGGATTTGAGTGATGATTCCGTTAATCGTAAACGGGATACTGTTTTAGAAAAAGATCCGTATTCTTTAAAGCGGAGTTCTGCCTTCACCTAAAAAAATTAAGTCAGCAGCTCCATATATATAATATTAGGACATTAAAGCCTCGTACACACGATCTGATTGTTGGTCAACAAAACCGTGGAATTTTGTCCAAAGAGCGTTGGCCCAAACTTGTCTTGCATACACACGGCCACACAAATGTTGGCCAACAATTACGAACATAGTGACATACTACGTTGTTTTTCAGCTCTGTAGCGCCACCCTTTGGGCTCCTTCTGCTAATTTCGTGTTAGAAGATGTTTGGTGAGTGTTGATTCATGCTTTTCTTTTCGCACTTTGCATTTCGCACTTTTCAGTTTGCGCTTTTCAGTTAGTTTCTGAACGGCCGTTCATCAACCAGCCATGTTGCGGAATCGGAGGAGATAACGTGTTATTTATTATTGGCCTTGGAGTTATTGCTTTGACATTATTTTTTTGGTTGACTAATGATTTGATTTGTTATATTTTCTATATTTTTGGATGCATAGAATGCACGTTTTGGTTAAGTTCTATTGGCAGATATCATGTCTAATTTTATGTGTTTTCTTTTTTTAATGCACAATAAAAAAAATTGTGGAGAATAATACTTGGCTATTTGTTCTACTTCAAATGACAGTTTGGGAGTAGGCAGTTACATTTAAAAAAAATACAATGTAAAATTGACAAGGGACACCAACATAGTTGTATCTTTGATCTTAACAACTACGGGATAATGGTGTTGTGGTAACTCGCCCAAATAAAAATAGCATAATAATATTATTCTTGATATCACTAGAAAAAAAAAAATCCTTTGGAAATTAGTTTGCAATAACTCCATCAGTATCACCAGCAAAGCAGCTTCATTATTATCCCATTAAAGAAGAAGAGAATTGTGCGCTGCATTTCGAGATTTCAGAATTTGTCACGTCACAAATGTTAATTCTCCATTACGAACGCTAGTTTACAAGACTGACTGATTCTGGCTCGCCCTTGCTTCCGAGCATGCGTGTTTGTACTTTGGACTTTTGTCCGACGGACTTGTGTACACACGCTCGTAAAATCCGACAACACACGGGCCTTTACTGTACCTCTCCTGGAGTCCAGAGATGTCGGCAACGCAGCTGATGATTGATCGGCTGTCGGGTGCTGCTGCTGCCATTGCTGCTAAGGGAACCCGGCAGAGAAGCCTCTCAGCTTCACTGCCAGGTCCCTGCTGTGCATGTGCCTGGCCCAACAGTAGGGAAAGGAGGAGGAGGGGGCCGGATTTTAGACGTACCTCACCGCAGCGAGTCCCACAGAAGTGGGGACAGTGTACCTGTCAAGAACAGGTACCTGCTCCCCCCCCCCCCCCCCCCGAAAGGTGCCAAATGTGGCACCAGAAGGGGGGGGGAGGAGACAGATAAGCAGAAGTTCCACTTTTGGGTGGAACGCCACTGCAGGCCCCTTTCACGCTTGTACGACTTCAAAGTCTTGTGATTTCGCAAGCACTATTTTACCACGATTTTAATGCGAATTTGCGCGATTTTGCCACGATTTGGGATCAGTACTACTTTGTACAACTTTGCCACAACTTTGGCATTAACAAATGAAAACATACATGGTGTGAGGCTTGTGCTTACAAGGTCGTACTGAAATCGTGTCTATATTATTCAGGTACGAATAAGTAGTGCAGGGACTATTTTGAAGTCGGCACGACTTAAAGTCGTCCCAATATGAATGGTAGTCATTGAAAATCATGGAGAATGACTTGTCATACGATTTTGGAGTACAAAATCGTGGGACAAGTCGTATAAGTGTGAAAGGGGCCTAAATCACCTCAGCTCTGAAAGGTTTTACCCCCTTTATGGTCAGACCATTTTTTTTATATTTATATTTAGCACTGTGCTACTTTAACTGGTTATTCCGCAGTCATGCAACACTGTATATAAATGTGAAAAAACTTTCCGCGCTATCCCTGTGTATAAACCACCTATTACACAACTCTATATACTATAGGAGGCAGCTTACACCACTATGCATCCAACCGCCTGTACAAAATGCAAAGAATATACTGTATGTAGCCAGGTCTCTGGCCTTGTCCAGTCTAATGAGAACTTTCCAGGCCAAAGATAGCTGACATCCTTCTGTATGTGGTGGGTTGTGAGGCATAGTGGGTGCAAGGTGGACAAAGTTATTGTGCGCCAGACATTTCTGATGTAAAGAGGTTTTATTATATATAAATACAGTCCTTTTTGTATTTTTGGGGAAAGGAGGGTTAGGGCCAGGACACTTTTAAGTAGTTGTAAATTCAATTGTCAGACTCCGAGACTTCAATAGGAGGACAGCTGTTCAGGGAAAGGCCCCAGAGAGGTGCCACATCTGTTCGTGCAGGAATGCTGTCTCCTATCGCAACAGTCTTTAACAGTTCCTAACTCAAACGTAACAGTTCCTTCAGCTTCACTACAACTGCCTCTTGTAGTTCTTCAACACTGAGCTCCCAGTCTCTCACATGACCCACTGATTCACTGACTCTGAATCCTTTGAGCTCCTCCAATCTTTGCGGTGGTATCTCCCTCAAGCGTTACCCCTGCTTCCCTGCTGGATCCCCCTATCTTGGCATTCCAGATACTTCTCAAGCTTCAGCCCTGCTGACCTCCTCAGTCCCTGGCTTGAATTACAAGGCTGCTCTGCAAGCGTCACCTCCTCTGGTTGGGTCCCTGACCTGATCACCGCCTGAAGTTTCCCGATTCTCCACCGTGCCCGTTCGGTGAGAATGCTGCTCCGTTACTCACTGTGGTCCCTGGTAATAAGGTGGTTGGTCCCTTTGTGGCGACAGCTTCCCTTCTACCTCCGACCACTGACTGATTCTCTGGCCGGTAGAACTTGCACTTCTGGTTGGATTGCAAGCCGCAATCCCAACCCTGCGCTGCTCGCTTACTTCTGAATAGGTCCTCACACAGCCTAGCACCCTGATGCCCCCGGGATAGGCCCAATCTCTGGCCTAGCAGCCCGGGGCACACGGCATACGTCCACGCAGACAGCCGTCCAGGTGGCACAGAACATAGATCACCTGACGCCAGCCGAATATATAGGCTCTACCAGCAGGCCAAGGGGTTCAAGAAAACCCCTGCACATTGGCTAAGATACCCCATATACCCGTAACCTGACCTTGAGTTGTACTTCTCATATCTAATACCACCTAGTGCCCGGCCACCTAGTGGTAGATGATAAAAGTACAACCAGGCCAAGCTTAGGGAGAAATCAATGGATCTCTATCAATCAACCAGGATAACTACTCTTGGCAAGTACATTTGTGAGGAGCTCCCTGACTAAACCCCAGGGTGCTATATATACAGTCAGGTCCATAAATATTGGGACATCAATACAATTCTAAACTTTTTGGCTCTATACACCACCACAATGGATTTGAAATGAACAAATAAGATGTGCTTTAACTGCAGAGTTTCAGCTTTAATTTGAGGGTATTTACATCCAAATCAGGTGAACGGTGTCGGAATTACAACAGTTTGTATATGTGCCTCCCACTTTTTAAGGGACCAAAATTTATGGGACAATTGGCTGCTCAGCTGTTCCATGGCAAGGTGTGTGTTTTTCCCTCATTATCCCATTTACAAGGAGCAGATAAAAGGTCCAGAGTTAATTTCAAGTGTGCTATTTGCATTTGGAATCTGTTGCTGTCAACTCTCAATATGAGATCCAAAGAGCTGTCACTATCAGTGAAGCAAGCCATCATTAGGCTGAAAAAAACAGAACAAACCCATCAGAGAGATAGCAAAAACATTAGGTGTGGCCAAATCAACTGTTTGAAACATCCTTAAAAAGAAAGAATGCACCGGTGAGCTCAGCAACACCAAAAGACCTGGAAGACCACGGAAAACAACTGTGGTGGATGACCGAAGAATTCTTTCCCTGGTGAAGAAAACACCCTTCACAGCAGTTGGCCAGATCAAGAACACTCTCCAGGAGGTAGGTGTATGTGTGTCACAGTCAACAATCAAGAAAAGACTTCACCAGAGTGAATACAGAGGGTTCACCACAAGGTGTAAACCATTGTTGAGCCTCAAAAACAGGAAGGCCAGATTAGAGTTTGCCAAACATCTAAAAAAGCCTTCACAGTTCTGGAACAACATCCTATGGACAGATGAGACCAAGATCAACTTGTACCAGAGTGATGGGAAGAGAAGAGTATGGAGAAGGAAAGGAACTGCTCATGATCCAAAGCATACCACCTCATCAGTGAAGCATGGTGGTGGTAGTGTCATGGCGTGGGCATGTATGGCTGCCAATGGAACTGGTTCTCTTGTATTTATTGATGATGTGACTGCTGACAAAAGCAGCAGGATGAATTCTGAAGTGTTTTGGGCAATATTATCTGCTCGTATTCAGCAAAATGCTTCAGAACTCATTGGACGGCGCTTCACAGTGCAGATGAACAATGACCCGAAGCATACTGCGAAAGCAATCAAAGAGTTTTTTAAGGGAAAGAAGTGGAATGTTATGCAATGGCCAAGTCAATCACCTGACCTGAATCCGATTGAGAATGCATTTCACTTGCCGAAGACAAAACTGAAGACAAAACTGAAGGGAAAATGCCCCAAGAACAAGCAGGAACTGAAAACAGTTGCAGTAGAGGCCTGGAGGAGCATCACCAGGGATGAAACCCAGCGTCTGGTGATGTCTATGCATTCCAGACTTCAGGCTGTAATTGACTGGATTTGCAACCAAGTATTAAAAAGTGAAAGTTTGATGGATGATTGTTAATCTGTCCCATTACTTTTGGTCCCTTAAAAAGTGGGAGGCACATATACAAACTGTTGTAATTCCTACACCGTTCACCTTATTGGGATGTAAATACCCTCAAACTAAAGCTGAAAGTCTGCAGTTAAAGCACATCTTGTTCGTTTCATTTCAAATCCATTGTGGTGGTGTATAGAGCCAAAAAGATTAGAATTGTGTCGATGTCCCAATATTTATGGACCTGACAGTATATAGTCACTAAAAAAGTGCAGCGTTCTCCTTTTTTATATTTTTTATTTTGTTTTTCATGAAAAAACAAAATCTGAAAACCGTGTAAAAATCATCCATATATAATATATTTATGTTAGACCATCTCTTCTTTTAAACATATATACAGTCCATAAATAAATGATTCAATGTCCGTGAAAAAAAAAAAAGGTTGCAGTCCAATACACCAAAAACTGTTCAGTAATTGCCTCTGATCACCACAGTGACCTTTACCCCACCTTTGGGTGTCTTCACACCTGCTTGAATGGACCTCACTAATTAAAGGAGGTCTATATGCTCTTTGCAGTGTTATAAGTGGCATTGTTTCCACTGGCTGTATACTCCAAATCCATAGCTCCCAGCAGGTCTCAGTGTGGTGTCAAACATATAGGAGGCAAGAGGAAAAAACCATAGTGCAAATCGCTAATAAAAAGTATTTATTTCCATATATAAGGATAGTAAGTCAAGTTCCTCCACCCCAAACTCGCTCATCCATATCACTAATTAAGCAAAAATCGGACATTGTGTTCACATCCGACAAAAATGTTATAGTCTGCACATCCAACTTTTGCCATCCGAAAAATCTGTATCGGCTGTCAAAAGCACCATACTAACAATCCGAAAATCATCAGATCGTTCGTCGTATTAAATCTTACTTCCAGTTTTTGTATCGTGTGTACGGGTCTTAATTTAACCTATTTATGGATGTCTCCTGCTAATTTTGGCCAAACTCTGTGATCCAGTTCAGGTTCTCTTCCCAGTTAAATTAAACTCAGCATTCTTACACCCACTTCCTCTGGACCCAAGACGTTAGTGTGCCCTGGTATTATGTCCTCAAGCCACATCAAGCTTACAAGAAAATGCAACAGAGACCTGCTCCACATAATGACGCAGTGCCAGTCTCTGCAACATTTAGAACCTGCCTACCACAGGAGGAAGAAGAGGACTCAATGGGTTTCCTTCACCTTAAGGACCAGAAGGATTTGCCCCCTTAATGACCAGGCCATTTTTTGCGAAACGGCACTGCGTTGCCTTAAAGAGGCACTCCACCTAAAAAAAAAATTATTAAAAGCCAGCAGCTACAAATACTGCAGCTGCTGACATTTAATAAATGGACACTTACCTGTCCAGGGTGCCCACGATGTCGGCAACAGATGACGAGCAATCGCTCGGTTCTCGGCTGCCCCGCCGCCATCCTCGGTCAGGGAATCAGGAAGTGAAGCGTTGCGGCTTCACTGCTCTGTTCCCTACTGCGCATGCGTGAGTCGCGCTGCGCGTCTTCACTAGTCCCCGCTGTGTTGTGGGAACTGTGTGTTTCCCAGAACACAACGGGGGGGGGGGGGCATCTGCGGCTAGCTATTCCCGGAAGTGGGTGCAGATACCTGTATTATACAGGTATCTGCACCCCCCTCCCCCCTGAAAGGTGCCAGTTGTGGCACCGGAGGGGGGGAGGAATCCGATGAGCGGAAGTTCCACTTTAAGGTGGAACTCTGCTTTAACTGACAATTGTGCGGTCGTGCGACACTGTACCCAAACAAAATTTATGTCCCTTTTTTTCCCCCCACAAATAGAGCTTTCTTTTGGTGGTATTTGATCACCTCTGCGTTGTTGTTTTTTTGCGCAATAAACAAAGACTGTCAATTTTGAAAAAAAACAATATTTTTTTTTCTTTTTGCTATAATAAATATCCCCCCACAAAATGTAAAAAAAAAATTTTTTAGGCCGAGATGTATTCTTCGACATATTTTTGGTAAAAAAATCGTAATAAGCATATATTGATTGGTTATACCGTCTACAAAATAGGGGATAGATTTATAGCCTTTTTGTTATTATTTTTTTTTTGTACTAGTAGTAAGTAGTAATGCGGTGATCAGAGATTTTTAGCAGGACTGCGACATTGGGGCGGACAGATCGGACACTTTTGACACTTTTTTGGGACTACTGACATATACAGCTATCAGAGCTAAAAAAAAAGCCACTGATTACTGTATAAATGACACTGGGAGGGAAGAGGTTAACACTAGGGGGCGATCAAGGGGTTAAGTGTTCCCTAGGGAGGTGTTTCTAACTGTGGGAGGAATGTAGTGACTGGAGGAGGAGACAAATCGTTGTTCCTAATCACTAGGAACAGCAGATCTCTCTCTCCTCCCCTGACAAAACTGGGATCTGTCTGTTTACATACACAGATCCCCATTCTGTCTCTCTCAGGAGCAATCGGGGGTGACCGGTGGACATCGAGGCCGCTGGCAACGTGCATCGGCTCCGGCATCGCGCCGTGGGCTACCTAGTGGTCTTAAAGCGGCCGACTTTCAATGTCGGCGTTGCGCCCAGGAGAGCCAACCTGCCGCAGTACAACTGCGGCAGCTGGTCTTTAAGTGGTTAAACTGATGCACACAGAATCTGCTGCGGCTGTGCATGGTGACCAATCAGCTTCTAAGTTTCATTGTCAAAGCTTAATTGAGCGAGCTGATGTTAGAAGCTGATTGGTTACTATGCACAGTTGTACCAGATTCTGTGTGCACGTTTTAGTAAATCTTCCTCAAGATGTCGTATAATAGGATGGAAGATGATCGAATAAATAATATAGGGGACCAGTCAAGGATTGGACTTTAAATCATATTTTTTTGTTTGCCTAAAGTTTAGCTCAATGGGACATCATTTCCAAAAAAAAAAAAAAAAAAGAGAGATGAGCAAACAAGATATCCATACTCACTCTAATAAGTTACGACATATTTTTTGTTACTTTAAAGTATGCATTAGCCTGTGATCAATGGTTTTACCTATTCTTTACTGCCAGAAATTGCCTATTTTGTTACAGCAGATTCACTTATCTCATTCACAGCAGAGATTCTTTAGCAATAATTACAGAATGTAAAAAAATGTCCAGAGCTTCAAGAGCCACTTTAATGATTAAACCATTGTGTGCCGCTTCAGCCCGCCCCAGTTCTCCGCTATAAAAGCTGCAGGCACATATGCACAAAGAAGCCATTAAGAAGTATTTGAGTGTAATGCAATTATTACACCAGTATAAGTGAATGGGGAAACCATTGATCTGTAGTAAAGAGGAAATTGCGCTTTTCATTCTGCTGCGATGAATATTGGAGTATTAATCTGCACAATAACCGTTTATTTCAGATGTGCTTGTGTGAAGCTAAACGCTCGTATCTTAGCTAACATTATGTTAATATGGCTCGGCGTCACATCTCCCCGGTCTGCCAGCAGAGATAATTCTCTCACAAGATCAATAGTCATTGTGCTGCTGTGTGACTGGACGTAGCTCTTTCGTGATGTGCATTTAATCAGCACCAAGCTTTCCCTCTTCTCATCTTACTGTGAAGGAACATTGAAGAAACTGAATTGGAACCCTCAAAACATAGTGAGTATGCCATCAGTTTACTATCAGTTTGGGTAGGTGATCTTTGCAGTAAAAGCGCAATGCTTAACCACACGAGGCAGTAATACCAAAATCAATTGAATTTAAAGGACTAGATGAATTTCTTTCAAATAATAAAAACCATTGTTGTAATTATTAATGGACTGGAAAGAATATTTTGATCCAGAAAAATTATTTGACTGTCCTTGGTGGGTCAGGATTTTTATCCATGTGGCAAAATTGGAAACTGTTACGCAGGAGTTTTCTTTTTGCCTTTCTCTGAACTCTATGGACATGAGTCAGTGGTAAAGGGGTACGGGGGATGAGTGTGAGACAATTTTGACCCTACAAAAAAATACCATCTCATAAAGGGCATATACCATACTAGAACAAATTCGTGTGGGACTTTACATGTACCTAGTGGGGTCTGATGAATACACAAACCAAGGGAATTTAAAAAAATTATCTACATATAGAACGGGTTTGTTTTAAAAGGTTGAAGACAAAACTGGTTAAAATCAGTTACAGTTAAGTTATCCAGGGTGGTTCTGTCCTGGCTGTAGAATCTGGAAAAATGGCCTACGCGTTTCGTGGAGTAACCCTCTTCATCAGAGCCTCGGCTTATAGTACAAATTGTATATACTGTAATGATATACAAGCATGTTGTTAGCACAAGAATTTATATAGAAATTGTATAGAAAATTCATTGGATATTCCTACAATGTTAACTGACAATGTCACATCTAATTTTCATCTTTTAATTATAATTTAATATAATAAGTCTACCAATTAGATTATAATAAAGCTTGTTGTATACATCATCACAAAGTGTGAGAGAAAAAGAGAGGGCGAGCACTTGAGGCAAAATGCACATGTAACCTATGTTGTAAAATATGCCTAAATTTAAAACATGTAGTAAGCATGAAAAATGATAAATGGTTATTATTACAGGTGAACTTTCGAATATTCATTTATAATTGTTCAAAATTAGATGTGACATTGTCAGTTAACGTTGTTGGAATATCCAATGAATTCTCTTTCCAATTTCTATATAAACATGCTTGTATATCATTACAGTAGATATACAATTTGTACTATAATCCGAAGAAGCGGGTTACCCTGCGAAACGCGTAGGCTATTTTTCCAGATTCTACAGCCAGGACAACGGACCCTGGATAACTTAACTGTAATGCTCTGTACACACGGTCGGACATTCCGACGACAAAATCCATTGGATTTTCTTCCGACGGATTTCGGGCCAAACTTGTCTTGCATACACACGGTCGCACAAAGTTGTCGGAAAATCCGATCGTTCTGAACGCGGTGACGTAAGACACGTACGTCGGGACTATAAACGGGGCAGTAGCCAATAGCTTTCGTCACTTAATTTATTCTGAGCATGCATGGCACTTTGTGCATCGGATTTGTCTACACACGATCGGAATTTAAATGCTCAGATTTTGTTGTTGGAAAATTTTATATCCTGCTCTCAAATTTTGTGTGTCGGAAATTCAGACGGAAAAAGTCTGATAGAGCCCACACACAATTGGAATTTCCGACAACACAATCCGATCACACAACTGTGATTTTAACCAGCTTTATCTTCAACCTTTAAAAACCCTTTGTATATGTAGAATAAAGATTTGTTTATTTTTTTAATTTCCCTGGTTTGTATTCATCAGACCCCACAAGGTACATGTAAAGTCCCACCAATTTTGTATTAGTATGGTAATAACCAATCAGGTTCTGGTGAGATGGGCCATACATTACACTGATGATGATCAACTAGCCTGAAACAGATGTATGCAGTTTGGTATGTGGTCTTATGATTGGTTCATTGCTATTCACTAGTGGTTCTAGAGTCACAGCGGTTCAACAGAACCTGCAAATATTTGTGTGACTCCACCCACTGTACTTAAATCAGTAACAAATCCCTATTTCTTTTTTTTTTTTTTTTACTAGAGGCAAAAGGTGAAAGGAGAAGTTTGGGAATAAAAAAAAAAAAATAACTTGCTCACCTCCATGCTGCAGCATCAAACTGATGCTGCAGCTGTTTCCGCTGGCATCCATGCCCAAGAATGGAGCAATCACATGACCACTGATCACTCAGTTCTTGGTCTGCTCTGAGTATAGAGCAGAGACTGTCAGTCACCACTCTCTGCTCTGTCCTTCCAATGCTCACTGGAGCATCAGGCCAGAGAGGGGGTGGGAGCAGCGGCACATTGACAGTCAGGCATCTGGGTGGATCTTGACAATATGGTGGGAATCCTTCGAGAACTTGGAATGGCTCTGTGATGTCACAAGTAAGTGACCGTATAGTGGGAATTGTTTATTATAGGGCACAAATAAAATAGAAGTACGTGTCCGTTGTGCCCCAGCTACGAAAAAAATTGAATAGGGTACACTTTTTTTCCACCTCCCATAAATTCATGAATAACTTCCTGTTTAGTCTAGGATGGTGTAATTCCCCTGCACAGGGTACCTAGGACTCCTCCCCAGCCCTACAAGCTGGTGTCTGTCATGAGGATCCTTCAAGAAACAGGAAGGAAAACGCTGTTTGCCAGGGGGGTGAAGGATCAGTAAAAGTGCTCTTACCTTCTGTGATACACTAACCCGGGACAGAGGCTTTTGGAGGGGACTGAATGCTAGCCTCTTGCCTCCTGACTATGAGCCCTGGCATTTGAGGGAGCTACAAGCATTTAGGAAGATATTCTGTTCTCTAATGCAAAAGGACATTATTAAGGAGGCCATAATGGGCTCTGCCAGTGTGGGACTCATAGCAGATGTATGTGAAAGGAATGCTGATTAATGAGATCTGGAAAGCATTGGTTATCCTGTTGTCTACTAGTCTGGAGGGTCTTTCACCCATTGTTGTTTGTGTTAATTAACTCTGCTATTGTGTGAAGGAGTTCTGTGTTGATATTTATGATAACGTGTATTGTAGTTAGGGAGCTAGGAGACAACAAGGCTAGAACTTGAAAGGTCATACAGTCAGGTCCATAAATATTGGGACATCGCCACAATTCTAATCTTTTTGGCTCTATACACCACCACAATGGATTTGAAATGAAACAAACAAGATGTGCTTTAACTGCAGACTTTTGGCTTTAATTTGAGGGTATTTACATCCAAATCAGGTGAACGGTGTCGGAATTACAACAGTTTGTATATGTGCCTCCCACTTTTTAAGGGACCAAAAGTAATGGGACAATTCCCTCATTATCTCATTTACAAGGAGCAGATAAAAGGTCCAGAGTTAATTTCAAGTGTGCTATTTGCATTTGGAATCTGTTGCTGTCAACTCTCAATATGAGATCCAAAGAGCTGTCACTATCAGTGAAGCAAGCCATCATTAGGCTGAAAAAAACAAAACAAACCCATCCGAGAGATAGCAAAAACATTACGTGTGGCCAAATCAACTGTTTGGAAAATCCTTAAAAAGAAAGAACGCACCGGGGAGCTCAGCAACACCAAAAGACCTGGAATACCATGGAAAACAACTGTGGTGGATGACCGAAGAAGAACACCCTTCACAACAGTTGGCCAGATCAGGAACACTCTTCAGGAGGTAGGTGTATGTGTGTCAAAGTCAACAATCAAGAGAAGACTTCACCAGAGTGAATACAAAGGGTTTACCACAAGATGTAAACCATTGGTGAGCCTCAAAAACAGGAAGGCTTGATTAGAGTTTGCCAAACAACATCAAAAAAAGCCTTCACAGTTCTGGAACAACATCCTATGGACAGATGAGACCAAGATCAACTTGTACCAGAGTGATGGGAAGAGAAGAGTATGGAGAAGGAAAGGAACTGCTCATGATCCAAAGCATACCGCCTTATCAGTGAAGCATGGTGGTGATAGTGTCATGGCGTGGGCATGTATGGCTGCCAATGGAACTGGTTCTCTTGTATTTATTGATGATGTGACTGCTGACAAAAGCAGCAGGATGAATTCTGAAGTGTTTCGGGCAATATTATCTGCTCATATTCAGCAAAATGCTTCAGAACTCATTGGACGGCGCTTCACTTTGCAGATGGACAATGACCTGAAGCATACTGCGAAAGCAACCAAAGACTTTTTTAAGGGAAAGAAGTGGAATGTTATGCAATGGCCAAGTCAATCACCTGACCTGAATCCGATTGAGCATGCATTTCACTTGCTGAAGACAAAACTGAAGGGAAAATGCCCCAAGAACAAGCAGGAACTGAAGACAGTTGCAGTAGAGGCCTGGCAGAGCATCACCAGGGGTGAAACCCAGTGTCTGGTGTCTGGTGATGTCTATGCTTTCCAGATTTTAGGCTGTAATTGACTGCAAAGGATTTGCAACCAAGTATTAAAAAGTGAACATTTGATGGATGATTGTTAATCTGTCCCATTACTTTTGGTCCCTTAAAAAGTGGGAGGCACATATACAAACTGTTGTAATTCCTACACCGTTCACCTGATTTGGAAAATACCCTCAAATTAAAGCTGAGAGTATGCAGTTAAAGCAAAATCTTGTTCGTTTCATTTCAAATCCATTGTGGTGGTGTATAGAGCCAAAAAAGATTAGAATTGTATCAATGTCCCAAAATTTATGGACCTGACTGTATCTCTAAATCACCTAGTCTGGAAATGATTAGTTAATTAGCTCATGTTAATTTATGTTTCTGGTTACAGGTGTATTGTTATGAGCAGGTGGGAGGAACCTCCTCTTCAAATGTATAAAGGACTGTATTCTGTGTTCTAATAAACAGTTTAAGCAACCAAACCAGTACTGCCTAGTTTGTGGTTGTCATTGGTTTGGAATATCTATTATATCTATATTCAGTAGTAAGAAGAGCTGGCAAAACTGTAATCCTTGAAGTGTCATTTTATTGGTACAGCAGAGTGACAATAAAAAAATAAAGCCGACGCGTTTTGGCAATAGCCTTAGTCGTAGCTATCTATATTCAGACTGGGAGGAAGCGGTATATGACAAAAGCACTCAAGCTGAGTGTGGGACATTTCGTTACACCATCCCCTATAGTAAAAGAGCATTGAACCCCTGCAGTGTGAGTGTGGTATATAAAATCTTGATTTTGACTTGATTTCAGGCTCTTGTAATCCCCTGTGTAGTAGTATTCTGGGAGAGGGAAGGACAGTACTTGGTGCCTGTATAGCAGCAATAAGATTGGGAGAGGGAAGGACAGTACTTGATGCACCAATCAGGTGGCCTGCATTGCTATATGCCTAAATGGAACATGCTAACAGGGGGACAGAGCATGACCTCATCAATCTATTGCTGGATTGTCACTGATCCATCACAGGCTTGGATGCAGGGAGGCAAACTACCTCCCATCCCTGCCCTTTGATCATTCACTACTATTTAAGAAAAATACTTTAAAACATTTTACTCATGTGCTTCTCGACGGTGCCTTTTCCAAGAGTGGAGACCCAGTAAATGGGTCCTGCAGCAAGTGTCCACACTGTGTGGTCCCATGGCCATGATGCCACCATGCTGCTGCCGACTTCAGGACCTGGGAAGAACTTGACACTTGACAGCCAATAGGACGTTTCCATGTGACCCCAGCAGCTCTGTGGGAACCAGAAGAAGGACCCTCTGACTCTACAGTAAGGAGAGCAGAAGACTCATGAACCATTGTGTCAGGCAACCATGTATTTAGATATGGAAAATTATTTTATATTGGTATTTTTTCAAAACTAACGGGGGGGGGAGGGGGGATCTTGATGTTATTTGATCACCTTTAACTCTAGCCGAGAAAATTAAATTCAAATTGCCAACTTGGCTATAGTGTCTGGCAAGACAGTGTGAGTTTTACTTTGGTTTCACTTTCTTATTAAAAACCTTGTAAAGCTCATCCTTATTAGGAATTGCAGTGTGATTGCCACCATGTATTAGACTGTGTGCACATAAACTTCTTTTAGCAGCAGATTTGGTGTTCTTTCCATAAGGTATAGGTAACTCTACCAAAAACAAAACATGGCTCAAAGGTACGAATGGTCCTTGACAAGCCTAGATCAGAGCTCTGTGGCTTACGCATGCATTTGCAAATGTGTGCAGACTAAACCCCTGCTTTGAACGCATACTGTTAGACAGGTTTTTTGGTTGTCTGCGAGCTGGTGGTAAGTTAAGCTTGGTTTTTTCCATGGATTTATCCATGGCCCTGTTTGTACTAGATCAGAGCTCACCTCCATTCTTAACCTCTCACCCGCACAATCCCAAAACTCCACCTCCCGATAACCCCTCAGGAAAAGACCACACTACTCGTAAGTATAATAAAATGGCAGAATCTGCCTTTTATTAAACATAAACTTTTAAATAACAAAACATAACAATAAACATATCAATCCAGGTAAGCATGGTTGCGGTTCTTTGACAGTACCATATAACCAAAACTTTGTGACACCAGATAGCCAAGTTTCAACCCCAGTTGACCTCAGATCTCCACCAGTCTTATCACTACCTGGTCACTGAATTGAACCGTACCAACTAGAGGAGGCCATACCAATTTCCCATTAGCACCAGATTTAGACCCCTGTCAAGGACCCCAAACCCGCCAAAGAACAACAAAATTAATAAAACATGACTAGCGGAAAAACTAGGGACAGAAGGGAGGGACATTCATTCAATAATTTCTACACTGCAAGTGAACCTTAACCACTCCTCCCCAGCAACTAACCTTTCTAGCTCCTCCCAATCACCCTGTCTACTTAACCAATCAGGTAAGCGTCCATACTGACCACACAGTTAACCCCTTCTGCCTACTTCCCCTTCCACCCTGTCAGGTATGCCCACTACTGAATTTGTTCCTTCTCAGCTTCAGGCATACCTGAAGTTAAATTCCACTTTCTCAGAAAAATAGCAATACAGACCCATTGTATACATTGGAAGGAGTGTAGAAAACCTCATTGTAGATTCTTACCTGCTTCTGTTCCAAAGAATTTGAGGCCATTCTTGTTCCTCCCTCTTTGCTAAGTGGGTGGGCTGTGTACTGTAATCACATGATCACTCTCTGTGTTGTTAAAATAGAAAAACTGTTGGGAAAAGCAGTGAGTCAATTCCATAGAAGACTTCTGTGCCAAAACCAGTGTACAGAAAACAATCACGTTGCCATGATTAGAAGGAAATGGTATTCAAATTTTCAGTTTTGCAAAAACGGTATAAAGTAATTGTATGCAATATATCTGTTTCTAAAGAAGGTTGATTTCACAAATAATCCATTGAACAAAAACTTTTCAGTTCCCCTTTCATTTTTTCCTACCAGTGAAGCTAAATAATGATTCAAGTTGAAAAGAAAAAAAGTTCTTGAAGGGAATGTACTTTACATTTTTATAGTTTTGTGTTTAATTTTTTTCAGTCTATTCATTATTAAACTTGTTTTATCTTTTCTTCGAATATATTGTAATTATTTAATTGCATATTTACTAGGGATGCACCGATACAATTTTTTTTTTACAAGTACTGATACTTTTTTTTTAGTACTCATCGATACCAATTACCGATGCATACCACAACTATTTTGTTTATGCTTCAGCTGTTAGCAATGATACAAAGCACTGAAAAGTTTTTTTTACAAATGAAGTAAAAAAAAAAAATAATAATTTTGTGCTTTTTCAATTTGAAATGTGTAAATATGTGTTAAAGGTTTCAAAAATATTAACGAACAAAGCAAACAAAATTTTTTTTAATTAATAATAGTTTTCATAAAATAGAAGTGAACAAAAACGAAATCAGGAGAAAAAAAAATAACTGAATGATGAGAATAAGGAGTTATGCCCCGTACACACGGTCGGACTTTGTTCGGACATTCCGACAACAAAATCCTAGGATTTTTTCCGACGAATGTTGGCTCAAACTTGTCTTGCATACACACGGTCACACAAAGTTGTCGGAAAATCCGATCGTTCTGAACGCGGTGACGTAAAACACGTACGTCGGGACTATAAACGGGGCAGTGGCCAATAGCTTTCATCTCTTTATTTATTCTGAGCATGCGTGGCACTTTGTCCGTCGGATTTGTGTACACACGATTGGAATTTCCGACAACAGATTTTGTTGTCGGAAAATTTTATCTCCTGCTGTCCAACTTTGTGTGTCGGAAAATCCGATGGAAAATGTCCGATGGAGCCCACACACGGTCGGAATTTCCGACAACACGCTCCGATCGGACATTTTCCATCGGAAAATCCGACCGTGTGTACGGGGCATTAGAGTAAATTAAGGGTTAATAAGGGGTTAAACTTTAAAGGAAGGCGGTACGAAGGGGTTCATTTGTCCACCTGGCCCTGCAGTAATATTTTCCCTAAAGTGTCCCCCAATATTTGTGTGCTGTTCTCAGATCAGACAAGAGATTTTATTTTCACCTCTCAATCCTCACCCAATGGCTGCACATTGAGATCTCCTTCTCCTGTCCATCAGTGGGGTGGGATTGATCTGGGATGGACTGGATATTGGAAGGAATGGCAGCCGCAGACATAGGATGTGCGCACACAACAAGTGGGGCGGCCCGGGAACACCGGGAGGGGCACACAGCTGGAGGCAGTACGCGTGACGCGGAAAAGCGGGCGCACAGCAAGTTCTACTCACCAAGCAGCGACCGGCCGTGTCCAATAGCCTCAAACTAGCAGGCCAGCACACCCTTGAGCCGGCTGTGAATGCAGGTCGTGATGGGAGAAGATGCCGTGTAAACACTACTCAGGCTTCTTCCTATCTCGGCCCACAGCTATTACTGCCCCTGCTGGTTAAGCTGCCACTTTCATCCCTCTCCCGCTTGGCGCCACCTACTGCCCCCTCCCTGGCTGCTGGAGTGACGCCATATTAGATCCGGGCAGTGGAAAAAGGAAATCAGCGTTTATTCGCCCTCAGGAAAGATGCCTTCCGCGAACCGTGTGTCATCAAAGCGCCACCTCAAGGGGCAGCTCTTTGCAGCAGCTGATAAACATGTGTACCAATAAAGTTTGCTGGACTATAAGGAGAGAATTAGGGGGATTGCCAGAGCTCACCCCCTTTAAGTATATGCCTGACTGCTTCAGGATTGAAAAGAGGAATTAAATAAAGCACAGTGTGACCACCTGGAAAAAAAATAAGGGGTTAAACAGAGGAACGTGTAATATAAAAAAAAAATTGATCCGTAGATGAAGAAAAACAGTAAGATACAAAAAGAAACACTGTTTCTTTTTATCTTTCAGCTGGGCGGCTGAGCAATGGTGTCGATAAACATTGCCCTGCTGCTTTTTCTTTTTTTTTTGACAGCTCCAATTGGGGGACTTCTGTTTACACTTAAGCTGTCAACAGGGGAATCCCACTGACAGCTGAATGAGTCATTGGTTCTTAGGCTCCATTCATACCTGAGCGTTTTGTAGCTTGAAGCCTGAAGCTACAAAACGCTGGAGGGGAAAAAATCAATTATTCTCTATGGAGATGGTTCACATCTCCACTCCAAAACGCCAGAAGCCCTACGCCTGAAGCTCAAACAAGTTCTGGACCCTTCTGGACCCGGGCGTTTTTCTGCTTTTTACATTGGTGACCTTTTGTCCTGCACAAAATCGCGGCAAATTGCGGTAAAAAAAACACCGCAAATCGCGGTAAAAAAACGCAAAATCGCAGTAAAATTGTGCGATTTTCTGCCTGAAAATGCCAAGCTCAGGTGTGAATGGGGCCTTAGAGCGGTTGTATACCCCGCCTGGTCATTTTTACCTACAGGTAAGCCTATAGTAAGGCTTACCTGTAAGTAAAATGAATATCTCCTAAACCTGCACGGTTTAAGAGATATTCACCCTGCATGAACCTGTTGACGATGGCAGCGCATGTGTTCTGAAGGTTCGGCGGATCACGCCAGGACTTCTGAGCCTTTTTCTGGGAACAGAGGTCTCCCGCGCACATGCCACTCAGAACTAGTGAACCCGAAAGAAACAGAGGGAACATGTCAGCCCCCTCAGCGGTGACCGAGCGTGCTGCGGGGGCCTCGTTCTAAGGTAAGTATTTCATAATGTGCTTGTATGCAATGCATACTAGTATTTTATGCTATTGTCTTGCAGGGTTTTTTTTTGTTTTGTTTTTTCAGCGGTTTACTACTGCTTTAAGGAAACCTACTGTCAGTTGAAAGTAACCGTTTCAGGTATCAGAGCATTTGCACAAATACTGATACAAATGCTTAGTATCGGCACCGATACCGGTATCAGTGCAACCACCATATTTACAGTGTCTATAAAGTATTCACTCCCCTGGAAATAGTAATATTTTATTGTCATGGAACATTGAACCACAATGATATATTTTTTTTTTTTTTTACAATAATCAACAGAAATATATATAATGTTAAAATTAAAACAAATTTTTGTAGAAGGATGTAGATAACAATTCAAAAAACACAAAATAACTGACTGCATGAGTATAAACCCCCTTCAGTTTAGTACATGGTAAATGCACTTTTGCCAGCAATAGGTTTTGAGTCTGTGGGGTTTATTTACTAAAGCTAGAGAGTGCAAAAGCAGGCTCACTTCTGCATAGATACTGATAAAAAATAAGTGCAGCGCAATCACAATAAAAATAAGGTCCACACATAAAATGTAGTGTTCAATGAGGAACCACAAGTCCCAGGCTGAAGATTTAAGAAGACACAGTGAAAAGATGAATCCAGTCCACTGTGGTAAACCCTTCGCCATCTGATATAAATTGCGCTTACCAGATCTGATGGACCCCTGAATTAACAGGACGTCAAACACGCTTGCTCTCCAGTGAGATGAGGTCAGCCCAATCCAATATATGAAAATAAAACTCTAAGTGCTCTACATTGGTAAACTTCAAATGTTATTTATTGCTAAAATGCTCTCTCACCTAGGATGCCGTGAATAAAAGCAATGCAGCGGTAAACTACCGCTAATCGGCAGAAATATAATTTCGTATATCTCCATGGTATTGCACAGGATGGCAGTGTGTGACGTCTGCAAAGCAGCTCCTCCCCCTGTATGCGTTACATCCTATGGGACTTCGTCAGCAAGGGTCACTTTTGCATAGAAACCAATCAGCTTCCAGGTTTTACTGTCAAAGTTTAATTGAACAAGCCAAGGTTTGAAGCTGATTAGTTTCTATGCAGAAGTGAGTCTGATTTTGCACTCTCCAGCTTTAGTAAATAAACTCCTGTATGATCAGGTATCCATCAGATTTGCACACCTGTGCACTTCTATTGTCTCTCATTCTTTGCAAAAATTCTGCAGCCCGGTTGCATGAGAATCATAAACAGCCATAGGAGTCTGCATGGGGGGGCACGTGGCCCCCCGAAGCAAAGTGTCCACACACGGCCACTCAGGGCTGATCCTGGGCTGCAACAAATGGGGGGGCGCCAAAGCCGGGGCAGTCACTTACTGTTACATTCAGCAGCAGCGGTGCCACCCTGACTCACTAGACTCTCTTATTGCATTGTCCTCTGGCCTCTATGCTGCCCACTGCACTGGTTGCTAGACTCGCCTGACGCCTAGCAACCAGTGACGTCATGTAATGAGACCAAGGCGAGGCCCCAGCATTCAGAGGGGAGGAGGAACATTTTCCTCCTTCGCGCCTGGTCAATTTTGACTCCATCCACCTCCTCCATCTTCTCTAGGTACCATGGCTCAAAGCCTGAGGAAAGGAAGGGAGCATCCCTGAAGAGCTGAGTGTGAGCTGTCCACCTGCACCAGCACCTGCCTGAGGTGAGGCAGCCTATGTCCTGGAGCTCATCTAACAGCACTACTTGTAGAATTGCAGTCAAGGTGTTAAGGTAATTATTTCATGATAGATATGCGGGAGATATCATTGTTAACCTTCTAAAAATGCTCTTTACCTGGCTGTAATGCTGACCCTTGGGTCTGAATGCTTTCTAAGCCAGAGCCTGTATGCACATCAGAAAAGTTTAAGGAAAGTTAAAAATTCTTATCTGCATACCTCCTCAAGGTTAATGAATATAAGTTTTGGAACAACAGAGTCATGGTGCTGGCATTTTCAGAAAGAAAAGTCAGTAGTGGAAACCTTTGTAAACATAAAAACAGATTCGAAATTTGCTAATACGACAATGGCAGCTTGATCCTTCTATTAAGCTTTTGCATCAGGTTCTGCAAACCTGCGCTTTATGTGATAATGACTAAGCCCCTCCCCTTCATGACATTGTCGAAAAGGGATGGAGCATGGGTGACCTTAAAATGATGCCCCTCCCTTAAAAAAAAGTTCTGTGGACGCCCATTTCATAGTCCAGCCTCTGCTAGATTGAGATTCAGACTCAGATCGTTCTATATTAAGTTTTGGATTAATACTTGGGATGATTGTCTTGCTGGAGGACAAATCCTATACCTAGTCTTTGTTTTCTTGTAGACTGCATAAATTCCCTCCAGGATTTCCCTGTATTTTGTTGTATTTATTCTATCCTCACAAACCTTCCGGGGCCTGATACAACAGAACATCCCCACAGCATGGTGCTACCACCTCCATGCTTCCTGTTGGAGATGGTGCACTTACGTTTGTGTGCAGTGTTTGTATTACACTAAAAGTTTTTAGTCTGATTGACAAACAGCTCAATTTTGGTCTCATCATCCCAGTGCATATTCTCCCCCCTCACCTTCTGTCTCCCAGTGCTTTCTGGAAAACTGTAGTTGAGCTGTCATGTTTTAGTTAACCGTGACTTTTTTTCACATTTCTCTAAACTTTCTGCTGGTGAAGAACCAAGGTAACAGTTGTATGCATAGTCTCTTCAATCTCAGCCATCGAGGCCTATAATTCCTTCGGAATGGTCATAGGTCTTTGGTGGCTTCTTTTATCAGCCTCTTGCTTTTACAGACACTTACGGTGAATGGGCTGTTCTTCACAGATATACAACTATGCCGTACTTGTTCCATTTCATAATGCTGGATTTTACTATACTGCAAAGTGTGTGTGGTTGCAACAAAATGTTCTTGTATTCTATCCACACAAGAAAAATCCCCCAATATAATGGGATTATAGCGGCCCAAAGAAAAATAAAAGTTATATATGAACAAAAAATTTATAGAAAAAATATAACAAATGTATTATAACATTTTAAAAAACTGACATACAACAAGAAAAGACTGGTGTGCAATTAAAAACAACCATGGGTACATAACAAAGATGCGTTTCACGATTTTTAGCAGTTTGCGTCCAGTTGTAATATGCCTATACCATCATGCTAATATATGCATCTTTGTTATGTACCTATGATTCTTTTTAATTGCACACCAGTCTTTTCTTGTCGTATGTCGTTTTTTTTTTTTTTAAATGGTATAGTAAATTTGTAATATTTTTTATATTTATTTCTGTTTACACATGACTTAACTTTTTTCTTTGGCCCGCTATAATCCCATTATATTGGGGGGGATTTTTCTTCCATATCTCTATTAGGGATGATGGCCCATGCCCTTACAACCATACCCCCTTACCCCTATGTAACTTATATTTGATCCATGGTTCGCGCTATTCAGTCAATTTTTCACTAAGATGCTCTGTGTTCTTTCATATTCATGTCGTAGGGTATGCTACAAAACTGAGTGACTAGAGTGACTCTCCTTTATGTGGAGTGAAAGTCCCATTGCTGGTGGTCCCACAGAACTGTAATGAAGACCACATAGATGCCATTAGTGAAGACTAACTGGGAGACCATCTACGTCTTAATTTTATAAGCCACATTTGCATCATCATGCATTGAGTTGTATTCAAGCTCACAGCGGAGGATTCATTCTGTTAAAGTCCGGGCCAGATGATCCCCCATAGATGCGATGATTGGACCGATACCGGAACACCATTGAGGAAAAGGCCCTGGCTGGGTGTTAGCCACAGGCATTACTTGTCTGCGTAGCTGAGATTGGTCAATTGGAAGTTTGATTGACTGTCATTGGAATTTTGACTTATCGTCATTAAACACTTATTTCCATCTGTGGGACTATTTTTATGTTATCATTAACTGATCAATTATCATCACGTTTATAGGGTTAAGGGTATAGAGCGCAACCATATTTGTTCTTTATTTCTTTATGCCACAAAACTGACCTTCCCAATACACCTCCAATTTATACTGCAATCGCTTGAAATTACTTGACTACCTACAGGTATCTCAATTAACTGAATCCCTTCAAGAGCAAAGTTCTTCCTTTTTTAGCACATGTTAAAATCTGCATTTTTGGCTCTAAAATTACTTCAAGCCCCCAGAAAATTCTTTATTTTTCTTTAACCACTTCAATACAGGGCATTTTCACCCCCTTCCTGCCCAGACCAATTTTTAGTTTTCTCCGCTGTTGCACTTTGAATGACAATTGCGCGGTCATGCGATGTTGTACCCAAACAAAATTGATGTCCTTTTATTCCCACAAATAGAGCTTTCTTTTGGTGATATTTGATCACCTGTGTGGTTTTTATTTTTTGCGCTATAAACAAAAGAAAAGCGACAATTTTGAAAAAAAAACACAATATTTTTTACTTTTTGCTATAATAAATATCCCAATTTAAAAAAAAAAAAATAATAACATTTTTTACTCAGTTTAGGCCGATACGTATTCTACATATTTTTGGTAAAAAAATCGCAATAAGCGTATATTGACTGATTTGTGCAAACTTTGTAGCGTCTACAAAATAGGGGATAGATTTATGGCATTTTTATTTGTTTATTTATTTTTTACTAGTAATGGCGGTGATCTGCGATTGTTTTTTTTTCATGACTGAGACATTGCGGCGGACACACCTGACACTCTTGACACATTTTTGGGACCATTCACATTTATACAGCGATCAGTGCTATAAAATTGCACTGATTACTGTGTAAATGTGACTGTCAGGGAAGGGGTTAACCAGGAGGGGGTGATCGAGGGGTTAATTATGTTCCTAGGGAGTGTTTCTAACTGTAGGGGGCGGGGACTCACAAGGGGAGGAGACAGATCGGTGTTCCTCTGTACTGGGAACACACCATCGGTCTCCTATCCTCTGACAGGACGTGGATCTGTGGGTGTACACCCACAGATCCACGGTCCTGCTCAGTTAACGTGCAATAGCGGGTGCCCGGCAGACATCGCGGCCGCCGGGCACGCGCACCGAGTCCCAAGCAACGCGCGCGCCCCCCCTAGGCGGCCGGGAAGCTCAGGATGTTATATGACGCCCGCCCAGGACGGGAGATCCCATCTGCGGGCGTCATATTACTATGGGCGGGTAGGGAAGTGGTTAAGTAGAGGTCCTATAGAATAAAACAATGGCAGCTGCGCAAGTTTCATGCAAGATAAAAAAAATTGCAACTGTTTCTGAAATCTATATTTCCAGGCAAAATACACTAAAATTACATTTTTTTGCACACACACAATCTGGTTTCCAATTTGTTTGTACAAAACAAAATATTAGGTAGTGTTAGAGAAAATATTAGAGAAAATAGATACCAAATGGATCAAACCTCAAAACTGCGTGCGCTCGAAAAATGGAGAAAACGTATGGCACCCAAAATTATCAATAGACAAGGTTGAAATACCTTTATAGCTCATCAATTTAGAGTAAGCTGTAAATGTAGGACCTAGAATTATTGGACTCACTCCAGTATTTGCAATGATATATAACACGTGGCCCAATTGCCATTTACATGCACGTGCACACCCTGTGTTTACATTTGTGGGTATGTGTAGGGCTATGAAATTGTTTTGAATTTTTTAAACTACAATTTATTATAGTTTTTGTACTTTCATTTATTTTTATTTAAATGTATTGCTAGAACAGGGGGGGGGGGGGCTTATAAGCCCCTTATGTGATAGCATTGGCCAGGTGACTGGTACGCTTTATGGAGACATCAAGGGTTTTAGACCCCCAGTGTCTCCCCTGCCCTCCTCTGCAGCTAATCAAGCACAGATCATGGTTAATTAGCTACATCCTCAGATACAGTAGCCAGGGAATGACAGCTCTTCACTGTTTGGAAGTTTTGCTCCTTGTCTGTGACACAAGGAGGCTCAAAGGAGTTGCCTGCAATGCTGAGCTGCAACAACCATTATCGGGAAGACCATGAACAATGCTCCACTATGAAGTCACCTGGAGGTGACCATTTTGAGTGCTCCTGCTTGATCATTAGAGAGAACACCACTGTCTGGTGCTACCGTGTGATTGTTCGGGGAGGGAAATGCCATTATTGCTAATTGGTGCTGCTGCCCAATCATTGGGGAGAATGCCACAGAGCCACCAAGAACTGAGGGATACCAGCTGTCACCCCAGAAGTTGGTGAGAGGCTGCCAGTCAAACCCCACTACACTCTAATAGGGTGGAACAGTATTGTTTGCTTGGGACACAGTGCAGACGCCTATTCCCGGGTTCGAAGGGACTTTATCGGGGAATGGACACACAGAGCAGCAATCATTTAAATTTCTCTGAGGGGAGTTGTTGTGGCATGACTCGCAATGTATTGAGATATATGTTTTACAGATTTATTTTAGAGCATTGCAAGTAGTGAAGGTTTAATGACCAGTAGCTGGCAACTAAATCTGGACACCTTTTTGTTTGGCTTACCTCCACTATCAACTTCGTTTAATCTTCTCAGAGAATCAGTAATCCCTGATCTGTACAATGTCAGGAACTTCACTGAAGCATATCTTGTTTTCTCAAAATCTTCATGGGAATGGTTTGGATACTCCTATAGTCATAGATCTAAATTACAGTCTTTTGCTCATCTGCTTCTCCTTTACATAGAAACGTTTACCCATGAAGGTCACAGGACAAGTAAATCTGAAATGCAGTCTGAGTTCCATGAAACGGGAAAAGCTTTGTGGGAGGAAATAGACGAGTTGACAGATACCATGCCCCCCTTCAATTTATGTTCCGTAGTTCAAGAGCCTGTGTTAGTCTGATGGCCAGAACAGGTCTACCCTTGACAACCTTTGATTTCAATGTGTTTTCCATTCAAAGCTGTGCTATAGCAAAGTCGAGTAACTCAAAAGTCCTCGGGCAACTTCAAGGCTGCTCCCAAACAATTGCATGCTGTTTATAAAGCATTGGCAGTGAACCTTCTCTGAATAGGTACACCCACAAATGGCTTTTTTAATTTTCTATTGAAAAGTCAAATATTGAAGTAACATTACAGTGTTAGTAACCTGGAGCTTACATTGCAAAACATTATTGCAAAAAGTGCATATTAAGGTGACATTTAAGTCTTTATAATGTTTTTTTTGTTACCCCCCAAAAATTGGGTACCATATACTGTATGTGTTGGGTTATCCATATAGTTCTTAGTAAATGAAGCCTGTATTATTTCGTATGTTGTTGATAAATAACTGGTGATCCTTGGTTCATATTTAAAACTGACCATGCCAAGCATTTAAGCAGATTTGCACTGGCAGAGTTAGCTTGCTTCCTGGCATGGTGTAACTAGAACACCGGTGCAAGAAACCATAAAGGGCCCTCCTACCCCCCCCCCCCACACCATGGTGGCAGAGCACCAGGTCCCTCATGCAAATGTAACCCTTGTAGTTCCACCACTGGTGTTTAGCCTTTGTTTTAATTTTTAATTTTTTATTTTTTTACCATTATATTTTTCTTTTTTTTATCAATTTTATTATTTTTTCTTTTTTTTATAATTTTTTTGGAGCCTCGTTGGAGGGCTTTAGGGAAATATCAGGGATCTAAACACAACTCTGATGTTCCACCTTTAAGACATAGACAGGAGATTGAGGACACAGCCTTCAATCCCTATCTCTACAGTCTCCGCTGCACAAAATGAATGGACAGGAATAGCTATGTACAGAGCTTCCCCTTCATTCACAAGCTGAAGCATAGGAAACACAGTTATGGATGAACACAAGTTACTATGCCTCAGTTATGAATGGACAGTGATTGGTACCAATTGCTGACACTATTCGTTCAGATAAGGAAGGGGCTAGAGAATGACATATTTATTGACCCCTTCCCCGCTCTCCATCCTGACACATCCCCAGTAGGGGGGCCCAGGAGAGACCACAGTAGCCCGATCACAGTAGGAGATGGATAAGAGGGGCCACATGTAGAAGAACCGATCCCCTCCATTTTCCTCTTGCAGCCGCTGAAAGGCTGCAATAGGAAAATGGGAGGGGATCGGTTCCTCTATATGCTGCCCCCGCCACCCCTCCTATCCAGGGGTACAGGGGGCTGCATGGGCCCCCTGGAGCATGGGGCTGGGTCACAATTGCGACCCCTGTATGTACGCCCCTACTTCTAACTGTACCAGGTTTTGAGGGACCTTCCCAAGATCTGAACAAAATCCTGGTGTACCGTGAATCCAGGCTGAGTTCTGGAGGTCAGTGCCAGAACAAGTTGTCCAGTAACTGGCCAGAAAGGGGCATGCCAGAATGGGCATCTGGGGCACTTACCCCACATCTCTTAGGGGTGCCAGGGGTCCCTGACACCACAGTTGCCCCCTATGTGGCAGGCTGCATCTCTTTGATTTGGGGGAGGGGGGTGGTAAGAGGATATGTGCTGGGGGGTTCATTGGGAGGGGAGAGGACTTGTACTTTGAAGGTGTTGGAGATTTCAAATACAACACCCTCAACACAAGTCCTTGCCCCTCTCGAAGCACCCCCAGGACATATCCTCTTACCCCCCCATCACTCCTCCAGATGTTTATCCTTATTACCAGGTTAACTGGGTGCCCACACTAGCTCACCCTGTTAGGCAAGTAACCTGATCCATCACTGGGCTCCAGGGTTCAGTATAGAGTGCTTTATGCTGGTGCTGGCCCTGGGCCCCCCCCCCCACAGTGGCAGAACAGAACGCCACGGCCCAATTGAAAGTGCAACCTTTGTGGGGGGGCGTGTCCTGGTGCTGAACTTAGAAGACGTGCAGCTTTGAGCTCTTCAGGCCCGAGGCCAATCCATCGCCATCCACAGCCCATCTTTGCCCTGGGAAGCCCCTGGTTTGCACCCTGACACCCTTGGACTCTCCCCAGCCTGCTACGGGGGATAGTTTTTGCCCATCTGGGTCGGGAGCGGCGCCGGAGGCATTGATAGTGTGGCGGCCCCCGCCATCTTGGGGCCTGGGATCCGTTCGGTGTCCCTTACCTCCCAGCAGCCATCCACCCAGGGCGAGTGCACCCGGACCTCTGCGGGAGAATACCCCACCACCGGAGGGTAGCAACAAAAAAAAAAAACGAAAAACGGAGTGAGAAAACGCTCCGATCCGCGGCCGGCTCCCACAGGCCTCAGCATCGGTCCTACAGGCCTCCCCCCCGGTCCACAGTGAGTACCATCGCCTCTCCTGAGTCATGCCTGAGGCCACCTGTCCCTCTAAGTACTGACATCTGCCCCTGGCTGGGGGTTTTGGGCCTCAACAGAGCGGCCTTTACACATCCGGCGGCCACTCCTTAGGAAAGTCCCCGGCTTCGGCCTACTCCTGGAGGGTGGCGGCCATCTTGGTACTCCAGGGACTCTCAAAACCACTTTCTATTACTGTGTCTTGGCTGCCCACTTTTAGCAGGAGCCTCTAAACATCATTTGCTATAATTAACCACCCCCCTGCAATCACTACATAGGCTCACAGACTCACTGTACAACAACTTACATTAATTTTAAAGGAGCCTTTTTTTTTTTTTTTTTTAATATGTAAGACACTGTCCGAGAGGGGGGCATACGCGTGAGCGAAGGATATGGATATCTGATTCCCCCGCTCCGCGCCGTCGGAAGCAAATACCCGGCCTAATCTGACATAGAAATCAATAGGGGGAGGTCACTTTACCACAAAAGTCAGAGGAATTCCTGGTGCCGCAAGCGGTAATGTACCGCTCTACAAAAAGCAAGCTAAAAAACAAACAAAGCAGCAATAAATCCCCGGCCCCAGGCAAAGGCAGATCTAAAATGGAGCCCGAACCTCCAGAACCTGACGATGACACGCAACTTTCTGAATTGGGACAAGGATCCCCTGCTGAAAGCCTTCATCTGTTCCCCACGGAGCGCGCAAGCCCTCATCCTGCTGATCCTGATGCTATGCTAGCCAAATTCCGTAGCATTGTGAGGGATGAGATAACGGCCGCCTCCCGTAAGCTTTCCTCGGACTTGGTTCGAGGCCTTAAAGAGATAGGCCACCGTACCAATCAATTAGAACACCGCATGGACCTGGCTACCACCGTGTTGGAGGGTCATGAGGAAGAGGTGGACAAAATGTCCGCAGAACTGGACACACTCAGAGATAAATTAGAAGATGCGGAAAACAGGGCCCGCAGGGACAATCTTCGTATCCGCGGTCTTCCTGAAACGATCATGGACCTACAAGGAACAGCCACCGCTTTTTTCCAAGAACTGGCTCCTGAGATCCCGGTGGAAAGGCTAGAATTCGACCGCATACACCGGTCATTGGCCCCTAAACCTTCCGAAGGCCCCCCAATGGACGTTATTATCAAATTCCACTATTATAGAACCAAGGAGAAGCTATTACAAGCTGCTCGAGAACAAAGAGATATCTCTTTTCAAGGCAATCACCTTCAAATATTTGCGGACCTCTCGCCGGTCACCATCGCCAGAAGACAAGGTCTCAAGCCTTATCTACATGGAGTAGTCCATAGCGTTGTAACTCAATCCCAATGACTCTTCATTGGCTATCCCTGAATGTTCAAGGCATGAATTCCCCACAAAAAAGAGTTAAAGTTTTTAAATATCTTAAGCAACAAAGGATAGATATAGCCTGTTTACAGGAAACTCATTTTTCCTCTTCTTCCTGCCCCAAATATTTCACAGCAAATTATCCCCAAGTATATTTAGCGAATGGTCCTACTAAGCAGAGGGGGGTTCTTATAGCCATACGAAAATCTGTCCCATTTATTTGTAATAAACAGATAGCTGACCCTAATGGCAGATATCTTATCTTACAGGGCTCTGTTCGGGACAATGAAGTAACCAATATGACCTACTATGCCCCAAACGAAAATCCAGGCCCATTTCTGTCTCATGTTTGTTCCTTGTTACAGGTCCACCAAAGAGGCACCCTTCTGTTGGCGGGTGACTCAAATGTGACGCTCGATCCAGCCCTTGATAAATACCCGGCGGATCATAAAGCCCCCCCTCCTGCGGCAAGAAAATTTTCGTGCGCCCTACAAAATTTGGACCTAGTAGACCTATGGCGAGAGTTTCATCCCATGGGCAAGGATTACACTCATTACTCTCATCCCCACCATTCTCACTCTAGAATCGACCATTCATTCATGTTACGGAAACACCTTCCCTTAATAGAGTCGGTATCGATTCTAGCAGTCCCTTGGTCTGATCATGATCCAGTTTTAACTGTATGCCGTACTCTACTCAACAATTCACAACAAGCTCCCTGGGTGATGAATGACTCACTTTTATCTTTCAAACCGATCCTCAGCGAGATTAAAGAAGCTACTATGGAATACTTTAGACTTAATGTAGGTTCGGTCACTTCTCCAACAACATTATGGGAGGCTTATAAGGCAGTCATCCGGGGTCGCGTTATTCGAATAGCGTCCCAGCGCAAGAGAGATAGAGTTCAGGCCCGACGTAAGTTAGAACAGACATTAGAGGACTGCTCGACGGCCTTTAAAGTATCCCCCACCCCTGTCAACCGTAGAGCTTTAGACAAAGCCCGTACCGACTTGGATTTATGCCTGACAGATGAGGCGGACCGTACCTTACGCTGGGCCCGCCAGAAATGGTATTCTAAGGCAAACAAACCAAATGCGCAGCTGGCTAACAGACTGCGAACCTATATACCGAAATTTACTCCCATATACCTACGCACCCGCCACAATATCCTTACGGGAAACCCTCAGCGGATTCTGGAAGAATTCCATTACCGCCTTACTAAACTCTACTCCCCCCCAATTCATTCCTCAACACAAGGCCTGAATAATTTTCTAAGTAATTTATCTTTACCTTCCTTATTGGATTCCCACACCTCCCTAATGGACCGAGATATACAGGTCTCTGAGATTCTTCAGTGCATTAAAGAACTGAAAGTGGGCAAAAGGCCAGGTCCAGACGGCTTCACTGCTTTGTACTATCAAAAATTTGCAGAGGTCCTGGCCCCACACCTAGCGACTATGTATAACTCGGTCAAAGGAGGTCATTCATTTTCGCCGGACTTGCTAACTGCCAACATAGTGATGATCCCTAAGCCAGACAAAGATCACTCTTCCTGGGCAAATTTTCGGCCAATCTCTTTAATCAACATTGACATGAAGATATTGACGAAAATTTTGGCCAATCGTTTGAATTCCTTCCTACCGCGCCTAATAAAAAAAGATCAGGTGGGATTTGTTCCCCGTAGACAGGCAAGTGACGCCATTCGACGACTTCTCCAGATCCAACACATAGTACATGAAAGATCCCTGGGTACAATGTTTCTCTCATTAGATGTTAACAAAGCTTTCGACACCTTATCCTGGCCCTACTTGACACAGGTCCTTACACATTATGGTTTTGGCACCTCCTTTTTGGGTTGGGTCTCAGCAATATATCAATCCCCTCAGGCTAAAGTGCGGTATTATGGTTATGAGTCGCCTACTTTCCCGATTAAAAGGGGAACACGGCAAGGGTGCCCACTCTCCCCTCTTCTATTTGTACTAGCACTTGAACCCCTGGCGGAGGCCATACGTTCTCACCCAGATATCTCAGGAGTAGAAATAGCAGGCACTGCACACAAGTTGTCCATGTTTGCGGACGACATTTTATTAACCATTACTCAACCCAGAATCTCCCTCCCCAATTTATTCTCTCTCTTAGACACTTTCGCCTCGTTTTCGGGTCTTTCAGTTAATCCGGCTAAATCTAAAGCAATGTCTATTAATCTGCGGCCCCCGGTAGTAGAAGCCATGCAATCGGCATTTTCATTTCAGTGGTTATCCTCTTTACCCTATTTGGGTATTAAACTTACCCCAAAATATTCGGGATTATATCAGGCGAATTTTCCTCCGCTTTTCCGAAAGCTGGACGCTATGCTGGCCTCTTGGTCCACACTCCCGATTTCATGGTTCGGCAGAATAGCGTCGGTACGCATGACATACCTCCCTAAATTGCTCTATTATTTCAGAGTTTTGCCAGTTCAAGTGCCTCCCCACATTATTCGAATACACCAACGTAAAATTATGCAATTTATTTGGGGCCACAAAAGGCCCAGGATTAAGAGACAAATCCTTTACGCGCGCAGAGTCAATGGTGGCCTTTCAGTTCCTAACTTGCAAGCATACTATATAGCAGCGGGCATTGCCCCATTATCTCACCTTCATGCAAAGCAACAAATGCCACTATGGGCCACCATTGATCTGGTCAACGCACACCCAACACCTTTAGCTTCTCTTCCACGGCTTCCTAAAGCTCATCGCCCCCCTACCATAGGTCCCCGTTTGGCTCATTCTCTCAAATTATGGGATGGGGTTAAATATTCAGCAGGCCTAATTTCCCCTCATCTCCCGTTACTCCGTCTCCTCCACTGTCCTTTATTTCAACCAGGTTGTGATAATCCGCTACAATTTAAGTGGTGGACGGATAATGGCTTCATAGATATACATTCATTTTTTACCCCAACCAAGATTATCTCTTTCGCGGCCTTACGTTCTTCACATGATATCCCCCTTAGGGAACATTACAGTTATTTGCAAATTAGACATTTTCTCAGACAACTTACAACATCCCATTCTACCCCCTTTGTCATGACACCATTTGAAAGCCTGTGTAGATCACGCCCCCAAACCTCGGGTTTAATTTCTCTAATATATACCGCAATAATTAATTCTAAGACAACAACATTGAGACCTTACCAACTCCAATGGGAGGCTGAGTTTGGGAAACAATTAGACCCGGAGGACTGGCATAGTATGACTACTGCGCTATCTAAGTGTTCCAAGAATGTTCTCTTTTTAGAGAATGCGTATAAAGTCTTCTACAGATGGTATTATACTCCGGCTAAATTAGCAAGTTTCATCCCATCTTATTCCCCCCTATGTTTTCGCGGGTGCTCACAGGAGGGCACGATGGCGCATATTTGGTGGACCTGTCCCAGGGTCTGCAGACTATGGGTTAGAGTATATGCACTATTACGTAATCTTTTTAACACTAACATAAAGCGGGATCCTTTTGAAGCCCTTTTATGGAAACCAATTGTAGAACTTCTTCGTCCTGAACGTCAGCTAGCAGCACAGATCTTCACTGCAACTAAACTTACCATAGCAAGAGCCTGGAAAACCCCGAACCTTAGTTTTGAAGCAGTTAAAAATACCGTGAATGATATCATGGTAAATGAGAAACTTACGGCCATATTGCTGGACAAACACGATAAATTCCTCAGGATATGGCAACCCTGGGTGACTTACAGTCGCCCATCAAGATTTGACCTATTGCTCCTCTCCTTATAATAAGCCTTCGTTCCCCCCACCCCAGGGTCCTTCCTTCCCTTCCCTTCTCTTCTTTCTTCCCCCCTCCTTTTCTACTTTCAATTTCTTTCTCCTTCTCTTTATTCAGGCCCTCGGGCTTAACTCTACAATGATCAGAAAATTATCATAACAAACAATTTTATTGCATTCAGAGGTATTTCATCCTCTCTCAGGTTATTCCATTTAATCCGAATTTAATACTGTTTTTTTTTATAACTTTCTATTTTGCTTTTTTTTATGTGTGTGTATGTATGTAGATGTGTATGTGTACATGTGTATCGGCGTATGGATGCGTATGTATGTATGCGTATGTATGTATGTATGTATATGTGGATGTGTGTATATATGTATGTGTATGTATGTGTGTATATGTATGTATATGTGTATATGTATATGTGTGTGAATGTATATATATATATATATGTATGTATTTATTTCTTCATCTAAAGCTATGTATTGCAACAACATTTCGCATTGTAACTTTTAGTTATCCATGTATGTCTGCAATCATATTATTACATACTGATATCATACCGTTATGTCAGAATACCAGTTAATTCACGATGTATCCATCACTATTTTGTATTCTTTTTTTTGTTGATATATATTTTCAATAAAACCTTTTGTACAAGAAAGTGCAACCTTTGTGCCCCTGACAGTACTGCCACTGTTTCCTGGGTTCGCAGCTAGGATTTACAAGACATCCTGCAGATACATGGCGTGCCTGTATTTTCTGTAGTTAGGTTTGCTGCCACGCCACATCCCCGCAGAAGCATTGCTGTCCAAACTGCAGTGTACACACATGTAGGATGTACTTCCCTACTGTGTGTGATGTCATATTCTGCCTGCCCACTGTACACCCCCCCTTGCTATGGGGAAAAAGGTTGCTAAGGAAAGCTGTGTGGTCACGACTGCCGAATAAAACCTAAAAAGGTACATAACTGTAATCACATTTATTTTGAACAAAAATTAATAACTTTTTTTTGCTGTCCTTACTTTTGGCTTTTAGAGCACCGTGTCACAAAATCATTTGGATGAACTACATTTAGCATATAGATCTGCTTCAAGTTGAAGTCAGTAAAACTCTTATTTACTGTTCCAACCTTGTCTGTTATGTACTCATTTAGACTTTATCTGACTTTATAGGGTTCATAGGCGTGCGCACGGGGTGTGCCGGGTGTGCCTGGGCACACCCTAATCACCCCGTGCCGTCTCCAGAGATTTGCCCCAAAATGCTGCATCCAAAAGAGTGTGTGGCCCGCGCTGCCTGTGAAACAGTTTCACAGGCAGCAGATCGTGAGAATTGCCAGAGCTGATCAGGGTATGAAACTGTCAGATAATGACACTGCATGCAGGAATTGAGACCAGCTGTCTTAATGTCAGAGTGATGTCGGGGGTGGGCGGGACTGAACGGCCATCAAACACAAGCCAATGGGATGGGGTCTGGGCGGGCCGCTACATTTATGTGGCCCCGCCCCCTCTCTAAAGCAGCTCAAACATTGGCTGGCGTTTATAGCACTTGGTCCCGCCCACCCCCGACATCGCGGCTCAGTTGTAAGTCATCACAACTCAGCCGTGATGTCGGGGGTGGGCGGGACCAAGCGCCAACACCAGCCAATGATTGGGCTGCTTCAGAGAGAGGACGGAGCCAGAGAAATGTAGCGGCCCGCCCAGACACATCCTATTGGCTGCTGTTTGGTAACTGTTCAGTCCCGCCCACCACCAACATCACCGCTGACATTTAACAGCTGGTATCTCTCCATGCATGCAGTGTCATCATCTGACAGTTTCATACACTGAACAGCTCTGGCAATTCTCACCATCTCCTGAATGTGAAACTCCCCCTCTCCCCTATCAGTGCCAATCAGTGCCAACCAATGCTGCCAGTGCCAACCAATGCTGCCAATCAGTGCCAATCAGTACTGCCTATTCGTGCCAGTGCTGCTTATCAGTGCCAACCAATTCTGCCTATCAGTGACAACCAGTGCAAACTATCAGTGCCAACCAATGCTGCCTATCAGTGCCAGTGCTGCTTATCCGCGCCAACCAATGCTGCCTATCAGTGCCAGTGCTGATCCTCAGTGCCAACCAATGCTGCCTATCAGTGCCAACCAGTACTGCCTATCCATGCCAGTGCTGCTTATCAGTGCCAACTAATTCTGCCTATCAGTGCAAACCAGTGCTGCCTATCAGTGCAAACCAGTGCTGCCTATCAGTGCCAACCAGTGCTGCCAATCAGTGCCAACCAATGCTGCCAATCAGGGCCAACCAATGCTGCCAATCAGTGCCAACCAATGCTGCCAACCAGTACTGCCTATCCATGCCAGTGCTGCTTATCAGTGCCAACCAATTCTGCCTTTCAGTGCCAACCAGTGCAAACCAGTGCTGCCTGTCAGTGCAAATCAGTGCTGATTATTAGTGCCGACCAATGCTGCCTATTAGTGCCAGTGTTGCTTATCAGTTCCAACCTGCTGTCTATCAGTGCCAGTGCTGCTTATCAGTGCCAACCAATGCTGCCTATCCGTGCCAACCAGTGCTGCCTATCCGTGCCAGAGCTGCTTATCAGTGCCAACCAATTCTGCCTATCAGTGCCAACCGGTGCCAACCAGTGCTGCTTATCAGTGCCAACCAATGCTGCCTATTAGTGCCAACCAATGCTGCCTATCAGTGCCAACCAGTCCCAGTCAGTGCACCCTATCAGTGCCAACCAATGCTGTAAATCAGTGCCAACCAATGCTGTCAATCAGTGCCAACCAATGCTGCCTATCAGTGCAGCGAATCAGAGCCTATCAGTGCCCATAATTGCTACCAATCAGTGCCCATCAGTGCCAATCAGTGCTGACAATAAGCGCCCATCAGTGCCACCCATCAGTGCTGCCTATCATTGCCACCTATCAGTGCACATCAGTGCTACCAATTAGTGCCCATCAATGCTGCCAATCAGTGCCCATCAGTGCTGCCTTAGCAGGGATGGTGGAAACCCCTCTACAGATAATTGCAATACAAATTACCTTAAAGTGCAACAACTTTTTAGTTGGGAGGTTCACACCATTATAGGACTTTGGAATTTTTATTTTTTAGAGTGATTTTTTAGAGTGTTACACTTAATTGTATATGTTTTAGTTACGGTTATAATGTGAATGATTGCACTTGAAGTTAATTTCCCACCACCCCTGCTAAGTCCATGTCTTTATGAACCTTATTTGTGCACTGGTGGGCAGTCATGTTGGAACAGGAAGGGGAGATCCCCAAACTGTTCTCACAAAGTTGGGAGCATGAAATTGTCCAAAATGTCTTGGTATGCTGACGACAGAAGAGTTCCCTTTACTGGCACTAAGGTGCCAAGCCCAACCCCTGAATAACAACCCCACACCATAATTCCCCCTCCACCAAATGATTTGGACCAGTGCACAAAGCAAGATCCGTAAAGACATGGATGAGCGAGTTTGGGGTAGAGGAACTTGACTGGCCTGCACAGAGTCCTGACCTCAAAAAATGCCCTTCTGTAAGAATGGTCAAACATTCCCATAGACACCCTCCTAAACCTTGTGGACGGCCTTCCCAGAAGAGTTGAAGCTGTTATAGCTGCAAAAGGTGGGCCAACTCAATATTGAAACCCTACGGACTAAGACTGGGATGTCATTAAAGGTCATGTGTGTGTAAAGGCAGGTGTCCCAATACTTTTGACACACACACACACATATATATATATATATATATATATATATATATATATATATATATATATATATATATATATATATACACACACATATACACACACACACGTATGTGTGCTTGAGCTTTCGGTGCACACCCTAATGTAATAGGCTGCGCACGCCTATGATAGGGTTATATTTCTTGAATTTGCCTTTTCTGATTGCACAGACAACTGAACATAAACCTTTTCAATACTGGTAAAAGGGTTACAAATAAACAGATGGAGTTGCAGAGAGGAACAGCTTTTACTGAAGTGTATGGCAGCCACCATATGTTCTGGAGAGACCAGCCACAGTTGGTAGTTGCAGCACTTCAGGGTCTAGGCATTAGCTGAGGCTCCCCTCTGTGAGGCCATGTGGTGCTCTTCTACAGCTACTTTGGATGCCCATGGGCACTTGATTGCTGTATAAGCTCAGAGGTGCCCAAGACGATTGACTGTGTTGCCTGAGAGTATGGTTCTCATAGAAGGTATTCTCAAGGACACAGCTGTTGATCAGAGACCTTAAAGCAGAACATCTGTACTTCAGACAGCAGGTTGGAAAAAGATGAGTGAACCCTCCAGGGGATACAAATGCCTCAGTGTATTAAGGGCACTTCCCTATGTTTCAGGTCATTGAATAAGGCCAAAAGACCTAGACGGTATGCAGACAAATGAAAATATTGGTAGAGATGGATTACGGAGTCCTAGCTTACGAGAACAAGGTACAAGTATAAATTGTTTAATGGGGTTAAGCTTCCAATAAGTATTTCAGTAATCTTCAAACAGCTTCACTGAAGCTCTACAGAGCAAACAGAAAATGCTTTGTAGTTTTTCATAAAGATTGCCGGTCTGGAGGGGTCATGGATGCCATGTATTAAGAGGAAACAAAGCTGTGGATACTGTGCATTACAATCACAATAAACAATAAAACATTTACCTGGAAAAATACATATTCCAAAGCTTCCCAGCAGTAAGATCCCATCCTTCTTTCCACTTGAATGCTGTTTGTATCCAATGGCTTCCCCGAAGCTGTAAAACACCCCTGAAGGCCCAATCAAACCAAGTTGTGTTGATGGTACCATATGAATCACAAACACACTTGCGATGCATACGTTACTACAATCCATTTCATTTATTATTAACTTTTTTTTAAATAAAACTTGTATAAAAGAAAATACAAACACGGTATACAGTTCCATGTATTTTAAATGGGACCCCAATGCAGGAAATATCTTCTTTTCTTTTTAATTTTTGTTATTACTTCACCACACATCATGCGCACTGGTGTGCAGGTTTATTCTATAGATATGTTGGTGGGCCATTCGCCATGCATGGTATACTATTACAAGTTACTGCAAGCACCATGGAGAGAAAGGGGCCCTCAGTTTCAGTTTGGGGGTGTTTAACCACTTCAATACCGGGCACTTTTACCCCCTTCCTGCCCAGGTCGATTTTCAGCTTTCAGCGCTGTCACACTTTTAATGATAATTGCGCGGTCGTGCAACATTGTACCTATATGAATTTATTTTAATTTTTTTTACACAAATAGAGCTTTTTTTTTTTATTGTATTTAATCACCACTGAATTAATATTTTTTGCTAAATAAATTAAAAAAAGACCAAACATTTTGAAATAAAAACCTGTTTCTCTTATAAAATTTTTCAAATAAATCTTTCTTCATAAATTTGGGCCAAAATGTATTCTGCTACATTTCTTTGAAAATAACCGAAATCAGTGTGTATTATTTAGTCTTTAGCATCCACAAACTATGGTATATATATCTAAAAATGGATCAATCTCATTTTTAGAGGCCTGAAAACACCAGGAGCAGTCCAAGGTATTTATAAAGAGGCATGGTGAGTTTTTGTAAGTTGTAATTTTTCATCACAATTTTTTGAAAAATGCTATTGCAGTACAGCACTATCATATAACAGGTATGGCGGTGATTAGGGACACTGACTGGTGACAGAATGTAAAAAAAAAAAAAAAAAAAAAAAAAAAAAAAATATATATATATATATATATATATATATATATATATATATATATTTATTTATTTATTTATTTATTTTCGCAGTGAGTACCTCACATGTGTGGTTTGAACACTGTTTACATTTGCGGTCGCGACTTACGTATGCATTCACTTCTGCACGCGAGCACTTTAAATTGGGGCGCTTAAAAAAAAAAACATTTTTCTCCTTTTTTTTTTTTTTACACTGTCCCTTTTTGAGGGACAAAAATTTCTGATCATTTTTTTTTTTTGCTGTCAGAAGGAATGTAAACATCCCTTGTGACATTAATAAGCAGTGACAGGTACTCTTTATGGAGGGATCGGGGGTCTATAAGACCCCGAATCCCTCCTTTGCACTTAAAAATATTCAAAACACCAAAATCTGCATTTTTGAATACTGCCATTTTTTTATTTGGCGCCTTTAAGTCTATTTTAAACCGGAAGTTATGTCATGACATTGCTTCAGAATTACTAGATCCGGAAACCCGATCAAAGCCAATTCCTGCTTCGTTTAGGTCTCCGGCCAGCCGGTAGATGTGCCGGCTGGTCGCTCAGGCCTCCCGGTGAGACGGGAGAGCTGTGGAAGGCGGCGGGAGGGGAGGGACGTCCCCTCCCACTGCTTGGGATAACAGCTGAGCGGCTTCTTAGCTGCATTGGTTGTTCTCCCAAGAAAGCCGACCGTCCACTCTAAAAAACAGTACTGGTGAGATGCATGCAGCTACAGGCACCATCCCGGTACAACCCCTTCAAGCCGAGGCCGCATCTTTGCATACGGTCGGCGAGAAGGGGTTAAACAAGAGGACACCAGTCTTTCAACAAACTTTAGCACTACTTGTTACAATCTTACTTCCTGTTTTAGTTACAGTCATTATGGGAAAAAGGAAGGAGGGGAATCTCCTCAACATGGAAACAATATAAATAACTATTTTTAGTAGGCTATTAAAGTATTAGAACATTTTTTCAGGTTTTTGTTGCTGCCTGGGTCCCTTTATACATAGATTTATCCTTTTTTTTTGTTTGTTTCAAATATTTTACAAATAGGCAACTGGTATCTTAATCATGGACTGAATGGAACAATGATGTGGTCATCTTACTTTGCCCTCAAAACTCCAGACCGTGAAAAAAAAAAAAAAAATTGTATCTACAACTTGGCAATAGTACCTTTTGCATATCTCCCAACTGTCCCTGATTTCAAGGGACTGTCCCTGATTTGGAGCAATTTCCCTCTGTCCCTCATTCTTCCTCATTTGTCCCTCATTTTGGTCTGATCTATAAAGTTGCATATAAAATGCACTTTTTATCCATTAAAAAGTGTTTTCCAGCGCTAAACCTTTCATTTGATTTTTAAATTTCTGCATTTGTAAATTCCAAAAGCCAATATAAAGGAATAGTAGTGGTAAAAAAAGCACTTGTGGGTTTAACCAATCTTGTTTTTCTGTACAATTCTCCTTTAAGGGGGCGTGGCAAGGGGTGTGCCCTATGCCTGCATACTTTTGCTGATAGGTGTCCCTCATTTCCATCTTAAAAAGTTGGGAGGTATGTCTTAATATTGATCAGTGGTTCCAAATTAATAAATATTGCAGTAGGGAACAGACACAGAAACATGCACACAGTATCTTTCCATAAAACTGTTCTGTTTATTTGGTACATTAATGTTTAATTTTTTATTTATTTTATTTTTTTATTTATAAACATGTTTACTTAGGTATGACATTATTATTACATTGGAATTTTAAGGTAACACGGGCAGTAACTGTAGCAGTACAAAGGCAGGCTAGTTTCTAATCAGGGTCTCAGGAATGTGATCACGTGATAGAATAGGGTGGTCTTGTGCAAAGCATTATTAGTGCCATGCGCAAAATATATGCAAAGAATGCACAAATGGAGTACATGTATATACTTATTATTATTATTCACGATTTATATAGCGCCATCAGTTTACGCAGCGCTTTACAATGTATAGGGGGGACAACACAATTACAGTACAGTTCAATACAAAAGGTACAGGAGGGCCCTGCTCGTAGAGCTTACATTCTAAAAGGAGGGGGTGGTGGTACAAAAGGTAATAGCTGCAGAGAATGATTTGATGGGGGTGGCTCGGGGACAGTTAGGTGGGTGTGGGGTAGGCTTCCCTGAATAAATGAGTTTTCAGGGATCTCCTAAAGGTGGACAGGGTAGGGGCTGATCGGACATACTGGGGCAGGGAGTTCCAGAGGATGGGGTACAGTTTAAAATGTCTTTCACACTGCCTATCCTGGTAACAGGTGGCTCCAAGGAAGGGAGTGAAGTAAGATCTCCCCAGTGTGGATGGAGACATCAATCAAATCTAAAATGTGACAGAGATTCTAGACCCACCCCACCCTATAATAAAAAAGAAAAAGAAAAAAAAACAGCTAATACTAAACCCCAAAACAAACATATATTATATTGCAGCTTACCAATTCTTAGCTGCGTTTATTTTTCATTTTTTAGGCAATTTTTTTCTCTTTATTTTTACCTGGTGATCTAATTTGTCCACCAAAGTAGCAGTTAGAAGGTTGAGATTTACCATTTAACACGACAGGCAGGGCCGGACTTACCATAGGGCTTGACTGGGCTCAAGCCCATGGGCCCCACCCAAAAGGGGGCCCCACGGGCCCCAGCTGAGTGTACTCGGCTATAGTCGGCTAGTTCCGCTCACAGTCACGCCTAGTCCCGCCCTATGATGGACATAACACAGGGACTGGGCGTGACTGTGAGCGGAGCTAGCCGAGTACACTCGGCTAGCTCCGGTGGCGGCGCTCGGCTCCGCTCACAGTCACGCCCAGTCCCGCCATTGGACCTATGTCCATCATAGGGCGGGACTGCGAGAGGAGCCGAGAAAAGCCGACAGGAGCCGAGATACACAGGACCGGCTCTGTGTATCTCGGCGGCGTCATATTTAAACTGCAGTGACACTGACAAGTCACTGCAGCTTAACTGCAGCCTGGGTAATGCTGCAAATGACACTGACAAGGCTGCAGATGGACACTGATAAGGCTTCAAGGCTGCAAATGACACTGACAAGGCTGCAATGTCACTGGGCAAGGCTGCAATGTCACTGGGCAAGGCTGCAAATGACACTGACAAGGCTGCAATGTCACTGGGCAAGGCTGCAAATGACACTGATAAGGCTGCAATGTCACTGGGCAAGGCTGCAAATGACACTGACAAGGCTGCAATGTCACTGGGCAAGGCTGCAAATGACACTGATAAGGCTGCAAATGACACTGACAAGGCTGCAAATGACACTGACAAGGCTGCAAGGCTGCAAATGACACTGACAAGGCTGCAAATGACACTGACAAGGCTGCAAGGCTGCAAATGACACTGACAAGGCTGCAAGGCTGCAAATGACACTGACAAGGCTGCAAATGACACTGACAAGGCTGCAAATGACACTGACAAGGCTGCATTGTCACTGGGCAAGGCTGCAAATGACACTGACAAGGCTGCAAATGACACGGACAAGGCTGCAGATGGAGGCTGCCAGGCTGCAAATGACACTGATAGGGCTGCAGATGGAGGCTGCCAGGCTGCAAATGACACTGACAAGGCTGCAAGGCTGCAAATGACACTGATAGGGCTGCAAATGACACTGACAAGGCTGCAAATGACACTGACAAGGCTGCAATGTCACTGGACAAGGCTGCAAATGACACTGACAAGGCTGCAATGTCACTGGACAAGGCTGCAAATGACACTGACATGGCTGCAAATGACACTGGACAAGCATGCAGATGGACGCTGTGCAAGGCTGCATTGATGAGCATTTAAATGTAAGTTTTTTCCGTAAATAGTTTTTTTCCTTAAAATTCCTTAAACTCTTATCTTGAGGTTTGCTGTTTGGTTATTGACAGTTACGTAGTGTCTCATTTACTGCCGTTGAGAAAACCTGTCTGCGTTAGACAGTGATGTAATGGTGGACAAACAGTATCAGAGTGGCACGCTTAAAAGAAAACTAAAGGTTGAAATTAATGTATAGAAGGTAGGGCCCGAAAGTGACTCAAGTCCAGGGGTCCCCACCACCCTAAGTCCTGCCCTGAAATAGGGGTGCTTACAATGGTCAGCTTTATCCAAAAGCTAAAGAAATCTGTTGCTGTAACTGCTTATAAAATGTTAGCTGTAGTTCAGCTTAATTTTTTTAGTCATGTGCATCAAATCTTCTAGCACATCTAATGGCAGGAATATACAATAAGAAAACGAGAACGAGAAAGACCGATTGGAAAAATTGTGTTCTTGCATCGAACGATATTCTATTCGTTGGCGTGAAGGTCGTCCATAAAACATCTCTTGAACATTATCACGCATGAGCGGAACTAGTAGACGACCCCACTTGTAGGGGAGACGTCAACACTATGTATGAAATTGATTGCTCTTTTAAAGATTTTTTTTTATTGGTTAATTTTGGCGATGATTCCGACCAACAAACGCTGTTTCGTTGGTCAGCGGTCGAGCGAACGGTCGATTTTGTAACCTTGTATTCCTGCTATAACACTACCTTCTCCGTAAACTGGCAATGTATCTGTGCTGACCAAGGATGTCTCCGTTGCTCCTCCATCCAGAGCGGAGACACCCTAAGACGGGAAGTATTCTACTAGCCAGGTCACAGGTGGAAAAATTAAAAAAGCCCAAAAAAATGAAAACTATTGTAGCCACCACATTTAACCCACTTCAATACCAGGCACGTTCGCCCCTTCCTGCCCAGGCCAATTTTCAGCTTTCAGCGCTGTCACACTTTGAATGACAATTGCGCGGTCATACAACACTGTACCCAAACTAAATTTTTATAATTTTCTTCCCACAAATAGAGCTTTCTTTTGGTGGCATTTGATCACCACTGGGGTTTTTATTTTTTGCTAAACAAACTAAAAAAGACTGAAACTTTGTAAAAAAGTTTTTCTTCGTTTCTGTTATAACATTTTCTTTTCTCCTTCACTGATGGGCACTGATGAGGCAGCACTGATGAGGTGGCACTGATGGACACTGATAGGTGCTGCTAATGGGCACTAATAGGTGGCACTGATGGGCACTAGTAGGTGGCACAGATAGGTGGCACTGATGGGCTCTAATAGATGGCACTGATAGGCAGCACTGATGAGGAGGTACTGACAGGCTGTACTGATGGGCACCGATTGGCGATTTGGTTGGACACTCATTGGGATTTGGGTGGGCACTCATTGTTATTGTGGTGGGCACCTCTGATGGGGGCTAATAATCAATGTGCTGATTATCCGTGCACACCCACCTCTGACAGGAGAGCCGCCGATCGTCACTCCCTGTCAGCGCGAACCGAGGAAAGCAGATTTACTGGCACTTTGTGGTTCACGCTGTGATCAGATGTGATTGGTCACAGCTGATCACGTGGTAAAGAGCCTCCGTCACCAGGGTCAAAAGAACCAATGGCCCTTTCGAAAGATTTCATATCTATTTTTGTTTTGTTGACCACTCAAAATTTAGGATTTTCTTTCACTTTTGGTGATAATGGTCACCAGGACAAATAGGGTGAATTGTCCTAATAGAGACACTAACAGCAATAAAAACTTGACAGGTGTTCTAATCCTTCTCCATTCTATCCAAAACTACAAAAAAAGTTTGCCTTTAGTTATACTTTAACCAGTCCACGCCCGGCCTATAGCAATTCGTCGATCCGCGTGGACATCATATGACATCCTCCCAGAACGAGCCTCACTTGCAGCCTTGCATCTTGTCATCTGACCAATCACAGCAGATCACATGACAGTTGTAAACCATGAATGACTTTCTTTCATGCCATTCATTGTTACAATTGTGTTTTTAGCTGTGATTTGCCACAGTGATCACATGGTACAGACAGGGCCAATCACACCCCATTAGCTGTAACTAATCACAACAAAACAAACTGAATGAATCGATTTCATTCAGTAAAGTGCTTGTTTATAGCAGTGAAATTCACTGCAATAAGCAATCATAATGTGTAAAAAAAAAAATCCTGATCACTTACCCAGAGTAGTACAATGTTACTATGATAAAATTATTGCTCTGGTCACAGTGTGTTAAAAAAAAATCTTGAAAAATAAGAAAATAAATGTAATACATTAAAAAAAAAAAAATAAATTTTTTTTTACTATTTTCATACGTTCACCAGTCAGTGTCCCTGATCATCACCACACCTATTTTATGATGATTCTGTACTGTGCTGGTGACAGTATGTAAAAAAATGTAAAGAAAATTGTGAAATGTCTTTTTTTTAATTTCTTCATTTTCTCAAAAAAATGACAAAAACTTCAAAAAACTCGCCACCATGCCTCTTATTAAATACCTTGGACTGTCTACATTCCAAAAAGGGGTCATTTGGGGGATATCTGTAGTGTTCTTACATTTTTGGGCCTCAAGAAATTAGATCAGGTTAAACACCATAGTTTGTGGACTTTCCTAAAGACTAAATAATATACACTGATTTGGGTTATTTTCACCAAATAAATGTAGCAGAATACATATTGGCCTAAATCTATGAAGAAAGATTATTTACTTGCAAAATTTTATAACAGAAACAAAGAAAATGCAATTTTTCTTCAACATTTTCAGACTTTTATGGTTTATTTAGTAAAAAAAAACAAACAAAAAAAATCACCCTGTGGTGATTAAATACCAACAAAAGAAAGCTCTATTTGTGTGAACAAAATGAAAAGAAAAATTCATATGGATACAGTGTTGCATGACCGTGCAATTCTCATGCAAAGTGTGACAGCGCTGAAAGCTGAAAATTGGCCTGGGCTGGAAGGGGATAAAAGTGCTTGGTATTGAAGTGGTTAAGGATTGGTAAGATGCAATATGTTCATTTTTTTGCTTTCCTTTCCTAAGTTCAACGGTTCAGAAAGGAAATATGGAATGAATGAAAATAAGTTGTCAGAGGGACAGATAGTAATGGGAAATCTTCCCAATGGGATCAAGGATAGCAATAAAAATTTCATAGAAGTATTTACTTTTTGCCTGCCTATCCAAAACTAGCTAGAGTTTAACCACTTAAGCCCCGGACCATTTGGCTGGCCAAAGACCAGAGCGCTTTTTGCAATTCGGCACTGCGTCGCTTTAACTGACAATTGCTTTAATTGACTCCCAAACAAAATTGACGTCCTTTTTTTCCTACAAATAGAGCTTTCTTTTGGTGGTATTTGATCACCTCTGCGGTTTTTATTTTTTGCGCTATAAACAAAAAAATAGCGTCAATTTTGAAAAAAAAAAACGCATTAATTTTTACTTTTTGCTATAATAAATATCCCCAAAAAATATATTAAAAAAAATTTTTTTTTTCCTCAGTTAAGGCCTATAAGTATTCTTCTACATATTTTTGGTAAAAAAAAAATCACAATAAGTATTGGTTTGCGCAAAAGTTATAGCGTTTACAAAATAGGGGATAGTTTTATGGATTTTTTTTTTATTAGTAATGGCAGCGATCAGCGATTTTTATCATGACTGCGACATTATGGCGGACAGATCAGACACTTTTGGTGCGATTTTGGGACCATTCACATTTATACAGCGATCAGTGCGATTAAAAATGCATTGATTACTGTGTAAATGTGACTGGCAGTGAATGGGTTAACCACTAGGTGGCTCTGTAGGGGTTAAGTGTGTCCTAGGGAGTGATTCTAACTGTGGGGGGGGAGGGGCTGTGTGTGACACAACACTGATCACCGCTCCCGATTATAGGGAGCGGTGATCAGTGACAATGTCACTAGGAAGAATGGGAAAATGCTTGTTTACATCAGCATTTTACCGTTCTTCCTCTCCGCGAGACGATCGCGGGTATCCTCGCGGTCATCAAGTCCGCGGGACCCGTGATCATGCTCACGAAGCTCCCGAGGGGCGCGCGCCCACAAGCCACCTCTTAAAAGGCAATGTACAGGTACGTGATTCTGCCCTTCTGCCGCAGTATATCTGCATGAGGCGGTCGGGAAGCGGTTAAAAGTATATGTAAATGCAATCACAAAAAATCTCTGATATATTATCTAGTAAGCTTTAATATGTTAACGTATGTTAAAAAAGTAATTTTCAATATTTTTAAATTAGCAGCTTTTATTAAATAACTGGAGATTCTCCAATAAATGCCAGTGTTCATACACCTTCTTGTTATAGAGTGATAAAACTTTGTCCCTGGGTCCTATTTGTGCGCTGTCACCCGGACTGCAGCAAACCCAACTTAAAAAGTCTCGTGCAGCCATCCCAAGAGTGCATATAGACAACAAATAGTTGCAAAGGGGGTGCAGGAGATTAGTAGCACTGAAATAAAACAAAGGAGGAAATTTAGAGAAAAACATGTATTTTATTAAGAAAACTGTCAGTTTTTTCAATAATACATGGTGCTTCAAATTGGTTTCATCTTCGTTACATTTAACCCATCATATTGGTATTATGTCAACTGCTTGAGCCTGTAGGGGGCCTAATAGATACCGTATATACTCGAGTATAAGTCGAATTTTTCAGCACATTTTTTTGTGCTGAAAGTGCCCCCCTCGACTTATACTCGAGTCAAGCACTTTTCTGCAGCAAAAAATTTCATTTTCCGAACCGACTTTGGGGCCCCATATCTCAGGGCCACTTGGTGCTAGGAACCCCAAATTTGGTATGCAAACACAGTGGAACTGGTACCACAACATATCCAAAGCTGGGGTTCCTAGCACTAAGTGGCCCCGAGATACGGGGCCCCAAAATCGGTTCGGAAAATGTCATTCTCTGCTGAAGAAAAGTGCTTGACATTTTCTGAACCGACTTTGGGGCCCCATATCTCAGGGCCACTTGGTGCTAGGAACCCCAAATTTGGTATGCAAACACAGTGGAACTGGTACCATAAAATATCCAAAGCTGGGGTTCCTAGCACTAAGTGGCCCTGAGATACGGGGCCCCAAAACCGATTCAGAAAATGTCATTTTCTGCTGCAGAAAAGTGCTTGACATTTTCTGAACTGATTTTTGGGGCCCTGTATCTCGGGGCCACTTGGTGCTAGAAACCCCAGCTTTGGAAATTTTATGGTGATAGTTCCACTGGGTTTGCACACCAAATTTGGGGTTCCTAGCACTAAGTGGCCCCGAGATACAGGGCCCCAAATTTGGTCAACTGTGTCCATCTGCAGCAATGTCATTTCAGGACCCTTTGGGTTCAGAGACCCCAAATTTTGGCTGCAGCTAGGGGCATCTAGGAACCCTTAACTACCGAGTTTGAAGTTCAGGGGACCTATGGCTGCAAATGGGCACAGTGAGGCATGCAAATGGGCACAGTGATGCTGCAAATGGGCATTGTTGACCCTCTTTTCCACTTACAGTAGCTGTGCATTTCTCACCCTCGTCTTATACTCGGGTCAATAAGTTTTTCCCATTTTTTTTGTAGTAAATTAGGGCCTCGACTTATACTCGGAACGACTTATACTCGAGTATATACGGTACATTTCCGAAGAAAGAATTTTATTAAATGTTAGCAGCTTAAGAGCAGTACAACAGAGAATTGGTTATGATCTGTGAAGGGGCTTTATGGTTTCTTCTGCCCGGCCTGCAATGCCAAACACGTGTTTGAAAATTTTTGAAATTTCTGAATGCTGAATGAAAATCCTGGCAGAAATGTGAAATTTTAGTTGACACCCTTTATGGACTAACTGATTATATTTTGTTATGCAAGACTGGAATACTCAGTTCTCTTTGTAAGGCGTGGTGTCATCTTTTACGCAACAGGGTCATATGTAGGGATGGTCCCGATGTTCCAGTCGAACGTTAGTTCAACTCAAACATCGGGTGTTCGTTTGATCACAAACAAGCCGAACATATGGGGCATTTGCTGCAAATTCGAGCGCCCCATAATGCACTGCGAAATCGAGCCCCCTATAATGCATGCTTTGGCCAATCGCAGCGTGAAATGCTGTGAGAGCCAAAATTGGCCAAAGGCAGGGTGCCTTTAGTTAATAATAGCTCCGGAGGCTAAGTCCACGCCCCACACTATATAAGGCTGCTTACACAGCGGCCATATGTAGTGTGACGTGGAGATTGAGAGAATTAAAGCTAGATTAGGTTAGTTAGTAGCGTGCAGGCAGTTTAGTGTGTGTGTGTATATGTATATGTATGTATGCAGGTGTTTTACACAGTATATAATGCAGTGTGTACAGTTTCTAATACAATTCAGGCGGTGTACACAGTATATAATACAGTGCAGTCGGTATACAGTGTAGTGCGGTGTAAAAAAAAAATCCTCATCATGTCCGGTAGGCCAGCATGGAGAGGCAGATGCTCACAGGCCACTAAAAGTGGGCAAGCAGCCTCTGTGTCTACAGTGAAAAGTGGTGGTCGCGGACATGGTGCATCATCTGCAGGTGGGGCACGCTTGTCCTTTTTTTCTGCTGCTGGTCGCGTTATTGAGCCACAACATGCAGAAGAGTTGGTGGAGTGGATAACGAAGCTGTCCTCATCCTCTTTTACCCAGGCTCGGAGTAGTTTGCCCTTTCACCACAGCTGCCAAAGTGGACTATTCCACCGGCTCCTTGTCCCATAGTTACTCCTTCCGTAGCCCCACCATCATGCACGAAGTCACCAGAGCTATTCGACCATAGTGTTGGTTACATGCTGCCGGAGGATGCGCAGCAATTTGAAGGCTCCAATGCTGGTTCCGAGGTTGAGGAAGGGAGTAACGTAACCCTAGAGAGAGGGGGTGCCACAGAAGGACAAGAAACAAGCAGTCATGTTCCCACAGCTGTAGTATACTGCCAAGTTTGCTCCAGTGACGAGGAGGGAGGGGATGATGGAGTCACTGACTGTACTTGGGTGCCTGAGAGAAGAGAGGAGGAGGAGGCACAACACCAATGAGGCAGGTCCTCCAGGGGCCAGCTTAAGGGCAGCCACGCTATTGCATCACACCACAGAGCTCCACAGGTGAAGTGCGCTGCTGACTCCCCGCTGACTTCCAAAATTTAATTGGTGTGGGCTTTTTTCGACACGTGCAATAGATCGCACTGTTGCTGTTTGCAATCTATGTCTGAAGCGCATCAAGCGTGGACTTCTCTGGACAGTAGATGGGCATACCTGGGTCTAACTGGTTTCCATCAGTTCTGTGCTGATTGCACTGCTGGACATCTTTTGATGTTGAATGGAAGTAAGCATAATGTGTCTTTCATCTGCTGCATTATGTTCCCTTGGCCGACCACTGCGTCTACAGTCCTCAACATAGCCTGTTTTTTTGTGCTGCTTCAAAAGAGCTTGAACAGCACATCTTGAAACCATAGTTTGCTTTGAAATCTTTGCCTGGGGAGAGACGTTACTGATGCAGTATAACTACCTTGTATCTTGTTGCTGTGCTCGGTCTTGCCATGGTGTATGACCTGTGACATGAAACTGTCTTCCACAACCTCACCTTAGTAGCAGAGCTTGGCTGTTCCTCACCCAGTTTTGAGCCTCCTACACAACTCTTTTTGTTTCAGTGAAATTGATGACTGTTTTTCACCCTATGTATGAAATTGATGATCATTAGCCCTTGCTTGGTATAATTGGTTAATCACACACATGATTTCGATCCTACAAAATCTCTGACTTTGTACAAAGTGTGCAAATGTAAGAACTGATTTGAAGCCAAAGGGTAGTCACACCAAATATTGATTTGGTTTAGATTTTTCTTCTGTTTGCTCACTTTGAATTGTGTATGTGGATAAAAAGAAACCATTAAAATATATATTTTTTAAAGCATTCTTACTTTACAGCATTTCTTTACACCTGCCTAAAACTTTTGCACAGTACTGTATATGTGGGGGGAAATATTTTCGTATTTTGGGATCTACAGGAGTTGTACAGAAAACCAGGAATCATATTTACATGATGGTTTATTTCTCTCCAGTGTTTTTAATGTTTAGCTGAGAGCCTTGAGATTCAACATTAATAAAATCGAATTGAAAATTTGTTCCAAGGAGCCGCTTACAACATAATGTTTATGTGTGATATAAAGTGTTATACAGTGTGTAATTTGGAGATATATTTGGTAAAATGAGTGCTCATAGCTTGTGCTTTAAGTAATAATTCAGTAAATGTACCCTGTGTAATTACTGTTTGGGTGTTTTGTGCTGGTAGACTGAGACGTGAGTTGTATCTGACACAGATCTGCTCACCTAGCAGCCAGAGACGTAGGTACAAGCATGTCAGGGCAGGCATGTCCCCTCATTCCCGATCTCCTGCTGCTGGCATTGTGCAAGAAATCCTGCTGTCTGCCACAAAGGAGCTCATTAACTCTTACCTGCCATCTCACCTCTAAATAGAATGGGCACTCAGAGTAGGTGGGATTAGGACACACTTTGTGGACTTGTCTAGTGACTGGCAAAGGAGATGATTAAATAGCAGCGCAAGTACTTATTGGAGAACTCCTAACACTATCTAATAAGCAACATTGCTTAAAGTGGAGCTCAACCTAAAACACTTCTTCCATTTTTGGGTAAGGTGGGAGGAGTCAAAACCTCTCTCACTCTTTTATCGTGGTCTGTGACAGTAATGCCGCGTACACACGAGCGGAATTTCCGACAGAAAGAGTCCGATGGGAGCTTTTCATTGTATATTCCGACTGTGTGCATGCCCCATCAGACGGGCTTATGCAGCGTACACATGGTCGGACTTTTCGACCGGACTGATCCGACGGACGCCGACGGACCAAATCCAGCGGACAATCCGATCGTGTGTGGGCTTCACCGGACCTTCAGCTGACTTTTCTAGTCGCAAATCTGACGGACTTTAGATTTGGAACATGCTTCAAATCTTTATGTCGTAACTCCGCTGAACCCAGAAATCCGCTCGTCTGTATGCTAGTCCAACGGACAAAAACCGACGCTAGGGCAGCTATTGGCTACTGGCTATCAACTTCCTTATTTTAGTCTAGGGTACGTCATCACATACGAATCTGTTGGACTTTGGTGTGATCGTGTGTAGGCAAGTCCGCCAAAAGTCCGTCGAAAGTCTGTCGGACAAGATGTCGGACTTTTGTTGCTGAAAAGTCCGACCGTGTGTACATGGCATTAGAGAACATGTTCTATATTTTTCCGACGAAACAAATTACTATCGAAAAGAACGCTCGTCTGTATGCTGTTCTGACGCTCCAAAAACGACGCATGCACTGAAGCAAGTACGAGACAGAAGCTATTGGCTACTGGCTATTGAACTTCCGTTTTCTAGTCCCGTCGTACGTGTTGTACGTCACCACGTTCTGGACGGTCAGAATTTGGTGTGACCGTGTGAATGCAAGATGGCTTGAGCGGAACTCCGTCGTAAAAACCTTCAGCGTTTATTCCGACGGCAAAACTGGTCATGTGTACAGGGCATTAATGCATGGGCAACCCTGGGCACTCCAGGTGCCGCATTATATTCTCTCGTTACATCATATTTGCCAACTGTCCTAGATTGGCCAGGACAGTCATGCTTCTTACTAAGCTGTCCCAGGATGGCCATATCCTGGGCAGCATCCCAGAACCTGTATTGTGCCCTTCTGCCTCCCCCCTTTGTGTTGATTAGTCTTTGATTTATGGCATGTTTTAAAATCGATTTTATTGAAAGTACTAATGTATATATTTAACCGCTTCATGACCAGCCGCCATCATTATACTGCGGCAAGGTGGCTTGTTCCCGTAGTTTTGTAGGCACGTGTGCGCTCCCATTGGCCAGCGGGGAGACAATCAGTGGGCCCGGCAGACTCGATGTCTGCCGGGCACCCACGATCATTCTCCGCGGTGACGGAATGGGGATCTGCCTGTGTAAAAAGGCAGATCTTCATTCTGACAGGTGAGATTACATAGATCCAGTTTTTCTGCTATGCAGGAAGATGGATCTGTGTGTTTCCCCAGTCACACAGTCCCCCATACATTTAGAATACAGAGTGAGGGAACACATTTAACCCCTTACTCACCCCTTATCTTAACCCCTTCCCTGTCAATGTCATTAGTACAATACCAGTGCATGTTTTTAGCACTGATTACGAGCGGTTTTCTGATAGTAATTTGTTCCATCGGAAAAATATAGAACATGTTCTCTATCTAAGTCCGTCTGAATTTTCAACAGAAAAAGTCAGTTGGGTTATACACACGGTTGGAATATACGATGAAAAGCTCCCATCGGACTCTTTCTGTCGGAAATTCCGCTCGTGTGTACGCGGCATTAGACAGCCCTGTGGCTGTATACTATTTACACAGTGTCTTCCTGGCAGCAAGTTCCTGCTGAAGAAGTAATCTGTACTGCATTTCCAATCATACTGACATGCAAGTGCTTATGTCCTTATGAGATGGATGCATACATTCTGCGTTTGTGCTGCCACCACTGATTTGCCACAATGTTTAAAGGCCGTGAGCTCACACAGAGCTATGGATGTCTTCTCTGGCTTCATGTGGCAGCAGCAGGCCAATGAGAGGGCACTTAAAGTGGTTGTAAAGTTTTTTTTTTTATTATTATTATTAAAATAATGAACATGATATACCTAACTGATCTATGCAATGGTATTGCACAGAGCAGCCCTGAACCTCTTTTTCTGGGGTCCCCCACCAATGCTGTCCACTCCCAAGCCGTGTGTGTGTCCACAGAGACGCACAGCACCGCTCAGCTCCACCCCCCCCGCTCTCAAATTTTTACAGGATTTGATTAAAAGCAGCAGAAGCCAATGGCTCCCGCTGCTGCCTCTGTGTCCTGTGAGGAGAGGAGACCAGAGCCACTGCTGGATTTGGATTGAGAGAGTCACTGCCGGCTTCCCTTAGTGCCACCGCCATGGACTCAAAACTCTGTGAAGAACCAGCCCAGTGAGGGGGTGATACAAGTAGTGGGACATTTTTTACTTTAATACATGGAATGTGTGGAATGTGTTAATGTACAAATATATTGGCTTTATAACCAGTTTAACTCTGTCACAGGGTAGAGGAAGGAATCACATCAGGTACTGCACTTTGCTCGTGGTTTGCATGGGCAAAGGAAAGGTTCACTTTAACCTAATATTTTTAATTCATAGAAAAATGTAAATTTTCACACTGATGAGTATTATCAGAAATATTTTTTACAAAGCACAAATGCTTTTACTAAGGGATATGCTGGATTTTATTCCCTACTTTGCAGGGAAACAAAATCCAGCACATCCCTGCTGACAGGACAGAGCTCTGCCTCTTTTACATAGGCAAGAGCTCTGTGCTGTCTTTCTCCTTGCCGATCAGCGGGTGCCGGCGGATATCCATTGGCTGGCACCCACTGACTAATCACAGCACAAGCAAAGCGCCCCTACCCAGAAGAGCAGAATCATGTATATATAAACTGTGCAGCCAGCCACATTTTTACAGTATATGTACAGTGTGGTCAGCAAGTGGTTAAGTAGTAGTTGTGTATGAGTTATTTTTGGAGAATAAGGATATCTTTAGTGTCACTTTAAAGTTAAAATTGAAAATTAAGCCTTGAAATGGATACAAGGAGTATAGTTTTTCCCTCTTGTCGGAAAACTATAGATGAAGAAATACCTTTTGCTTACTTTTTGTATAGAATAGGAGGTATTCCCAAACATATTCTTTGGGTTTTCCTTGCTGCCTTTTTTATACTGGAAAAACCTGATTACCAAAATGTCAGCACAAGAAGTTTCTTACAAATACCAGATCTAATAGTGCTTTGGAAGTCTATAAATGACGGCATATCAAGCAGATGCTAAGTTGCACAGCACATGTTTCAGAAACAGACCCATCCACATACCAGGAGGTCTCTTAAAACTGTCTTTTGTGGATTGCAGAGACTTTCTAACTTTAGCACAGTGGCATTGTTCATTGGATAGTATTTGCAGTGTTACTACTGCAGCTCCTAAAATGTGTGTAGCACCCTGGTCCTAAACAGGGCTGCTAATAAATCTAGTTGTGCTAGGTGGTAACTAGCCTGGCTAATTGGTAGGTTGATCCACTGACTCCTGTCCTAATTCTGAGTTTGGGGTAGTCTCTCTCTTCTGTCAATAGGTGGCACTGTTGCTTTTGGCATTAGAATGAAGGATTACCATAAATGCAGGTAATGGTTAACTAGGTTGTTTAGCCAATCAGCAGGAATTACTTTAATCGCTGTGTATGCTGGGATAGGCTATTTATTTGTGAGTAGTCAGGTGATCGGGGCTCTTCCCACCCGGGGCTGCGGCCTGGGTGTGTGTGTGTTGAGAAGCTCTTGGTTGCTAGGCCTGAGGCCTATCCAGGAGGCATGCTGGCTGCTAGGTCCACTTAAGGCCTATCCAGCAGTTCAGGCTTCCTGCAAAGGAGGAGCAGCCAAGGTTAAGCCCGAAGCCTGGGGCGGAACCGCATTTGTTAGCGGCTCGGTCTGAAGGGAGCCTATTCGTTGTTGGAGGTAAAGGAGAAGCAGTTGCCACAAAGTGACGACCACTCCTGTTACCGGAGGCAAGTTTGGAAGGGATGAAGTTCTGAATAAGTACCAGAGCAGATACTTCACGAGCTGGGGACAGTGAAGTAGTAGGTAAGCTTCAGTAGAGACTCATCCAGGAAGACAGCGGGTAGCTGTGAGTAAAGCTTGAAGGAGTACAGCGGGTAGCTGTAGGTAAACCTTGAAGATAAAGTACAGTGGTTAGCTGTGGGTGAAGCTCGGGAATCTAGCAGGTAGCTGAGAGTCCAAGAAGTCTAGTGAAAAAGGGTGAGCTGAACTTAAGGATCTACAGTGGGATACTGTGAGTTAAACTGGAATATCTACAGTAGGATACTAAGCGAGAATTTGTTGCCATAGGAGACAGCGGTTGCTACAAGATACAGATTGCTGCATTCAGCTTAAAGGCCCTCATTCTATATTGCTGTCTGCCTAGTTCTTTTTTTGGCTATGGAGTTTGCCTTAATTGCTATTGCATTTGCCTAAGGGTGGCCTGTGCCCTAAACCCTCTCTCCCCAACGTTCCTGTTAAGAGAAATAAAACTCTCTTTGTTCATTTTTACAAAAAGTGACTGGCGCCCAATCTTTTCATCTTGCACTATGCCTAGTAACCTGTACCCTGAGGAGGAATGTCAGTTTTCCCCTCTGGGGGTCACCATCAGGCCCGACCACTACATGTGTATTGACATTGTTATGGCCAAATTCTCCCACCCAGTACTTTTGTTAATACCCAGACCAATACTTGCATTAGCAGCAGTCTGCAGTGTTACCTTAACTGACAGGTGAAAAAGTTCAAAAGGTTAGACATGTTTGTAGCAAATTGCGGTAATGACATCATGAATATATTTAGCTGATTCTCCTGACTTCCAAATACCCCTATCTTACTGATTGCTCAAGAGGTGTTTACTGATCACAACTATTATGAAGAATTTAGAAAGCAAGCTGAGTGCTGTTTACCAGGGTACCCGGACAAAACATTTCTGAAAACACCTCATTTGCAGTTAAAAACCAGAACAGAAGCACAAAAATAATAGAGGCATAAGGTTACCATTCTTCCCTGTTTTCTGGAGATGGTCCCCATGACTGCTGAGGCGCAATGGGCCCCGTACAAATTAAATGTAACATAAATGTATAGAAAACCATCACCCTTGCCTCTTCACCCCATTAAATCAACACACTTACAACCATTAGGTTGGAAAGGGCAAGGCCACAGCTTTATTAAAATCCAACATATAACATGTGAACAATTTTAAACCAGTGCCAGTCACAGTTGTACTGTGAGCACACAATTCCAAAGGGGGCCTGTCCTTACCATAAGTGCTGGACAGGCCGCTTACTTCCGATTTCCATCATCATCATCCATCAGGGCATAGCCCATTACAGCCACTTTTATGCTGGCAAGGTCAAGAAACTGCAGCAAGTTGTGACATACCATAGAAATAAGGGGCAGGAGGGTGGGCAGCTCTTCCAGCCACGTTCCTCGAAAGACCCAGAATTCCGAACAAAACTTTCCTGAGCTCAGGCCAAGCCCATCCCCCATAACCAATCCCTGGTGACCACTAAACCGCCTTGTCCTGCACCTGGCCATGCTCCCATCAGTCAAGGCTCTCTTTACCTAGGGTGGGGGGGGTTCAAGGGGCCTTCATTGTGAGGGGTTTGTCCCAGAGAAATGGTTATCCCCGGATTTTGTTCCCTGGAACCATAGTGCATTGCCATGCACAAGCATCAATCCACTTCAGCAGCCTGTGTGTGCACAGCGATCAATGCTGCCATGCAATTGGACACCACTCCAACCTGCACCCTGCATCACTCAATGGTGTTTCCAAACATGGGACTTCACACCAGCTGCAATCTATGATGTACTTTCACCTGACCTGGCCCCTGAAATCTATGCACTACTTATTCATGGGCACTGAATTCTTTGTTACTTAACCCTGGTCTCTGAACTCTGTGCATTATTTAAAGCAGAGCTCCAGTTGTTTTTGTGTTTATTAAAAGTCAGCAGCTACAAAATATGTAGCTGCTGATTTTAATAAACACACACTTACCTGTCCCATGATCCAGAGATGTGGTCATCCGAACCATCGCTTCTCTCCCTCTCCGCGCCAGCATTTCAACTGTGGGCACCCGGCTGTGACAGCTGCGCCTGCTGAATGTTGTAATCTTCTGGGACACATCACCGGTCTGCAGGGAGGGAGGGGGAGAGGAGAACTCCCGCTCGGATCGCCTAGGCGACCTGAGTGGAATTGGGAGTGGGTACCTGTCAAAACTAGGTACCCGCCCCCCTAGAAAAAAAAATGACATGCCAAATGTGTCAAGGGAGGGGGGAGAGGAGTGCTTAAAGCGGAACTTTCCCTATCGGGTGGAGCTCCACTTTAGAGCCCTTTCACACTGGGGCCGCCCGTGCGTTCGCGGTAAAGCACTGCTCGTTTTAGCAGCACTTTACTGCTGTTTAAGCGGCGCTATACAGCGCTCCCAAACTGCCCAAAGATGCTGCTTGCAGGACTTTTCTAATGTCCCGCAAGCGCACCGCCTGGGTGGGAAAGCACTCATTGCAATGAATGGGAGGCAGTTTTCAGGCGCTTGTTTTCTATCGCTAAAATGCCCGAAAACTGACTCAGTGTAAAAGGGGTCTTAATCCTGGTCTCTGAACTCTGTGCGTTACTTAATCTAGGTCTCTGAACTCTGTGCGTTACTTAATCCTGGCCCCAGAACTCTATATATACGACATAGTGCCAGCCTGGCGCGTTATGCCCATTCCAGGCATTCTCAAATGCCCGGGAGGGGCACCTTTCAGAAAGTCGGGATGAGGCGCAACACGTCAGATGGGCAGTATGTCGTGCCATCATCATGCTGGGCGGGGACCAGGCACCATCCTGCCTTCACTGATGTGCAGCAGAGGAGCCTTCCTTGAAGGTTTCAGGTCAGTTCCTTGCAGAGTCAAGTTTTCCAATACCAATCAAAACAATTTCTTGTTTAAATGTTTTTGGTGCTTTTTTTTACAGATCCAGTCATCATTTTTAAAATATGGATATTTTAAATTGTTTATGATCAGTGTGCTCCATGTAAGGCCATTTGTGCAGCATAGGAAAAGAAAGTTGGGCAATAGTGCCTTCACTTAGGTCTTGTCAATCCAGCAAGAGGCAGTTTAAAACCAAAAAATTCACTTTATTGGTTTTATGCATGTGTAGAATTGTCTATGCTTTTTAGTATTTTTCCATATTTCCTACTGGTATTTGACAACCACTTGCCAAAAGTATCCATTAGGCTCTGTTCACATCTAGGCATTGCTATACTGGCGTTTTTCGGGCTTTTTTCAAGGCGTTTTTGCAGAATTTTGCAGCGTTTTTGTACAGGCGTTTTCAAAGTTAAAAGTCACCAATGTATAAGCAGTAAAACGCCTGTATTCTGCCAAAAAAGAAGCTCCTGTACTTTTTTGAGCGACGGGCGTTTTGCTTCAGGTGACAGAACGCTCAGATGTGGAAACAGGAGCCTTTGAAATGAATAGGATTTTGCTTGTTGGGCGTTTTTAGAGCTGAGGGTTACAGCAGAAAAACGCCCAAAAACGCCTAGGTGTGAACGTATGTTGAGCCAAGCCAACTAAATGTTGCAGTGCAATGTTTCTATCAAACAGTACTGTGTTCACCATCATTTTGATGTCATTCAAGGTGCTCCTGGAGTGCTTGACAAACATCTGGATTACTTCCTGAATGCACAATGGAAACATCCATGTCAAGTTAGCCCTACTGTAAATAGTCCTGTGATCTATATGTTGGAACATACTGTACATTGCTTTGTTTTTTCATTTTTTTTTTTCTTTATTTTTAACAGTAGGTATACACGATTTCTTATACATTCCCGTATCTTTCTTTAAAGGACTCTTTAGTCCTTCAGACCTGAGGTCTTGGCTGATCGGGGGCCTCTGGATTCTTCTCATAACTCCTTTTTTTGGGGTAACCACAAGACAGAGAGACGCGAGGGAGTAGGTGTTATGAAAAGGTTTATCGTGCCGCTTCCACGCCAGTCTCTGAACCTTGGCTCCCTCTGACCTGTGCCCAGCCTCTGTAAGCGAGGAGACATATTTATTAATTAAGAGTTGGTAGTCATGACGACGTCTGGTAATTCCAACTTAATAAGGGTCCTGCAACGTGCAGTGGCACCAGAGAAGGCTTGTAACGACGCCGATTACTTTATCTGCTGGTTTGGAAATGTGCCGGTGACATGAAAGCGAGGGTTATGGACTTGCTACAGGAAACTAGATACAGGAACTTAACCCTTTATTTCTCTGACCCATGTTTAACCAGTGTATGCACACAACACATTATTCTAGGAAAGCATTTTTCAAAAACAAAATAACTTATAGTTGTTTCCTGATGTTTTCAATGTAATTATTTTTCAACCAATATATTTAGAGGGCAACTCAAATTGGGGATTTTAAGGACTAATGTGGTGGAAATTTCTCCCCTCCATGCCCCCCTCTGATAAGGCCTAGGTCCTGTCAGTTTATGTTCTTGTACCTCATCACAAAGTATCATGCCCCAAACTGTAATATCGTGCACATGAAAATTACTGTCAGGTAAAATCCTATGAAGTAGACATCTATTTTGCAGCTTACATACAAGGGAATCAGGAATATTAAAGCAACAGCTACCAGTTGAGGAACTACAAATTAAACTTGAAGGCAAATTGTACTGAGTAGATGTACACCGTCTTTGCTGACTTTGATCTCTGGCTCGCAGTTTCAAAGCAAGCTTCAAAAGTTAAAGCATAACTAAAGGCAAAACTTTTTTTGTTTTTTAGTTTTGGGTAGAGTACCGAGGGATTAGAACGCCTATTAGGTAGGGTTGCACCGATACTAGTATCGGTATCGGTGCTGATACCGAGTATTTGCACAAGTATCGGTACTCCTGCAAATGCACTGATACCTGAAAGCGATACTTTCAGACTCGGGTCTTTGAGCCGTCAGTGGGTCTCCCCTGTTGACAGCTAAAGTGTTAAAGAAGTCCGGTAATTGGAGCTGTGAAAAAAAAAAAAAAAGCAGCTGGCAATATTTAACAACAACATTGCTCAGTTGCTGAAACACTAAAATAAAAAGAAACATTGTTTCTTTTTGTATCTCTCTGTTTCTTCATCTGCAGATCAAAGGGATGAACAAATGTTTCTCTTTAACCTCTTATAAACCCTTAATTTACTCTAATCAGCCTTAATTAACTCCCTATGCTCCTCCATTTAATTATTATTTTCCTGTTTTTTTTTTGTCTTTTTTGTTTTTTTTTGTTCACGTCTATTTTATAAACGATATACAATTAAAACGTTTTTTTTTATTTGCTTTGTTAGTGAATATTTTTGCAATATATGTTAACATATATTTACATATTTCACTTTGAAAAAGAGCAAAATTAAAAACAAAAATCTATTTATTTCATTTGTAAATAACTTTTCAGTGCTTTGTACCATTGCTGACAGCTGAAGTGAAAACAAAACAGTTGTGGTAGGTATCGCTAATTGGTATCGGCGAGTACTTAAAAAAAAAGTATCGGTACTCGTACTTGTAAAAAAAAAGGTATCGGTGCATCCCTATTATTAGGTTTAATTGCTGTCTGCGCCCCCGTTAGGGAGATTCACCCTCTCTATTTGTCCTGTTTCAAGTTATCATTGAAAGTAAATCCCAAATTTTGGATTGTCCCCAGAAAAGTAATAAAGGGAACATTTTAAGTTCTGGTGACCCGGGGGGAGCTAAGGGATTCCCTTAATTTGCAGAGATTTCCTCTTACTTCCTGTTTTGGCTATGGGACAGGACGTGAAGGGAAATCGTCTCAATGGGACACAGATGGCAAACAAAAAACCTGACTGGTTATAACCCTCCCTTACTCTATCCAAAAGGGAAAAAAAAATTGCCTACCGTTGCCCCCCTAAAAGCGAAATAGGATCACTTGGACCCCATAGCCGTTCTAGTAAAACGAATTGAATGTATTAAGACTAATGCATGAACAAGACAGCAAGGAAGGTGGTATTTTCGGATTTCGTGATCAACAGTAGGTGCCTCCCTCATGACTGGTTTCCTCTAATAATACAACAGGTAATTTGTTAGGTAATTTGAATACCAGTTTCCTAAAAAAAACAGAAGATCGCAAGTGAACAGTTGTTGGTTTATATAGTTGTGGTAGCTTTTGGCAGTTTGGTTTAAATTCACATATAGGCTTTCACCCATCTAAGCTGTTTGGCTCTATGTCGGTTTACCAATCTAAATGTAGTTTGGGGAGAAACTTTGTAAGAATTTGTAAGAATTGTGTCACTCTTCAATGGGGAAACTGTAGTGTATTTGAGTAAGTACCTATTTTGCAGAATTTGTGGCCGGGAATCTTCTTTTCTTTCCAGGTCACAGCTCATGTGCATTTCTTTTTTGATTTTATTTCTCGCACAATTCTCCCATCATTGATTAGAAAATCGTTATTTTATCAAAACATGCCCAAATTCGATGGCCGCCTGAAAATCGGCCATTGCTGCAGCCCACTAATGGTGCGAAATTCGAACGAAAATTCTTGGTTACCATTTTCATAAGAAAATTATTTCGGCATTCGACCCATGTATGGCCAGCTTAACTGTAAAGCCACGTACACACGAGCAGAATGTCCGACAGAAAAAGTCAGACGGAATCTTTTCATCGTCTATTCCGATCATGTGTATGCCACATTAGACTTTTTTTTTTTTGAAAATTCTGACGGACCTAGAAATGGAACATGTTCTAAATATTTCCGACGGAACCAATTCCTATCGGGAAAAACGATCGTCTCTATGCTGTTCTGACGGACCAAAAACGACGCATGCTCTGAAGCAAGTACGAGACGGAAGCTATTGGCTACTGTCTATTGAACATCCTTTTTCTAGTCCCGTCGTATGTGTTGTACGTCACCGCGTTCTGGATGGTCGGACTTTGGTCGGACTTTGGTTTGACCGTGTGTAGGCAAGACCGCTTGAATGGAATTCCGTCAGAGTTCCGTCAGAGAAACCTACGGAGTTTATTCCGACGGCAAAACCGGACGTGTGTACGTGGCATTACTTGCAGTTTTTAAAACGGGTGAAAAGATAGAAGCAATAATGTAAAGCAGGTTAACGTATAATATGCATACACTGCAAAATGATGAAAAACATATTATGAAAACTGCAAAAACATGGGCCCTTCATAGGTTTAAACAGGGTAACAGGTGGCTGCATAGTTCCAATTAGAGACTAAAATCAGGGTGTCAATTTGAGGGTCCAAGAGTGCCCCCTTCATCAGGGCTTGATTGACAACAATGTGAATAAATTAAAAGCGAACTGGACCTGTTATTTTTTTCCCAGTGCGGTTACAAGAACATAACTGTGATTGTAAGAGAGAGTCAAGCTAAGAATCACAATTCAATAAAACAGTTCCATGCAGCCCAGGATAGCTCTGAAAGCACAGATGAATAGCTGGAGGGGTCGAAGGACAAATAACTACCTCACTGGAGTTGGGGTACTCTGGTAATAACTGGGAAGGAGTTCTTCATGGTAGCTTGGCCTTCTTGAGAAGCTGAGTACTATATGTCTCCAGCCTGACTACTTGAATGCCAGTTCTGACAGTGGAGGGCCTCTCACCTGATTGCAGGTCACTTGCCCAGCTAGCTCTTCCTCATAAGATGTGGTCTCTCTTAGATGCTGAGGGAGGGAAATTGAGGCAAGTATAATCCCAGGGAGTTGCAGATAATGGGGTTGAAGGGGGCTTGCATCTGAGCATAGTAAATAAATAGGCACTCCACTTTACATACTATGTATTTGCAGTGACTATGATTACCGTCTGTTGGTTCTCTACTGTTTCCTTGAAGAGGAAGTAAACCCTGATGGGTTTTACTTCTTCTTTTGCTCCCCGCAAGGCCTGCAAATGAAAAGCATAATGGACTAGTATGCATTGCATACTAGCCCATTATATGACACTTACCTGCAAACAAAGCCCGTGCTGTCCCCTGAGCAGGCCGCGTCCATCTTCGACTGGCCGGAGCCGCGTGACGTCACTCCCGCGCATGCACGCAGGAGCCGTCAGTCATGGCACATGCTGGGGGAAGAAACGGCATGTGGTCTGTTTTTTACAGCGCATGCGCCGATGATGACATCGGCGCACTTTAAGTGAAATATCTCCTAAACGGCGCACGTTTAGGAGATATTTACACTACCTTTAGGCTTACCTATAGGTATGTAAAGTAATAAATAGATGTGCAACCAAAAAATGCCAATGTGTATAAAAAACACACAAAAAAGTACGATATGTGCCCCTTAAAACTCAACTTAATGAGAACCAGAAACAGCAAAAAACAAACAAAATAGAAGTAAACAATGAATGTCAAAATGAATGTAAAAATTCCATCAGCATACACACATTAACCTGAATTAAACCTGTGCTGAAACGGAAAAAAAGGGAGAAAAAACGATGTTAACAAAGACACGGGAAAAAGTCCATAGTGCATTCAGTACAGTTCATTACAAATAGATTTTTCAAGTGGAAAGGCCCAATACATCCTTTTCTGAATATAGTCCCACACGATAGCCAAAGAATGTTACAGAATGCCGGATGGCCACTTACCAGAACCGTAGGACCTCTGTTACAGAGGTCTAATGAGCACAGACAGGAGGGAACACTCAGTCAGGGGCGGCAGTTTCAAACGTCCATCCGGATCCTCTCCTAAATCCAGGCTCCGATATGTTCCGGGGGTTCCGTTTAGCTAGTAGAGATAGGGGCTTCCAAGGGGTGAGTCATAGAAACAAGAAGGAGGGCTTCATGGTGCAGTACATTTTAAAAAAGTTTTCTTTTATTGTAACACTGCAACGCTGACATGCAAAAAGAGCAGGCACTTCAGAGCGAAAAAAACAGCCGCGGCTCACGCCAGCTTGCTGATGCGCGGTGACGTCTAATCCTCTAGCTCCGCCCCACGCTGTGTTTCTCAGTATTAGGCATCGACAGGGAAAGGAGGCTAAAGGAGGCTTCACCTATGGGTAAAACTCATCAAAAAGGGTTTACAACCACTTTAACTTGATGTGTGTCTAAGGCAGGCCATAGATGATACGATTATCTTTCCTGCAGCCACGGGTTGTGGGGGGGGGGGGGGTGCAGGGAGCTGTCCCTGCTGGGAGAACACAGTGATTATTGCTAGTAGCTATAGCTGCTGGCAATAACCACATCTTAAAAGTCCGACGTGCTGGTTGTACCCAAGTCAATCGATGGGCCCATTTGGGTACAATTAGCCTGCTTATACATGGTTCCAATCTTGTCCAGTCCCTGCTGAACTGGATGAGATTCACACTGTCTATGGCCGGCTTAAGAGGGTTGCAGGCTTAAATAAGAAACAAATCTGATTAGCTATCAGAAAAAGGGCACATTACTTTCCTGCGTCGTCTTCCGCCCAATCCATGTCTGCTAAGGCTCCATTCAGACTTGTGCAAATTTGGACACATAGTCCCATAACAAGTCGCAGCCCATTGTTTTCAACGGCACCCGTTCAGATTGATGTGACTTAGTGTTACTAAACCCAGGACCCTGCATGCACTATATCTGATCTCCCACAGTACACAGAACATGGAAATGCAATTATTTAGTAAATATAAACTGCTAAATACCTTTTCTCATCATCAGTATATAGAAATCTTGTGACTTCTATCAGTGTCTGGTTAAAGCTTGTAGGAGGAGTTTTCATTCTCTTTTGACTGTCCTCCGAGGCTGCAGGACCCCTCACCCCCTGTCTGGACAGTGCTGATTGGCCCTGTGCTGATCACATGCACTCTCCTAAGAAAAAAAAAAAAATCTAGCAATACAAACCAAACTGTACATGTGCAGAGTGACTCCAAAGATTCTGTATTAGGAGATGGATTGGGGACAGTGGAAGAAGGGGAGGATCAGAGAAGACGGGATCAAACAGCCTTTTTCCACAATGCAGAGGATTAACCCCTTAGGTTCCACAGTGAGTATAACAAGCATGCTTTACTGCATTTACAGCCTGATTAAACTGTTGTGGGTTTATGCTCGGTACGCACAATCAGAAAATCAAACAAGAACTACAGATTTAGAATGCGATCATACGATAATCGGATCATTAGTACAGAGCTTTCGAGAGCCAATCAGGACATTTCATCAGATATTATTTGATCGGACATGCACAAAATATTTTTTTCGTACGATGCTAGATCGTACGATTGTCGTTAAATAAAAACAGCTGTCATTCGAAAATGCAATATGAATGCATTACAACACATGACATCACTTCTGAATTTTTATTCTGTCGTACGAAAATTTTCGTGACTTTAGTAAACTCTTCAGATTCGATCTGAGATTAGCACGCAAAAAAAAATAACGGACGATCATTCGTCCGATGATCTCATCGTGTGTACAGGGCATTAGTAACACATTAAAGTAGAAGCAACTTTGAAAAGTTGCCTGCACTACTTTGATGCGACTTGGTGCCAGAGAGCGTAATGTCGAATCAAACTCGCAATCAGTCGCATCAAAGTAGCACGCAAGTGTGAACGGAGCCAAATGGGGACACCTTTTATCCCTGTACAGTAGTAGAAACAGACAATGCAGTATAAAAGCATATTCTTTTTTTTTTTTACATTTCCAATTAACTGCTCATAAACACTGAATATTTTTTGGTCACAGATATATTTTTAAAACAATGGCCTTACATTCACGATTGTTTCCTGAGGAATCTAATGGAGGAAGGAAAGATATTTATAAGATCTGCTAATTTAACTTCTCGTCAGTTTCTTGGTGCATCACAAACCGTGTTGATTACTACTTTATCCATCTGCAAAATGGCGAAATAGCCCCAGCAAAAAAAGAGATATACTAAAAGAAAAAAAAAAAAAACGATCGCTTTATGTCGAGAATTTGCTGTTACCCTCCCCCTGCTTGACTGTAAACCAGCTCAGCCCAGCAGATGACACATTGGATCATTGTGCAATATCCTGAGGTTTTTAAGAGTGGAGAACAGAAAGTGGGAAGAAGGATATAAGTGGAGGGTGTAGAGGGTACAAATCATTTGGCATGTTTTAGATACAAATAGCACTCGTCACTGTCTAAAATTACATAACAGATACTGACCACCAAAAGGTCATCCAAGGCTAAAAAATGTGGCATGGGTCTTGGCTGCAGCAATGATTTTTCCATAAAAAGACATGCTTTTGAAGTCAAATATTCAAGGGGTATACGAGGTATCCAACAAACGATTTTACACACTGAATTCTTAAAATGTACTTTTGTCGGGGAAGCCCTTCAGGTATACTTGCTGCAACGTCCGCGTCTTTGCATGCCGCTGTGTATGCGCTTAAAGTACAGCCTATGGCTGCATGATGTTCAGGGTCATCTGTCTCATCCTCCGTCCTCTGGACCACAGGGGGGGTAACGTCATCCCACTCAAAGATGCTTACTTCCTGTGATTGACACAAGTATACTCACCGGCAGTGGTGTCACTAGGGGGTGGCTTTTGGGGCTATAGCCCAGAATCTGGAGCCCATAGCCCCGAGTCTCTGCAGGGGTCCCCAAGGAGAGGCGAAGCTGTCTGGGGACCCTGATTTAAGTTGGGAGGCTCTCTGGGGACCCTGATGCAAGGGGGAGGCTCTCTGGGGACCCTGATGCAAGGGGGAGGCTCTCTGGGGACCCTGATGCAAGGGGGAGGCTCTCTGGGGACCCTGATGCAAGGGGGAGGCTCTCTGGGGACCCTGATGCAAGGGGGGGTTCTCTGGGGACCCTGATGCAAGGGAGGGTTCTCTGGGGTCCCTGATGCAAGGGGGGGTTCTCTGGGGACCCTGATGCAAGGGAGGGTTCTCTGGGGTCCCTGATGTAAGGGGGGGTTCTCTGGGGACCCTAATGTAAGGGGGGGCTCTCTGGGGATATATATATATACACACACACACACACACACGTATATTGCTGTATATACATGTGTATGCCCGCCCAAGCATATGACTTTCTTTACTACGCTGCTATGGGCTCTAGCCCCAGATCTTTTGTAGACCTAGCAACGCCCCTGCTCACCGGTCACTTTATTAGGTGCTCCTGTTCACTTGCTTGGTAACACAAATTGCTAATCGGCCAATCACATGGCAGCAACGCGGTGCATTTAGGCATCTAGATATAGTGAAGACGACTTGCTGAAGGTCAAACCAAGCATCAGAAAGAGAAAGAAAGGGGATTTAAAGCGGAGTTCCGATTGCACTTGTTGGATAATGACCTCCGGATATATTTCATATCTTTTGTTATAAAATGCTTAAATATACATGAAAATCTGTTGCTGACGTTGATGTAATGCTGATTTGTCAATCAAAAGCTTTTCTGTTAAAAAAAAAAAAGCGGAGTTCCGGCCAAACTTTATTTATACTTTTTTTTCTAAATTGATCCGAGCATCATTCATTTTTTAAAATTAAAAAACTATTATGGTTAATTGTGGATGTGGGATGTGGTGGAACAGGAGGTTCGCATCATGGATGTGCGGCCGACAAATCTGCAGCAACTGTGTGATGCTATCATGTCAATATGGACCAAAATCTCTGAGGAATGTTTCCAATCTATGCCACAAAAAAAAGGCAGTTCTGAAGGCAAAAGGGGGGTCCAGCCCGGTACTAGCAAGGTGTACCTAATAAAGTGGCCAGTGAGTGTATAAGAGCGGTGCACAGACACTGCTAGACTTGCACTGTAGCTGCTGCTAGCAAAAGCAAGGTATTCGTCTACCCTGTTGTTACAGCTGGTATGTTCATTTTAAAAGCCCTGTAATCTGCTAAGTACAGTGTTAGCAACAGGGCATGCCGACACCATAACTATCCTAGCAGTGATCACAATGCAAGTTTCAAGGGTAGTGTCAAAGGGCTTTGATAGGCAATGCACGCCTTCTGACCTACTTCTGTAATCCCATAGACCTTTAAAGTGAGAGAAGGAGTTCTGAAGCAAGCTAAATCTTGTTGACGCTGGCCCCAATTGTGACTGTGTCATGCCGTGGTAGCTGGTACTGTTACAGATCTGTCCCACACTGTAGTACTGATAGAGAACTTCTCTGCTCCTCTATCATTGCTAACCATAGGTGTGCGCAGCCTATTGCATTAGGGTGTGCACCCCAACTCTCAAACACACATGAACGCCACCTGCTGTCACAGAAAGGAGGCTCTGGTGGTGGGTGACAGTTAATAGGGAGCATATTACATTACGCCCTAAATACAGGTGTAACGTGTTCCTACTGTTGAACCTAGCCTTTAATATAATGAGGGCATTTACACTGGTCACTGGCACCCTCAACTACCCACCTGGTGCTGTCCCTGGATAATGCTAATGCACATGGGGTGATTAGGGTGTGCCCAGGCACACCTGGCACACCCTGTGCGCATGCCTATGTTGCTATCACAGCTTCTGATAAGTCTGTCCACCTGACTCCCCTCCGACCTGATCCGGAGGGGAACGGAGACCCTTCCAATTGTTTTTTCATCAGATCAGAGGTAGCCGGGTGTAAATGGACACAAGTCTGTTTGCATCCACCGCTCCATAGAGGAGAATGGTGGGTCTGACCAGGTCCTGAAAAACGGACAGACAGACCCAATTGGACCTTTCGTATGGAAGGGGAATAAAATTCTTTATAGATAAAGATGAAGAGAAGTGTTTGGGTAAGTTAATAGTTTGGGCCTTGACTTCAGCTTTAAGGCCCCTTTCACAAAAAATAAAAATAGCGCCTGCAAAGCACCCTGAAACAGCCGCTGCTGTGTCTCCAATGTGAAAGCCCCGAGGACTTTCACACTGGAGCGGTGCGCTTGCAGGACGGAAAAAAAACTCCTGCAAGCAACACCTTTGGAGCGGTGTATTCACCGCTCCTTCACCGCTCCTGCCCATTGAAATTAATGGGGCAGCGCGGCTATACCGCTGGCTTTGCAGGTGGTTTTAACCCTTTTTCGCCCGCTAGTGGGGGTTAAAACCGCCCTGCTAGCGGACGAATCACGCCGCTAAAACGACGGTAAAATGCCACTTTACCGCCGACGCCCCCACTGCCCCAGTGTGAAACCGGCCTAACACACTATTTCTTTCTAGAATGGTTACAAATTGTGATCTTATAACTGATCTATGGTGTTTCTATTCATTTATCAAATACATGCACATATTTTTGTTTTTTGCTCCTGTGCATTCCACCAGCCATAATAGTTTACAAGTTTATATGGGTTACTTGACTTTTCACATTTGCACTGGGATCCCCCTTCTCAAGCAGGGTTTAACCAATGGGGTTCTCCTAATGAGCTGATGACTTCATGTGCTTTATGCCTCTGCTGAATGTCATTGGTTACCTTTGTTGTTTGCCCTTTCTGTGGCGTACAGAACCTCCCTTATATTATGAAGATGAGAAAAGGGGGAGGTATTTTGTAGTCCCAACATAACTCCTGTCCTAGAGTGGCAAGCCTGCTGCTTCATAGACGCAGTACGTTGATTGAACATTGTCACCCTAGGACGAAATGTGTTATTGCCAGGATTACCAGGTGAAAACAAAGGGAAAAAAAGGCTGAAATGAACGTGATTCTCTTGGAGGCAATACAAACACTTGTAGATTCTTTCCCTTATCCGTAACAATGCTACAACAATGGAATTGAATAATTCATTTAATTAAAATACAGTTTTCTAGATGAGTACTGGTTTTATTTTTAGCTTTTCCAGAATTGTAAAAACGACCATACTTTCATGTTCTCAAATAGTGATACAGAAGAAAGCCAATAAAAAAAATAACTAGAACCATATGTAACAAAGGAAACACTCCTACAAATATTTTATTGTGAATCAGGAATTGTACCCTAGATTATAACAACAATAGTACCGTGTTTCCCCGAAAGTAAGACAGTGTCTTACTTTCTTTTTATCCCTAAAAGCCCCACTATGTCTTACTTTCGGGGTATGTCTTATATTGGGAAAAAAAATTTTTTTTTATTCTTTATTGCAATATGTGTTTTTTTTTTGTTTTTTTTTTAATCAGCCCTGTTGGGGGGCTTTGGTGAGATATCAGGGGTCTTAACAGACCTCTGATATCTCCCCCTTGAGACAGAGAAAGAGACAGAGGATAGAGATTCCCCAGTCCCTTTCTCTGCAGCGTCAGCTGCACTGAGAATGAAAGGAGAGAAGACAGCGGCTTCTCTCCATTCATAAACTGACACATTGTAATCACAGGAGATTACAATGTTTCAGTTATGTGAATGGACAGAGTCAGCTGACTCTGTTTATTCACAAGGGAAGGAGGGGGAGGACGGAGGAACGGAGGGGGAGAACGGAGGGGACAGAGAAGGAGGGGAGAACGGAGGGGACAGCGGGGAGGCACAGAGGAGGAAAGCGGAACGGAGGGGGAGAACGGAGGGGGACAGAGAAGGAGGGGGGAACGGAGGGGACAGCGGGGAGGCACAGAGGAGGAAAGCGGAACGGAGGGGGAGAACGGAGGGGGACAGAGAAGGAGGGGTACCGCACTTCACTGCAGGCAAATCCCCCCGTGTTTCCCCGAAAGTAAGACATATGTCTTACTTTCGGGGTATGGCTTATATTAGCTGACCCCTCTGAAACTCCCGATACGTCTTACAATCGGGGGTGTCTTACTATCGGGGAAACACGGTAGCAGCCAGTGGCAGCTGGTGATCAACATTTTTTGGGGGGAGAAAACAAACTGAAAAATTCTGAAAAATACTGAAGCAAAAACATCAAATGCAGCCCCTGTGCTCATCAAATGCAGCCACTGTGCCCATCATATGCAGCCACTGTGCCCATCAAATGCAGCCACTGTGCCCCATCAAATGTAGCCACTGTGCCCCATCAAATGTAGCCACTGTGCCCCATCAAATGCAGCCACTGCGCCCATCAAATGCAGCCACTGCGCCCATCAAATGCAGCCACTGTGTCCCATTAAATGCAGCCACTGTGTCCCATCAAATGCAGCCACTGTGCCCATCAAATGTAGCCACTGTGCCCATCAAATGCAGCCGCTGTGCCCATCAAATGCAGCCGCTGTGCCCATCAAATGCAGCCACTGTGCACTATCAAATGCAGCCAATGTGCCCCATCAAATGCAGCCACTGTGTCCATCAAATGCAGCCACTGTGCACTATCAAATGCAGCCAATGTGCCCCATCAAATGCAGCCGCTGTGCCTATCAAATGCAACCGCTGTGCCTATCAAATGCAACCGCTGTGCCCATGAAATGCAGCCACTGTGCCCATCAAATGCAGCCTCTGTGCCCATCATATGCAGCCACTGTGCTCATGAAATGCAGCCTCAGTGCCCATCAATTGCAGCCTCTGTGCCCATGAAATGCAGCCACTGTGCCCATCATATGCAGCCTCTATGCCCATCATATGCAGCCACTGTGCTCATGAAATGCAGCCTCTGTGCCCCATCAATTGCAGCCTCTGTGCCCATCATATGCAGCATCTGTACCCCATCAATTGCAGCCTCTGTGTCCATCATATGCAGCCACTCTGCCCCCCACCCCCACCCACCCACTCGCTATCTGTCCAGCACTCAATCCCTTCTTGGTGGCAGGTCAGGCAGCGGGTGACAGCAGCGGGCTGTGGGACTTCAAAAAAAGGTGCTTCAAAAAAACGCCCCCGCCTCTGAAATTCAGGTGCTCAGCACCTGAAAAGGGGCCGGGTGCCTGAATAGGAGGTGGCAGCAGCTGTGCCTGTGCACATTTAATGGACGTGCTGCCCCTGGTAGCATCTGATTATACCTTAAATGGCTAACTTTAGTAGAAACCCCAGCAAGCTTTCAAGGTACTTTTATCAGGCTGGTAAGTGCTTAGAAATTGGCACCAATTTTCAGCCCTCAAAGGTATTACAAAGATAATTAAACTATATCATGGCAGATACTGAGCCACATTTCTTTAATTGTGGATGAAAGATGTCTACTGCTTTTTTTTATTGCAAATAAAGTAAAGCATTGTTGACAGAGGTGTAATAATACAATGCTTTGCACTAGGGTTTGGGTCAACCATGAGATCCACCGAAACCCAGCTTGTTCACAGTTCTGTGAATGGGTGAAAAAAACTGGCCAGATTAGCCAGTCTCACCCCTACCCAAACTTCTGGCTGATGCAGCCAGATGTCTGTGATTTAGCAATGGTGCTGCTACCACCGATGAAAGATTCCCATCAGCTTGTTTCAAACTGTAAACAAGCCAGCGGGATCCCAAATGATGTCACTGACCACATGTAGTCATAAACATATTTGGTTAATGACGTCACCTAGGTTCCCAGCAGCACGGGGGAACGGACATTGGTGACGGTAATAGTGGTGGGGTAGGATTGTTCTAATGGCAAGTTTATGGGTATCACTCGATATGTAATTCTGATAAGTATAATCCCGCATCCACCAGGCTAGAGGTGTGGAGATGAGGCCCATGTCCACATCAATATTGGGACATAGTGCCTTGCTGGAGGGGTCCCACGGTGTAGATCCAACATCTAACATACTGGACTATATGGCGAACAATATTTGGTCGTCCAGGAAAGGTCATATGAAAAGTCAAATTTATTATAGAAGCAATTCACAATTGCGCATGTACACTAGATCTTATGCTGGCTATACACTAGTAGATTTTCGAATGTACGAATGTTTGTAGATGTTGCACCCTGGTGTTTAGGCAGAGTTGCTCCTAAATTTACCTGCCAGGTATAGCTACCTTGGCTAATTGTTGAGGATCAATTGATTTCAATCTAAATCTGTAATTGCTGCACTTCTCTCTTTTGCCGCTAGGTGGCCGGGTACCTGGTAGCATTAGATATGAGGAGGGCAGTGCAAGGTCAGATTATGGGTATATGGGGTATCCCAGTCAATGGACAGGGGTTTTCTTAAATCCCTTGGCCTACTGGGAGAACCTATATATTTGGGTGGAGATCAGTGTTCTGTGCCACCTGGACGGCTGTCTGGGTGGACGTGTGTTGTACTGCCTGGACTGCAAGGCTGGAGTTTGGGCCTATCCTAGGCATATTTGGCTGTTAGGCTGTCTGAGGGCCTATCCAGAAGCAAGAGAGCAGTGCAAGGTTGGGATTGCGGCTTGCAGTCCAACCAGAAGTGACGGTTCTGCCAGCCGGAGAACCTGTCAAGGTCAGAGCTAGAGGGGAAGCTGTCATCACTAAGGGACCAACCACCTTATTACCAGGGACCACAGTGAGTAGCTGAAGCAAGTACCGGAGCAGTATTCTCACCAACTGGGGACGGTGAAGAATCTGGAAACTTCAGTGGGTATCAAGCCAGGGACCCAGCCAGCGGAGGTGACGCTTGCAGAGCAGCCTTGCGTGTCAAGCCAGAGACCGAGCAGGCCAGTATGGTGAGGCTTGAGAAGTATCTTGAGTGCCAAGCTAGGGACCCAGCAGAGAAGCGGGGGTGATGCTTGAGGAAGATACTACCACAAAGATTGGAGGAGCTCAAGGGATTCGATGGCAGTGAATCATCTAATCTAGTGAGAGACTGTGAGCTCAGTGGGCTGAAGAACTACAAGAAGTGATTGTAGTGGAAGGGAAGGAACTGTTACGCTTTGTGCTAGGAACTGTTAATGACTGTTGCCATAAGAGACAGCATTCCTATACAAATTGGACTTTGAGGGCACACTTGTGTGCCCTCAAAGTCCAATTTCATTAGTTCCCATACTTGACATATATATCATAGGGACGTTGGCACAACATTTTTAGTAGTACCTACAGTGTCACCCTGTTTTCAGGTACCTACTCATTTGGGACTTTTTTGAAAAGCATTCCTATGCATGCAGATGTGGCATCTTGCTGGATGCCTTTTCCTGCACAGCTGTCTTCCTGTTGAAGTCTCGGAGTCTGCCAATTAATCCTGAAACTACATAAGGGTGCCTTGGCCCTAACCCTCTCTCTCAAAGTTCTGTTTAGAGAAATACAATCTCTTTGGCATTCAAGAAGTGTCTGGTGCCCAATCAATCTACCTTGCATTACACCCACTATGCCATGCAACCCACCATATACAGAAGGATGTCAGCTATCTCTGGCCCTGGAGGTTCTCATTAGATCGAAGGAGGCCTGGGACCTTGCTACATAACGAATATACATACAAACATTTGTACAAAATTCAGAGTACATTCGATCACTTGACCAATGCTGTTCGAAAGCACTTCATGATGTTGTTTGCTTGTAAGATTTGATTTAGAAGTAATTGTAGGTGAAGGTTTTTCCGAATGAAAACCTTATGCACTGTTAGAAATTTACCCCATTAACAATTAAAAAACGAAATTCTATCTAGAGTATGGGCAGCTTTAGAGGCAAAAAATACAAACAAACATAAACAACTACGGTATTTAAGGGATACCAAATTGCACTTGTGATTGCACAGTTTATAGACTCTGGCTGTATTTCATTTCTAGGTTATCTGACAAGATAATAACGTTATAACAATAATTCTGTCTGGAATATTTCCAGAAGGTATGTGTTTTCCATATAATTTCAGATAACATCACATGCTACAGCCAGTTTACTGCTCCTCCTATCAGCTGTATTCATCCATTTCTGTATAATCCCTTACCTCATTATATTAATCCCCATGTTCCCAGCTGGTTTCTCTTTTTTTTGTTTGTGTTAGTGAATAGAACTTCTACTAGCCAGCAGATGTGAGCTACAGGCTTCAATTTCACTGTCACTGACCAGACTGAGTAACTACCTCGAATGGCATCAGTAGGATACATACTGTACATAGACAGCTGAAATAAACAGTTGAAATACTCATCTGTCCACTCTCTTACCTACCAAGCGATTTGTAATTCTCACCATCCTTTTTTGCAATTTGTAAATTACTAGACCGCACAGCCAGAGAGGTGACCCCACTTTCCCTGTCACAGTAAATGATGCAAGGGTGTCGCCACCAGTGGCAGGGCAAGGTCATATATTATTATTATTATATAGGCTTTATATAGCGCCAACAGTTTGCGCAACAAAAATGAAGGCAGACATTACAGTTACATTACAATTTGGTGCAAGAGGAATCAGAGGGCCCTGCTCATTAGAGCTTACAATCTAAAAAGGAAGTGTCAATTGATACAAAAGGTAATAGCTGTGGGGGATGAGCTGATGGAGGAAGTAAAACAGTGTTAGTTAGAAGCAGGATAGGCTTCTTTAAAGAGAAGGGTTTTCAGGGATCGCCTAAAGATGGATAGATTAGGGGACAGTAGGACAAATTCGGGTAGGGAGTTCCAAAGAATAGGAGAAGCTCTGGAGAAATCCTGGAGGGGAGCATGGGAGGAGGTGACAAGGGAGCTAGAGAGCAGGAGGTCTTGGGTGGACCGAAGAGAGCGGCTTGGTTGGTATTTCGGGTCTAGGTTAGTGATGTAGCTGGGGGCAGGGTGGACATGCCAAATTGTATGGACCTTATACAAATTACCACACCTACCTACATTTTTCCTCCTAGAGCAATTCTTACCCCCTCCCACCCCCCAAATTCCCCTTCTCAACACAAATCCCCCCCAACCTCCTTGTGATGCCCCGCCCCCCCACACCTCGGTGCCCAGGGCAGCCGCCCCTCCTGCCCACCGCTTGTTCCGGCCCTGGTCACCACCCTACCTCCAGCTTGTTGATTGTACAATAAAGCAACACATTGATAAGTTATCAATTCTGCTCTGTATTCCTGCCAGCATGTGTGCACTGCAGCAGTGCCTGATTGATTCCTAGCACTGATTATATCTCTTCAAATGTAAGTCAAGCTGTGCATGTGATTAACTATAGGCTAACATCAAACGAAATATAGCTACTAGGCCTTTTATAAAACTACATTAAACTATTTGGATGCATACATGCGTAGTGCTCACCCCTGAAGGAGCCACTGATGTATGGGTCCCCTCATTCTGGAGGACAACATGGCTTCCAGCAATGTCACACCCTCTGACACACCAAGGCTGGAAAAGAAGGAATAAAAAATAATTATATAAGTATTTCTGTACCTGAGCCACAGATCTAGGGAGTCCTAACTAAAAGAAACTAAATGCAGTACTAGAAGCTAAAAGGTCCTTGAGTGTCTCTAAAACACCTCCTACTGGCCAGTGTGGTATTAAACATTGGAGCCCAGATGTCCTGCAATGGAGACTGAAGTTCTATTTGAATCCCACAGTAAAGGTTTAAGTCTTCAAATTATGTCCCAAGTTAGGATGGTGCTGTCCCTTTAAGATGAGATTAGGGAGGTTGTGGCCACTGGCCTCTCACCTCTACACAGTCTGGTAAGAGGCCTCCTCCTATTCTTTGATAACCGGAACTTGTGGTGTTGGTGGCACATCTGGACTCTGTAGCAGCAATTTCTCATGAAATCAGTGCAATCACTTTTCTCCAGCCTGCTGGAGCTCTCCAATGGCTGCAGCACAGGCTCACTCAGACACATAACCACAAGGAGCTCTGGCAACAGCGGCATCTCCAACAGACACCCTTCACGTCCTATGTGGGACTGCTCTAAGTCCTGGCTTTGCCTTCTTTTTTCCTCCCTTCTCCTGCACAGTGTCCTCCTGGGAATTGTACTCCTGCACAGTGTCCTCCTGGGAATTGTAGTTCAATACAGTTCTCCACTTAATAGAGGCGGTCTCCTGGGGACTACATCTCCAATGGTTCCAAAAGGCTCCCAGCAGTCTTTTACAGTTCCCAGGCTGCCCTGCAGGCAATGAGTTGGCTGTGGGCAGGCCTTCAGGTAACCAGAGCTGCAAATGCAGCCCTCTAGTGTCAGTGTCCCCTCTGTATCCTATTTCTCTCTTAATAACTCAGTGCATAAGGATATCCTTGTACAGCTGCTGGACTGTAATCTTCCTCTCCTCTTTCCCTGAATGGCTTCTCCTCCATTATATTGCAGCTGGTTAGTGATTGCAGCTGCTGCATGTGGGTGGTTGTGTAAAGTGTCACAGCCAGGCAGCAGTGGGCAGGGACCTCAGTGAACTGGGACTACATGCAACTACATTAAATGGTGTTTTTTTTCCTTTTTTACGTCTACCTGGGGTTCAACTTTAACAGCCTTTCGCCCAGCCACAGTGAATTTACTGTGGTAGGGTGTAACGGGCAGGCTGGATTATGTACATGTACGCCACCAGCTGCGCGGGAAATGCTGTGCGCCGCTCCTGCGACTGCTGTGTCTGCCGGACACAGCGGATTGCAGTGGCCAGGGGTATCACGTGATCACTGTGCAATCACATGATCACAATGTAAACACAACTGTTTTGAATGTGTTTAACCACTGTGCTTAGTATTGTGATGCTGTGATTGGCCCACAGCTATCACATGGTACCTGGGCCAATCACAGCACCCTGTACCATGTGATTGATGTGGGCCAATCACAACACACAATAGTAATCACAGCTGTTATGAATGTAAACCAACACTGTAACATAGAGCTGCACAATTAATCAATTAATCGTTAAAAAATCGTGATCTCGATTCACCCCCCCGATGATCTCTCCTGCAGAGGTTGCCGAATCTTTCATATAAACAAGTGGAAAGACTACTATCTGTTGCCTATAGTTCTACTTTAAGCACAAATTTCTGATAATTTTATGGAGAGGACTAAGAAGATACAACCATGCCAATGGTGCAGCAGAAAACATATAGCACAGTGAGGAAGGTTTGTGGTCCAGGATGATAGGACAGTCAAAATTAGAAGCGCCCCCCTAGTTGCGTAATGCCGGCCGCCTGCATACCTGAAGCAGTGTGGCCGCTTTATGGGGCGCTAGACTAATTTGCCTCTCAGTCCAGTCCGCCCCCTAAGACTGGCGCTACACTAACAGTGTAGCGCAAGCCGGCGGGGACTCCCTGTGCTGCCCCCCTGCAAAGTGCTGCCCTAGGCCTGGGCCTTGTTGGCCTAGGCCAGGATACAGCGTTGACTGATAGGCAGCACTGATAGGCCGCACAGATAGGTGGCACTGGATAGGCAGCACTGATAAGGAGCTACTGACAGGCATGACTGAGTAGCATCTGTACGGCACTGGCAGGCGTTTATTATGTGGCACAGGCTGGCAGGTGATGGGCACTTATTGGCAGCTGATGGGCACATCTGATGGGGGCTGCATTGATAATCAATGTGCTGATTATCAGCGCAGACCGCCCCTCTGACAGGGAGAGCCGCCGATCGGCTCTCCCTGTCAGCGTGAACCGAGGAAAGCCATTTACCGGCACTTCCTGGTTTACGGGGTGATCAGCTGTGATTGGTCACAGCTGATCACGTGGTATGAAGCTTCTGTCAGAGGCTCCATACCACGATCAGAGTTGCGGTATGTCAGACTGACACACAGCACATCTGATCGCTGCGCTTCACGCCCCCGCGGGCGCACGCCAGCTTGTTATCCTGATTACGTCATATGACGTCCGATCAGGATAACTAAACCACTTTGCCCCCATCATATTGCTATATGGCGGGCGGCAAGTGGTTAAAGGGCCTTAAGAAATAAGATCGGCCGTCAGTACATCAGGATTGATCAATTTTCAAATCTATTTATCATAGTTTGTAAACGCTCTACCTTTCACACAAGCCAAGTAATATACACTTATTGGGATTTTTTTTAACCAAAGACATGTAGCAGAATACATTTTGTCTTAAATTTATGTTTTATAACAAAAAGTGGAAAATATTGTGTTTTTCAAAAACACAATATAAAAAAATGTACACATCATAACTGTGTATACCAACCATTCTACACTATATTGCCAAAAGTATTGGGATGCCTGCCTTTAATGGCATCCCAGTCTTAGTCTGTAGGGTTCAATATTGAGTTGGCCCACCCCTTGCAGCTATAACAGCTTCAGTTCTTCTGGGAAGGCCGTCCACAAGGTTTAGGAGTGTGTCTATGGGAATGTTTGACCATTCTTCCAGATGTGCATTTGTGAGGTCAAGCACTGATGTTGGACAAGAAGGCCGCTCTAATTCATCCCAAAGGTGTTCTATCAGGTTGAGGTCAGTCAAGTTCCTCCACCCAAACTCGCTTGTCCATGTCTTTATGGACCTTGCTTTGTGCACTGGTGCACAGTCATGTTGAGACAGGAAGGGGCCCCAAACTGTTCCCACAGAGTTGGGAGCATGAAATTGTCCAAAAGTCTTAGTATGCTGACACCTTAATGCCTCGTACACACGATCAGACTTTCCGACAACAAAACCGTGGATTTTTGTTGGAAGGTTGTTGGCTCCAACTTGTCTTGCATACACACGGTCACACAAATGTTGGCCAACAATTACGAACGTGGGAACGTGGTGATGTACAAGACGTACGACGAGCTGAGAAAAAGAAAGTTCAATAGCCAGTGCGGCTCCTTCTGCTTGATTCCGAGCATGCGTGAACTTTTGTGCGTCGGACTTGTGTACGCACGATCGGAAATTCCGACAACAAAGTTTTGTTGGCGAAAAATTTGAGAACCTGCTAGCCAACATTTTTTGGCGGAAAGTCAACAAATGTTCGATGAAGCATACACATGGTCAGACTTTCAGCCAACAAGCTCACATCCAACATTTGTTGTCGGAAAATCCGATTATGTGTACAGGGCATTAGAGTTCCCTTTGCTGGAACTAACCAAGCCCTACCCCTGAAAAGCAACCCCACACTATAACCCCCCCTCAACCAAACTTTACACTTGGCCGAATGCAGTCAGGCAAGTACCATTTCCCTGGCAGCTGCCAAACCCAGACACGTCCATCGGATTGCCAGGCAGAGAATCCTGATTTGTCACTCCAGAGAACACGTTTCCACTTCTTTGAGTCCAGTGGCAGCGTGCTTTACACCAGTGGTTTTCAACCTCAGTCCTCAAGTACCCCTAAGAGGCCATGTTTTGCGAAATTCTCTTAGATAAAATAGCTGTCCAAAATACCAAGCCATTGACTCTGAATTAAAGCACCCGTGCAAGATAAAGGGAAACCTGCAAACATGGCCTGTTGGGGGTACTTGAGGACTAAGGTTGAGAACCACTGCTTTACACCACTACATCCAACTCTTTGCATTGCACTTGGTGATGTAAGGCTTGGATGCAGCTGCTCGGCCATGGAAACCCATTCCATGAAGCTCTCTACGCACTGTTGTTGCGCTAAGGCCACACAAAGTTTTCGAGGTCTGAAGCTATTGACTGCAGACAGTTGGCGACTTCTGTGTGCTTTAGCATGCGGTGACCTCGCTGTGTAATTTTACCAAGCCTACCACTTTGTGGCTAAGTTGCTGTTGTTCCCGGTTGCTTACACTTTGTTATATTACCACTAACAGTTGACCGTGGAATATTTAGCAGAAAGGAAATTTCACAGATTGACTTATTGCACAGGTGGCAACCTATCCTGGTAGCACGCTTGACTTCACCAAGCTCCTGAGAGCAACCCATTCTTTCAGAAATGTTTGTAGAAGCAGTCTTCATGCCTAGGTGCTTGATTTTATACACTTGTGGCCATAGAGGTGCTTGGAACGCCTGGATCCAATGATTTGGAGGGTGTCCCAATACTTTTGGCAATATAGTGTATATTAAATCAAGATGGCATATGCTGAACTAAAAGTTATGAAATTTGCTCTATTATAATAGTTTTTATTTTTCAATAGTTGGGTTTTACTTGCTTCTAAGGGATCATTCTTGTGAAAAGATTTACTCCAACCGGATGAATCACAAGCAGAAATCATATTGTACGTAGTCAGTGTAAGATACAGTTTCTCAGTCAAAGTTTCCTGTTAAAATCTAGTTAACCAAGACAATAACTTTGTGATGCTGCATGTTCAGCAAGTTATAATATCACCCATTAAGAACATTATGGCAGAAACAGTCTGCTAATTAGATATTAGGATACAATTTAATTGTTAGAGTTCAGTCTGGGACAACAGAGTTCCCCCAAGGCAGCCCTCTATCTACCATCCCTCTTACTTTTTGACACTCACCATATCTGATACGAGTTTCTGGCAAAGCTTACTTGGGTAAAACATCGGCCCAAGGGGGACTAGAGAATAATATTCTTAATTGGAACTGACGTGTGATTTTGGGATTAAAGAGCCGTCTGGCAGTGAATAGAGCTGAGTTTATCCTTCAGAGCAGCACTAATGTGTAAAACTGACTTTGTAATCCTGCTTTGGAAGGGGCTGCTGCCTGTGGGGAATTGGCTGGGGCAAAGGGAAGATACAAAGTTAGCAAAGTTAAAACACAGAGTGCAGAAAGCCTATTGATATTAACAGGTATGACTAAGGAAGGTACTGCATGATGCATAATGTTTGGGCCATCTAGTACTAGTGATATATAGGAAAGCTATATTCCGTTTCCTACAAGAACTCTATATCAATAATAAAGTTTATAGATTCTTTAAATTTTAAAGTGAGTTTGTTGCCAAAGAAAAAAAACCTTTACCAGTCCCACTGCCTGTATTTTGGAGTCAAAGAATCTTTAGCATCCAACACACACTCTGGGCTTGTAGGATGTCTGGATCCCCTATTGCGTGCTGTGGTTCTACCCCCTGGCCACACTGGGGTGTCTTGTAATGATGTAGTGGCCAATCAGGACGATCCACAACTCACAGTAGGGGAGCCAGAAATCCAACACCCCTGGAGTGTGTGGCAGGTGCTGAAGATTCTTGGGCTGGTGTACCTCTGCGACTGGAGACACAGGCAATGGGATTATCGAGTATTAACCTCCTTCATTCACATAGAGATATTTAAAAACAGGTTTGGGGCAATAGAGTCAATTTAATCGGGGGGGGGGGGGGGTAAAACATAAGTGTTAGGAATTGGTTAAAGTATACCTAAAGGCAAAACTTTTTTTTAGTTTTGGATAGAGTGGAGATGGATTAGAATACCTTTCAGTTTTTTATTGCTGTCTGTACCTTCATTAGGGAGATTCACCCTCTCTATTTGTCCTGTTCACCATTCTCATTGAAAGTGAAAGTAAAAGAAAATCCCAAATTTTGGGTTTTCCCCAGAAAAGTAATAAAATGGAAATCTTCCCATGGGGACACTAGTTCTGGTGACCTGGGGGTCCCCAAGGAATTCCCTTAATTTGCAGGGATTTCCTCTCACTTCCTGTTTGGCTATGGGACAAGAAGTGAATAAAGGGAAATCTCTACAAAAGGAACACAGATTGCAAAAAAAAAAAAAAATCGGACAGGGGTTATAATTCTCCCTTACTCTATCCAAAAGGGAAAAAAAAAAGTTTTGTCTATGGTTCTACTTTAAGGGTCGATTTTTTTTTTCATAGTTAGGTTATGGGTTGTATTTAACTGTTAAAGGGTAGGTTAAGTGGTAAGGATGAATTGTAAGGGTTAGGTTGAGGGTGTGCAAGGGATGATAAAATAAGGTTATTTTTAAGGGATAGGTTATAGGTCAGGGTGCTCCTAAAAGCACATTTTTTTACCAGCACTGAAATCCATCATATTAAAGCGGGGTTCCACCCAAATTTTGAACAATATCTGTATGTATTCTCTTCCTTGCCTAGATGCTGACATGCCGTTTAAAAAAATTTAAATCGCCGTAATTACCTTTTATTTTTCTCTTCTTCTTTGCACTTCCTGGTTCTCCTCCCGTGGGAGTAGGCTTGTTTATAGCCTCTCCCAGACTCCTGGGAGCTAGTCTCAGGCTTCCCAGGATGCCACTGAGCATGTGCGGGAATGAGCAGTGAATGCTTGGAGCACAGCATTCACCACATCCAGGAAATAAATGCTTGTGGGCTTCAAATGCCCACAATGAAGATGGAAACCGCCTGCAGTGAATAATATAAGTTATTCTTTCCGACGAAATCTGACACAGGCGGACATATTACACACAATATGTGAGTATGTAATGCTGAGAAGAAAAGTTTGTGAATGAACTAAAAAAAAAAAAACGATAGATAGGTGGACCCTCGCTTTAAGGGTGAATTGTAAGGGTTAGTTTAAGAGTGTGCAAAGGGTCATGCAATAAGTTTGCCTTTTAGGGTTAGGTTATAAGGTCAGAGGCATGGGTGCTCATAAAACCAAATGTTTTTCAGCACCGAAATCCACTATGTTAAGGGTGAATTGTAAGGGTTAGGTTGAGGGTGTGCAAAAGGTGATACAATAAAGTTACCTTTTAGGGATAGGTTATAGGTCAGGGGCGTGGGTGCTCATACAAACGCATTTTTTTCAGCACTGAAATCCACAATGCCCCTCCCATGCTGCTATCAGCAGCAAAAGCTAACATATCACCCTAAGGTATCATATCCTACCTTCACAGTGCCTGCTGCTTCCCAGCATGCAAGTGCACCTTAAAAGCCCCAGCTATTGCCAGGCCCGAGCTTTAATGCATAGGGAATGAGGGCACCATTAACCTCATTCAAATACAGAATTTCATTAAGTTCTTATTTGCACAAAATTAGGAGGATACAGCTGTGTTTAAAGGTACTGTGATGGTAGGATTTAGCACTTTAAGGTACTTGCTGTACAGCATCAGGGACATTTTTTTATTTCTCCGCTGACTTTACAGGTTTACTTTAACTTTACCACCTGATTCCAAAGCTTAAAGGATAAGTTCACCTTTGAGAACATGTTACATGTGCCACCCGTTTTTAGGGTGGAACATGTAACATGTTCCCAATGATGCAGCCGCTGCCCGATGCCCTTACTTCCTGTGACAGCAGTACGGGGAGAAATTCTCTGTACTACCCTGTTTCCCCGAAAATAAGACCTAGCGGGATTGTCGGTGATGGCTGCAATATAAGCCATACCCCCCAAATAAACCCTAGTCAAAGTCCTTGTAGGTCTTCTTTTCAGGGTAGGGCTTATTTTCGGGGAAACAGGGTAGGGCTTATTTGGGGGGTACGGCTTATATTGCAGCCATCACTGACAATCACGTTAGGTCTTATTTTCGGGGAAACAGGGTAGCTGTCGCTTTTTTAAATCGGCACGGCTTCGCCCACAGGGCTGTGTCATTCATTCACTCACACAGCTCTGTGTGTGAATGAACTACAAGCCCTGACATCCTTTGCAGATGTTGGCTTGTAGTCCTCGATGGACTACCACGGCACTGTGGAGCGCCATGGTAGTTCATTGATTCTTCCTGTCAGATTGTATCTGCATGCCTGTACGGGATATATGGGAACACAGATATCCTGACAGATCTGAATGAGACCTGCATGGCAACAGGGATCTGCTGATCACTGGCGCAATGCTTTACAGCAGGGGTGCCCAACCAGTGGCCCGGGGGCAACATGTAGCCCGTGGAGCCTTCTGAGGTGGCCTGCGACCTCCTGCTCTGGGATGGCTGGTTGGCAAGCCCAGATCAGGGGTTCCCGACCTGCCATCCCAGAGCATCAGTCTTGTGAATGAAGCTGGTGGTAGAGAAAGAAAGCGGCTGTAGAACCGATGCTTCCTGTATAGCGCCGCCTCCTGTCACAGGCGGAGCGATACCAAGTGCACTCTGCCTCCTTCAACAGCAACAGCTGCTGATATCTGAACCAAATACTGTTATTAAAGATAAGTTTTTAATACTAAAATCACAGTGTATATATGGGCATATCTGTTCTGCGCTGGATACTCTGGGCTGTTTTCAAACTTATCCGCAGGTGCAGTGCACCTGGGGGTTACCTGCATTGAGCCATAGACTTCTGTTGTTCCCTGCGGATTTCATGAAGTGCACTACATCTGCAGGATATAATAGAAGTCTATGACAACATCAAGCTAACCTGCAGGAAAGCCACAGGTACACTGCACCTGTGGAGCGGGTAAACCACAGCACATCAGTGTGAAAGCAGCCTTAGGCCTCTTTCACAGGATCATTTTGACCCAATCAGACCCTCCATTTACCTTTACGGAGCGGCAAATGTAAACAGACTTGTGTCCGTTTATGCCCGCCTATCTCCAATCCAATCCGCTAAAAAAAAAAAAAAAAAAACAGAAGGGGATCCATCCTCTTCCATCTGGGCGGATCGGAAGGCCCATAGAGTAGAGTGGGCTGTGTCCGTGTCTGCTCTGCAGAGTGGACACAGATCTGTCATCCGCCTGCTCTGCTTATTGTGGCCTGTGACCGGTTACCAAGTCACTTAAGTGGCCCTCGCTCTTCAAAAGGTTGGGCACCCCTGCTTTACAGGCTCAAAAAAAAAATAACATAATAAATGCATATTTTTTTTATATGCTAAAAAATTTGCATTTATTATTTTTTTTTTCTAAAAAGTGAACTTATCCTTTAAGGTTCTTTGCGACAAGTGACCAAATCCTGCTCTGGGGTCACTGCAGAAATTACTTTATTCTATAATTCTCTCAAATTCTTTAAAAAATCAACCAAATCCGGCAATGACCAAATGCTTTTACAAAGTCAGAGAATCAATAGAGAAATTAACTGCTTCCTCCAAGGACTGCATGAGTCACAAGAGCCTCCCAGCGGAGGTGTTGCTGGTTTAAACTCTGAGTAAAGAGCTATCTATGTAACCAAGAAGTGAGGATTAGGAGAGGTTTACAACACAGAGGTAAAGGTCAGAGGAGCTAGGATAAGTCCTTTTTTCTATGGAAATGTTTTATATATTTGGTTCTCATGATATTGAGAGCTTTCTTGAGACCCACAAATAGCTAATTGAATTCCTCTTCAGGAGCACGGTATCAGTGCAGAACTATAGCGCCGAAATCAGTATCTCATTCATTAGGGTGCTAAGCAATATTGAAAGCTGAGCTTAGATGATATGAGGTGATGACAGAAACATGTCCCTGTCATCTTCTGACTAGTCTTCCTTAGTGGTGGCGATATGACACAGAGGAAATAATCACTTCAGCGTCAGGTGCACTAATGCCTATAATATCCCATCTTCAGTCGGTATCTGAGTAATACACTCCCGGATTATCCCTTGCCTATTATGCACATCCTCCACAGCCAATTGGTTTTCATATGCGAGCTGTGTGTCTGCCTTTATTGAGAGGTGTAGGGACCCCTTGTATGCTATTCTCAGGGGCTAAGGAAATGAATGGCCTTTGAAAGGGGGCTGAAATTGGAAATGTGTATCAGGAAAGAGAAGGAGGAGGGAAGGTGAATAGAGGAGAAGAGTGTTCATGCACATGAGGCCCTCCACTGCTTTCGTAGATAAGGAATTATATCTAGTGACTCTAGAAGAGGTCTAGGTTAAAGCGGAGTTCCAACGTTAATTACATTTTTTTTGTTGTGAATAATTGGTAAGTTCATATAATGTACATGTACCACTCACTTTTTTTTTTCAGTTTGTTGTATCTGTCTTGGAGAGGAGTGGGGTTCATGAGACTTAACGCACAGCAGAGGGGTTGGCATGTTTGTTGTACACACAACACATTGCCGTAATGCCGCGTACACACGGCCGGACTTCCCGACAGAAAAAGCTCGATGGGAGCTCTTGGTCGGACATTCCGACCATGTGTATGCCCCATCGGACTTTCTCTGTCGGCATTTCCAACGGACTCAGATATAGAACATGTTCTAAATCTTTCTGTCGGAAATGCCGACGGAGTTTAGCCCATTGGCAAGTCCGGCCGTGTGTATGCGGCATTAGAGAAATTTTGATATTTAAATTTTTGTGTCTGTTTAATTTTCACCATTTCCCAGTAAGGCGCAATTTAAAATGTACTAATATTTGCTTTTTATTAACTCTATACAGGTTAACTTTTATATTTAGTAGGATTTTTTGTAAAGTTTGCTGTGTTTTTATCTGCTAATATGGATTTTAGTTCGTTGGCAAGTCCGGCTGTGTGCACGCGGCATTAGGGTACATTTTTGAAAAGTCGTACAATGTGAGCTCTATAAAAGTCAGCCCTCCCCAAAATTAATAAATTCTATTTAACTGATTGCAGCTACTTATATCTTATGGTAACTGGATATAATATGGGTGATGGTTTTATAGAAAAAAAAAAGTTCAGAAAAGACAACGAGATTTAAAAGTTAGTTGTTGTTTGTAGTTACCAATTTGATTCTCCGATTCAGAGACTAAAACAGCCCACAGGTGGAAGGAAAAAGAAAATTGCTTGATTCCCCCCATCAGCGAAGTCAGTGTTGGTGGGGGAATCCCTCCCGCGCGCCTTTCCTGCTGGCAAAACAGAATGGTCCTTGTTGTTCTTCTTCTACAGTTTCCAGAGGATTGCTTCTTCTTTACCAACAGGGCTGCCTTCTACACCTGCTTCCATTGGACTTTAACCCAGTTTCTTTTTGGACTCTAACAGCTTATAGTTTGCTGTTTTTGATTACCTATATAATTTTATAGTTGCAGATTGTTATTTCATGATATTAGTTGTACAGCACTTAATCGCCCCATTTATTCTCAACCATTTGCAATTAGATCTTTTGGGGGCCATAACTGTTTTCTGATTATATTGAATATAGCGCTCACATCTACATGTTCCAAAACAGAATGGTCACTGCTGGCAGCCATAGCCGCCGGCAGTGATCGCATGAAAAAAATCTGCTGGGCTGGTTGAACTGAAGTCGATCGATGGATTGATTTCAGTACAACCAGCTTGCCCATAGATAGTAGAAATAGAAGTAGATGCCCCCTAATTGGGACTTTAAATGGACCACCCACTCAAAGGTTGTATAAAAATATTCTTTAATGCAATAGATTAAAATACGAGCGACCACATATATGAAAGGATGCACAACATGTGCTACATAAGACAAACCAATGTGTTGTATAAAATCGCATACAATATAAGTGCCCAAATGCCCGACGCGTTTCCGGTATCAGGTCTTCCAATACCTTCTTCAGGGGCCAAGGGTTCAGAAAGTTTACTGTTCAAAATACATTCTGGTGTAGTGATTCGATATCAAAGATATGCATGAGGGACCAGTAAGTTTATATTGCTAATGCAGGCATTTACCCAGCGATTTTGACATTACACGCAGGAGGGACAGATTTGTCTCATCAAAGGTGGAACATTGGGACACTGTTCCCTGGGCCACTTGGCCCAACAACAGTGCCTTTTAGGAACTGTTTGGTTTCATCTCACAGAAGCCCACAATTTGAGCACTCCCCGTGAGACTATGCGGGTGCCATTTACCCAGAGAACACACTAATTATTCACAATTCCCACTAATGGCGAGGTGTGCATTAGCAATATAAACGTACTGGTCCCTTATGCATATCTCTGATATTGAATCAATACACCAGAATGTATTTTGAACACTAAACTTTCAGAACCCTTGGCCCCTGAAGAAGGTATTGGAACACCTGATACCGGAAACGCGTCGGGCATTTGGGCATTTATATTGTATGCGATTTTATACAACACATTGGTTTGTCTTATGTAGCACATGTTGTGCATCCTTTCATATATGTGGTCGCTTGTATTTTAATCTATTACATTAAAGAATATTTTTATACAACCTTTGAGTTGGTGGTCCATTTAAAGTCCCAATTAGGAGGCATCTACTTCTATTTCTACTAAAAGGGATGGGACCACCATACTCTATATGAGATGATGGGAGCCTCTATTTTTTTCATTGCCCATAGATAGTAATCTCTAATAATATACTGCGCTATTAACCCTTGAACTGAGCAGCTGCAGGCACCACAATTTGACAAAACCTTGTATGATCGCAGAAAAGGTTAGAAAGACCCACGCTACATTTAGTGATATTAAGTGACTTATTTCAGAATTACAATAATGAAAAAAATGTGTGTATAAAAGAATAATATATCATATGATCTTATGAATCTCCACACTGATCAGTGAATTAAAATAAAATAAAAAAAGAGTCCATAAGTGACATCCACAAAGAAATCTTTAGAGATGAAAGTCATAAATTTGTTGAACTTTAGTTTTGATAGGAGGGAACCGAGCCGATCCAAAAAAAAAAGTCACCCTGTGTGTAAGCCACCACAGATGAGAAGGTTTAAATGCGCTTACCAGATTATATGGACTTGTGTGCTGTCAAGGCTGAGTCAAATAGGCATTGGGAGAAAAAGCTCTCCCAAACTTTCTTTCGCTGTATGGCAGGCCACCAATCCAATTCCACATCAAGCAGGGTAAACTTCTCTCTCTCTCTAGGTAGGTCAAGCATAAAAGTAAAGAGATCTCCACATAGTGTAAAACCATTTAAAATTCTATTTATTAAAGGAATATTGCACTTACATCAAGCAGGAAATAAACAGGCATATCGTCATACAATCCAGTGTGTCTCTAGTAAACGCAGTGGTTAGATGAGCGTCAACCCAACATGTTTCGTCTGAAAAGACATCATCTTGGGTCTGAGCGCTACCATGCATTCACCACATTTATACAAGAATAGTAATCAAGACTCCTTAGAATAGATAGAACAAATCTTGGCCAGTCCCTGCTGAACCAGGGACATTTGATCCATCTGTGGCCAGCTTAAAACTTGAAACCTAATTGGTCTCCTCTCTTTGTTCCCATTGTCTTTTTTTCTTCTCAGTTAACATTTTTCTCTATCTGTCCATTACAAGGTGACTTCCTATCCCTCGTGTTTAATTTAATCAGAGGTGGACAGAGCAGAGAGATCTCTCAACTGAAGTCTCCAAGGAATCTCATAAAAACCTGTAATGAGGCAAATATGTAGGCTGCCATTACTCACCTATCTTTCTAAAGATGATAATTACTTAGCTGTCATTCTGATCCTCTGTTTTCAGTACTTTTTGGCTATCCTAGGACAGGTATGCAGCTGGTAAAGTCAGAACTCGGACCTGCATATTCCAGGAATTAATGAAGCTTGTGACTCAAAATGACAGCCAGACGTCTAGAAGAGGTCCACAATGTCACCCAGCAATAACTGACCACTCTTCTTTGCAGAACTGTTCAAGATCAGTTAAATTTGATGGTGACCGTTTGTGGACTACAAACCTGAAACACCCCCATAACAGGATATTACCACCTCCATGCTTTACTGTAGGAATGGTGTTATTTGGATGGTGAGCTGTATTGGATTAATGCCAGACATATCATTTGGTGTTGAGGCCAAATAATTCAATTTTAGTCTCATCTGACCACGTTAAATACACCTTGACGAGGCCACATGGAAAAAGGTGTTATGGATAGATGAGAATAAAATTTAATTAACACCAAACAATATGTCTGGCGGAAATCCAATACAGCTCACCATCCAAATAACACCATGCCTACAGTAAAGCATTGGGGAATGTGGATGGTGAAAAAAAACCTGACAGAGTATAACCCTCATCTAAAGCTTTGAAACATTTTATATGTACATACAACTCATATTTTACACGTACAGATCAGGATCTCCATCCTTTGGTTGTCTGTAAATCCCTGATCAACAACTGATGTGATAAAGTCTCATCCACATAATGTCTGTTTTTAGCCAATCAGACCTGACTATACTTATAAATAGAGCAGTGAAGCACAACAATTATGCAGCGTAGTCTTCTGATTTGTACCAGCGTAGGGTGGCGTTAATATCAGCACTGCTCTCTGCATTGTATGTGAGTGCAGGGCTCTGTAGTGATGCCCCCTAAACTCACATGATGACATCAGTTTACCAGTAAGGCCCCTTTCACACTGCCCCTCTGTGTTTTTCCCACAGGGTGGGTGCAGAGCAGTCTACCCACGGTTTTTGTGTGGGTTTCCTGTGCTTTCCCATAGACTTCCATTCAGCAATTTTGGTGCATTCTCTGAAAGCACAACAAAAGTCCTGCATGCTGCATCTTTGGTGTTATTTCAGAAAAATGCACCAGAAGTGCCCGATTTGATGGAAGACTATGGGAAAGCAGCATGTAAACTGTGGGTACACTGCGTTGCACACTCAATGCAGGGCAGTGGGAAAGAAGTAACCCAAGATTTCTAAAATCTGTTTCTGCTTGGTAGCACAAGGCTAATCCCTTTCTCTAAGTATTGCAGACTATGGGGACTGTCCACTAGAGAAAAACCCAAGTCTACCAAGTAAATGTAATCTCCTGTATAGTGTAGGCCCAACCCAACCCCAAATCTGGCATAACTACTTAAAATGCTCATCGCCAAAAAAAAACCAGACATTGAAAGTGATATAAAGACACAAATTATGCACAACTCCAAACACAAAATCATACAGGCAGTGACATACCATGCATTCATAAATTTCCTTTCTAGCAGTGGCGGCCCGTCCATAGGGGGCGCCTGGGCGCCGCCCCCCCCCCCTCCTGTAATCAAATCTTGAGGTCACTTCCGGCTTTCGGGAAACAGACGAGAGCCGGAAGTGACGTTGGCAGCTCCGTTCTTCGGCCGAGCGGAGCTGCAGGAGGAAGGTAAGAGCAGTATGAAGGATGGGTTGCTGTCTGGCAAGGAGGGTGAGCTCCAGCACAGCACAGCACAGCTTCATCTGTATCTGTCTCTCTTTTCCCCATTCCACCCCCCCTCTCCTGTCTCACTAACACACGGACTCTTCCTATACACCAGTGGTTCTCAACCCTTCTAATGCCGTGACCCCTTGATAAAATTTCCCAAGTTGTGGGGACCCCTAACAGTAAAACTATTTTCATAGTGTGGGTTGTCAGCACCCAAGGCAAGACAAGTAATTTGCGCCCCTAACCCACGGACATTTAGTGCTCCCCGATTCCCTTCCACTCGTGCAGTATTGAAACCCCTTATGGTACATTTTAGGATGTACCACTCTTTCTCTTTGTTCTCTTTTCTTTCCCTTTTCGCTCTCTCCCTATCCTAATTTCTTGTTTTTATTCCCCATCCCTCTCTCTAGCCGTCTTTCTTGTTCTTTCTCTTATTTTTTCTCTCCCTTTTTCTTTGTTCCTCCCCCTCTTTTCCTCTCCCTTCCATGTAGTCTCTATTTTTATCCCTTGGTGGGGGGTGGGGGAATGGGATGATTGGCAGTGCTGGCAGGGAGTTGGGATGAGTGGCAGTTTTGGTGGGGGTGGGATCAGTGGCAGCGCCGGGGGGAGTTCTGATCAGACAACTTAGGTACTCTTGATCAAGGTAATCTGCTGATCTGAGAACTGTAGTGGGGACTTTTAATGACAACTCTAATCACAGGTAGTGTTACTCACTTTGTCTTCAGCTCTGTAGTGTCTTGTGGCCATGACACCTATGCTGAAATCAGTAGATAGGGTCTCCCCCAGCCCCTCCCACTTCACATTCCTCACCAGTCAGCTGACCTCTAGTCTCTGCCCCCCAACCATGCCGTGAACTGAATGGGTGGCTGCAAAGAGGCTGAGTGGGTGGCCACAGGCTTCAGAGACAGCCCAGCTAGTCGGCCACAGGCTTCAGCGACAGCCCAACTGGTCGGCCACAGGCTTCAGAGACAGCCCAGCTGGTCAGCCACAGGCTTCAGAGACAGCCTAGCTGGTCGGCCACAGGCTTCAGAGACAGCCCTGTTGGGCGGCCACGAACAGGCTGGGAGAGTGGCGCGGGCTTCAGGAACAGCCCAGGATTTGGTGACCCCTGGCAAATCGTCATTTGACCCCTGAGGGGGTCCCGACCCCCAGGTTGAGAACCACTGCTATACACAGACAGAGGGGGAGGGGGAGGAGAATGGACACATACACAGGACGTGCTGATCTGAGGTCTGAATATGACACTGCAGGGGAAGGGGGGCAAGTTATCAAAGAAAGATAATCACAGTGATTTGGGGGGCTGGGAGAGGATGCTGTATGTGCTAGGGGCCACATTGGGAGCAGAGGATTTGTGCTAGAAGGGGGGTTGAATATAAAATTAGACCCCCCCCAGCACAAATCCTCTCTGCTCCCAAAGTGGCCCCTAGTACATAAAGCATCCTCTCCCAGCCCCCCAAATCACTGTGAGTACCCTTCTTTGATAACTTGCCCCCCTTCCCCTCTTGTTCAAAGAGATGCTGGCTGCTATTAAGGGGACAATCGTGGTTTCTGGGATCAGTGGACACAGTGGATGCGTTTTTGATGACACAGTGGATGCGTTTTTGATGACACAGTGGATGCGTTTATGATGACACTGGGTGCGTTTTTGATGACACAGTGGATGTGTTTTGATGACACAGTGGATGCGTTTTTGATGACACAGTGGATGCGTTTTTGATGACACAGTGGATGCGTTTTTGATAACACAGTGAATGCGTTTTGATGACACCGTGGATGCGTTTTTGATGACACAGTGAATGCGTTTTGATGACACAGTGGATGATGTGTTTTTTTTCAGAATTTTCAGTTTGTTTGCGTCCCCCCAAAAATTTTGAGCACCACCTGCCACTGCTTTCTAGGTGAATTATTTCATGAGACCCCCCCCCTCAAGACAATCAATACGTTTCGGATAAGGGGCGGTTCACACTGGTCCGACATTCGCCGTGACTTCCAGAGCACAAGTAACATGACAAACTCAATAAATGAATGGTTCCCTATGAGATCCGACTGGTCTGACTTGTGTCGGACTGACTTTAAAAATGCTCACTGCTCTACTTTGGTCCGACCTTGGCACAATTTCAGCCCATTGATTTGAATGTAAGTCGCATCCAAGTTGGATCTTCATTTTAATTGATCCAACTTGTGGCATGCCACTTGTGCTCTGAGGATCTTAAAAGGGAACCCCACGCCAAAATGAAAAAATAAAAACAGGGTGGGGACCCCCCAGATCTATACCAGGCCCTTTGAGTCTGGTATGGATCTTGAAAGGTAACCCCACGGCAAAAAAAAAATGGTGTGGGGTCCCCCCAATCCATATCAGACCCTTATCCGAGCGTGCAGCTTGGCAGGCCAGGAAAGGGGGGGCGAGCGAGCACCCCCCCTCCTGAACCATACCAGGCCACATGCCCTCAACATGGGGACAAGGGCCTCTTTCCCACAACCCTGGGCTGTGGTTGTGGGGGTCATGCCCCGGGTGGTGACATCACAAGGGGGCGGGTGATGTCACCGGTTGGCCACGCCCCATAGCTATATAAGAACTGGCAGATGCCATAGCTGACATATCTGCAGGAGCCAGCATCGGAGCAGGAAGAAGACATCAGCGGAGCAGAAGACCGGAGGAAGAAGACCTCACTGGAGGAGAAGACTGGGGGAAGAAGATATCGGTGCCAGAACTGAAGAAAGAATACACGTTGGACCTACGATGGGGGACATTCTTCATTTTTAATAAAGGACTTGTCAAAAACCATCTTTTTGTAACGCCACACTTCTTTTGTACCCCATACTCATTCACATGGGGGGGGCAGGATCTGGGGCTTCCAGATTACAATAAGCTCCCCTGCCTGCAGACCTCCACAACCACAGCCCAGGGTTTTGAGGAAGAGGCCCTTGTCCCCACCAACATGGGGACCATCCCCCATGTTGAGGTCATGTGGCCTGGTTTGGTTCAGGAGGGTGGGGGGGAGCTCGCTTGCTTGCCCCCCTGCCTTTTCTGGCCTGCTAGCCTGTGTGCTCAGATAGGGTCTGGTATGGATTTTGGGAGGGCACCTGATTTTTGGGGGTTTTTTTTGCTGTGGGGTTCCCCTCAAAATCCAAAGCGTCTGGTATGGTCTTGGGGAGGGGGATGCCGTTCATTGAAGTCGCATGGAAGTCGGACATGAAGTCGCAGGGCAAAGTCGGATCAGAAGTCATGCAACTTCCGTGGGGGACCTGGTTCCTGCCCCAGGGGACATGTATCAATGCAAAAAAAAGTTTTAAAAAGTTTTAAAAATGGCGTTTTTTCGGGAGCAGTAATTTTAATAATGATTAAAGTGGAACAATAAAAGTGTAATATTCCTTTAAATTTCGTGATGTCAGAGGGGGCTGGGTCACCCGATTACGTAACGGGTGATCCCGCCTCCTCTGACATCACGGGGAATTCCACAGGGAAGTCCCCATGAAGTCACCGTGTGTCAGAGGGGGGCGGGGTCACCGGGTGGCCCCGCCATCCGTTATTTAAGAAGTGTCAGAAGAAGAGAAGCGTCACACAGCGGGAGCCTCCCATGGATGCGGAGCGGCCCAAGAATGAAGCAGGGAAGAAGACGCTTCGGAGGAAGATGCCGGACGAGAACACCGGAGCAAGAAGCAGAGGATCAGAGGAAGAACCAGAGGAAGAAGAAGATGGGGGAAGAAACCGAAGGAAGAAGAAAGGAAGACGGAAGAAGACCCGAAGAAGATGGAAAGAAGAAGGCTTTAAATAAAGGAATTATCAAAAACTCTCTTGTCATTTTTAACACTTTTTTTTGTGAAATGGTAGGGGTACTTTTGTACCCCATTACCATTTCACACGAGGGGGCGGGATCTGGGGGTCCCCTTGTTCAAGGGGGCTTCCAGATTCCGATAAGCCCCCCGCCTGCAGACCCCCACAACCACCGGCCAAGGGTTGTGGGGATGAGGCCCTTGTCCTCATCAACATGGGGACAAGGTGCTTTGGGGGGGCCGCTACCCCAAAGCACCCTCCCAATGTTGAGGGCATGTGGCCTGGTACAGTTCAGGAGGGTGGGTGCTCTCTCGTCCCCCCCTTTTTTCCTGCGGCCTGCCAGGTTGCGTGCTCAGATAAGGGTCTGGTATGGATTTTTGGGGGGACCCCCACGCCATTTTTAAAAAAAAATTTGGCGCGGGGTTCCCCTTAAAATCCATAGCAGACCTGAAGGGTCTGCTATGGATTTTGAGGGGGACCCCCACGTCATTTTTTTTTTATTTTGGCGCGGGGTTCCCCTTAATATCCATACCAGACCTGAAGGGCCTGGTATGGAAATTAGGGGGACCCCCACGCCATTTTTTTAAAAATTTTGGTTCGGGGTTCCCCTGCGGGGAAATCCCATGTCATTTATATCAATGAACTTTTATGTGTATTGTCGGACTGACAATTCATTAATAGCCGCAAGTAGTTTTAAATGACTTTTTTTCCTTTGAAATATCATTTTGCTGTCAGACTGTTCTAAACACGGGAAACATGCGCCCCTTTACAGGCGTACTATAGACACCCCCCAGGTATGAAATTTTAGGAATATTACACTTTTATTGTTTCACTTTAAGCATTGATATCACTGCTCCCTAAAAAACATCAGTTTTTAAAACTTTTTCTTGCATTGATACATGTCCCCTGGGGCAGGACCCAGGTCCCCAAACACTTTTTATGACAATACCATGCACATAAGCCTTTAAAATTAGCACTTTTGATTTCTCCCATAGACTTTTAACGGGTGTTCCGCTGCTTTAGAATTTGCCGCGAACACCCCAAATTGTTCACTGTTCGGCGAACTGGCGAACAGCCGATGTTCGAGTCAAACATGAGTTCGACCTGAACTCGAAGCTCATCCCTACTAGGAAGACATAATATACTTTAGTAACAAAACACTGGCCACCGCCCACACCCATAACTGGCCTTCACAGTAAGGAGCACATGGAGGGCATATACATGTAAGACAAAGACAATTCCATAGCTCAACTCACCAACCAGTCTGCTGACCAACCAAATTAGCCTGTCTAACCGTCTGTTAAAAGCAGGGGTTTAGTTAGCACACATTTGCAAACGCATGTGAAAGCTGCAAGGCCTCGTCAAGGCACCCTGTATTACTTGCAGTCCTAACACTACTAAATTTATAAGTGTCTCCACAGTGGAAGCACATGCATTGAATGGATAGGTGTAGACAGGTGAGCCTGGAGGCGGCCCAAGCCCCCTTAAAGGGACAGGAGCACACTGGACACCCAGCAAGAGCACAATGGCAGCAAAGGTGTCCAGTGTGTCCCCGACCCAAATTTACGTACAGTAACAAAACACTGGCCACCGCCCACACCCATAACTGGCCTTCACAGTAAGGAGCACATGGAGGGCATATACATGTAAGACAAAGACAATTCCATAGCTCAACTCACCAACCAGTCTGCTGACCAACCAAATTAGCCTGTCTAACCGTCTGTTAAAAGCAGGGGTTTAGTTAGCACACATTTGCAAACGCATGTGAAAGCTGCAAGGCCTCGTCAAGGCACCCTGTATTACTTGCAGTCCTAACACTACTAAATTTATAAGTGTCTCCACAGTGGAAGCACATGCATTGAATGGATAGGTGTAGACAGGTGAGCCTGGAGGCGGCCCAAGCCCCCTTAAAGGGACAGGAGCACACTGGACACCCAGCAAGAGCACAATGGCAGCAAAGGTGTCCAGTGTGTCCCCGACCCAAATTTACGTACAGTAACAAAACACTGGCCACCGCCCACACCCATAACTGGCCTTCACAGTAAGGAGCACATGGAGGGCATATACATGTAAGACAAAGACAATTCCATAGCTCAACTCACCAACCAGTCTGCTGACCAACCAAATTAGCCTGTCTAACCGTCTGTTAAAAGCAGGGGTTTAGTTAGCACACATTTGCAAACGCATGTGAAAGCTGCAAGGCCTCGTCAAGGCACCCTGTATTACTTGCAGTCCTAACACTACTAAATTTATAAGTGTCTCCACAGTGGAAGCACATGCATTGAATGGATAGGTGTAGACAGGTGAGCCTGGAGGCGGCCCAAGCCCCCTTAAAGGGACAGGAGCACACTGGACACCCAGCAAGAGCACAATGGCAGCAAAGGTGTCCAGTGTGTCCCCGACCCAAATTTACGTACAGTAACAAAACACTGGCCACCGCCCACACCCATAACTGGCCTTCACAGTAAGGAGCACATGGAGGGCATATACATGTAAGACAAAGACAATTCCATAGCTCAACTCACCAACCAGTCTGCTGACCAACCAAATTAGCCTGTCTAACCGTCTGTTAAAAGCAGGGGTTTAGTTAGCACACATTTGCAAACGCATGTGAAAGCTGCAAGGCCTCGTCAAGGCACCCTGTATTACTTGCAGTCCTAACACTACTAAATTTATAAGTGTCTCCACAGTGGAAGCACATGCATTGAATGGATAGGTGTAGACAGGTGAGCCTGGAGGCGGCCCAAGCCCCCTTAAAGGGACAGGAGCACACTGGACACCCAGCAAGAGCACAATGGCAGCAAAGGTGTCCAGTGTGTCCCCGACCCAAATTTACGTACAGTAACAAAACACTGGCCACCGCCCACACCCATAACTGGCCTTCACAGTAAGGAGCACATGGAGGGCATATACATGTAAGACAAAGACAATTCCATAGCTCAACTCACCAACCAGTCTGCTGACCAACCAAATTAGCCTGTCTAACCGTCTGTTAAAAGCAGGGGTTTAGTTAGCACACATTTGCAAACGCATGTGAAAGCTGCAAGGCCTCGTCAAGGCACCCTGTATTACTTGCAGTCCTAACACTACTAAATTTATAAGTGTCTCCACAGTGGAAGCACATGCATTGAATGGATAGGTGTAGACAGGTGAGCCTGGAGGCGGCCCAAGCCCCCTTAAAGGGACAGGAGCACACTGGACACCCAGCAAGAGCACAATGGCAGCAAAGGTGTCCAGTGTGTCCCCGACCCAAATTTACGTACAGTAACAAAACACTGGCCACCGCCCACACCCATAACTGGCCTTCACAGTAAGGAGCACATGGAGGGCATATACATGTAAGACAAAGACAATTCCATAGCTCAACTCACCAACCAGTCTGCTGACCAACCAAATTAGCCTGTCTAACCGTCTGTTAAAAGCAGGGGTTTAGTTAGCACACATTTGCAAACGCATGTGAAAGCTGCAAGGCCTCGTCAAGGCACCCTGTATTACTTGCAGTCCTAACACTACTAAATTTATAAGTGTCTCCACAGTGGAAGCACATGCATTGAATGGATAGGTGTAGACAGGTGAGCCTGGAGGCGGCCCAAGCCCCCTTAAAGGGACAGGAGCACACTGGACACCCAGCAAGAGCACAATGGCAGCAAAGGTGTCCAGTGTGTCCCCGACCCAAATTTACGTACAGTAACAAAACACTGGCCACCGCCCACACCCATAACTGGCCTTCACAGTAAGGAGCACATGGAGGGCATATACATGTAAGACAAAGACAATTCCATAGCTCAACTCACCAACCAGTCTGCTGACCAACCAAATTAGCCTGTCTAACCGTCTGTTAAAAGCAGGGGTTTAGTTAGCACACATTTGCAAACGCATGTGAAAGCTGCAAGGCCTCGTCAAGGCACCCTGTATTACTTGCAGTCCTAACACTACTAAATTTATAAGTGTCTCCACAGTGGAAGCACATGCATTGAATGGATAGGTGTAGACAGGTGAGCCTGGAGGCGGCCCAAGCCCCCTTAAAGGGACAGGAGCACACTGGACACCCAGCAAGAGCACAATGGCAGCAAAGGTGTCCAGTGTGTCCCCGACCCAAATTTACGTACAGTAACAAAACACTGGCCACCGCCCACACCCATAACTGGCCTTCACAGTAAGGAGCACATGGAGGGCATATACATGTAAGACAAAGACAATTCCATAGCTCAACTCACCAACCAGTCTGCTGACCAACCAAATTAGCCTGTCTAACCGTCTGTTAAAAGCAGGGGTTTAGTTAGCACACATTTGCAAACGCATGTGAAAGCTGCAAGGCCTCGTCAAGGCACCCTGTATTACTTGCAGTCCTAACACTACTAAATTTATAAGTGTCTCCACAGTGGAAGCACATGCATTGAATGGATAGGTGTAGACAGGTGAGCCTGGAGGCGGCCCAAGCCCCCTTAAAGGGACAGGAGCACACTGGACACCCAGCAAGAGCACAATGGCAGCAAAGGTGTCCAGTGTGTCCCCGACCCAAATTTACGTACAGTAACAAAACACTGGCCACCGCCCACACCCATAACTGGCCTTCACAGTAAGGAGCACATGGAGGGCATATACATGTAAGACAAAGACAATTCCATAGCTCAACTCACCAACCAGTCTGCTGACCAACCAAATTAGCCTGTCTAACCGTCTGTTAAAAGCAGGGGTTTAGTTAGCACACATTTGCAAACGCATGTGAAAGCTGCAAGGCCTCGTCAAGGCACCCTGTATTACTTGCAGTCCTAACACTACTAAATTTATAAGTGTCTCCACAGTGGAAGCACATGCATTGAATGGATAGGTGTAGACAGGTGAGCCTGGAGGCGGCCCAAGCCCCCTTAAAGGGACAGGAGCACACTGGACACCCAGCAAGAGCACAATGGCAGCAAAGGTGTCCAGTGTGTCCCCGACCCAAATTTACGTACAGTAACAAAACACTGGCCACCGCCCACACCCATAACTGGCCTTCACAGTAAGGAGCACATGGAGGGCATATACATGTAAGACAAAGACAATTCCATAGCTCAACTCACCAACCAGTCTGCTGACCAACCAAATTAGCCTGTCTAACCGTCTGTTAAAAGCAGGGGTTTAGTTAGCACACATTTGCAAACGCATGTGAAAGCTGCAAGGCCTCGTCAAGGCACCCTGTATTACTTGCAGTCCTAACACTACTAAATTTATAAGTGTCTCCACAGTGGAAGCACATGCATTGAATGGATAGGTGTAGACAGGTGAGCCTGGAGGCGGCCCAAGCCCCCTTAAAGGGACAGGAGCACACTGGACACCCAGCAAGAGCACAATGGCAGCAAAGGTGTCCAGTGTGTCCCCGACCCAAATTTACGTACAGTAACAAAACACTGGCCACCGCCCACACCCATAACTGGCCTTCACAGTAAGGAGCACATGGAGGGCATATACATGTAAGACAAAGACAATTCCATAGCTCAACTCACCAACCAGTCTGCTGACCAACCAAATTAGCCTGTCTAACCGTCTGTTAAAAGCAGGGGTTTAGTTAGCACACATTTGCAAACGCATGTGAAAGCTGCAAGGCCTCGTCAAGGCACCCTGTATTACTTGCAGTCCTAACACTACTAAATTTATAAGTGTCTCCACAGTGGAAGCACATGCATTGAATGGATAGGTGTAGACAGGTGAGCCTGGAGGCGGCCCAAGCCCCCTTAAAGGGACAGGAGCACACTGGACACCCAGCAAGAGCACAATGGCAGCAAAGGTGTCCAGTGTGTCCCCGACCCAAATTTACGTACAGTAACAAAACACTGGCCACCGCCCACACCCATAACTGGCCTTCACAGTAAGGAGCACATGGAGGGCATATACATGTAAGACAAAGACAATTCCATAGCTCAACTCACCAACCAGTCTGCTGACCAACCAAATTAGCCTGTCTAACCGTCTGTTAAAAGCAGGGGTTTAGTTAGCACACATTTGCAAACGCATGTGAAAGCTGCAAGGCCTCGTCAAGGCACCCTGTATTACTTGCAGTCCTAACACTACTAAATTTATAAGTGTCTCCACAGTGGAAGCACATGCATTGAATGGATAGGTGTAGACAGGTGAGCCTGGAGGCGGCCCAAGCCCCCTTAAAGGGACAGGAGCACACTGGACACCCAGCAAGAGCACAATGGCAGCAAAGGTGTCCAGTGTGTCCCCGACCCAAATTTACGTACAGTAACAAAACACTGGCCACCGCCCACACCCATAACTGGCCTTCACAGTAAGGAGCACATGGAGGGCATATACATGTAAGACAAAGACAATTCCATAGCTCAACTCACCAACCAGTCTGCTGACCAACCAAATTAGCCTGTCTAACCGTCTGTTAAAAGCAGGGGTTTAGTTAGCACACATTTGCAAACGCATGTGAAAGCTGCAAGGCCTCGTCAAGGCACCCTGTATTACTTGCAGTCCTAACACTACTAAATTTATAAGTGTCTCCACAGTGGAAGCACATGCATTGAATGGATAGGTGTAGACAGGTGAGCCTGGAGGCGGCCCAAGCCCCCTTAAAGGGACAGGAGCACACTGGACACCCAGCAAGAGCACAATGGCAGCAAAGGTGTCCAGTGTGTCCCCGACCCAAATTTACGTACAGTAACAAAACACTGGCCACCGCCCACACCCATAACTGGCCTTCACAGTAAGGAGCACATGGAGGGCATATACATGTAAGACAAAGACAATTCCATAGCTCAACTCACCAACCAGTCTGCTGACCAACCAAATTAGCCTGTCTAACCGTCTGTTAAAAGCAGGGGTTTAGTTAGCACACATTTGCAAACGCATGTGAAAGCTGCAAGGCCTCGTCAAGGCACCCTGTATTACTTGCAGTCCTAACACTACTAAATTTATAAGTGTCTCCACAGTGGAAGCACATGCATTGAATGGATAGGTGTAGACAGGTGAGCCTGGAGGCGGCCCAAGCCCCCTTAAAGGGACAGGAGCACACTGGACACCCAGCAAGAGCACAATGGCAGCAAAGGTGTCCAGTGTGTCCCCGACCCAAATTTACGTACAGTAACAAAACACTGGCCACCGCCCACACCCATAACTGGCCTTCACAGTAAGGAGCACATGGAGGGCATATACATGTAAGACAAAGACAATTCCATAGCTCAACTCACCAACCAGTCTGCTGACCAACCAAATTAGCCTGTCTAACCGTCTGTTAAAAGCAGGGGTTTAGTTAGCACACATTTGCAAACGCATGTGAAAGCTGCAAGGCCTCGTCAAGGCACCCTGTATTACTTGCAGTCCTAACACTACTAAATTTATAAGTGTCTCCACAGTGGAAGCACATGCATTGAATGGATAGGTGTAGACAGGTGAGCCTGGAGGCGGCCCAAGCCCCCTTAAAGGGACAGGAGCACACTGGACACCCAGCAAGAGCACAATGGCAGCAAAGGTGTCCAGTGTGTCCCCGACCCAAATTTACGTACAGTAACAAAACACTGGCCACCGCCCACACCCATAACTGGCCTTCACAGTAAGGAGCACATGGAGGGCATATACATGTAAGACAAAGACAATTCCATAGCTCAACTCACCAACCAGTCTGCTGACCAACCAAATTAGCCTGTCTAACCGTCTGTTAAAAGCAGGGGTTTAGTTAGCACACATTTGCAAACGCATGTGAAAGCTGCAAGGCCTCGTCAAGGCACCCTGTATTACTTGCAGTCCTAACACTACTAAATTTATAAGTGTCTCCACAGTGGAAGCACATGCATTGAATGGATAGGTGTAGACAGGTGAGCCTGGAGGCGGCCCAAGCCCCCTTAAAGGGACAGGAGCACACTGGACACCCAGCAAGAGCACAATGGCAGCAAAGGTGTCCAGTGTGTCCCCGACCCAAATTTACGTACAGTAACAAAACACTGGCCACCGCCCACACCCATAACTGGCCTTCACAGTAAGGAGCACATGGAGGGCATATACATGTAAGACAAAGACAATTCCATAGCTCAACTCACCAACCAGTCTGCTGACCAACCAAATTAGCCTGTCTAACCGTCTGTTAAAAGCAGGGGTTTAGTTAGCACACATTTGCAAACGCATGTGAAAGCTGCAAGGCCTCGTCAAGGCACCCTGTATTACTTGCAGTCCTAACACTACTAAATTTATAAGTGTCTCCACAGTGGAAGCACATGCATTGAATGGATAGGTGTAGACAGGTGAGCCTGGAGGCGGCCCAAGCCCCCTTAAAGGGACAGGAGCACCTCCATGTGCTCCTTACTGTGAAGGCCAGTTATGGGTGTGGGCGGTGGCCAGTGTTTTGTTACTGTACGTAAATTTGGGTCGGGGACACACTGGACACCTTTGCTGCCATTGTGCTCTTGCTGGGTGTCCAGTGTGCTCCTGTCCCTTTAAGGGGGCTTGGGCCGCCTCCAGGCTCACCTGTCTACACCTATCCATTCAATGCATGTGCTTCCACTGTGGAGACACTTATAAATTTAGTAGTGTTAGGACTGCAAGTAATACAGGGTGCCTTGACGAGGCCTTGCAGCTTTCACATGCGTTTGCAAATGTGTGCTAACTAAACCCCTGCTTTTAACAGACGGTTAGACAGGCTAATTTGGTTGGTCAGCAGACTGGTTGGTGAGTTGAGCTATGGAATTGTCTTTGTCTTACATGTATATGCCCTCCATGTGCTCCTTACTGTGAAGGCCAGTTATGGGTGTGGGCGGTGGCCAGTGTTTTGTTACTGTATGTAAATTTGGGTCGGGGACACACTGGACACCTTTGCTGCCATTGTGCTCTTGCTGGGTGTCCAGTGTGCTCCTGTCCCTTTAAGGGGGCTTGGGCCGCCTCCAGGCTCACCTGTCTACACCTATCCATTCAATGCATGTGCTTCCACTGTGGAGACACTTATAAATTTAGTAGTGTTAGGACTGCAAGTAATACAGGGTGCCTTGACGAGGCCTTGCAGCTTTCACATGCGTTTGCAAATGTGTGCTAACTAAACCCCTGCTTTTAACAGACGGTTAGACAGGCTAATTTGGTTGGTCAGCAGACTGGTTGGTGAGTTGAGCTATGGAATTGTCTTTGTCTTACATGTATATGCCCTCCATGTGCTCCTTACTGTGAAGGCCAGTTATGGGTGTGGGCGGTGGCCAGTGTTTTGTTACTGTACGTAAATTTGGGTCGGGGACACACTGGACACCTTTGCTGCCATTGTGCTCTTGCTGGGTGTCCAGTGTGCTCCTGTCCCTTTAAGGGGGCTTGGGCCGCCTCCAGGCTCACCTGTCTACACCTATCCATTCAATGCATGTGCTTCCACTGTGGAGACACTTATAAATTTAGTAGTGTTAGGACTGCAAGTAATACAGGGTGCCTTGACGAGGCCTTGCAGCTTTCACATGCGTTTGCAAATGTGTGCTAACTAAACCCCTGCTTTTAACAGACGGTTAGACAGGCTAATTTGGTTGGTCAGCAGACTGGTTGGTGAGTTGAGCTATGGAATTGTCTTTGTCTTACATGTATATGCCCTCCATGTGCTCCTTACTGTGAAGGCCAGTTATGGGTGTGGGCGGTGGCCAGTGTTTTGTTACTGTACGTAAATTTGGGTCGGGGACACACTGGACACCTTTGCTGCCATTGTGCTCTTGCTGGGTGTCCAGTGTGCTCCTGTCCCTTTAAGGGGGCTTGGGCCGCCTCCAGGCTCACCTGTCTACACCTATCCATTCAATGCATGTGCTTCCACTGTGGAGACACTTATAAATTTAGTAGTGTTAGGACTGCAAGTAATACAGGGTGCCTTGACGAGGCCTTGCAGCTTTCACATGCGTTTGCAAATGTGTGCTAACTAAACCCCTGCTTTTAACAGACGGTTAGACAGGCTAATTTGGTTGGTCAGCAGACTGGTTGGTGAGTTGAGCTATGGAATTGTCTTTGTCTTACATGTATATGCCCTCCATGTGCTCCTTACTGTGAAGGCCAGTTATGGGTGTGGGCGGTGGCCAGTGTTTTGTTACTGTACGTAAATTTGGGTCGGGGACACACTGGACACCTTTGCTGCCATTGTGCTCTTGCTGGGTGTCCAGTGTGCTCCTGTCCCTTTAAGGGGGCTTGGGCCGCCTCCAGGCTCACCTGTCTACACCTATCCATTCAATGCATGTGCTTCCACTGTGGAGACACTTATAAATTTAGTAGTGTTAGGACTGCAAGTAATACAGGGTGCCTTGACGAGGCCTTGCAGCTTTCACATGCGTTTGCAAATGTGTGCTAACTAAACCCCTGCTTTTAACAGACGGTTAGACAGGCTAATTTGGTTGGTCAGCAGACTGGTTGGTGAGTTGAGCTATGGAATTGTCTTTGTCTTACATAATATACTTTAGTGCTAATAAGACATTCTACCATAAATTCTATGTGTTTTTTGTACACATAAAATTTACAGGATACAACTACGTATTTCTTTACAATTTGTCTCTCCAAATGATGAAGTATGGGCATAGCATAAGCTCTGTAAATTAACAAGACATGTTATAGGGCATAAATTAATTTATTTAAGAGTCTCTCAATACATCATGAGGTGTCCCACAAGGCTGGCATGAAATCTCTGGGTCAGCTAAATATGTGATGGGCACCAAGTGCAGAATCACCTGCTGGGTGCTGTAATTTGGCTGACGAAAGCTACGGCTTTGATTTTTGACTGCCTGTCAGCATATGATTCCTGCTTTATGTTTTTATGGGTGCATGAAGGGCACACAAAAGGTTTATTGACTGAAATCCCTATATGCCTGCAAACTTTTACTCGTCTTCTAGGGCCTATAAATATTTTCTCAATCCCTCTCTCTGAGGCAATAAAAAACAAGACTGAGGTTAGCTGTGGGCCACTTGACATCATTTTGGCTTCTTGTTCTGCCTGATATTTCAGTCTAAAACACAGAAGGGATCTTGTGTCTTACAGGTGAAGGTGACAAAAATGGCTCAAATTGTACTGATATCCTAAGAGTTACGATGTGCAAGTTTCAGGCCTTGCCGTAATGTTTGGTTAAATGTGAAAAGAACATTTTTCTATGCACAAGGAATGTTTGTAGAGAATTGTATGACAGAGTATCAAATAATGATTCCAATAAGTCCTCATTCACACGGGCAGACCTGTCTGTACACCCATTTGATGGGCCATCTTTGCCCACACAGGATGTACATTTTTTTTGTGCATCTGTGTGCAGGCAGTTCCGTTCCTGTCTATTGGGGTACAGCATAATCACAACATAGGTTGGACTTGATGGACTTGTGTCTTTTTTCAACCTCACCTACTATGTAACTATGTAGCAGCTGCACGGACCGCTGGGTTGAACAACAAAAAAAACGAGTGGTGTGTACGAGGCTTTAGGCTCACCATACACTCTACAATTTGAACATCTATAGTGCAAAGGTCTCCTTAATTGGATACAGATTGATTAGTCCTCCTATTACATAGTTTTGGTAAATCTAAAGTTGATTGTATGGATATTGCATGTTTAGATTGTAACCTCTATGGGAGAAAAAGAAGCACACTCTTGGTTGAAAAAGTCAACACCACATCCCAGGTTGAAACAATTGCAAAAAAGAAGAACAAATGGGAGTTTAAAGGTGTTGAACCCCCTCTCAGAATGTTTACGAATACACAATCGATTAAACAATAGATTAAAAAATATTTTAATTACAAAATTTGTTTAAAAGTGCAATATTGGGCATAGATATCCCTTTTATAACTATAAAAAGTTAACAACTCATATTTAAACCCACAGCACCCCTGAAGGTAGAGATCCCTCCTAGTTTATGTACACAGTATAGAATAAATTGATGTTTAAAACCACCATACACACAGTGATTATACATAAAGTGTCACACAAGGGAGGAATAACTCATAGCAACGCGTTTTGCCTTTGTCAGCTTTTTCAAGGTCTCAAAGGGGTGAAAACGGGTTAAATTAGTGAATAGAGTATAGCTCAGGAAGATCCAAAATTAGATTTCTCTCTAAGCAGCCAGACACTGGGTGGGCATGGATGGTAAATGCCAAGCGAGCACATAAGCCAGGGAGCCACGGACATAGCCCCAGGCATGGGGAGAAAAGAGGGAGGGGAGTTGGCGCCGACACCTCTCACATAAGTCTCCAAACACTAACAAGCTTGTTTAGTATGTGTATTCGTATTGGAATGCAGGGAGAGGCAGTTGCATTTAAATTATGTAGGTCTTTAGTTATCTCTGGTGTAAATTCCTGCCAAAAGAGAAGGTTGCTGTTCCAAATTGGTGTTCTCCACACAGATCTCCACACAATAGGAATACACATATTAAAACAAGCTTGTTCGTGTCTTATTTTTGTCTTATTTTTTTATAAAGGATAAGTTCACCTTTGTTTTTAGGGTGGAACATGCAACATGTTCCCAGTGCTGAAGCCGCTATCTGATTCCCCCCTCCCTGTGACAGCAGTACGGGGAAAAGTTCCCCTTACTAGCTGTCACTTTTTAGAATCAGCACGCCCATGCGGGGCTCCGCCCACACAGCCGCATCATTCATACACACAACTCTGTGTGTGAATGAATTACAAGCCCCCATATCCTTTGCGGTTGTCAGCTTGTATTTCTCAATGAACTACCACGGCGCTGTGGAGCACCATAGCAGTTCATTGATTCTTCCTGTCAGATTGTACCTGCTCGTACGAGATGTAAAGGAACACATTGACAGGTCTGAAGGAGACCTGCATGGCAATGCTTTGCATGATAGGCTCCAAAAAAAAATAAATGCCCTTTTTTTACCTGCAAAAAAAAAGTGCATTTATTTATTTTTTTCTAAAGGTGAACTTATCTTTTAAAGTTGGCCATCGACCTGATCATCTCACTATGCTGGTTAACTTCTACTGTACACAGGAACGCTTAAACCGGCCATAGATGGAGCTTGATTCCCCCATCAACACAGTCAGTGTTGATGGGGGAATCCCTCCCGCGGAGCCATTGTGTCCTCCCGGTGGGGGCGGGGGGGGGGCAGGGGAGCAGCCCCCGCGGGGAGAACACAGTGATTACTGCTAGCGGCTATAATAGCTGCTAGCAATAATCGCTTGTAAAATCCGACGTGCTGGTTGTACCCAATGTGATTGATTGATCAACTCAGATACGATCAGCCCTATCCATACATGGTTCGCATCTCAGCCTGTCCCTGCCAAGTGGGTCGAGATTGAACAATCTATGGCCAGCTTAAAGTGGTTACACACCACTTTTACCTACAGGTAAGCCTATAATAAGGCTTACCTGTAGGTACTGATAATGTCTCCTAAACCTGCACGGTTTAGGAGATATTTACCATATACGCTTGCGCCAACGTCTTTGGACACAATCGTGCCATTTCTATAGGGCCTGTGCCGTGACCATCGGCTCCCGCAACTCCGGCCAGTCACAGAGCTGGAGTCAACAGCCCCAGAAGGAAGAGCGGTGGAGATGGATGTGGCCACCAGTGGGGAAATCGCGGGCTTCGTTTGCAGGTAAGTGCAACATAATGGACTAGTATGCGATGCATACTAGCCCATTATGCTTTTGCTTTGCAGGGGAATAAAGAGGAAGTAAAACCCATCAGGGTTTACTTCCTCTTTAAGAGGGTTGTGGGCTTAAATAAGAAAGAAATCTGAGCTATCAGAAAAAGGGCACACTGGTAAACTAGCCTGTGTCGTCTTCCACCCCGTCTATGGCCAGCTTTAGGTTGCAGAGTATATGGCTGATTGGGCAGTCAAGGGCCCCAGTGCTGGTTCATCTTTTTGAGAAAAAAAAAAAAAAAGTAGCAAACCCTGTCTGACTGGTCTCTGCTTTGCAAATGGTCGTGTAAGATTGATTGCAGCACTTTATTTGCTCTATAAATTCACTAAAATGGCACGTTTCAAGGGCTCAATTCTATGTAATAAACCAATCATAATGGGACACAAGTAGAAAGTCATTTGTTACGTGAAACACTAATTATAAGTTTCTTTTTACAAAGAAAGAAAAGGGTTATGGCAACTCCTGTAGCAGTTCCTCTTCATTATTACACATCATCCGATGAATGAAAGATACTCCCTAGCATAGGATTTCCTGGAAGTGCAGCCTGCACAGGGCTCTGTTACAGTAAAAGCGCCAGACACGCAACAGGAAAATGCAGGTGCAGGAGGAACTGCTTAACCTTTTCAGGGACTATTATACAAATCTGTAACAGCTGTGCTCCAGCACCACCCAGGTCATATCAAATCTGCCTGATTTGATGATAGACAAATGTACTTCCATGTTCTCTAAAGAAGCGGCCAGAGATAAGCAGCTGCTAAAAAAAAACGATACTTCAAGCTCCATAATATGGAAGTGGCAAGCTCAATCCACTCAAAATTCATATCTTTGGTGATGGGCATATGATGTGATGGGCATATGATGTGATGGGCTTTCACTGCTGAGAGCTCCAGGTTGAAGTTCTCAGCTTTGTCTTACCCAACGTGTAGTCTCAATCCTCTAAGCCCCGGTTCACACAGGGGCGGCACGACTTGCAGGTCACCTCACCGAGGCGAACTGCACACGACTTCCACGGCAACTTGCAAAACTACTTCTGTATAGAAGTCTATGCAAGTCGCCTCAAATCGCCCCCAAAGTAGTACAGATACCTTTTTCTAAGTCGGAGCGACTTGCGTCGCTCCTATTAGAACGGTTCCATTGTACAGAACGGGAGGCGACTTGTCAGGAGGCTAGGTCGCCTGACAAGTCGCCCCTGTGTGAACCGGCACTAACTACAGCAAGAAGAGTCTCAATCTTTTTCCTGCAATATGTACTGTACTGTTACACTAATGAAGAATCCCACAGAGAGTGTAAAGCACTTCCTTTTCAAGGCCACAAAAGAAGCTAGAACTGAGAAATCAACTGCCCCTAGAAGCAAATAAAGTTATCCTATGTGTCCATGCACACTACTGTAAGCTAGAAGCGTTTTTCAAGCTACCGCTTCTAGGATCAGCAGAAAAAAAAAGTGTATAGTTGGTTGTTATAGGAGCAGGCTGGTGAGCCAGCCGCTGCGCCCTTAACAACAGAAGACTCATCAGTTGTCAGCAGGGTTCCCCACTGACGGCTGAATGTAAACAAAACGGATGCCGGCAATACAAATTGAGAAATAAAAACAGCATGGGGGCATCGAGGTGTCCCCCCACCCAAACCTGTACCAGACCCTTATCTGAGCATGCAGCCTGGCCCCCTCCTGAACCATGCCAGGCCACATGCCCTCAACATGAGGGGGGGGTGCTTCCCCACAAGGGCCTCTTCCCCACAACCCTGGCCCGGTGGGGGTGGGGGGTGACGTATCGGAATGTTAAAGCCTCCTTTAACAAGGGACTCACGATCTATGAATAGACCTATAATCATCATGTTTCCCAGTGATAAAAAGTGATAAAATTTCTAAATTGCTGCATTTGTAAATTCCAACAGCCAGTATAAAGGAATAGTAGTGGTTAAAAAAAAACACTTGTGGGTTTAACTAATCGTTTTTTGTAGCATGCTCCTTTAAGAGGGTGTGGCAGGGGTGTGTCCAATGTCTATATACTTTTGATAATAGGTGTCCCTCATTCCCATCTCAAAAAGTTGGAAGGTATGCGTGTCCACTCCGCTGATGCAGAGCGGACACGTGCACAGCGCGCTGTTCTTTATGGGGCGGCCGGATGGAAGCGGACCGAGTGTCCATTTCCATCTGATTGTCATCAGATCCAATCTACTAGACAGATGAGAAACAGATCCCCAACCGTCCATTTTTGGCAGACTGGATCGAATCAAATGCAGGCGGGTGTAATGGACACATGTCCAGTTACATCCACCTCTCTATAGAGAACAATGGGTGGTCCGATCAGGTCCACCTGAAAAACTGACAGGTAGACCCGATCGGCCAACTCCTGTGAAAGGGGCCTAAGACCTTGTTCACACAGGGCATACACAATGATGTCAGCAACTGCACGAACAGCACCACTGATCCCAATTTGACAACCATGTAGCTCTGTGTGCATGTCCCTGAGCTCACACTGTTTGCGTTCGGGGTCGTGCACCCACACCCACAGAGATGTCAGATTGGGAGCAACGGCTATGCCTGTGCAGCCGTTGCATCCCAATTGACATTAATGGGACTGCCTGCACGGGAATGTATGGAACACCTCCCCGTGCAGGTAAACATGGCCCTCCAAGGGCATACAGTAGTATGCCACATGTGAACAATGCTTTAGTAGCAGTTTAACTTGAATTTTGTAAGTTATGTTGTGTTTGTGTGCACTAATAATGATTTTAGTGTATTTTTTGTGAAAATAACGATTTGATAAACATTTGTGCAATTATTGCGGGGCCCAAAAAATCTGTAGCACTTTTTTTTATTCTATAGGTCATGTGCTTTCAGAAAATCCATGATTTGAGGGGTCTTTTACAAATCCTGAAAGCTGTAAGGGAAAAATGGTAACCTCCAGCTTTTTAGATTAAATTGTTTTTATTTACTGTTTTGCGCACCTTTAGTTTTTACCATTCCACCAAAAGGTGCAATTTAAAATTTTAGTGCATTTTTATGGAAATTATTGTTTTGGTAAACATTTGCGCAAATATTGCAGGGCCTTAAAAATTAGTAGTACCTTCCTTTTATACTACTGGTCCTATGCTTTCAGAAGATGTAATGTTTGGGGGGGGGTCATTTACAAACGCTGTAGGAGAAAAATGAAAACCTTCACCATTTTGCAAAAGGGCATCATTTAAAATTTACAAATATTTGTTATTTATTAACTCAATACAGGTTAAAGTGGTTGTAAACCTTACACGGTTTAGGAGATATTTGCAAAAGACAGACACCGATGTCTACGGCGCATGCGCCATAGACAACGGCGCACAGGTGCACTGAGCGTGCCATTTCTAACGGCGATCGTGCCGTTAGTGGCAGCTCCAGTGCACATGCGCGGAAGTGACGTCATTGCGGCTCCGGCCAAACACAGCACCGGAGCCGCGATACCCGGAAGGAAGATGGACGCTTCGTGGAAGAGGGGACAGCGGTGACATAACAGTCTCCTGTGTTAGGTAAGTGACACATAATGGGCTACTAGGCGATGCATAGTAGCCCAATACGCTTTACCTTTGCAGGGAAACAAAGAGCAAGTAAAACAGAGTTTACTTCCTCTTTAAGCTTTTATATTTAGTAGGAATTTTATAAAAATATGTGCTGTGTTTCTATCTGCGAATAATGATTTTAGAGTATTTTGAGCGGATATATTGTGTTATTAAAAATTTTCGCAAATATCGCAGGGCCTTAAAAATCAGTAGCATTCTACAGGTCACTTGCTTTCACAAAATATATGGTTTTGTAAGTGAAAAATGAAAACCTCCAGATTGTTAGGCTTCTTGCAAACTACATCTTGAAAAAGCTCAGTACAGCTTATTTTTTTACTGATCTAAAATACAGCCCTTTAATTGTAATGTGTCTATGCACACTGGCGCATAAACAAGCGTCGTGTATTGTTCAGAAAAAAAAAAATTGAAGAAAATCTGCATTTTTGGTCAGTAATTTACGCCTCATGCACGCAAATGCTCACATTTGTCTGCAATCGCGCATAGTTGTGCACAAATGTCTATTTACATATAATGAACGTGAGAATAAGTTTGTTCGTGAAAATGCGCAAAATTGCTTGAACGCATATGCAAGAAAATGCGCGAAAATACATACAAAAAAAAAAACGACTGAAAAAATAGATGCTCAAGCAGGAGTATCGTGTGCAAGAGGCCTTAGAGAAATTTGGATATTTACATTTTTGTGTCTGTTTAATTCTCACCATTTCCCAATAAGGCGCAATTTAAAATGTACTAATATTTGCTATTTATTAACTCTATACAGGTTAGCTTTTATATTTAGTAGGAATTTTGTAAAGTTTGCTGTGTTTTTATCTGCTAATAATGATTTTAGTGTATTTTTTAGTGAGAATATTGTTTTGATAAACATTTGCGCAAATATCATTGTGCCCTAAAAATCAGTAGTACCTATTTTTATTCTACTGGTTATGTGCTTCCATAAAATATATGGTTGGGGGGGGGGGCTTTTACAAACTCTGAAAGCTGTAAGGGAAAAATTGCAAAAATGGTCTGGTCAGCTGCTTTTAAAAGTGGAGCATTGGGCCTGGCAGTGAAAAGGTTAAAACGGAGTTGCAGGATCTGCAAGCACCATCTAAATACAAGAGGCATGTGTATTTTTAATTAAATCTTGGCTTGCTTTGTGTATTTTCTCCAGATCATTCTAGCATGAAACGTTGTCTCTGTGCAGGAGCTACCTGTAATAAAGACTGGTAATTGCTGCGCTCTCTCTCCGTGTGCATGGTTGCATGGTGCATGATTGGTGCATGACTGGTCTTGTCTCCGCCCCCTCCTGTAGTTTTCTGCAGGCAGTAGTAGTGGGTGAAACCTGCTGGGTCCCTCCCGCAGCTCTGCTCTCTGCACAGACTGAGCTGTCATGTCACCACTACTGTTTCAAGGTAATATCTGGGTTTGTGAGGGAATTTGATGTGCCCAAAGTAGGTTTATATCTTTAATGGCTGTTGACTAATATAATTTAAATACATTTTTTTTGCCTGAAGTTCAGGTTTAAACTTTCTTTTTTTGGATGACAGTGTCTACTTAAAGTGGTGTTCCGGCCGAAATTATACTTTTTAAATAAGAATACCCCTATAATACACAAGCTTAATTTTATTCTAGTAAAGTTAGTCTGTAAACTAAGGTCTGTTTTGTTAGTTTATAGTAGTAGTTTTTTTTTTTTTAAACTTGCAGCAGGCCGTGGCCATCTTAAGTATGGGCATCTAAAGCCAGACTGTATTTCTTCCTGGATCTCATCCTTGCAGATCTCGTACATGCTCAGTGCAGCACAAGCAGTGTAATAGGTTTCAGGTCAGGTTTCCATAGCAACGGCAGTGTCAGAGGAAGTTGCCGCCCCTTCCCAGAAGGCATTGCAAACAGGAAATGATGCGATGGGCCACGGCCAGGGAGGAGGAAGTGAAAAATGAATACAGCAGATATACAGTAAGTGCTGAGAAAAAAAATAAAAAAATATCCAATTTGTTTACAGTGCACAGTTTAGTGAGGGATGCTGAAGAGTTGTAAAAGTGGGTGGAACTCCGCTTTAAAGTGTTACTAAACCCAGAACCCTGCATTCACTATATCTGGTCTCCGACAGTACACATAGGGTTGCCACCTGTTCAGTTTTCTCCCGGACAGTCCGGTTTTTGAATAATGTGTTCGGGTTTCCATCTTCTTCAGACCCGGACACATCATTCGCACCGGACTGCACCGGGAGTGACGAGTCTGATCGCCATCTGATGTGTGTCTCCCCTCACAACGGCAGCCTGTTTCAGAACGGCAGAGAGTCAGTGGATCAAAACTCCCCCCCTCCTCCCCCTCCGCTCTGTTTACACACACACACAGGAGGAGGAGGGGGAGCAGGCACATGCTGATCAAGGTCTGTACAAAGTTTTCTATGCTCTGTAGTTGGACAGGGAGGAGGGGGAGAGTGGCTAGGAAGGAGAAAAATGTAAACAATGTGTAGTTATTTAGGGGTTAAGAGGATTTGTGCTGGGGGGTGTGCTTTGGCATGTCAGACCCTCAAGCACCCCCCAGCACATATCAGACGCCCAAGCGCCCCCCCAGCACATATCCGACCTCCCCTTGCACTAGCCCTCTTCTCTGCTAAACCACCCCCAACACATATCCGACCCCCCACCCCCATCTTGCACTAGCCCTCTCCCCTCTCAAAGCGCCCCCAGCACATATTAGACCCCCAAGCCCCCCCAGCACATATCCGACCCCCCTTGCACTAGCCCTCTCCCCTCTGGAAGTGCCCCCAGCACATATCTGACCCCCCACCCCCATCTTTCACTAGCCCTTTCCCCTCCTAAAGCCTCCCCAGCACATATCTGACCCTCTCTTGATAGCCCTAGCGCTCTCCCCTCCCAAAGCGCCCCCCCAGCACATACCTATCCCCCATTAGCTCTAGCTCTCTCCCCTCCCAAAGCACCAAATAGCACATATCTGCCCCCCCCCCCAGCACTAGCTCTTTCCCCTCCCAAAGCAATCCCCCAGCACACATCCAACCCCCCTGCAAGCACTAACCCTCTCCCCTCCCAAAGCAGCCCCCAGCACATATCCAAGCCCGCCCTGCTAGCTCTAGCTCTCTCCTCTCCCAAAGCACCACATAGCATATATCTGACCCCCCCCTCCACCACTAGCCCTCTCTCCTCCCAAAGCGTCCCCCCAGCACACATTCAGCCTCCCCTGCAAGCACTAACCCTCTCCCCTCCTGAAGCACCACCAAGCACATATCTGACTCCCCAACACTAGCCCTCTCCCCTCCCATAAAGTCCCCCCAGCACATATCTAACTCCCCCACCACCCTGCTAGCACTAGCCCTCTCTCCAGCACATATCTGACCCCTGCATTTTGTGCATTATTTCTGTCCCTCGCATTCCATGCAGAACACTCACAATTCGGACACATGTACCGTTCACCATGGCGTGCTACGTGTGCCACATTACTGCTCTCTTTCAGGCCACCAAAAGTGTCCCAAGTCTTTACAATCTTTTAGCGTATAGTCAAAAAAAAAATAATAAAAGATTTCACTGCTAAAGTGTTTGGGTTTGGCTTGAAGAAAAGGTTGAAACCCTAAGTACACACAACATGGAAATGCAATTATTTTAGTAAATATAAACTGCTAAATACCTTTTCTCATCAGCTGTATATAGCAGTCTTGTGACTTCTATCAGCGTCTGCCTAAAGCTTGTAGGAGAAGTTTTCATTCTGCTCTGGCTGTCCTTTTAGGATGCAGGACCCCTTAACCTGTGTCTGGACAGTGCTGAGTGGCCCTGTGCTGATCACATGCACCCTCCCAAGCAAAAAAAACAAAAAACTCTCTAACGATACACACCAAACTGAGCATGTGCAGAGTGACTCCAATAACTCGGTCTTATCCGGACAAGTTTTGGAGTCAGTGGCAGAAGAGGGGGATCTGTACATACAGGATCAAACAACCTTTTTACACAATGCAGAGGATTAACCCCTTAGGTGCCACGGTGAGTGTAACAAGCATGCTTTACTGTATATACAGGCTGATTTTACTGTTGTGAGTTTAGTAACACTTTATAGGATTAAGTCAACATCTTTTTTACTCTGGCTATGTAAACAGTCAACTTTATTAATTAATATGGTTAGCATCTGCTGTAATGCTATTCATGTACAGAAGATCTTGGCTCAGGGATAAAGTTCTAATATAACAAACACAACATTAGTGAAGTTGCTGCCAATTGAAACATTTTAAGCCTTTTTGATGAACAGTCAGCTCTCCTGTCAATAAAATAATGAATACTCAGAGTATTCTAAATTGAGAAAATGTGGTGCAATGTATTAAAGGATATTTAAACACAGGCACATAAGAATTGTACTTTCAGATCAGTCTTGATTACAGAGCTTAGCTTTTTATTGTAATTGTCATGGGTGTTACTAATAGGACAGAGTCCCATGTTTACATTAATAGTCTGTAATAAGGGTGTGCAGAGCATTAGCTTCCCTTCCTTAGTTCCTGTTCTGAGTGACCCAGTTCTTTGTTCTACAGGTTATGCAGAGTTGTCTCCTGCCCTCTGAGATGTCTTCCTGGATGTGAAGCTGATTCACGCCCCCTCCCAATCTGGCGTTGCCGAGCCCGCAACACTTACTAAATGAACCATGCTTGTGCCAATAGGTAGCACCCAACTCACACCCAGTGTTCTCCTGATTTGCCTTCAGTTTGACACACCCAGGTATATCACATCACACTCAGTTGATCTTCCATTACTTTGTACTGTGTAATATCTAAATGTAGACAGTATACTTATCATTAGTATGTGCACAGAAAATGTAGGGTGCATTCCCAGGCATTGACATGGTACACCAGACTACCACCTATTGGTAAATTATCTGGTGATCTGAAAACACTTTTTGCTGACCAGTTTGTAAAGAAGAAGAGTAATTCCCAAACAGACCCACTGCATGCTTCTTATGGTCTCTCACATAGAGAAAGCCTGATGTAAAGTGTAGACAAAAATGCTGGCACTACAGAGTTATGAGTTTATTCCATTCAGCCTGTGAGCTGATTAAAAAAAAAAAACCTTCCTCCATCCGCACCAATGAAGTGAATGGAGGCGCCCCCACAACCAGAACATTGTATTCTGACAGTGGCACCAACCGTAATCAGAATAAATTGATCAATTAATACATTTTCCAACATGTCCCTTCATCAAAAGTCGACTAAATTAACTTCTGTCAACATCAAAGTGGACTGGCCGAATTTCCATTAGTGTATGGCCAGCTTTTGATGTTTTCCATTGCTACCAATCATCCAAACCACCTTCCTTGGTGGTACAACAAGCAGAGGTGAGGTCGCACAGCACAGGCTTATGAGCAAGGTATAGCATGGTGTGGCGGCAGTAAACACACAGAGTCCAAGTTAGGCAATAGCAATATATTGTAGAAAGGTCAACTCCATACAACTAGGCCCGGCAGGTAGGCATGAACATACAGAGCCGAACTGTAACAGGGGTCTGTAGACTTAAGGCTCTATGCACACTAGCATTTTTTTAAGCTAAAGAAGCTGGAAAAAATGCTGGATAAAAAATGCTGGTAATAGCTTTTTGTAGGAACATTTAGGAGCTTTTCTGCTGAAAAAAACGTTCCACGAAACTGCCACAAGGAGCGCTTGCCAAATAAAGGAGAAGCTTCCTTAAATGAGGTAGATACAGACATATATATATATATATATATATATATATATATATATATATATATATATATATATATATATATATATATATATATATATATATATATATATATATATATATATATATATATATATATATATATATATATATATATATATATATATATATTATTTATAGATGGGGAAACCTGTCTCTACACTAGCCACTTGTATAAAGCGCGCCAAACTCAGAAGATGGAGGCTTAAATAGGCTCTGCCTGACCAAAGATGGCTGCCGAAGTCACATAGAGCACCAAAGTCCAATCGGACAGCTTTCATAGAGGAACCAAGTTCCTCACAACTTCCTTCCCCTTCTGCATTGCCACTTCAGTCGAGCACCACCTGCAGTGGGGAGTACAGACTGCACCTGCCTACAGGCTTCTGAAAGCAGGCCCCCAACAAACCAGAACAAGATCTGGCTGAAAAAATCTAAATAAATGATATTGAAACCGAAAAAAAAATGCTAGAAAGTCAAGAGATTTTTGGCAGTAGGGACAAAGGAAGTTGCTTCTAGCAGCCTATTTATTTTTTACTGCCTGTGGCAGCATGCATAGCGCAGAGCACACCTTATCTACTTCCCTGCAGTCCTGTGCATGTACGCATGCACAAGCGTTATGTCCTCATTTGCTGCCCAATGTCAGACACAGAAGTCAATCAGCCCTTGGTACCATATGCAAAACAATATCAACTTTAGAATAGAAGTTAGAGTTCCTCCTTAGTGAGTATTAGTGTGACACTGAGTTCTTGAAGAAGTAAATGAAGAAGAGACATGGAAGTCCGCATAGTGGGATATGTCCAGTATCTTCAGCTAGCTCTTTGGTGTTACACTTTAGGTGTTCTGATAAGCAGGGTGGAACAAATTATGTCTAATGCCGCGTACACACGAGCGGACTTTACGGCAGACTTTGCCCGGCGTACCGGATTTCGTCAGACAATTCGATCGTGTGTGGGCTCCAGCAGACTTTGTTTTCTCAAAAGTTGGACGGACTTAGATTTGAAACATGTTTTAAATGAATCCGTCAAAATCGAGTCCGGTCGAAAAGTCCGCTCGTCTGTATGCTAGTTCGACGGACAAAAAGCCACGCTAGGGCAGCTATTGGCTACTGGCTATGAACTTCCTTGTTTTAGCCCGGTCGTACGTCATCACGTACGAATTCGACAGACTTTGGTGGATTGTGTGTAGGCAAGTCCGTTCAATCAGAAAGTCCGTCGTAAAGTACGTTGAAAAGTCCGCCGGGCAAAGCCTGCCGTAAAGTCCGACCGTGTGTATGCGGCATAAGGTGTCCTGGCCAGCAGGGTGATGCAAAGTATGCTTGTTGAGTTCTGGCAAGCATACATCAGGTCTGGAACGGCGCCATATCTACTCCTTTTTTCCCTTTCACATGTTATACTCCACCTAGTGGAAGTAACTTGTAGAGGGAGCAGTTCCAATACACATATAAAACTCTAAAGTACATGATCCATTGCGCGGGGACTTCCTTTCCTCTTTTTTATAGCGTTCCAGAAGTCTGTTAGACAGACAAGTCGGTGCCTAGGCTTTTGCATCAAACAAGCGGACCCCAACCTCATTGTTCTACACATACTCACTTCAAAGGATCCCATGTTTGAATATGCAATGAGGTGTCGTGGCCAGTCCGTCATGTATACCTCATTTCCCTGAAAATGTAATCTACTTACAAGGTTAAAGTGGTTGTATACCCAACTTATTAACTTTTACCTAGAGGTAAGCCTAAAATAAGGCTTACCTGTAGGTAAATTTATTATTTCTCCTAAACCTGTATCGTTTAGGAGATATTCACTTTGCATGCAGCCGCTGACATCAGCGGCGCATGTGCTGTGAATGCCTGGCTGAAGGTCTGGCAGACGCTCATGCGTGGGAGTGATGTGATCGCTGCCTCGGCCACTCACAGTGCCGGAGCTGTGAACCCAGAAGACATGCCGAGGGCAAAATGTCAACTCCCTCGGCGTGGACCGGGTAAGATACCGACGCCTCGTTCTAAGGTAAGTATTTCATAATGAGCTAGTATGCACTGCATACTAGCTCATTATGGTTTTGCCTTACAGGGTTTTTTTTGTAATTTTTGTTTTTTGTCCTGCGGGTATACAACCGCCTTAAGCTTCCTGTTTAAAATAGTCCGGGACAAGGATTTGCATTAAAGGGGGCTAACAAGTATAGGGATTGGAGATGTAGCCAGTCCTTACCCAGGATTAGAGAGGCCCACCAATCAGAGCCATGCCACACCATGCCAACCAATGAGGCATCAGCCTTTAAAGATATACACAGACTAGATGGGAGGGAAACAAACACTCTCTGGCTGAGCGGTCCACCGAATGAAACCTTTGTGGGTCATAGCTTGGTAACTATTGGAACTAAATATGTTTATCTTGTGTCTTTTCTGTCCTACTGTTTGTAGCTTAATGTTTTTAAGGAATATACTCTGTATTCCTTCATGTAGTCCATGATTTTTACCCTTTTCCTGTACAAATAGATAGATTGCTGTGTATTAGTATAGACTTTCTACTACTCACCAATAAATTATTGTTATTGTGTTAAAGCTTTCACTCATGGTCAAAGAACTCTCATTTAACCCAAATCATATCTGAGAGATCTTAAATCTCAAATATAGTAAATGGGTAAAAAAGTCAACGAGGCTGCGCCGTAATAGAGAGTCAAATAATTGGCTCCTGTTTCCAGCTCATTAACCATATTATAAACCATTGCTCCGCATTAGAAAAAGGCACTCAGGATGCAGAAGGGTTACCCCTTCCTTTAACAACTGACAGCAGCTGCTTAGGCACCCTCGGAAAAGCGTTGGATTGCTTTTCAAAGCACAGGCTAGTGTGATCCTAGCCTTGCCAAGAAAAATATTCCAGTTCATTTATTATTTTTAATGTTCCATGATGCTTATACAGGCTCTAAAAGTTTCTGCTGTGGCCAGTGGAGAATGGTAAATGTTTTTTCTTGTAAATCTGTACAAAAAAATACAATGCAATGTCTCTAGAAACCTAACTAGACTTGAATTAAACAATAATACATGTGTACTTGTTCCTGCAAACCTTTTAATAAAGATAAAATCAGTTTCCAGCAGCAACCTGGCTATGTGTGCACCAATCTTTGCTCAAAGAAAGCTTCTACTGGCCACCACTGGTAGGTGCTGTTTCAGACCTTAGACTTGCTCTGCAGTGATCCGAAAGAGCAACCATTATTCCCTGTCTGCGTATTCATAGAAGAATGTAGTAGGTGCCAGGAGGCTACACACCATATTAAATAAGAGATGACAGGCAAATGAGAGTATGTGTATGTTGCGCCCAACAATTTTATTGTGACCATGGCTTTTATGCTGGCCATACAACCTATCAACAACCATTTAACAGAATGCAGATTTGATCCCTTCACTCATTTTTTGCTTAAAAACAATTTAATACAACAAAGCAAGAATCAGTCTGCACAGTTTTTGATGCAATATTTTCATCAAAATCAAATACTTTCATCATCATGTATTTGGTCAGTATTTCACAACAAGCATTTAGTGCACATCACAGTCCTGTAAGACCATGGGCGTCCGCAGAACTTTTTTTTGGGGACGGGGCATAATTTAAAAAAAAAGAAAAAAAAAGTGCAGTTATTTTTTGATGTAGAGGGTGTAGCAGATGTAATCACACTATCACAGTAGTGGAGCGTCTGCAGATTTTAAAAATTTATTGGGTGACTAAAGAATGACGGGAAGTGTAAAGACTCAGGTTGTATTTGCCAGCAAGTTTCTGTATCCCATTTTAGAGCTGGCCATGAATGATATTTGCTGCCACAACAAACACTAACCTGGAAGTTTGCCTGGCGGCTCAAAACTCGCAGCCCTCGTGGGCGGAAGGAGAGGCTCAGGAGGAGAACTGGAGAAGTCCTGCTGCTTGCAATGTGCTGCAGCGACTGCGGGAGTAGTAATCGGCGGTGGTAGCCCCAGGACTGGCACTGACTAGGCACAGGCTGGATCCTGGCTTACCAGCAGTGCCACTACTAGTCAGGACTGAGAATGAAGACGCTCGCCTCGTCGCTCTGGTGTGGCTGCTCTCTCTCTGCTGCTGCGGCCGGAGGAGGAGAAGGAGAGAGGAGGTGGGTGGACTCAGAGGTGTGCTGCTCAGCTGTAGGGTGCCTACTGCCCACGTGTCAGCCAACGTCACTGGTTGCTAGACGCAGTGCGGCCCTAGCCTAGCAACCAGTTTAGCTGCTTCGGCAAATGATTATTAGGGTGGTAAACTGGTGTGTTTTTTTTTTTTTCATTCTGAGACACTGTATTGTCCCAGAATGAAGGTGCCCGGGACAAAAATCAGAACAAAGGGACAATCGGGGGGGGGGGGGGAGCAATTGCCCCTATTTGCGGATGCCCATGCGTAGGACTATATTCTTGTAAATGTACAGTGCCTTGAAAAAGTATTCATACCCCTTGAAATGTTCCACATTTTGACATGTTACAACCCAAAACGTAAATGTATTTTATTGGGATTTTATGTGATAGACCAACACAGAGTGGCACATAATTGTGAAGTGGAAAGAAAATGATAAATGGTTTTCAATTTTTTTTTACAAATAAATATGTGAAAAGTGTAGCGTGCATTTGTATTCAGCCCCCTTTACTCTGATACCCCTAACTAAAATCTAGTGGAACCAATTGCATTCAGAAATCACCTAATTAGTAAATAGAGTCCCCCTGTGTGTAATTTAATCTCAGTATAAATACAGCTGTTCTGTGAAGCCCTCAGAGGTTGGTTAGTGAACAAACATCATTATGAAGGCCAAGGAACACACCAGACAGGTCAGGGATAAAGTTGTGGATAAGTTTAAAGTAGGGTTAGGTTATAAAAAAATATCCCAAGCTTTGAACATCTCACGAAGCACTGTTCAATTTATCACCTGAAAATGGAAAGAGTATGGCACAACTGAAAACATACCAAGACATGGCCGTCCCCTTAAACAGACAGGCCGAAAACAGAGCGCATTAATCAGAGCAGCAACCAAGAGGCCCATTGTAACTCTGGAGGACCTGCAGCGATCCACAGCTCAGGTGGGAGAATCTGTCCACAGGACAATTATTAGTCGTGCACTTCACAAATCTGGCCTTTATGGAAGAGTGGCAAGAAGAAAGCCATTGTTGAAAGAAAGCCATAAGAAGTCCAGTTTGCAGTTTGCGAGAAACCATGTGGGGGACACAGCAGACACGTGGAAGAAGCTGCTCTGGTCAGGTGAGACCAAAATTGAACTATTTGGCCTTAAAGCAAAACACTATGTGTGGTGGAAAACTAACACTGCACATCACCCTGAACACACCATCCCCACCATGAAAAACATGGTGGTGGCAGCATCATGTTGTGGGAACGCTTTTCTTCAGCAGGGACAGGGAAGCTGGTCAGAGTTGATGGGAAGATGGATGGTGCCAAATACAGGGCAATCTTAGAAGAAAACCTGTTATGCCCCGTACACACGATAGGATTTTCCAATGGAAAATGTGTGATAGGACCTTGTTGTTGGAAATTCCGTCCGTGTGTAGGCTCCATCACACATTTTCCATAGGAATTTCCGACACACAAAGTTTGAGAGCAGGCTATAAAATTTTCCGACAACAAAATCCGTTGTCGGAAATTCCCATCGTGTGTACACAAATCCGACACACAAAGTAAATTAAGAAACTAAAGCTATTGGCTACTGCCCCGTTTATAGTCCCGATGTATGTGTTTTACGTCACCACGTTCAGAACGATCGGATTTTCCGACAACTTTGTGTGACCGTGTGTATGCAAGACAAGTTGGAGCCCACATCCGTCGGAAAAAATCCATGGATTTTGTTGTCAGAATGTCCGATCAATGTCCGACTGTGTGTACAAGTCATTAGAGTCTGCAAAAGAATTGAGACTCGGGTGGAGGTTCACCTTACAGCAGGACAACGACCCTAAACATACAGCCAGAGCTACAATGCAATGGTTTAGGTCAAAGCATATTCATGTGTTATGCCGCGTACACACGAGTGGACTTTACGGCAGTTTTTGTCCTGTGGACTTTTTGACAGACTTTACGTCGGACTTTCCGAATTAACAGACTTGCCTACACACCATCAACCAAAGTCCGACGGATTTGTACGTGATGACGTAAGACCGGACTAAAACAAGGAAGTTCATAGCCAGTAGCCAATAGCTGCCCTAGCGTCGGTTTTTGTCCGTCGGACTAGCATACAGACGAGCGGACTTTTCGACCAGACTCGAGTCCGTCGAAAAGATTTAAAACATGTTTCATTTCTAGGTCCGTCAAACTTTTGGGGAAAAAAAGTCCGCTGGAGCCCACACATGATCGAATTGTCCGACGGAGTCCGGTCCGCTGAACCAAGTATGCCGTAAAGTCCGATCGTGTGTACACGGCATAAGAATGGCCCAGTCAAAGTCCAGACCTAAATCTAATTCAGAATCTGTGGCAAGACTTGAAAATTGCTCTTCACAGACGCTCTCCATCCAATCTGACAGATCTTGAGCTATTTTGCAAAGAAGAATGGGCAAAAATTTCACTCTCTATATGTGCTGGAAAAGCTGGAAAAGCTGGTAGAGACATCCCCAGAAAGACTGTAATTGCAGCGAAAGGAGGTTTTACAAAGTATTGACTCAGGGGAGCTGAATACAAATGCACGCCACACTTTTCACATATTTATTTGTAAAAAATTTGGAAAACAATTTATCATTTTCCCTCCACTTCACAATTATGTGCCACTTTGTGTTGGTCTATCACATAAAATCCCAATAAAATACATTTTTGGTTGTAACATGACTGTACAGTCATAATCTTGCAAAAATCTAAAAACAGGCTATTAAGGATTTATGCACCAGTACAGAAATGTATCCTAAATTAGGACAAAGATCTACAATATTTTGTGAATATGGAGCTGTGCATGAATACTAACCACATTTTGGGATATTCTGATGATCACCGTTTTAAAAACTCTTGAAATACCATAATAAAGCTATGAGACAGCAAGAATATCTAAACTGTTAATTTTTAGATTGTAAACATTTCTAGTAATTGTAATATTAATCTAAAGATACACCTTAGTTTCCTTTTTGTGTTTTCAGGGTGCTTCAATATCTGTATTCCAAAATCTGACGTGATTTGTTCTGAACGACTGCAGAAAACGTCGACGATTAACCAGCACTTACATCAAGCATGTATTAGGCTTAATATACAGTAATTTTCAAGTTAAGGAACTGGTACATCCCTAGAGGTATTCTGTCACTCAGAAATGCAAGTGTGACACTTAAACACCTTTGACAAGCGCCTGAGTGGCAGTGAAAGGTAGGTGTATAGTTAATAAGCATATTTAAGTTATACGGAAATGCACTGTGACATTTTGCTAAATTAGATGCTCTAGATAAATTGCACAGACACTTTACTGACAAAATATTTTCACCTGTTTAGATGTAACTTTTGTAATCGTAAATGCATTTCCTCTTCTATTTAACGTTGGCTTATAGGGAGTAGGGATGAGCCGAACACCCCCCCGGGGTGTTCGGTTCGCACTAGAACATGCGAACAGGCAAAAAAAACTGCGAACATCATTAAAGTCTATGACACACGAACATGAAAAATCAAAAGTGCTAATTTTAAATGCAAGTTATTGCCATAAAAAGTGTTTGGGGACCCGGGTACTGCCCCAGGGGACATGTATCAATACAAAAAAAGTTTTTAAAATGACAGTCTTTTCAGGACTAGTGATTTTAATAATGCTTAAAGTGAAACAATAAAAATGAAATATAGCTTTATATATCGTGCCTGGGGGACCCCCTTAGTCTGTCTGTAAAGTAGCGCATCTTTCCGATGTGTTTTACAGTCCCGCAGCAAAATTACATTTCTAAAGAAGGGTTGCTGGTTCGAATCCCAACCACGACACTACCTGCCTGGAGTTTGCATGTTCTCCCTGTGCCTGCGTGGGGTTCCTCCGGGTACTCTGGTTTCCTCCCACACTCCAAAGACATGCTGGTAGGTTCATTGGATCCTGTATAAATTCTCCCTAGTATGTATGAATGTGAGTTAGGGACCTTAGAATGTAAGCTCCTTGAGGGTAGGGACTGATGTGAATGTACAATGTATATGTAAAGAGCTGTGTAAATTGACGGCTCTATATAAGTTCCTGAAATAAATAAAATAAAGGAAAAAATTTCATAGAAAATTGCTTGCGGCTGTAATGTATTGTCAGCTCCCGGTAATATAGATGAAAAACCATTGAAAAAAACAGCATGTGCCCCCCCGCCCACCACCCCCAGTCCATTCCAAGCCCTTCAGGTCTGGTATGGATATTAAGGCAAACTCCAAAAAAAAAAAAAAAAAATAGGATTGATGTATGAAAAGGTTTATGGGTTTTTTGAGCTACCCATTTGAGCTATTTTGGGTATGCACACAATTGTAATCAGTGGTATTAAAAACTGTACTGATGGTGCAAATGAAAGGTTTGGATATGGTTGCCGTAGGTACAAACAGTTCATTTTGGACACCCTAAAAAACTGATCCCTGAAGTGTACAAAATAGATTCTAAAATATAAGAAGAAAAATAAATAACCGCTTAACAAACTATTAGAAAATTAGCACCGTATACAAGATTTGAATATTGGTTTGTATACTACATCAGCTACCAATATAGGTTTTTAGAAATTCCTTCTTTTTCAGACTGCTTCTACTGTAAAACATTTAATAAATCTGTTTCTTTTTTTTTTTCTGGGCTCCATAAATTATCAGTATTTATCAGGGAGAGCTGGGCCATAAAATGGGAGCCTCCTTTGGACCACCGGCACATTGGGGGGTCCTCTTGGTATGCATATTTAGCTCCCATGCAGGCCCAGACCTTTTTTTATTAACTCTGTAGGAGAGATCTGGACACCATGCTAATTACATTCCTCAACTGTGCCATAATTCAGACCTTTATTAAAATTCTGTAGGAAGACGGACAGAAAATTCATTGCTGGCCTGTCTCCTCTCCAGCTCTAATGCCCGTGTCAGCCAGGCTGGTTGTACAAGCTGTGAAGGAGATGAATAATCTGTCATTTCTGTGACCGGGCTCAGGACAATTTATCTTTCTATTACGCAGGCTGTCTGCCACCACGTGAGCTCCCAGCAGCCATCCCTGAAGGATCAAGTTTGCCTAGGGACATAAATCAGAACGCATGTTTTATCCCCGTTCCTAGCAATGAGCTCAAATACAATGAGGTGATACTGGAATCTTTGAAGTATTATGTAAAGGCCAGTCCCCTCCTAGGGACCTAATGATTTAGCACCTATTGTATTGATGTTTTCATAGCATGACATACTTCACCGGTGTTTTTGCCCCCGTGTATACAATAGTATTCAAATTTCTATCAGGCATGCCTTCAGACAAAGATTCAAGCCTCATACTAGTTTTTTTTTTTCTTTTTTGCACAGAATCGATCTTGGATATAATTATTTTTTAGCAAATAAAACTAAAGCATATACTAATGCAACAAGCAAAAAAATTCCTGAAAAATGTTTTAATACCAAGCTAACAAAAACCCTTATGCTTCCTACTAATTTAACCTAAATCAGTTTAACTCCTTCAGATCCGTGCTATAGCCGAATGACGGCTACAGCGTGGATCTGCTTTGCCGGGAGGGCTTCAATAGACGTTCTCCCCTTTGCAAGCTGGCCACGCCCCCCTGAAATGCGCACGCTGTGTTCACCCGAGTCAATGAGACTCGGGTGATCACAGATCGGAGTAAGGGGTCGATCCTGACCTCTTACCACGTGATCAGCTGTCAGCAAATGACAGCTGATCACGTGATGTAAACAGAAGATCGGTAATCAAATTTTTTTTTTTTCTCACGCTGACAGCGTGAGGAGAAAAAAAAAGCCGATCACCAGCCTCTATTGAAGGGACATCGACATGGTCCCGAGCAGGGAGAGGCGAAGCCGCCTCATATGTGCCCACAAGTACCGCCTGCCAGTGCCACCTATCAATGCCCACAAGTGCCACCTATCAATGCCCACCAGTGGTGCCAATTAGTGCCTCATCAGTGCCACCTAGCAGTGCTGCCTATCAGTGTCACTTACCTGTGCCGATCAGTGCCCCATCAGTGCCACCTATTAGTGCCCTTCAGTGCCACCTATCAATGCCCTTCAGTGCTGCCCATCAGTGCCACCTCATCAGTGCCCACCAGTGCCGCCTATTAGTGCCCATCAGTGCCCCCTTATCAGTGCCCATCAGTGTTGCCTTATCAGTGCCCATCAATGCAGCCTATCGGTGCCCTTCAATGCATCCTATCAGTGCCTATCAGTGTAGCCTCATTGGCGTACATCAGTGAAGGAGAAAAATTACCTGTTTGCACAATTTATTAACAAAATATAAAACTGTTTTGTAATTTTTATTTTTTTTTTAAATCGGTCTTTTTTAATTTTGTTAACAAAAAATAAAAAACCCAGAGGTGATCAAATACCACCAAAAGAAAGCTCTATTTGTGGGAAAAAATTATAAAAATTTCATTTGGGTATAGTGTTGTATGACCGCGCAATTGTCATTTAAATAGTGACAGCGATAGTCTGGGCAGGAGGTGCCCAGTAAGCAAGTGGTTAAATTTGAACTTTGACCAAATGTACATAACATTAGACCAGGGGTAGGCAACCTGGGGCCCTCCAGCTGTTGTGGAACTACATTTCCCATGAGGCATTGCAAGGCTGGTAGTTAAAATTACTCTCAAGGCATGAGGGGACTTGTAGTTCTGCAACAGCTGGAGGGCCTCAGGTTGCCTACCCCTGCCAGACAGACTTAGGCCTCTTTCACACTGACGATCCGTTCAGGTCTGCCTGTCAGTTTTTTAGGCGGACCTGAACGGACCCTCCATAGATCTCTATGGAGCGTCGGATGTCAGCGGTGACATGTCCGCTGACATCCGACCCGCTCCGATCCGAAAAAGTGTAACGGAGGAAAAACCTACTTTTACATCCGTTATCGGATCGGGTGACGACAGGCACTACGGTCCGTCATCATCCGATCCGCCATAGGGGAGAGCGGCGCTCTGACAGGTCCGTCGCTGCACAGTGAGCAGCGACGGACCTGTCATCTGACTGCTCAGCGGGGATCGGTGGAGCGATCCCCGCTGAGCAAGCAGATGTTCACGGGGCGGATCATCACGGATCCGCCCCATGTGAAAGGACCCTAACACTCTTTTCATTATTGCTGAGGGGTCTCTGCTGCTCATACACAGGTCAGTTTTTTTTCTTCTGCCCACTGATTTTATTCCCCCATCCACATATACAGGAATCCTTCCTGCTGTGTCTTTGTATCCTGACAGCAACCCAAATAGTAAGCAATTGTGCTGCAAGTTTGAAAATGACTTTCTAAGCTATTGCTAGACTTGCCAGGCTTCACACGTTTGTTGCTCAATTGCATCAAGTCCATATTGCATTACTCCAGATCAACTTTCTTTGCCCTGCGACTTGAAGTCCGACATCCGTCCGACTTCAATGAATGGGGATCCGACTTTGATCCCAACAATGCAGGCACTTTGTGTCTGGTATGAATCTTTCGGGGGAAATCCACACCAAATTAAAAAAAAAACAGCATGGGTTACCCCTCCAAGAGCATACCAGGCCCTTCGGTCTGGTATGGAATTTATGGGGAACCCCCTACCCTGAAAAAACGGCGTGGGGGTCCCCCCAAAATCCATACCAGACCCTTATCTGAGCACACAGCCCAACGGATCAGGAAAGAGGGTGGGGACGAGCGAGTGACGCCCCTCCTGAACCGTACCAGGCCACATGCCCCCACCCCAAAGCACCTTGTCCTCATGTTGATGAGGACAAGGGCCTCTTCCCGACAACTCTGGCCATTGGTTGTCTGGGTCTGCAAGTAGGGGGGCTTATCGGAATCTGGAAGCCCCCTTTAACAAAGGGGGCCCACAGATCCCGGCCCCCCACCCTGTGTAAAAAATAAAACGCAGTACACAGGTTTTTAAAGTAATTAATTCCTTTATTTCTTATGGGGAAATTCACTTTGATATAAGAGTGCTTTGGATTACAAGCATGTTTCCGGAATGAATTATGCTCACAATCCAAGGTTTTACTGTATATTGTGCTATTGTTCTATTTATGTTTTCACCCTATATATCTGCATAATAGAGTAATTCTCTCCGTAGCCTAGAGTATTCTGTATTGCACTGGTAAGGTGTCACAGGAGCGGTTTGAACTATTCTCTGCCCATTTTTTCCACCACTGCACTTCCCTTTGATCACCCCCGCCAGCACGATTCTTCCAGTTTGTGCTGATGCCACTTCTCCTCCCTCCAAAGCCTTGAAGCTCATCTCATCAGGAGCCCTGGTGTTCCGCTGACACCCTCCCTTTGCTGTTCCTGGCTCAACTTCTTGGGCTGCAGCACTTGCCTAGCAGTTGATCCTGGAAAATAGTCTGTTTCCTGACAGTGCCAAGCAGCAGCTCCTTGTGTCCTCCCACAACTCGCAGAGCTGCTTCTCATTTTCACAAGTAATTGTCTTTTCATCACCTCCAGAGTGACCACAGAACATTGCTCTTTATGAACCACTGTGACCACCCAGCTAGCACCGCATTTATTTAAACATGAAAAAAAAAAAAAAAAAAAAAGTAGCTAGATTATTAAATAACCGCAATTAAAAATGCTGTCAATATGGCTTTAAAGGGAATCGTTCATCAAAAACAAATTTTACTCAATTTGATTAAGTATGTAGGGAAAACATGCAGATGTAAGTGCATTTTGTAGTGGAAATAGTTTGTTTTTATCAAAGGAAAATTTTATTTATTGAATGAGATGTATGTGTCCTTCAGCAGATTAGAAATAAGGTGTCCCCATGAGGCTAAAAGGCTCTGTTCAAAAGTTGAACACCGATATGTCAAGATTTTAATTTTATCATGAGGGTAAACTTCTAGCATAGTCTAGTATTCATGATGAAGATATGTGAGTGTTGAATCATTCCTTTAGCTCCAACTGTTTAAAGTATTGGAGTGCATTTGATGAGCACAAGAAAAACGAGAATGCTTTTTGTTTTGTTTTTTGTTTTTGTTTTTTGTAGCTAAATTTAATGTACTTTGAGAAGGTGATGCTAAGGGGAGTGGAGTTAGTGCTGCAGCCAGCCCCCCATGACGTGCCACCAGATCTGTCCTCCAGCTGCTGTGTGTCTTCTCCTGCAGCCCCCTGGAATATGTGATGAGGAAGTCCCGGGAGTCTACTACACAGGAGCAGCAACACATCACTGTTGCCTAAGCAAGAATGGCAGTGGGGGGGGGGGTTCTTAAGTAAAAACATTTTTAGAAAATTATAAACAGCTTTGAAATATTGGTTGGGGGGGGGGTAGTGCAGGGAGAAAAGGTTAAATTAGGGGCATAAAGGTCCCTTTTAAAGAGCAACCCCAGGATCGCAAGATCTACAGATTGGAGAAATCTGCCAATTTAGGTACTGACACAATTTTGACCCTCCGCCACCCTTCCTTCAACCCCCATGAGACAGTCAGCTCTAAAATATATTAAAGCCCAACTCCATCCTCCAAAACCTTCATTTTTTTGGGGGAGGGGGCACAGAAGGGTTAATACATCTGTGAACTTTTTATCGCTGTCTTGTTTAGGATCTTTCTTCAAATTTTTTTGCTTATAACGTTGTCATTACCACTTCAATACTGGCCCAGGCCAGTTTTCAGCTTTCAGCGCTGTTGCACTTTGAATGACAATTACGTGATCATACAACATTGTACCCAAACATTTTTTATCATTTTGTTCACATAAATAGTTTTCTTTTGGTAGTATTTAATCACCACCGGGTTTTTTTATTTTTTGCTAAATAAACAAAAGAAAGACTGAAAATTTTGGGGAAAAAAACGCGTCTCTGTTTAGAAAATTTTGCAAATAAATAATTGTTCTTAGCCCAAAATGTATTCTGCTACATTTCTTTGGTGAAAATAACCCAAATCAGTGTATATTATTTAATCTGTGTGAAAGTTAGAGTCTACAAACTATAGGATATATTTGAAAATTGATCAATCCTGACGTACTGACTATCTTATTCCTTAAGGCCCTAAAATGTCTGGACAGTACAAATATCCCCCAAATGAACCATTTTTGGAAAGTAGACTGTCCAAGGTATTTAGTAAGAGGCATGGTTGGTTTTTTGAAGTTTTTTGTCATCATTTTTTGGAAAATGAAGTGTAGCCAAGTTCTGGGGGCCCTTGAGGCCTAATGGTGACCTCCAGGGTTAGGGGCAGCCGACATCTTTCTGTGTAGAGTGGTTTATGAGGCATGGTGGGTGTAATGCAAAGTAGATTGATGGGCGCCAGACACTTCTTGAATGCAAAGAGGTTTATTGTCTCCTAAACAGAACTGTGGGAGAGAGGGTTGGGGCCCGTACATCCTTAAGCATGTGCATTGTTAATTGGCGGACTCCAAGACTTCTATAGGTAGACAGCCATGCAGGGAAAGGTATCTAGCCAGATACCACATCTGCATGAGTAGGAACGCTGTCTCCTATGGCAGCCCTCTTGTAACAATTTCTATCAAAGATAGCAATGAACTCTTTCACTTCTTCTACAATCTCCTATTGTAGAACTTCACTTCCACTGACCCCTCAGTCTTTCACTAGACTAACTGATCCACTGCCACTGGATCCCCTGAGCTCTTCCAATTTAGCACTCAGTATCTTCCTCAAGCATCACCCCTGCTTCACCGCTGAGTCCCTGGCTTGGCATTCACAGATACTCCTCAAGCTTCAAACTGCTGACACATTAGCTACCTGGCTGTCCCGCTGGGTCCCTAACTTGGCAGTTGCTGAAGCTTTCCCCCTTCTTCACTGTCCCCGGCTGACGAGAAGTCTGCTCTGGTACTGGCCTCAGCTCACTCATGTGGTCTCCGGTAGAAAGATGGATGGTCCCTTATTGGCGACAGCTTCCCCTCTACCTCCGACCGAAACAGGTTCCCCGGCCAGCGGAACTGTTACTTCTGGTTGGTCTGCAAGCTGCAGTCCCAACCCTACGCTGCTCTCTTGCTTCTGGATAGGCCCTCATAGGCCTAAGGCTTATGGCCTAGCAGCCTGGGGTATTACAACACACGTCCACCCGGACAGCCATCCAGGTAGCACAGAACCCTGATCACCTGCCTCCACCTCTTCAAATAGGCTCTCCCAGCAGCCCAAGGAATCCAAGAAAATCCCTGCCCGTTGGCTGAGACACCTCATTCATTCCTAATCTGTCCTTGCAATGCCCTTGTCTTATCTAATGTCACCAGACACCCCGCCATCTAGTGACAGAAGAGAGAAGTGCAGCAATTCCAGAATTGAGGTGAAGTCAATTGACCTATCAGTTGGCCAAGGCAACTATCACTTGGCAGATACATTTAATAGCCACCCTGCCTAAACATCAGGGTGCTACAGAAGAAATTAAAAAAAAAAAGTTAAACATTTTCCTTTTCCTGTCACCAGTGCAGTACAGCGTCATCATATAATTGGTGTGGCAGTAATCAGAGACACTGACTGGTGACTGTATTTTAAAAAAAAAAAAAAAAAAACAGAAAAAGTTATGATTAAAAAAAAAAAAAAAATTTCCATTTTTTTATTACATTTTTTTTTGCACTCTTTGACCAGAGCAATATAATGTTACCATAGTAACATTGTACTGCTCTGGGAAAGTGATCAGGATTTAAATTTTATTTTACACATTTCATTTGCTTATAGCAATGGGAAGCCATGAGAGAGGTTTCCCATTATTTGCTGATCAGGTGATCAGGTGACGGGTACCAGACAAAACAGGAAGAGAAGAGAAATGTCCTCTATGGGGACATAGGCAATCCAATCCCACGAAAAACGATGTAGTATCATGCAGTTTACAGTTTTAGTTAATATAAATATATAAATATATATATATATTTAAAAATTATTTCAGGTACTTATAAAGCGCCGTCAATTTATGCAGCGCTTTACATATACATTTTACATTAACATCAGTCCCTACCCTCAAGGAGCTTACAATCTAAGGTCCCTAACTCACATTCATACATACTAGGGACAATTTAGACAGGATCCAATTAACCTGCCAGCATGTCTTTGGAGTGTGGGAGGAAACCGGAGTACCCGGAGGAAACTCACACAGGCAGAACATGCAAACTCCAGGCTGGTAGTGTCGTGGTTGGGATTCGAACCAGTGACCCTTCTTACTGCTAGGCGAGAGTGCTACCCACTACACCACTGTGCCGAAAATATATATATATATTTTTTTTAACTTTGTCACTTGGTGATCCTGCCATTAGCACACTTCCTGTTCTATGTTGAATACACTCACTTGTACTATATCTATAGCGGAGCAGCACTGTCGTCCTTGGACAGCCTACAAGGCACCTCCCCCTCTCCTCCTTTTCATAACATAGCAGGAGGTGTTCTGTAGACCACAGAGGGGACTAAGGAACAATGCTAAATGATAACATTGCAGCAGAGGCCAGATCACAAGGGTTCTCTAAGGCAGGCCATACATGGTTCGAATCTGCTGAGATTTGAACTGTGTATGGGTAGGCTGAAAGTTTAGCGACCGAGTTTTACCTGCGATTCTCGCTAGCAGTTGCTGTAGCAGCCAGCAATAATTACTGTCTTCTCTCGGCGGAGATGGCTTCCCCTGCCCCTTTTGCACCCCGGCCGGGAGAAGACAATAGCCCCGCGGGAGGGATTCCTGCATCAACACTGTCTGTGTTGACGGGGGAATCAAGCTAATTTCTTTCCTGTAACCTGTGGTTGCAAGAAAGAAATTTTCCCTGTATATGGCTGGCCTAAGGATCAATGTATTATATCCACAAACCTCATAGTGGGCTATGCAGTTATGGACATACCTCCCAACTTTTTGAGATGGGAACGAGGGACATCTATCAGCAAATGTATGTAGGCATAGGACACACCCCCTGCCACCCCCCCCCCCCCCCCCTTAAAAGAGAATTATACAAAAAATGATTGTTTAAATCCAAAAGTGCTTTTTTTTACCACTACTATTCCTTTCTATTGGCTTTTGAAATTTACAAATGCACAAATTAAAAATTTGGATGAAAGGTTTAGCACTGGGAAACACTTTTTGAAAGATGAAAAGTGCATTTTATATACAACTATATAGATCAGACCAAAATGAGGGACAAATGAGGAGGAATGAGGGACAGAGGGACATTGCTCCAAATCAGGGACAGTCCCTCGAAATCAGCGACAGTTGGGAGCTATGGTTATACCTCAGATAGGGGATATTAAATATTCCAGGCAGTGAACTGTCATTTAATCAGGTCTAGACTGTTATGTCATTAAGCTTAGAATTTGACAATTTTCGATAAACTAATCTATGTGCTTTTTTCTGGATTATTGTATGGATTCAAAAGTGAAGCTTCCAATAGACATATCTTGTATTAGCAAGAAGTTTTTAAACAGACTGATAGAACTCGATTCATTGATAGTACAAATAAGACTCCCTCTAATGTAGCAAAGGATCTAAGGTAGGTTTGATGTACAGTATGTGTGACCCCTGTGTCTGCAATCCTGAACAGCCAACAGTTCTGCAAAGATCTGAAACTGTTTTTCACTTAAAACCCTCATAATCATAGTAGGTGGGCAAAGACATGTTTTATGCTCACTCAGTACTACTTTTCAACAGCAGGAATTTATGAATCAAGCTGCAATCTCTTAGTAAATCTGTCTCATTGCCCCTGTTTTACTCTGCCTTGAAGTGTGGCATTATTTATAATTCTCTCCCATGGGGTTAATTTCTCACTTTTTCTTTCCTTAATCGCTTAAGGACCGGAAGATTTTCCCCCTTAATGACCAGGCCATCTTTTGCGATACGGCACTGCATCGCCTTAACTGACAATTACGCAGTTGTGCGACGCTGTACCCAAACAATTGATGTCTTTTTTTTTCCCCCACAAATAGAGCTTTCTTTTGGTGGCATTTGATCACCTCTGCGTTTTTTTATTTTTTGTGTTATAAACAAAAAAAGAGTGACAAGTTTGTAAAAACAAGCAAAAAATGTTTACTTTTTGCTGTAATAAATGTCAAAAAAAGAAAAAAAAATGTAAAACAAATTTCTTCATCAGTTTAGGACAATATATATTCTTCTAAATATTTTTGGTAAAAAAAAAAATCACAATAAGCGTTTATTAATTGGCTTGCACAAAAGTTATAGCGTCTACAAAATAGGGGATAGTTTTATGGCATTTTTATTAATAATTTTTTTTTTTAAATAGTAATGGTGGCGATCTGCGATATATATATATATCTATATATATATATATATATATATATATATATATATATATATATATATATATATATATATATATAGATATATATATATATATATATATATATATATATATATATATATATATAGATATATATATATATATATATATATAGATCTATATATATATATAGATCTATATATATATATATATATAGATCTATATACATATATATATATATATATATATATATATATATAGATATCTATATAGATACATATATCTATCTCTATATATATATCTATATATCTATATATCTATATAGATATATAGATCTATTTATAGATACAGATATAGATATATATCTTATTGTGATATATATTGCTTGGTTTGTGCAAAAGTTATAGAGTCTACAAAATAGGGAATAGATATATGGCATTTTTATTATTTATTATTTACTAGTAATGGCGGCGATCAGTGATTTTTAGTGGGACTGCGACATTGCGGCGGACAGATCGGACACCTAACTGACATTTTTGACACTTTTTTGGGGAACCAGTGACATTATTACAGTGATCAGTGCTAAAAATATGCACTTTTATTGTACTAATGACACTGGCAGGGAAGGGGTTAACATCAGGGACGATCAAGGGGTTAAATTTGTTCCCTCACTGTGTGTTCTAACTGTAGGGGGGATTATCTGACTGGGGAAACACACAGATCCGTCTTCCTGCCTAGCAGAAAGACAGGATCTGTATGATCTTCCCTGTCAGAATAGAGATTTGCCTTGTTTACACAGGCAGATCCTCGTTCTGTCACTGCGGAGAAACAATCGCGGGTGGCCTGCAGACATCGAGTCCACCTCACCCACTGATTGGGCCCCCCCTGCAGGGGCCAACTTGTTGTTTTTTTTAACTAAAGACATGTAGCAGAATTCATTTTGGCTTAAATTCATGAAAAAAATTAGATTTTTAACCACTTGCCACCTGGGCTACACCCGGGCTATAGCTGAAAGACTGTTACAGTGCGTGCCTAAATTGCTTGGACGGCATCCATAAGACGTCCTCCCGTTCTCGCGATTTGAAGCATGAGCGGCACGCTCTGTGATCACCGAGTCCCTGAGACTCGGCTGATCATAGATCGGGTAAAGAGCCAATCACAGCAGGCCCTTTATCACGTGATCAGCTGTCAGCCAATGACAGCTGATCACGGGAAAAAAAAGATTCAGGTTTTTTTTTCCTTCACGCTGTCAGTGTGAAGAAAAAAGAGGATAAGGCTTCTGTTAGAGGGACATCAGTCCCCTTAGCGCCCAAATGTGCCACCTATCAGTGCCCACCAGTGCCACCTATCAGTGCCCATCAGTGCTGCCAATTAGTGTCTCATCATCAGTGCTGCCTATTAGTGCCCATCAGTGCCGCCTATCAGTGCCACCTGTCAGTGCCCATCAATGCAGCCTCATCAGTGCCTCCTGATCAGTGCCGCCTATAAGTGCCCATCAGTGCACCCTGTCACTGCCCATCAGTGCAGCCTATCAGTGAAGGAGAAAAATTACCTGTTTGTAAAATGTTATGACAAAATATGAAAAACGTTTATTTATTTTTTTTAATTTTGGCCTTTGTTTAGCAAAAAATCAGAAACCCAGAGGTGATCAAATACCACCAAAGGAAAAGCTCTATTTGTGTGAAAAAAAATTCTAAAAATCTCATTTGCGTATAGCGTTGCATGACTGCCCATTTTGCAGTTGAAGTAACGCAGTGCCAAATAGCAAAAAATGGCCTGGCCATCATGAAGGGGGTAAAATGTTCTGGAGGTCAAGTGATTAAACCAGTAACGGTCTATTAGGGCACTCTGTGGAATGTATCTCACATGTCCACCTATTAAAGAATCTACCAAAAAAGGAAAAACAAATTTTGGGTGGACTGACCGTTTTATGTGTTTAGTTAGGGGTTTTGTGTTGAGTGATGCAGCGTACACACGACCGGACTTTCTGGGAAACTAGGTCCGATGTTCTTCCCGCCGGACTTCCGGCGGACTTTCTGAACGGACGGACTTGCCTACACACGAACGGACTTTCCGGCAGACTAGGTCCGCCGGTCTTCCCGACGGACTTTCGCTGGAGTTACGGCGGACTTTCAGAATGAACGGACTTGCCCACACACGGACAAGTCCATTCATTTTGAATGTGACTCGGGTACGACGGGACTAGAAAAGGAAGTTAATCTCGCCACTTTTATCGGCGAGTTTGACACCTTGTGAGCCCCGTGGCCTGGTCTGGTATAGATTTTAAGGGGAACCCCCTATGCCGAAAAAACAGCATGGAGTCCCCCCCAAAATCCATACCAGACCCCGATCCAAGAATGCAGCCCGGCCGGTCAGGAAAGGGGGTGGGGACGAGTGAGCCCCCCCCCTCCTGAACCGCACCAGGCCGCATGCCCTCAACATGGGGGGGTGGGTGCTTTGGGGCAGGGGGGCGCCCTGCGGCCCCCGCCACCCCAAAGCACCTTGTCCCCATGATGATGGGGACAAGGGCCTCTTCCCGACAACCCTGGCCATTGGTTGTCGGGTCTGCAGGCGGGGGGGCTTATCGGAATCCGGCTTCAAATCTAAAGTACGTCGGATTTACGTCCAAAATGGTCCGTCGGAAGTCCGATGCAGAGTACACATGGTCGGATTGTCCGCCGGATTTGGTCCGTCAGCATCTGTCGGACCAGTCCGGTTGAAAAGTCCGACTGTGTGTTTGCCCCATTAGAGGTTGTTTTTCGGGATTAGGTTAGAGGTCAACCATTATTATTAGGGAATTGGTTAAATGCCAAGGTTGGGGGGGGGGGGGGTTGGATAGAAGTGTTAAAGTGCCACTAATCAATATTCTTTTTCTCCAAAAATAATTCATACACGTCCACTGCTTGATGACCCTAAAATCTAGTTTTTATTGAATGGTTTCTTACTGTGTTTCTCTGCCTTCTTGTGACATCTTCAATGAACTTCCAAACCTGTCCTGTTATGTCCTCATTTCTATTGGTTTGGAATGAGCAGTGTACGTTAGATGTGGTCATGTGTACTGCTCCCATGTGCACTTCAAATCCCATAGTCCATATTACATAGTCCATCTAGGGAGCAAGCAAGAGAGGGTGGCTACATTCCTACATACATGGGACCATGGAGAACGAATGTAGCCACCCTCTAACAGGACATCAGATCACAGCAGCAAAAAAAAGGAGATTGGTGATTTGGAAGAGGCTGAGAGCAATAAAGTTAGTGCCGGTTCACACAGGGGCGACTTGTCAGGCGACCTAATCGCCTGACAAGTCGCCTCCCGTTCTGTACAATGGCACCGTTCTAATAGGAGCGACGCAAGTCGCTCCGACTTAGAAAAAGGTTCCTGTACTTCTTTTGGGGCGACTTGAGGCGACTTGCATAGACTTCTACACAGAAGTCGTTTTGCAAGTCGCCGTGGATGTCGTGTGCAGGTGGCCTCGGTGAGGCGACCTGCAAGTCGTGCCGCCCCTAGTGTGAACCGACCCTTAGGAATACTTACCTAAATAGAATTTTCTTTTTTAAACCAGAGTTAACGAGTGTCACTTTAACCACTTGGTTACTGGGCACAATTTTCAGCTTTTCAGCTTTCAGCGCTGTCACTCTTTGAATGACAATTGTGCGGTCATGCTACACTGTACCCATATGAAAAACTTTTTTCACGCAAATAGAGCTTTGTTTTGGTGGTATTTAATCACCACTGGGTTTTTTATTTTTTGCTACAACAAAAAAACAAAAAAGTCAGAAATTTTGGAAAAAAACCCAGTTTTCGTAGTTTTTAATAACATTTAACAAATAGGCAATTTCGTGTGCTGATGAGGCTGCACTGATGGGCACTGATAGGTGGCACTGATGGGGACTGATAGGTGGCACTGATGAGGCGGCATTGGTGGGCACTGATGAGGTTGCACTAATGGGCACTGATAGGTGGCACTGATGAGCATTGATGGGTGGCAGTGATAGGCACCACTGATAGGTGGCACTGATGGGGACTGATAGGTGGCACTGTTGGGGCAGCATTGGTGGGAACTGATGAGGCTGCACTGATAGGCGGCACTGATGGACACTGATAGATGGCACTAATGGGCACTGATAGGTGGCACTGATGGGCATTGATGGGTGGCACTGATAGGCACCACTGATAGTTGGCACTGATGGGGACTGATAGGTGGCACTGATGGGGTCTGATAGGTGGCACTGTTGGGGCAGCATTGGTGGGCACTGATGAGGCAGCACTGATAGTCACTGATAGATGGCACTAATGGGCACTGATAGGTGGCACTGATGGGCATTGATGGGTGGCACTGTTGGGCACCACTGATAGGTGGCACTGGTGAGCACTTGTTAGCAGTATTGATGGGCACTGGTTAGGAGCGCTGGTAGGCACTGGTTAGCAGCACAGGTGGTGACTGTGTGGGATCGATGCCCCTTTTACAGATGCCGGCAATCGACTTTATTTTTTTCAGCCAGAGGAAAAAAAAAGCCGATTACCAGCTCCTGTTTACATCATGTGATCAGCTGTCCTTGACTGACAGTTGATCACGTGGTAAAGGGTCGTGAACAGCCCTTTACTCCGATCAGCCGATTCCCAAGGACTTGGTGATCACAGAGCGCGGCACCCGAACACGGGAGGACGACCATGTATGTCACCCTGGCAATGTAAGCCCACGCTGTAGCCATCTTTCGGCTATAGCTTGGGCATCAAGTGGTTAAGGTTTATAGGTAATATATTTTTTTTTTTCGTAAGACTGGGTGCTCACTGCAGCACGGAGTGGCTCACAGCAGGAGTCCGGTGCGTCCTCGTTCACCGTTTTAGGTCCGATTTCAGCCCAAATTTTTGGCCGAATTTGGACCTAAGATGGACCATAAGACGCACAGGGCTCCTGTGCAATTCACACCAGAGCCGCTCCGGAGATGTGTGAACCGGCTCCATAGAGAGCCAGTCACAATTTCCTGCTATGCGAATTGGATGCGGAGAAACCAACATCCAATGGTTTCTCCGCATCCAATTCGCAATAGTGTGAACCCAGCCTCAATCCAAATACATTGTGCTGGGTTACTGCAGTCCAAAAATGAACACACAATGTTTAAATGCTAAGACAGGAAATAGAGGTTGAGTCCAATGCTATGAGTACGAGTGGTTGCCCCTTAGGAGGGTGTAAGACATCGGAGACACGTGTGTTGTTGTTTCAGAAAAAGACATCAGCGTAAATGATGTAAGGGCAGGACTCCTGTGAAGCCCCAGGGTGAATTCAGTGAAGTGTGAGAGCTATTATCAGCATTAAGAGCTATTCACCTGATTGTCTATTAGCGATCAATAATAGTCTCTCCGGGACGCCAGTGAGATGTTCTATCGAGCTGTCATCACACATGTACAGCGGAGCCTCCGAGAAAAACCTGACCCAGGAGATTAAATAGAAAAACAATGCGTGTGAGACCCACTTGTCACACGTCATTCTCCTTTTCTCAGCCTGGGTACTTGTTATCCCATCTTTGCCTATTTTCTTCCAGGAACAAGAGTGTGGGGGTTAGTAATGCGATTTTCATTGCTGAGACTGAGGCTAAATGACTCTTGGAATCTTCTACCAGCCATAGGCTTAACACTTAACAATTCCTCCTTATCATGCACATAATGGGGGAGATTCACTAAATCTGGTGCAGCTCTGTATAGTAGCCAATCAGCTTCTAACTTCAGATTGTTCAATTAAGCTTTGACAATAAAACCTGGAAGCTGATTGGTTTCTATGTAGAGCTGCACCAAATTTTGCACTCTCCAGTTTTAGTAAATCCCCCCCAATAATTTACACAGTAGTCTGAATGTATATTTTAAAGTGTCACCAAACTCTTGTTTTAAAAAAAAATCTAATAAATTCTATTCTATATATTCTTAGCTAAAAAAGTCATTTGTATGGCTCTCGGCCTCCCCAAATCTCCAAATTCTTCTCTTTTGTTTTTTAGCTGCTGTGATCTGACGGTGCGCAACCTTTGAAGAGCGCTGGCCAGTGATTTGGTGACTGGTTGCAGGCCACAATGAAATAAATTTTGAATGTTTTATTTTGAATAGCATGATGAAGATTTTAAACAGTCAGGATCATCATTTTCCATAGGACCAATCCCCATTGGATGTTTAACCACTTGCTGACCAGCCGCCGCAGTTTTACTGTGGCAGAATGGCACGGCTGGGCGAAATGACATTATGTAACGTCGCTTCGCCCTGTGGCCACTAGGGGCACGCGCGTGCCGGCTGCTCGCCCCCGGAGCGAGTGCCCGACGGTCGCGATCACCGCCGGGCTCCCGTGATCGCTGGTAACACACCGAATAACGGCATCTGTGTGTGTAAACAGTCCCCTCCCCCCTTCAGTTAGAACACAGAGAGGGAACACAATTAACCCCTTGATCGCTCCCTAGTGTTAACCCCTTTCCTGCCAGTGACATTTTTACAGTAATCAGTGCATTTTTATAGCACTGATCGCTGTATAAATGACAATGGTCCCAAAAATGTGTCAAGTGTCCGATGTGTCCGCCATAATGTCGCAGTCCCGATAAAAATTGCAGATCGCCGCCATTACTAGTAGAAAAAAAAATTAATAATAAAAAATGCCATTAAACGATCCCCTATTTTGTAGACGCTATAACTTTTAACCAATCAATATACACTTATTGCGATTTTTTATTTACCAAAAATATGTAGAAGAATATATATCGGCCTAAACTGAGGAAAAAAAATAGTTTTTTTTATATATTTTTGGGGGATATTTATTATAGCAAAAAGTCAAAAATATTGTGTCTTTTTTCGCTCTTTTTTTGTTTATAGCGCAAAAAATAAAAACCACAGAGGTGATGAAATACCACCAAAAGAAATCTCTATTTGTGGGAAAAAAAGGATGTTCATTTTGTTTGGGTGTAACGTCGCATGACCACGCATTTGTCAGTTAAAGCGACGCAGTGCCGATTCGCAAAAAGTGCTCTAGTCAGGTAGGGGGTAAAATCTTCCAGGGCTGAAGCGGTTAATAACCTTCACAAAAATTTAATTTTTTAATCAAACAGATCACCATTAATCCAACTCTTGCTCTCGGGTGTGACCAGCCAAAATCAGTGTTGCAGCCTTCACCATATAAGGGTCTTTGCAGCCATCGCTTGAATTGCCAAAACAAGAACCGTGGACAATCTAGAAAAAAAAACAAAAAACAGACCAGGGAAGCGCATGTCCTAGTAGTGCCATAAACTTATTTTTTAACCCCTTTACACCAAAGGGTTAAACAAATCAAAATGCCTAAGCATAATTTTGAAACTTTGACATCTGTTCGTAAAACTGTATATATCACAACTACTTTGTGCATCCAGGTGGATTATACCGCATTTCTTTTTCAGGACAAATTGGGCTTTCCTTTGGTGGTAAATGGTAATGGATATCTCCTGATTTTTTTTTTTTTTTTAACTATTATTATAAAAGGAAATCTGGCCCAAAATAGTAAAAAAAAAATTTTTTTTTTAGCTGTATAATTCTTGCTACTCCTGCTCCTGATGATCGTAGTGATACCACATTCGATACACAGCCCAAAAACAATAGTGCCCATTTTGCTTTTTTTTTTTTTTTTTATCCTACCTAAAACATACTGACACAAAAAAAAAAAACCCTGTAAAAAAAAAAATACTGACCATGACCCAAACACTGACCTAGATCAAACCTTGATCTTGGTATTTTTTATTATTATTATTTACAGTATTTACCATATATCTCTCTCGTCTATTCACAGAGAAAGGAAACACGAGGGTGGGCTTCACAGTGACTGATCACTGTGATAGCCTATCAGAGGCTATCACAGCGATCAGGTGACCCAGAATCGGAGATCCAGGTCCCGATCGTTTGTAAGGAGCCTGGGGCTCTCTGTGAGACCCCGGTCTCTGTGCTTGGAGTGCGCCGCGTGGCTTGCTTCCTAGCACAAAGGGAGATACGCAAATATGCGACCCCACGGAAAAAAGCCCAATCCAGTGGTCAGTGAGACCTGTCTCCCGATTGGCCAAAGCATTAGGTGATCCTATTGGATACCTAACGCTTTGGCGGAAGAGGAGACACGGCAGAGGAAGCCTGAGGAGTCGAGCTGACACAGGAGTCGCCGCTTCCTGCCACTGCAGAAGAAGAGAAGGAGAGCCCCGTCACTCCAGGAGAGGAGCAGAGCCCTGCCACAGGATCGGTAAGCGCCGCCGGACCGGCCACGAGGGGATTGGTTAAAGTGACATCCGGGGGACGCGCCTGGCTGCATATGATGGACACAGTGGCTTTATTTGGTGGGCACAGTCGCTGCACATGATGGGCACAGTGGCTTTATTTGGTGGGCACAGTGGCTGCATATTAAAAATGGTAGAAGGGTTTGGCGCTGTTCCTATTTAGTTTCCTACCTCCATATAGGTTACTAGATTAAAATAAATTCTTAGGTGTACCGTGCATATATCAAATATTAAATACAATATGGATTCCCAAGTATACCGTGCATGAGTCAATTAAATATTCTGCTGCAATATTGTGCTGTCATAGGTGATACATAGACCTATCTTAAATGCTTATATATGTATTATTGCTAAGGGGGGAAAAAAAAAAAAAAAGGGGGGGGGGGTAGGGGGGGGGGGGGTAGGGAGAGGAGAGTGAGGTAGGGAAGTGGGGAGGGGGTGTGGGAAGTCTGTTCTTAAGGAAAATTACAATAACAAGATAAAGTGCAAATGTGCTGGTGCAATCCAAAAGGCAACAGTGACAAGATAAGGTGCAAACGTGCTTCAAATTTCTTTAGTAAGTCTCTTGTGCCATATTCTTGTGCTGTGGTGATAATCCTTCACTTATAATATCTCTTTGCTCTGAAAGTGCAGCCACTCACCAGATCACTTCACCCCTGCGGGGGTAGTAGGCGGTTACAGTTTTATCGCCACTGTACAGCGATCGCTGGCGGGCTCAGGATCGTGGTATGTCATATATAAAAAGAGAGGGAGTGCCCATAGCGTAAAATTGCTTTAAAAAGGTTTTATTACACAAAATGAAAGGGTACTCACACTTTTACAGTAAAAATCAAGCGAAATGGTAAAAACGTCTGAACCGTCATAAATATCCTTCAGCGCTGGTACAGGAGGTTTGGGAAGCACAAATTAGGCCACGCCCTACGCGTTTCGTCGTTAGGACGTCTACGGGGTAACGACGAAACGCGTAGGGCGTGGCCTAATTTGTGCTTCCCAAACATCACCTCCTGTACCAGCGCTGAAGGATATTTATGACGGTTCTGACGTTTTTACCATTTCGCTTGATTTTTACTGTAAAAGTGTGAGTACCCTTTCATTTTGTGTAATAAAACCTTTTTAAAGCAATTTTACGCTATGGGCACTCCCTCTCTTTTTATATATGACATACCACGATCCTGAGCCCGCCAGCGATCGCTGTACAGTGGCGATAAAACTGTAACCGCCTACTACCCCCGCAGGGGTGAAGTGATCTGGTGAGTGGCTGCACTTTCAGAGCAAAGAGATATTATAAGTGAAGGATTATCACCACAGCACAAGAATATGGCACAAGAGACTTACTAAAGAAATTTGAAGCACGTTTGCACCTTATCTTGTCACTGTTGCCTTTTGGATTGCACCAGCACATTTGCACTTTATCTTGTTATTGTAATTTTCCTTAAGAACAGACTTCCCACACCCCCTCCCCACTTCCCTACCTCACTCTCCTCTCCCTACCCCCCCCCCCTACCCCCCCCCCTTTTTTTTTTTTTTTTTTTTCCCCCCTTAGCAATAATACATATATAAGCATTTAAGATAGGTCTATGTATCACCTATGACAGCACAATATTGCAGCAGAATATTTAATTGACTCATGCACGGTATACTTGGGAATCCATATTGTATTTAATATTTGATATATGCACGGTACACCTAAGAATTTATTTTAATCTAGTAACCTATATGGAGGTAGGAAACTAAATAGGAACAGCGCCAAACCCTTCTACCATTTTTAATTTATCTCAGCTGTCCCCATTTAGGGTGACTGCTTGTTGGGAGGCAGCAGTTCCAAACTATATCAATTAAGTCTTTATGTTCATTGCGCGGGTTCACCATCTCTTTAACAGTGGCTGCATATGATGGGCACAGTGGCTGTATTTGGTGGGCACAGTGGCTGCTCATGATGGGCACAGTGGCTGTATTTGCTGGGCACAGTGGCTGTATTTGATGGGGACAGTGGCTGTATTTGATGAGCACAGTGGCTGCATATGATGGGCACAGTGGCTGCATTTAATGGGCACAGTGGCTGTATATGATGGGCACAGTGGCTGCATATGATGGGCACAGTGGCTGCATTTCATAGGCACATTGGCTGCACATGATGGGCACAGTGGCTGCATTTAATGGGCACAGTGGCTGTATATGATGGGCACAGTGGCTGCATATGATGGGCACAGTGGCTGCATTTCATAGGCACATTGGCTGCACATGATGGGCACAGTGGCTGTATTTGATGGGCACAGTGGCTTATTTGATGGGCACAGTGGCTGTATTTCATAGGCACAGTGGCTGCATATGATGGACACAGTGGCTGCATTTCATGGGCACAGTGGCTGTATTTGATGGGCACAGTGACTGTATTTGATGGGCACAGTGGCTGCATTTGATGGGCACAGTGGCTTCATTTGATGGGCACAGTGGCTGTTTTTGATGGGCACAGTGGCTGCAATTGATGGGCACAGTGGCTGCATTTGATGGGCACAGTGGCTGCAATTGATGGGCACAGTGGCTGCATTTGATGGGCACAGTGGCTGCAATTGATGGCACAGTGGCTGCATTTGGTAGGCACAGTGAGGCTACAATTGATGTTTTTTTTCAGAATTTTTCAGTTCGCGCCCCCTTAAAGATTTTGAGCACCAGCTGCCACCGGGTTTGAGGACACATCAGACAGCTCTATGAACCATGGGTGGCTTTGTTCTTTTTCCATGGTCCCACTCTATGGTAGGAATGTAGCCCCCCACCACCACCCTTGCTCACTCCCAATGATGGACTAAGAGAATTTTGCAGGTAGAAAGCCTGTTGACATATTCCCAAATTGAAGACTTTCTGCATTGGGGAAATATGCTCATATACTATATCCATGTTTATCCAACTTTAATGAGCCGGTGTGTATGAGGCTCTAGAGTTTTTAATTAAGTTCATACATTGAGGGATACCCATGTATCATGAAGCAACAACAAATAGCCGTATCTTAGAAACTACTCACTATACTTTAAATTCATATAACAACTATTGATTTTTCCTTTCTCTATCTGTAATATATTATCTTAAAGCATAACTATACTTTTGTTGAGAAAAAATAACATTCCCCTCTGGATGATCTCTGTACATTGCAAGGATTATAACAACCTTTTTTGCTAATTCCTACCTTTTGTTATTCTGAAGAAATCCCTGTGTGTTTGTCTGTGCCTCTGTACGGAGTGGGTCTAATAGGAGGGGTTTCATAATTAACTGTCAGATGTGGAGCTGCAGGGCACTAATGAGGAAATCTGCTGGGCCTGCATCCATTTAGACGTGATCCTATTGAAAGTATCTCTCAAAAAATGACATTTTTGTTGCAGGGGATGCCTGAAATCTGATTTGTATCTTAGGCAGACTTCTGGGTAACTTGATGAGCCAATCACACAAGTAGGAAATGATGTTTCTGGGGAGTGGTCAGTAAACACTCTGTGTACAGAACAGCTCCAGGTAGCCATTTTGCAATTTCTCAGAAAATTACATTGACTGCAGATTGAAAAGGAAAGGTCATTTTTAATATTCAATTACAATATGATTAGTGTCGCAATTATATGCACTTTTTTTTTCCCCATGAAAGTGGGGACCTCCCCTCTGGACATCTCCTTATAACCCTAACCACTCAGTTGGGATGATTTACTAAAACAGGAGAGTGCAAAATCTGGTGCAGATTTGCATACAAACCAATCTGCTTGCAGCTGTTTTTTTTTTTTGTCAATGTTTAATTGAACAAGCTGAAATTAGAAGCTGATTGGCTACCATGCAGAGCTACACCAGATTTTGCACTCCCCAGTTTTATTAACCCCTTGCCGACCGGCTCACGCCGATATACGTTGGCAGAAGGGCATGTACAGGCATATTAAAGAACCTGTACATTGCCCTTTAAGACGCGACATTGTGGGCTCCGTGAGTGTGATAGCGGGTCCCGCGGACTCGATGTCTGCGGGGATACTTGCGATCGTCTCACGGAGAGGAAGAACGGGGAAATGCTGATATAAACAAGCGTTTCCCCATTCTTCCTGGTGACAGGACACTGATCACAGCTCCCTGTGATCAGGAGCGGTGATCAGTATTGTGACACACATAGCCCCCCCACAGTTAGAATCACTCCCTAGGACACACTTAACCCCTGCAGTGCCCCCTACTGGTTAACCCCTTCACTGCCAGTCACATTTACACAGTAATCAATGCATTTTTTAATTGCACTGATCGCTGTATAAATGTGAATGGTCACAAAATAGCGTCAAAAGTGTCTGATCTGTCCACCATAATGTCGCAGTCACGATAAAAATCGCAGATCGCCACCATTACTAGTAAAGAAAAAAAATTATTAATAAAAATGCCATAAAACTATCCCCTATTTTGTAGACGCTATAACTGTTGCGCAAACCACTTAAACGCTTATTGCAATTTTTCTTTTACCAAAAATATGTAGAAGAATACGTATCGGCCTAAACTGAGGAAAAAAAATGTTTTTTTAAATATTTTTTGGGGATATTTATTATAGCAAAAAGTAAAAAATATTGTGTTTTTTTTTCAAAATTGGCGCTCTTTTTTTTGTTTATAGCGCAAAAAATAAAAACCGCAGAGGTGATCAAATACCACCAAAAGAAAGCTCTATTTGTGGGAAAAAAGGACGTCAATTTTGATTGGGAGCCACGTCGCGCGACCGCGCAATGGTCAGTTAAAGCGCCGCAGTGCCGAATTGCAAAAAACGCTCTGGTCTTTGGCCAGCCAAATGGTCTGAAGTGGCTGAAGTGGTTAAATCAACTCCAGTGAGCCCCCGGTTTTGTGCCAGTGTCTTAAAGATGATGGACCTTTTTTCCTTCACAGAGAAACTCACCTTTAGCATAACTAGTTTATTTTGTATGATTTATTATTTTATCCAACGATTTTTCAACCAAGCCTTTACTGACTTCTAATGCCAGCACAGAAGCAATGTATATGGACTGGTGTAACCTCATTAAAACCTTGGGAGCCATACTCAGAACACAAGCTGTAGGAACGACCTGTATGTTTACTTTGGACACTGGGTCCTGGGTGGGCGCTCCCTTGGCACTCGGTGTTAAAGGATTGAGGGGTTTCTGAGTTTGTGATTCCTACCTGCCTAAAAGAATGAAAATCCTCTTCCAGTAAGAAGTATTATCAAACCTGGATTTTTTTTTTGCCTGGTGTGAATACAGTTCAATCCTATAAATTACTCTGTACCTTGCATGGCCTTCCTACAATCAGGTTTTGGCCAGAACTTGGCTTTAAAACGGTATACGGCTCCATTCACACCTGTGTGATTTGTCACGCAACTTTGGACATCAAAGTCACATTACAAATCGAATCCATTCTTTTCTATGTCACCCGCGTTCAAATCAGTGCGACTTAGAAAAGGTGCCTGCACTACTTTGGTGCGACTTTGGGTGCGATTTTGATCCCACTTTACATTCTATGGATCAGTTACATCAAAAGTCACATCAAAGTCACGCTCCAAAGTCTCAGTGGAAGTCCTGCAACTTTGGAGACGTATTAATGTGAATGGAGCCTTCAAACCCTAAAGCAAACATTTATTATATTGCAGCTTACCAATTCTTAGATGTTATGGCTGTTTTAGTTTTCTTTTTTTAGGCTTTCTTTCTTCTATTTTCATCTGGTAATCGAGCTAGCAATGATGTTAAAAAAAAACTGAAAAGTAGACCGTGCTCTTATAAATGCAAAAAATATCCAATAAACAATTGTGCAAAAATTCAACGCCCATAATGAACCAAAAAGGTGCCTAGTACAAATGAATACATCCAAAGATGATGAAAAGGGTCACGCCAAAGAAAATAGTGCTCTTCCTCTTCTCCCAGTAGAAGCACAATGCACTCCCTGGAAATATATGACCTCTTTTCTCCAAGGAGGTCAAACTCCCCAATAGTATCCCCAACGGGTACTCCTGTATACAGCTGTTGAGTTGTCAGTCAGCTTATGATATCCTGTACACATGGACGACTGGACGCCATCATATACCTAATAGTACTCCATAGCGCCCAACTGTCCCTGATTTTGAGGGACTGTCCCTGATTTGGAGCAATGTCCCTCTGTCCCTCATTCCTCCTCATTTGTCCCACATTTTGGTCTGATCTATATAGATGTATATAAAATGCAATTTTATCAATCAAAAAGTGTTTTCCAACACTAAACCTTTTACCTGATTTTTAAATTGCTGCATTTAAAAAATCCAAAAGCCAATATAAAGGAATAGTAGAAGTAAAAAAGCACTTGTGGGTAAACATCCCTTGTAATAGAAAAAAGTATGACAGGACCTCTTAAATATGAGATCTGGGGTCAAAAAGACCTCACATCTCATATTTAGACTATAATGCAATAATAAAATAAAAAATTGTAGTTTAAAAAAATTATTTTTAAAAAATGGCCCCCTGTGGGCGGAAGTGACGTTTTGACTTCGCTTCTGTCCAGCAATAGTATGGAGACGGGTGGGGGCTATCTTCCCCTCACTTGTCTCCATAGCTACTGACAGGACGTGATCGCCTCTGCCGCTGCCGACGGCTCCGGTAAGTGGCGGAGGGTACTGGATCACAGCGGGAGGGGGGGCCCCTCTCCCGCCACTGATAAAAGTGATCTTGCGGCGAAACCGCCACAGAGACCACTTTTATCTTGTAGCGGACCACCTGCTGAAGACGGGGATACTGGGGTTATGGCAGCTAGCTGTGAAGATACTTGGTACATTATGGACTGCCCAGAAAATGTTTACAATCTCAAAGCTCCCAACTGTCCCTGATTTGGAGCAATGTCCCTCTGTCCCTCATTCCTCCTCATTTGTCCCTCATTTTGGTCTGATCTATATAGATGTATATAAAATGCACTTTTTATCTTTCAAAAAGTGTTTCCCGGTGCTAAACCTTTCATCCAATTTCTAAATAGCTGCATTTGTAAATTTTAAAAGCCAATATAAAGGAATAGTAGTGGTAAAAAAAGCACTTGTAGATTTAATTACAGTATTTATCAGCGTATAACACGCACTTTTTTCCCCTTAAAAGCAGGGGGGAAATCGTGAGTGCATGTTATACGCCGATCCCCCGCCGATTGCGAGCCTTTTGGTGGCTTTCGGCCGCTCTCGGCCATTCTCGGCGGCTCTCGGCCGCTCTCTGCGTCTTTCTGCCGCTTTCGGACATGCTGGGCGACTTTCGCTGGCTCTCACAGTCCCGCGTGAGCCGCCGAAAGCCGCCGAGAGCGGCTGAGACACTCCGAGAATGGCCGAGAGCGGCTGAAAGCCGCCAAGAGAGGCCGAGAGCCACCGAGAATAGCTGAGAGTGGCGACGCCATTTTTAAACGGCAGTAGTCTGCAAATGACACTGGCAAGACTACAGATGGACACTGACACTGACAATGCTGCAATGATGGACAAGGTTACAGATGGACACTGACAAGGCTACAGATGGACACTGACACTGACAAGGCTGCAATGATGGACAAGGCTACAGATGGACACTGACAAGGCTGCAATGATGGACAAGGCTACAGATGGACACTGACAAGGCTGCACTGACAAGGCTACAGATGGACACTGACAAGGCTACAGATGGACACTGACAAGGCTGCACTGACAAATCTACAGATGGACACTGACAAGGCTGCACTGACAAGGCTACAGATGGACACTGACAAGGCTACAGATGGACACTGACAAGGCTGCACTGACAAATCTACAGATGGACACTGACAAGGCTGCACTGACAAGGCTACAGATGGACACTGACAAGGCTACAGATGGACACTGACAAGGCTGCACTGACAAATCTACAGATGGACACTGACAAGGCTGCACTGACAAGGCTACAGATGGACACTGACAAGGCTGCACTGACAAGGCTACAGATGGACACTGACAAGGCTACAGATGGACACTGACAAGGCTGCACTGACAAATCTACAGATGGACACTGACAAGGCTGCACTGACAAGGCTACAGATGGACACTGACAAGGCTACAGATGGACACTGACAAGGCTGCAATGACACTGACAAGGCTACAGATGGACACTGACAAGGCTGCAATGACACTGACAAGGCTACAGATGGACACTGACAAGGCTGCAATGACACTGACAAGGCTACAGATGGACACTGACAAGGCTGCAATGACACTGACAAGGCTACAGATGGACACTGACAAGGCTCCATTGATGGGCATTTAAATGTAATTTTTTTCCATGAACTTCCCTCCTAAAAGTTTTTTGCTTAAAATTCCCTCCTAAACTTGGGGTGCGTGTTATACGCCGGCGCGTGTTATACGCCGATAAATACGGGTAACTTTTTTGTTTTGTTTTTTTTTGTTAAGGGGGTGTGGCAAGGGGCGTGTCCTATGCCTACGTACATTTGCTAGTAGGTGTCCCTCATTCCCAATCTCAAAATGCTGGGAGGTATGCAATCTTGCAGATACAATTTAAGAACTGCTTATGAAACAGGTCCATAAGGGGGTCATGTTGCTGTCAGAAGATGGCCCAACGTTTCTCTTGTCATTGGGTCGTATTGCTCTTAAACCTCTTCTCTTCCACACATGGCTTGTAAATCAGACTTAATATAAAGCAAACTCTCCCACTGCATTCTATCTCCAGTTGTACTGAAATAAAGGGTGCACACAAAGCAGAGATGGGAGAAGAGGAGGGAGAATATTGCTTGGCTCACAATGAAACCACATTAAAAACAAGCAAGCCTTTAAAATCCCTAATAAAAAGTTGCTGTATGGCTGTGTAATAAACTATCTGCTTTTAATAAATATTTGGCGGTTATTCTATCGGAGCTCTGGTAACAAACAGTAGGCATGTTACAGAGATCTGGCTTAATTTGTTAGAAGATTTATGTGAACCATGTGTATTGGCATCTCATAATACCCTTTTATTGCCGTTTATTGCTCGAATCCTATCTGTAGCAGAGGGGTTAACCTGGCAAGCCAGAGAAGGGCTAAACGGTTTGCAACGCAATGCCAGAAAACCCGCTGTGAAGTGGGAAGATGGTTCATCACACAAAGCGTCCCGGTGTTGGGAATTATAAACACATGGCAACGTTTTGCAAAACACTTTCTCCCCCAATAAATAAACCTCTTAGGGATGCGAAACAGCGCAGAGGGAGTCACAAGTACAGATCTTGCTGGCAAGCCCTGGAACTGGTCTACTGACAAATCTAGAGGCGGCGTGCTCTGGCCCCGATGGTGTTGGCAAGGCAATGCGCACAGCCTTGTACACGCTTATTTTGAAAGACTGCAGCATTTATGGCTGTACATTATTGAGAATTGAAGAGATGCCCATACTGTAGTCACAGCTGTCTCTGCACGTCTGTCTACTGTTCAAAGATAGAATTACTTGCACAGATGATTACAGTGGAGGTCTGTGTATGATAACTGTTTAGATTGGTATAATTCATTGCATACATGGGGCATATAACCGTGAAGGCAGACTTGCTGGGTTGCAGCAGTATTCACTGCAATAATTCATTAAAGGAGAAGTACAGCCTAAACTCGTTTGGCTGTACTTCTCCTGTGGATCGCAGAAGTGCAATTTGTTCTGCACTCCTTTGACCTGTTTTCAGCAGACAGTGGGCTGAAGTCTCAGAGCTTGTCCAGGCTGGGGCAAGATCACGAAAAATAAAGTCACTCCTGCCCCCTCCACAGCTCAGCTCTTCAGTGAGTGGGGGGGGGGCAGAGCAGAGAGCCGGTGTCAGCAACCATGAAATCAGACCGAGACAGAAGTACAGTTAAATCACACTTGTTTAATAATAAGAGTAAAAAAAACAAACTTAGTCAAAGCATAGCCAAAGTTCAGTAACGGATAGTCAGACAAGCCAGAAGTCAGGGATCAATGTAGTGGAACAGCAAGCAGGATCTGGAGCCAGAAGGGATGTCAGCAAAGCCAGTCTTTAAACAGGAACGCAGGAGATAGTTTCTTGTGTTGTTGACCAAGGCGAAGGCAGAGATCCTCTGGGCTGGATGGCTTAGGTAGGCAGGACTGACGAGCAGGATCATCAACAGCTGAGAACCTCTGGAGAGATAGGACCTGGCAATTAGTCGACAGCTGAGCGGCCAGCTCAGAGAAGGAAGGGCTGAGCCCAGCCCTGACAGCCAGTGACTGACAGACCATCACCAGCTCTCTGCTCACGGAACTCTGAGAAGCGAGGAATCAGCAGTCTTTGATTGCTCAGTTCTCAGTCTAGGAGCAGGTGGGGGACAGATGCAGCATTGTACTGATGCTGCATCCACCTAGGTGTAGCGGCATCCCCAACCTCCAAAGGCCTAATGGTGATCTCCAGAGTCAGGGAGAGCTAATATCCATTCTCATAATGTGGGTCTCTAGGCATAGTGGGTGCAGAGTAGTGTAGATTAAGTTGGGCGCCAGACACTTTGATGATGCAGAACAAAAGGGATTTATTTTCTCTTAAAGAACTGGGGAGAGAGAGGTAGGGCCAGGGCACCCTTGAGTAGGTGCAAAAACACGTAGCAGACTCCGACTCACAAAAAGATAACTGGTATATGGGTGGTATGACTCCAGGCGCCTTAAAGCTGAACTTCACCTGGAGAGCTGTTCCCATTAGCAACTGAACTGGTATTTTGACTTCAACACAGATCTGTACACATACCAACTTGGTATCCCCGTTGTGTAGGATCTGGCCTCCATTTTGCAGCCTCCCGCTGCCGCTTCTTGAACTTAAACTCACAGTCTCTCTTGAAGACTCCTTGGACTCCCGCTGCCACTGGGTCCCTTGAACTTCACACAGCCAACTGCTGTATCTTCTGAGTACTACCCACGCTGACCTGCTGGGTCCCTTACTTGACTCTTCAGCCCAACTGCTGAACTCTCTTGCAAGCGTCAACCCTGCTATCCCGCTGGGTCCCTGGCTTGATTTCTGCTGAGGCTTTCCCAACTTCTTCACCGTCCCTGGTTAGTGAAAAGGGCTGCTCTGGTACTCTCTCTCAGACTATGAACTTTGGCCTCTGATGAGAGAAGCATTGTTCCTTGAAGGGGACACTTTCCTCTTTACCTCTGACCTTGGTTCAAGCTTTGCCTCTGGCGGAGGGAATGGCTGTCCTCTGTTAGCAACTCTGTCCCTTCACCTGGCAGAACCTGTACAACTTGGTCAGGCTTCCGCCATGAAGCCCCAACCCTACGCTGCTCCTTCTGTCCCTGGATAGGCCTCAACTGCCTAGCAACCAGGGAACTCCCGGATAGGCCTCAACTGCCTAGCAACCAGGGAACTCCCGGATAGGCCTCAACTGCCTAGCAGCCTTTCAACATCTGTCCACCCAGACAGCCGCCCAGGTGGCACCGAACCCCGATAACCTGACTCCTCCCAAATAAATAGGCTCTCTCGGTAGGCTATGGGGCCCAAGAAAAACCCTGCAGATTGGCTAGTGCAACCTATCCACTCATATTCCAAGTTCATATGCACCTTATCCTTCCAATGCCATAGGTAACAATGCCACCCAGTGGTAGAGGAGAGAAGTGCATCAAACTCAGAAGTAGGAAAAGAATCAGGAGATCCCCTAACAATTGGCTAGGTTATTTACCACCTAGCAAACTAGATTTGACAGCACCCCTGTTCAAGGCTAGAGTGCTACATAGGCAAATATGATTTTGAAGAAAAAAAAAAAAAAAACTTGTAAGAATTAGTACCATCCCTAAGACATAAAGCACATTACTATTATGAACTCAGAATAGTTTTGCAGTCTTTTCTATACGGTAAGGAACCAATGAAACTCATTAAACCAATGAAAAATGCGTGTACATCAGTGCATATGTGTTGCTTGCAACATGCATGACAATTCATAGCAATTTGTCTAGGTTTTACAAAATCTGTTGCAGGTGTACAGCTAACCCCCGGAAATAAATTGGGTCCCCCTAACCTTTTTAGAGGCTGACCACCCTGTTTCCAGTCCCAAAAGCACACAAACAAAGCCAGGCTCAGTCTAGATGTCTTTTTTACCTTTTTGCAGATCTTGAGAAAAATGCAGGGAGGATGGTTTAGGGTTAAGAAGATCCAAAGGCACTCACAAATCTTGAAGGACAGCTTCTTGAAAAATCTTTTTCCAGCAGTAGCAGGCCCTGTAGTAGAAGCTTCAAAAATCTAATGCTGAATGAAGAGGGGATAGTCAATATACTCACAGGCAACTTTATTAGTTACAGCTTGCTAGTACCGGGTTGGACCCCCTTTTGCCTTCAGAACTGCCTTAATTTTTCATGGCATAGATTCAGCAAGGTGTTGGAAACAATCCTCAGAGATTTTGGTACATATTGACATAATAGCATTAAGCAGTTGCTGCAGATTTGTCGGCTGCACAGTCATGATTCGAATCTCCTGTTCTACCACATCCCAAAGGTTCTCTATTGGATTGAGATCTGGTGACTGTGGAGACCATTGGAGTACAGTGACCTCATGTTCAAGAAACCAGTGGTGAGATGATTTGAGCTTTGTGACATGGTGCATTATCCTGCTGGAAGGAGCCATCTTTATTTATTTAATTCACTTGCAATGTGCTGTTGAACTTGCCAGGGAAATTGAATGGACTCCATGCCCAAATTTACAAAAAAATTGTGGATCCCATTGATCAGAAACTATCTATTTTCTTTGACTACCGACTATTGTACTTAAACTATGAGAGTTGAGAGTTACTCATAGAACAAACACTCCTTCCCTTTCCATCACAGATCTCCATGTCACCATTATTGCCTTCCTTTTCTACCTTTACCGTTTTCCCATAGTACTCCTCCCCTCATTATTCTACAATTTTTTTCTTCATTATATATCTTAATACGACACTGGTTATAAACATAGCCTGTAAATTATACATCTTTGGCTACTATTGTTCATTTACCTGATGGATCCAACATGCAATCTACTTGAAATGGGAAAAAGACCCTCTTATGGGATTTTCAAGGCAACCAAGAAAGAAAAGTGCATTCATATATAAAACCACTTTTTATTACAAAACTCTAAAAAGACATAGCCTTGTATACAATGGATCTTGGCCTAAATATGGCCACGTGTTTTTATCATCAATATGCCGTTGATACTTTGGCAATGTTACACATCTCTTTGGAGGATTTGATATTCAGCAGATAGTTTGCTTGGTCGTCGTACATCCAACATGTTTCTAGATTTATTAATTAATCTCTTCCTCAGGGATGATTAGATGCCTTTCAATTTATCAAAAAAATATTACCACTTCTCATGATGACTGCCCACATCAACCTCCACTTGCTTGTGAGCAGGGGTGAATTCATGCAAGGATCATAAAGATTCCCATACCATGGAAAAGGGACTTGTAAAATTGACACAAGGCCCATTTTTCACTGCTGTTCACCCAAACCAAGCTGTGCAGGTCTGCTCATTAGCACATCTCATAAGATTGTGTCCCTAGAAACAATACATGCAATGTACTATATGTAATGCAATAGAAGGTTTCTTCAATGTTCCCAAATGCATTGTTGTGTCTATTAGGTTTGGACCCATGCATGTAATCGCTTAGCTATCATGTAATGTCTGCCATATTGCTTGTAAATCTCAATAAAAACGTGAACAAAAAACATTGGAATCGCAATTTTGATGTATGGGACACAATGGCCTGAGCACCGTTATTCAGCTCATCATCCTATAAACATGCGGTAGAGCTTGGGTGAGTTTTTGTCTAAAAAAAAAAAAAAAAATGGGGTTTATATAATAGCTTCCATTACACCTGTTTTGATCAACGGTAAATACATTGCCTAATTTTGCATTGTGTGTTTAGCTGTACTGGCTAAAGAAGCTTTAGTTAAGAAAAATAGGACATTGAGCTGCATTCAGTACAAACACAAGTGTGACCGGATACTGGAACTGGAGTGTAGGCATACCCAATCATTTGTAGGTGAGTGAACATAGAGATTTTAGGGCAGTGAAGACTAGAAGACATAATGGGGTTGATTTACTAAAGCTGTAGAGTGCAGAATCTGGTGCGGATGTGCATGGTAGCCAATCTGTTTCTAGCATCAGCTTGTTCAATTAAGCTTTAACAAAAAAAAAAAACTGGAAGCTGATTGGTTTCTATGTAGAGCTGAACTTCATTTTGCACTCTCCAGCTTTAGTAAACCAGCCCCAATTTGTCTGCCTTTGAGCTAAACATCCTGCAATGTGCTACATAATCATCCATGCGCTCCTTGGCCAAGTATACATTTTTGTTTTCAATATAGAGAGGAAGGAGAGCCTACCAGATACTAACCGTTTCTGCAGAGCGAACACGGACAGAGTCCGCTCTGCTCTATGGGTGGCTGGGTGTAAATGTGGGTGGCTGGGTGTAAATGTGGGTGGCTGGGTGTAAATGGAGTCCTATGACCATCTACACCTAACTGGCCTCCAATCCAATCTGCCTAGACTGAGGCGGACTGATCCCCTTTCTATCTGTTTTTAGCGGATTCAATTGGAGGTAGGAGGGTGTTAACAGACACAAGTCCATTTACACCTGTCAGTACATAGGGGGGAATTAATCGTCTGAAGAACTGACAGGTGGACCTGATGGGAATGGTCATGTGAAAGGGCCTTATCAGAGCGGCTGGTGGTAAATTTTTTTGGGGGGCGGCAAACAGTACATCCACAGCCACCCTGGTCGGTTGGGTAACTTGCACCCACTCTGCACCCCAAGCCCACCCTTTTTTGATGCCTATTAGAGCCTCTGGCTCTAATCATGGCGCTCTGCATGTAGATTAGGGGGCCGGACGCATAAATGGGAGGGTGGCACCCCTGCGCCCCTAATGGACGGGCAGCCACTGCTAGAGGGAACAATGACCATCAGAATAGGTTTTCGCCATTGATACTGAGTGTTTCTACTGAAAACTACCACTGGGTGTTTGCTTCTGCATTGACAAGAAAATGTTCACTAATGTGCCAAAGGACAGCCACTGTCAATCTATGGGTGAATTTTTAACCGTTTCAGCTTATATACAATTGACCCCTTGATTGCCCCCTAATGTTAACCCCTACACTGCCAGTGACATTTGTACAGTAATCAGTGCATTTTATAGCACTGATCACTGTTTAAATGCCATTGGTCCCAAAAATGTGTCAAAAGTGCCCGATGTGTCCTCCATAATGTCGCAGTCCCAATAGAAATCGCAGATCGCCGCCATTACTAGTAAAAAAAGAAAAATGCCATAAAACTATCCCCTATTTTGTAGTTGCTATAACTTTTGCTCAAACCAATCAATATACGCTTATTGCGATTTTTTTTTTCCAAAAATATGTAGGAGAATACATAGCGGCCTAAACTGAGGAAAAAAAATGTTTTTTTTATATATATTTTTGGGGGATATTTATTATAGCAAAAAGTAAAAAATATTGCGTTTTTTTCAAAATTGTCACTCTTTTTTTGATTATAGCGCAAAAAATAAAAATCGCAGAGGTGATCAAATACCACCAAAAGAAAGCTCTATTTGTGGGAAAAAAGGACGTCAATTTTGTTTGGGTGCAACATCGCACGACCGCGCAATTATCAGTTAAAGAGATGCAGTACCGAATCGCAAAAAGTTCTCTGGTCAGGAAGGGGGTAAAATCTTCAGGGGCTGAAGCGGTTAAAGAAGTAAGAGAGTTAAAATAATTGCTGTTTTATTGGGGCCAGTGAAAGTTTTGAAATAACTAGTGTTACTGTAGATAAAAAGTGCAACTGATATTCTTTCATTTGCCCATGTATAAAAAAAATAAAAGAAAAAAATATTCCTGCTTCAAAACATAGTAAAGTTATTTACACATAAAATACAGGCATTATTTGATGAAACCTTTGTGTCTACATGCTGATAGTGTTTGGTCATTTTTGATTTCCTCGCTCGAAATATAGCAGAATCTAGTATACAGTTGTTTTTTTGCTTTTCTCTCTCCCTTTTCTTTCTCTTTTTATGTTTTATTATCCAGATGATAAATCCGTTTGTACATCCAAATGTCCTATGCTGGAACCCATGTTTTGTTTGTGTTTTGTCTATTTGTACTGATCAAAGCTTCAATAAAAATTATTGCAAAAAAAAAAAAAAATACAGGCAGTTGTTCCTACTACAACCCCCCCCCAAAAAAAAAATGGATATGAAGAGTAAAAACAATGTTAAAAAAGGTAGTTGATGGGAAATAGAGATAAGGCAGTTAATTATCGCTGATAAATGTTAACAAATAGTTATAAAGGGTTAAATATGTAATACCTTTTATCACTTATGTGGTTGCTTTAACATAGATTATATGTACAGTAGATTACATGACAGTCTAAATATGTTGTAACAATATTACTAATGTTTGCATCAATTACACAGGAGCCGCAAAAGGACAGAGCGGGACCCAGCTGTTCCAAAACGGCCACGGCAGAGTCAGAGGGCGAGGGCATACAAGGTAAGGCAAAGGAACTTGAATTACTTTTTTTTTTGGAGCATATCTTGTACCCCCCAAGGCTTCTAACATGTTACATAAATCTCTTTTTACCAGCTTAGCTGTGTGACTGTAGGGGAAATCTAAGAACAAAAAAAAAAAATGTTGAGATTTACTTCGTGCCTTTACACGCACATGAACATTAATGGCATCCCAGTCTTAGTCCGTAGGGTTCCATAATGAGTTGGCCAACCTTTTGTAGCTATAACAGCTTCAACTCTTCTGGGAAGGCTGTCCACAAGGTTTAGGAGTGTGTCTATGGGAATGTTTGACCATTCTTCCAGAAGCGCATTTGTGAGGTCAGGCACTGATGTTGAACGAGAAGGCCTGGCTCACTGTGCAGGCCAGTCAAGTTCCTCCACCCAAAACTCGCTCCTCCAAGTCTTTATGGACTTTGTTTTGTGCACTGGCGCGCAGTCCTGTTGGAACAGGAAGGGGCCACCCCAAACTGTTCCCACAAAGTTGGGAGCATGACATTGTCCAAATATCTCAGTATGATGACGCCTTAAGAGTTCCCTTCACTGGAACTGAGGGGCCAAGCCCAACCCCTGAAAAACAACCCCACATCATAATCCCCCCTCCACCAAATGATTTGGACCAGTGCACAAAGCAAGGTCCATGTATATATACAAACAAAATTTGTGTTTGCCAGACATACACTTTAAATTTACAGAGTAATGTAATTCATAGGTAATATATAAAACAGTAAAACCCCAAGTGTACAGGGTAACAGAAGGTCATTTGCAAACGTCAAATGTAGGGAACCAAACCTTTTTACTTTTTTTTTACTTTTAATTTTGGATAGCATAAGAAAGTTTTACATTTCTGTCTGTTTCTCTTTACTCCCTGTCTCTGAGCGTAACAGAAAGCAAAAGGAAAATTATACAAAGAGAGGGAACTTGCTCTTTTAGGCCTGTCACTAGAACAGGTGCCCCCATTGGTAGAAATGCCTTCACATCTTGCTCTGGTGACAACTGTAAAATTTTGGACTTCTCATCACTTTCTGACCAGTAACAATAGTCCCCAAAACAAAGAAGGTGAATCCACCAAGTGAGGATGCCGACAGGAAAAGAGCCAAGGTTTCTTTTTTATTCTATCTAAAACCTTAAAAAAAAATTAAAAAGTTTTGGCGATACATACAAATTAACAAAAATAAAGTACAAACAAGTACCAATATGTCACCAGATCAACTTTACCAATAGAAAGCTCTCTAGTTTTAGTGGGAGTTTGGACCACTGCAAAAGTGTGGTGTTTTTAGCATTGATTTGGTGTTTTTCGGAATAATGGATCGTTTATATAGTCCAGTTTTATTGAATAGCAAGATGTTGAGGTTGATTTACTAAAACTGCAAAATCTGATGCGACTCTGCATATAAACCAATCAGCTTCTAACTTTTTCAATTAAGCTGTGTCAAAAAAACCTGGAAGCTGATTGGTTTGCATGCAAAGCTGCACCAGATTTTGCACTCTCCAGTTTTAGTAAATCAACCCCACTGTAAATGGAAGAGTTGTTGAAATCACCAAAATTTTACCAAAATAATCAACTTGCATTACTTTCCTTGTAATGAGTGAGCAGCTAACCTGCAGCCAAAGACCTGACACCTCAAATATTTAAAATATCAGTGCTTGCTCCCTCCACTAGATATTATTGCACAGCTCCATTTGTTTGCAAGGCCACAGTTGCCCGCCCCCTCCCCAAAAAATATCAATGAGCTACCCTGTTTCCCCAAAAATAAGACCTAGCGTGATTGTCAGTGATGGCTGCAATATAAGCCCTACCCCCCAAATAAGCCCTTCCCTGTTTCCCCGAAAATAAGCCCTACCCTGAAAATAAGACCTACAAGGACACCGACAATCACGCTAGGTTTTATTTTTGGGGAAACAGGGTAGGTGAATGCAAAATGTTCAACGGACTAAGGTACCAGTAGCAGCTGATTGCCCAGGAAATAAATAAAACCCCTTTTAAGACTGATACTGGACCAACTGGCAGACAGCGCGGGGGCGTGGGGGGCGGTGCCCACCGCCTGCCACTGGTGGTTACATAGAGGCCTGTAAATCACAAGGCTGGCTGGACAGAACTGGAAGGAAAGCTTTTGGCTGGCACCCAGGCATTTCAACTGACAAATTCACTTCCTTCTTAAAGTTGTGCTTTAAAAAACAAAAAGAAAACTATAGTAGGCAAAAGAAAAAGGAAGTGATTTATGTGGATGGAAGGAATCAATAAGTTATAACTACTTAATTTTACTAAAAAAGGTAAAATGCCTACAAGCCGCAGTGTAAAGAAAGATGAGCAAGCAAAATCGACATTGGTATTTCCTCACAGCAAGGTAACCCATTAGAGACATGTACACTTCTTGTGGTTCTATCACGCTGCACATTCTGAAAATAAACCTTTGCAGTGTATTGTGCAATGTGGGAAGCATCACACTGCCATGACCAGAAGTTACACATATGGCAGAATTTTACGGAAGGTTACTGGTTATTAGAAATGACTGGATGAGAGCTGCGGTCAGAAATGCACGTGATGGTCCTTGGTCATTCTTATACTGGTAGGTCATTCACACCAAACTTTCGTCACAAAGCAATTGTGAAATAATTAGGCAGTACTGTGTAATACAGCATGCAACAATATAATCAAAATGATCTTAGCAACAAAAGTGGTATGGCATAGCCCCCAACTGTCCCTGATTTGGACCAATGTCCCTCTTTCCTCCTCATTTGTCCATCATTTTGGTGTGATCTATATAGTTGTATATAAAATGCTCTTTTTATCTTTCAAAAAGTGTTTCCCAGTGCTGAACCTTTCATCCAATTTCTAAATTGCTGCATTTGTAATTTTCAAAAACCAATATAAAGGAACAGTGGTGGTAAAAAAAAAAAAAAAAAGCACTTGTGGGTTTAACAAATCTTTTTTGTTGTTGTATAATGCTCCCTTAAGAGGTGACGCAGGGGGTGTGTCCTATGCCTACATATAGTTGCTGATAGGTGTCCCTTGTTCCCATCTAAAAAGGTTGGGAGGTATAGTATGGTCCTAGGATAACAGTGTTGTTTGTACACTTTTAAAGAGGTATTAAGTCTTCTTTTTTGACTTGTATCTACAGGTAAGTCTACTGTAGAATAAAGCTTACCCATAAGTACAGTGAATATCTCCTAAACTTGCACTGTTTCGAAGATATTCACACTGCATGCAGCCGGCATACCGGTGCCGTCCTTTCAGAGCTCCGTGACTCCCACGTGCATCAGACAGCTGGAGCACTCGAACCCGGAAGGAAGACCAGGTGAAGATGGAAGCTTTGTTCTAAGGTAAGTATTTTATAACATGCTAGTATGCGATGCATACTAGCACATTATGCCATTGTCTTGCAAGCTTTTTTTTTGTTATTTTTTTAAAAGGTGTGGTTTACTACCACTTTACCCACTTGCCTACTTGAGCACTTTCACCCCCTTCCTGCCCAGGCCCATTTTCAGCTTTCAGCGCTGTCGCACTTTGAATGATAATTGTGCGTAATTCAACGCTGTACCCAAACTAAATTTTATAATTTTTTTGAGACAGCTAGAGCTTTCTTTTGGTGGTACTTAATCACCACAGGGTTTTTTTTTTTTTTTTGGCTAAACAAACAAAAAAAGACCGAAAATTTTGAAAAAAAAGTTTTTCTTTGTTTCTGTTATAAAATTTTGTAAATAAGTAGTTTTTCTCCTTCACTGATGTGCACTGATGAGGCTGCACTGATGTGCACTGATAGTCAGAACTGATGGCAGGGCTGTCTTTAATTTTGATTGGGCTCTGGGCAAACATTTTCTTGGGCCCCCCCCCCCTTCATTCTGAGACATACAGAAAATAGCAGGTAGACTCAAAATCAGTTTACTGCAGCAGATCACGCAGCGATTGCAATTGTTTGCCAGAGGTTACAGCCTATCCTTACTGCTCACTGGCTGGTTTCTAGAGGTTACAACACATAATTTCTGCTTGCCAATTGGTTGCTAGAGGTTAATGTACATTGTTAGCACTCACTAATTGGTTGCTAGGGGTTACAGCACAACATTACCACTTACTGATTGGTTGCTAGAGATTAAAGCAGATCACTACTGTTCGCTGATTGGTTGCTAGAGGTTAATGCACATCATTATCTCTCAATGAGCAGTGGAGCAATGCCAAATAATTTATCAAGTAAAGGGGCACATTGATACACATACTACAGGAGAGTGTCAGAGAGTGCAGACATACTACAGGAGAGGTTCAGAGACTGCGAACATACTGCGTAAGAGGTTCAGAGACTGGGGACATACTGCAGGAGACAACCAGAGACTGCAGACATACTGCAGGAGATTACCAGAGACTGCGGACATCCTGCAGGAGACAATCAGAGACTGCGGACATACTGCAGGAGACAATCAGAGACTGCGGACATACTGCAGGAGATTACCAGAGACTGAGGACATCCTGCAGGAGATTACCAGAGACTGCGACCATACTGCAGGAGATTACCAGAGACTGAGGACATCCTGCAGGAGATTACCAGAGACTGCGACCATACTGCAGGAGATTACCAGAGACTGAGGACATCCTGCAGGAGATTACCAGAGACTGCGGACATACTGCAGGAGATTACAAGAGACTGCGGACATACTGCAGGAGATTACCAGAGACTGCGGACATACTGCAGGAGATTACCAGAGACTGCAGACTTACTGCAGGAGATTACTAGAGACTGCAGACATACTGCAGGAGATTACTAGAGACTACAGACATACTGCAGGAGATTACCAGAGACTGCAGACATACTGCAGGAGATTACTAGAGACTGCGGACATACTGCAGGAGATTACTAGAGACTATGGACATACTACAGGAGACAATCGGAGACTGCAGACATTAGACAGGTGATGGTCAGAGAACTTTCAGCAATGCACAGCTTTACAGTTGCATAACACAGCTCAGGGTTTAAACAGTCAGGCATTTTATGGGTGTAAGGACGTACCTGGCCAGCCAAACTCACTACACACATTCAGGTCTGTGGGCGGGGCTTCCACTCTCTGCTCTCACTACAACAGCCGGGAGCTCCACTGACGCTTTGTTGGGGGGCCCGCGCTACCCGTGAATTGGGGCCCCGATGACAGCTTTGCAGAGCGCACAGAGTACACGGGAGGATGTATTCCCGCACTAGCCAGCTGAGGGGGGCGGAGCCGGGAGCTCCACTGACGCTCTGACCCCGCCCACGTGCAGCCTGTGTACTCAGAACAGAATGACTGTAGTGAGAGCCAGTGATCGGAGTGGGAGCTTCAGTGGAGCTCCCGGACCTCTGTATTTACCAGCCAGTATAGAGGGGGCGGGGGCCGGTGTTCTGCTGAGAAATGACCCCCCCAGCGCTTGCGCAGTAGTAACAACAAGGGAGCCGCCGAAAAGAGCCGAAGCTGAATACCTGAGTCAGCTGTACACGGCGCCTGTGTGCCAAGACTATAGTAAAAAAAAAACACTTTGTAACAGGCCTCTCGCGGCCTCGCTGCGCTCGCCACGCTTCGGGCACGGCCTCGCTACATTCGCCATGTTTCGGGCACGGCCTCGCTGCGCTTGGCATTTTAATATTCTAACTCTATGTCCACTGGGATGGTGGGGCATTAACGTGGACTTATATTAGAATGTAGTGCGCAGGCGCCGTATACAGCTGACGATCAGTTGTTCTTCTTCGGCAATTTTCGGTGGCTCCGTAGTCGTTCGTACTGCGCAAGTGCAGCGCATGCGCAGTACAGGGGTGTCCTTATCCGCCGGGGGAACTTTCTCGGCAAGACACCGGGAGCTCCACTGACGCTCCCACTCCGATCACTGGCTCTCACTACAGATGCTCTGTTCCGAGGATACAGGCTGCACATAGGCGCGTCAGAGTGTCAGTGGAGCTCCCCGCCCCCTCTCAGCTGGCTAGCGCGGTAATACAGCCTACCGTGTCCTCTGTTCGCTCTGCAAAGCTGTCAAGCCCCAATTCACGGGTAGCGTGGGCCCCCAACAAAGATTGGGCCCAGGGCAAGTGCCCCGTTTGCCCTGCGCTAAAGACGGCCCTGACTGATGGGCACTGATAGGTGGCACTGATGGCACTGATAAGCAGCATTGGTGGGCACTGATTGACAGCACTGGTGGGCACTTATTGGGACAGATTGGCAGCACTGGTCAGCACTGTTGGGGCTGCACTGATCATCAGGAGACTGATGACCAGTGCCCTTATTGTCAGTGTAGATGCCCCCTGTGCAGATTTGCCAGTTTTCAGCTCTCCTCTCCTCACACGCTGTCAGTGTGAGGGGAGGAATGCTGATAACCGTCAAATCCTGATTGGACACAGCTGATCACGTGGTAAAGAGCCAGATCTTTACCCTGATCTGTGATTAGCTGCATCCAAAGGATCACAGATCACTGCTGATGTATGCCACAGGGGGCATGCAGGCAGTGCAAGCATGGGAGGACATTATATGATGGCCTCTCGTCAATGTGTAGCCGTCATTTATATAGCGGGGTTGCGAAGGGGTTAAAGGAAAATTTTAGGTTCACACTAGCCCATTTTTCATTGCTCATATTTTCACTTATGTATTTTATTCCATGCTAAATTTCTGCTACCTTTAGCCATTTATGTTTCAGAGAATGCAACTAAACAGTTGTAAATGCTAATAAAAAAAAAAACTTCCCACTGCAAGTCAATGGCATAATGTGCTAGTATGCAACACATACTAGTACATTATGAAAAACTTACCTGGGCTCCCTTCTTCCTTCCGGGTTCATGGGCTCTGGCCCTTTGAATGGCTGAGCCGGGATGACGTTACTCCCACGCATGTGCACCGGAGCCATGAATGCAGCACAGCACTCTGAATGGACGGCATATGCTTGAGCTCACAATACAATACTGCATAGAGCAATGCTCATACACCAAAATGTGAGCACCTTTCAGTGTGACAATGAGGACCACCTGACACTAGAATAAGAAACCTGCTCATCATTTGACTGGCAGTCTAAAACTTCTATTGTACTCCTGGTGTACACTGTGGGAGCCATGAAAATGTCACGTTACCCCCATACCTGAAAGTAACAGTGTTTTGGTAGTGGAGGAGCATTGGGAAGGGAAGTATGATCTCCATGTGGTGCCTACAATCAAACAAAACCTTTCTTTGCCTAATTCAGGCAAATTACAGGTCATTTTACAGAATTATTCTGCCTTTTTGTTAGGAAAAGGAAAAAGTCTTTATGTCAGTGATACATATTGCAACGGTGAAGTAAAGTATTTTGCAAAGTACCGCCACCAGCTGTTTAGCAGAATAAAGTCACACATACATTGCAATTCCCATGTGCTGGGTGCAGTGCCGGGACAAGGTCATCCAGCTCCTAGGGCAAAGATGCCAAACTGTGCCCCCCTTTCCTTAGGGTTAGCAGTGATGTCACTGTCACTAGTACTCCTGTCAGCCTTATAACAGAAGCAACTGACACAGGGCGCATGAATGGCATGAGCCTATGGGGGTTGCTGTATACATATACAGTGTACATAATGTCTCCAAGTGCATTGGTTACTAGAAAGAGATATTTAAACTTTTTTAAGTGTTTAAAGTGGTTCTAAAGGCAGAAGTTTTTTTAGCGTAATGCATTCTGTGCATTAAAGGGGTTGTAATGGCAGAAGGTGCATTCTATGCATTAAGATAAAAAAACCTTCTGTGTGTAGCAGCCCCCCTAATACCTACCTGAGCCCTCTCTCTATCCAGCGATGTACACAAGTGCCTCAGCTGTCTGGGACTCTCCCTTCTGATTGGCTGAGACACAGCAGCGGCGCCAAAGACAGTTGGCCAATCCGGGGAGACTGAGGGAACGGGGCCGAACCACTGCTCTGTGTATGAATGGACTCAGGGAGTTGCGGCTCGGCTCTGGTGCCCCCATAGCAAGCTGCTACATCAGTGCCCATCATTGGTATAAGTGGAAGGAATAGTGCCCATCATTGTTATCAGTGGGAGGAATAGTGCCCCAGTACTGGAATCAGTGGGTGGAATAGTGCCCATCATTGGTATCAGTGGGAGGAATAGTGCCCTATTATTGGGATCAGTGGGAGGAATAGTGCCCATCATTGGTATCAGTGGGAGGAATAGTGTCCTAATATTGGGATCAGTGGGAGGACTAGTGCCCTATTATTGGGATCAGTGGGAGGAATAGTGCCCATCATTGGTATCAGTGGGAGGAATAGTGCCCTATTATTGGGATCAGTGGGAGGAATAGTGCCCATCATTGGGATCAGTGGGAGGAATAGTGCCCATCATTGGTATCAGTGGGAGGAATAGTGCCCCATTATTGTGATCAGTGGGAGGAATAGTGCCCATCATTGGTATCAGTGGGAGGAATAGTGTCCATCATTGGGATCAGTGGGAGGAATAGTGCCCATCATTGAGATCAGTGGGAGGAATAGTGCCCATCATTGGTATCAGTGGGAGGAATAGTGCCCCATTATTGTGATCAGTGGGAGGAATAGTGCCCATCATTGGTATCAGTGGGAGGAATAATGCCCCATTATTGGGATCAGTGGGAGGAATAGTGCCCATCATTAGGAATAGTGCCCATCATTGGGGTCAGTGGGAGGAATAGTGCCCATCATTGGGATCAGTGGGAGGAATAGCGCCCATCATTGGGATCAGTGGGAGGAATAGTGCCCCATTATTGGGATCAGTGGGAGGAATAGTGCCCTATTATTGGGATCAGTGGGAGGAATAGTGCCCATCACTGGTATCAGTGGGAGGAATAATTCCCATCATTGGGATCAGTGGGAGGAAGAGTGTCCATCATTGGGATCAGTAGAAGGAATTATGCCCCACTGTTGGTGTCAGTGAGAGGAGTTGTGCTTCTTTTTTTGTGGAGAGGAATAGTGCCCCAAGGGCCAGATAAAGATGTAGCAAAGAGTTGCAGTTTGGAGACCACTGCTTTAAGCTGATCACATTCTCACAGTAAAAAATGCTTCTTTTATATAAAAGAACTTTTGGGAACCATTTGGAACAGATTTTTCTCTGGATTTTGCATTATTGGCAGGCAATATTTGAACAAGAGAAATAAATAACAGCCAATAATACTGTCTAAGTGACAGAACAACTGTCATTGTATTTATTCCACTTAAAGGGCCTTGACAGGTACAATTCTTCGACAAATCCTTCATTATGCTCCAATTATGCATTTATTTTTTTACCATAAAGCCGCGTTTACATTCTTGACATGAAATCAGCTACTCTTTCAGAATTCTAGTGCAGTAGATTGCACATAAAAATATGCCTGACACAAAGAATATGATGGTATTAAAAATGAGCTCTGCTCCCTTGCTGTCAATCTGTCAATCAATTCACTGGATGCTGAACAAAAGAGGTGACTGATCTCTGCACATGAGAGGCCACTCTCTGATCCATATGTAAAAAACAGGAAAACATCTGGATCGTATTTTATATGGTGTTTTTTTTTTTTTTTTTCAAAGACCATACTTCTCTTGTGGGTAACAGGAGTGCACTTAGTTTTGCAGTCCTGTGACCCAGAATTGGCCACCAACGATCGAAAGCCCAGCGCTGGCTGATATCACAGAGCCACCCCAGTCTCTAAATGTATCTAAACAATAATTTCGAGATCCACCCAGATGCCCAGTGACTGCTAGAGGGGTGAGGCAGAGCTCCTGTGCCCAGTACTTAGAGCGGATCCCGAGATCTGAGCGATCAGTGGTCACATGATCGCACGGTTCTCTGGCTTAGAGCTGGCGGGAGACAGCTGCAGCATTGGAATGATGTTGCAGCCATAAAAAACGAGTATAGATGTTTGTTTTTGTTTTTTTTGTTTTTTATTAATGCACTTCTCCTTTAAGTCAAAAGTCCAGGCACATATAAAAATACTAATTAGTGCAGATAGGTATATATTTACAAATCATTATATGTATTTTCTGTGCAGATTGTGCAGCTGAATGTTACTTGGTTTCAGCCTCTTGCAGTCCTCTATGCAGCAGCACTCAGAATGGCACTCAGACTGGGAGATAGGGTTGCCACCTGTCCAGGATTCACCCGGACAGTTCTGGTTTGGAATCATGTGTCTGGGTTTCAAACTGCCTGAAACCCGGACACATTATTCAGACTGGACTTTGACTTCCCAGCAGGGTTGCTGGCTGCAGCTGTCTAAGCCGGGAGTGTCTGTTACACTCTCTTTCACACTGCCCAAAGCCAGCAGTAACAATCCCCCCCCCCACACACACACACAGACAGGAGAGGAGAGAGGGCTCGATTTGCTCCTCTTCCTCCAGCCCTACCCCTCTGTGTCTGCTCACACTCCAATCCCCAGAACTGTGCCTCAGAAAAGGAAAGTGGGGGCCAGAAATTTGAAGTCCAGCAGCCTCCGATATATCTAGATGAGAGGTGCTGACTGCCAAGGGATGAGTGAGCTCACCATCTATTCCTGTCTGTGACTGAAGTCTCCCCCCTTCTCTCTCCTGCCACTGAGTGAGTACACTAAGGTAAATCAGAGTTCTCAGAGCACCCCTTACATCAGAGTTCCCCTTTACACCAGAAGCCACAGTGTCCCCCCTTACATCAGAGTCTTCTCCGGAAATCAGAGTTCTCAGTGTTCCCCCTTAAATCAGGGTTCCCAAAGCATCCCTTATGTCAGATTCCCCAGAGTTCTTCCTTACATCAGAGTCTGCAGAGTCCCCCCTTACAGTGAAAGGGAACTTTGCGAGTTCAGATGTAAAAGAGGAACTCTGTGGACTCTGATGTAAAGGGGGACTCTTGTGATTAACTTCATATGATGATGATGTTTTTTACTTGCAAAATATTTGTATAAAAACAAAATCGCTGTACACGGTTAAAGTGTTCGGGTTTGGCTTGAAGAAAAGGTGGCAACCCTACTGGGAGAGGGAGGGGCAGGATTAGGAGTAAATCAGATGTGCAGCATGCAGTGTGCTCCCAATGAAAATGCTGATAGGAGAGAAGTGTAAGCAAAGTGGTAACTTCATCAGTCTACTGTTGATCTTCCACTGTCTAGTTAGCATTCTGAGGGTAATGAGTGGATACCATTGTATTCCTTAAAGGCATGGTAATTATTCTCACCTGCATAAGATGGACATTGATCATGAAGTTTCATGGTGCCATTTGTTGCCCTGTACGGTTAATCTGCACGTTCTTAGATCGTCAATTTCTATTTGTGTTGAAGCATGAGGTTCAAGGCATGTCACTGTACAGGTTAATGCATGACCCCTGTCTTTAGTGTAAGACCTGATACTTCCTGTGAAGGAACTACATCTCCCACAATCCCTGGGACTTTCAATCAGTCACTGGTGAAGGTAATGCAGTGTTTCATCATGTTAGCACTCTCACATTTGCTTGTGGGTTGCACCACAGAGGGCATGGCATGGACTGCGTGACCCAGGAAAATGAAGTTGGCTTGTCCCTTTTGGGTGAATAAGGACAAGCTAGCTGATGCAATATATGGGTATAGGGGAATTGCCACAACACTACAAACTGCAGCCACAACATATGAACCCAGCATTACAAAGCAAGGCAAAACAGCGAATATAACTACACTAATACCTAATTTCATAAAAATGTAAAAATGTGAAAGTACACAATGCCTTTATCTGTAAATTGAGTCATCCACCTATTTGTGCTGTCTTATGGGGCTGTGTAAATCTCAGGACTGGATGGACAGAGATATAAATCCTTGGGAAGAAAACAGCTACTTTATATGTCTTTAATCTGTGCATGTAACTGTGGGATTGGAATTTCACAATAACATCAAACTATAGAAAACAGTTGTTCATTGATGTGTGTAAAATAAAGCAGTCTATAAACAGCCAACCTAACACTTTAACAGATCTGCACATATTTATTGTGCTATGGCTGTTGGAGATTGTGATTTTTTTTTTTTTTTTATGTCGGATTGGACATAGACCACAATATAAACCTGACAGGGGACCCTTACCAAAATTGACTCAAATATACTGGAGTTGGTCTTTAAAGAATTGTAAACTTTAAAGGCCTCTATAGAATATTGTATACATACTAAAGCTTGTGTAGCTAGGTTTTACTTTAGGTTCTTTGCGACCTCATACCGGACTAGTCTGTTCTGAAGTATTACTCCAATAATTCCATCTGTCTTTTGCATCGTCCCTTTTACATTTGGCCTCATCCTTTCCCAGCATCTCCACTGAATCCTGCCCTCATATTGTGGCTATTTAAAGTGCATTTAAACCCAAAAACAAAAATGTGATATAGTTCATTTTACCAGTCCTTATATCTGGTGGATGCATGCTGTGTGTACTATGTACTATGAAAATGTACTATGACATTTTCTTTTGGGATTAAGGCCCCTTTCACACTGAGGCAGTTTGCAGGCGGTATTGCGCTAAAAATACCGCCTGCAAAACGCCCCTAAACAGCCTCCGCTGTTTGTTCAGTGTGAAAGCCCGAGGGCTTTCACACTGAAGCAGTGCGCTGGCAGGACGGTGAAAAAAGTCCTGCAAACCGCTTCTTTGGAGCGGTGAAGGAGCGGTGTATTCACCGCTCCTAAACCGCTCCTGCCCATTGAAATCAATGGGACAGCGCGGCTATACCGCTGCAATATCGCGGCTATAGCCGCGCTGTACGAGGGATTTTAACCCTTTTTCAGCCGCCAGCGGGGGTTAAAACCGCACCGCTAGCGGCCGAATACCGCTGCAAGAACGACGGTACAGCAGCGCTAAAAATAGCGCTGTTGTACCGCCAACGCCCCAGTGTGAAAGGGGCCTTAAAGAAGGTTGTAACCCTAAAAAGCTCCTGTTCCATTATAGCAGGATAACCTCCCTGGCGGTATGTTTATGTCAGATTTTTGCATCTCAAAGCGGTACAATTGTTTTGCATAGAAATTTGGCATTTTATATTGTAGGCCTGTAATTCTTAGTAATAACTCACTTAAATCTGTCCAAACACAAGTCTAGTAGACATCCCAGGTATGATAAAGTTTGGAACACAAATCAGAAATTATATGATAATAAATAACTATAAATACCGTATTTATCGGCGTATGACACGCACCCCAAGTTTAGGAGGGAAGTTTAAGGAAAAAAAATTCAATTTAAATGCCCATCAATGCAGCCTTATCAGTGTCCATCTGCAGGCTTGTCAGTGTCATTGCAGCCTTGTCATTTCAGCCTTGTCAGTGCAGCCTTGCCCCAGTGTCTATTGCAGCCTTGGATGGATTTAAAATTGGCGCCGCCGAGATCGCAGGGACTGGGCGGAGCGGAGCGAGCGCCGCCGAGGTCGAAGAGAGTGGGCGGACCGGAGATGCACATAGCCGAGTGTACTCGGCTATTCTCAGCTCCGCTCACAGTCACGCCCAGTCCCGCCCTATGATGGACATAACACAGGTCCAATGGCGGGACTGGGCATGACTGTGAGCGGAGCCGAGAAGAACCGAGTACACTCGGCTATGTGTATTTTGGCGGTGATCGCTCCGCTCCGCTCACAATCAGCGGAGATCGGCAGGGATAGGGGTATAACACGCACCCACGATTTTGCTAGAAAATTACTTAGAACCCCCAAACATTATATATTTTTTTTCTAACACCCTGGAGAATAAAATGGCAGTCATTGCAATACTTTTTTTCACACCGTATTTGCGCAGCGGTCTTACAAGCACGCTTTTTTTGGAAAAAATTCACTTATTTGAATAAAAAAATAAGACAACAGTGAAGTTAGCCCAATTTTTTTCTATATTGTGAAAGATAATGTTACGCTGAGTTAATTGATACCCAACATGTCACGCTTCAAAATTGCTCCCGCTCGTGAAATGGCGTCAAACTTTTACCCTCAAAAATCTCTCTAGGCGACGTTTAAAAAATTCTACAGGTTGCATGTTTTGCGTTACAGAGGAGGTCTAGGGCTAGAATTATTGCTCTCGCTCTACCGATCACGGCAATACCTCACATGTGTGGTTTGACCACTGTTTTCATATGCGGGCGCTACTCACGTATGCGTTCGCTTCTGCGCGCGAGCTCGTCGGGACGGGGGGGGTTTAAAAATTTTTTTTATTTTTATTATTTATTTTACATGATTTTATTTATTTTTACACTGTTTAAAAAAAATAAAAATTGTTTCACTTTTATTCTTATTACAAGGAATGTAAACATCCCTTGCCTGACAGGACCTCTTAAATATGAGATCTGGGGTCAAAAAGACCTCAGATCTCCTATTTACACTAAAATGCGCTAAAAAAAAAAAAAAAAAAAGTCATTAAAAAAATGACATTGAAAAAAATGTGCCTTTAAGACGTATGGGCGGAAGTGACGTTTTGACGTCGCTTCCGCCCAGCAGTGTCATGGAGACGAGTGGGTGCCATCTTAGCCTCACTCATCTCCAGGCACAGCAGGGACACAGACGCGATCGCCTCCGCCGCTACCGACGGCTCTGGTAAGCGGCGAAGGGCACTGGATTGTGGTGGGAGGGGGGCCCCTCTCCCGCCACCGATAAAAGTGATCTTGCGGCAAATCCACCGCAGAGACCACTTTTATCTGAAAGCCTACCACCGCACGAAAACGGGGATACTGGGGTTATGGCAGCTAGCTGCTGCAATAACAACAATATCCGCCACCAAACTTTGGACGTACATCGGCGTGCGGCGGTCGGCAAGTGGTTAAGGTGAAAAAATAAATACGGGTAATTATAAAAAATAATAATTTAATAATAATAAAATGAATTTCCGCACATTTCACTATCGCTCAATTCTGCAAGTGTTCTAATTTACTATCGCTGTTTTCTAGCTGGTTTAAAACCACTTTTGATGTAAAGGGACACTTTTTGGTTGCTATGGACAATCTCAAGTTTCCAGGCAGAAATAACAGTATATATAATATAAAACTGCATGCAGGGCATTGGACAAAGCACTGGGGACAAAAGGGATGTGAAATGATTTCATACAGTAATGTAATCTGTAAGATTACATTACTGTATGTGTTATGAATTTTCTATTTTTATAATTTGCCACCGGGCTCCGCCCCCGTGCGTCGTGACGCTCGCAAGGAACGGAGCCCAGCACACAGAGGCATCGGGCGGAGGACACAGCCCGCGGACACAGCGATGCGACATCGCAGGATCCTGGGGATGCCTCCATCATGCCACTGCTCACCTCTCTCCCCCTCCCTCCCTGCCTGTCAGCTCTCGTGTGTGTGAGAACTGATCTCTTACCCGCCCTTCCCCTCCTTTTGCTATTAGTAGCTGGCAGTAAAGTTAAAGAAGGCTTACTGCCAGCCCCTCTGTTCTACATAGCAATAGCACACTCTGTAAAGTTTTTTTTATATAAAATTATACCTCTAAATACCATTTTTCAGTTCATTTCTGGCCGGTCACGTGACCTCCAGCCGCTTTCTTCCCCCGATCTAAGGGCTACAGCGGGAGGGGCTGATCAGAGAGCACAGTGGTCACGTAACCTCCCTGGCTGATGTCAGAGGGGATCTTGGCTCCTCCTGCTGTAGCCCTTAGATCAGGGGAGGAGAGCGGCCGCAGGTCATGTGACAGGCCAGAAAGGAACTGAAATAAGGTATTTAGAGGCATAATTTTATACAAACATTTATACAGTGTAGTATAGCTTGATTGAACAGAGGGGCTGGCAGTAATCTTTCTTTGAGTTTACAACCACTTTAAGTACCCTCTTTTGGCTTATAACTAGCAGTCGTCCTAGTGTGCAATCTAGTTGTATTTCCTGACTATTGACTGGTTTGGTGATTCATTCAATTGCAGGGATTTCTACACTTCTCTCCAGCATCATAGTTCAAAAAACATTGATTTTTCAATCTAGCAGTATTTTAAACAGTTTACTGACTGGAATGCTACCCGTGGGTTGGAGAAAAGCAAATGTAGCACCAATATTTAAAAAGGGCCCAAAATACATCCCTGGGAATTACAGACCAGTTAGCCTAACATCAATAGTATGCAAGGTCTTGGAGGGGATGAAAAGGGACTATATACAAGATTTTAGTAATGAAACCTGTATCATTAGCAGTAATCAGGATGGATTCATAAAGAATCGTTCTTGCCAAACCAATCTATTAACCTTCTATGAGGAGGTGAGCTGCCATCTAGATAAAGGAAGGCCCGTAGACGTGGTGTATCTGGATTTTGCAAAAGCGTTTGACACAGTTCCCCATAAACATTTACTGTACAAAATAAGGTCCATTGGCATGGACCATAGGGTGAGTACAGGGATTGAAAACTGGCTAAAGGGCGAGTTCAGAGGGTAGTGATAAATGGGGAATACTCGGAATGGTCCGGTGTGGAAAACGGGGTCCTACAGGGTTCTGTGCTGGGACCAATCCTATTTAATTTGTTCATAAACCACCTGGAGGATGAGGTAAACAGTTCAATCTCTGTATTTGTGGACGATACTAAGCTTAACAGGGCAATAATTTCTCTGCAGGATGTGGAAACCTTGCAAAAAGATCTGAACAAATGAATGGGGTGGGCAACTACTTGGCAAATGAGGTTTAACGTAGAAAAATGTAAAATAATGCATTCGTGTGGCAAAAATATGAATGCAATCTATACACTGGGGGGAGAACCTCTGGGGGAATCTAGGATGGAAAAGGACCTGGGGGTCCTAGTAGATGATAGGCTCAGCAATGGCATGCAATGCCAAGCTGCTGCTAACAAAGCAAACAGAATATTGGCATGCATTAAAAAATGGGATTAACTCCAGATATAAAGCGATAATTCTCCCGCTCTACAAGAATCTGGTCCGGCCGCACCTGGAGTATGCTGTCCAGTTCTGGGCACCCGTCCTCAGGAAGGATGTACTGGAAATGGAGCGAGTACAAAAAAGGGCAACAAAGCTACTAAAGGGTCTGGAGGCTCTTAGTTATGAGGAAAGGTTGCGAGAACTGAACTTATTCTCTCTGGAGAAGAGACACTTGAGAGGGGATATGATTTCAATTTACAAATACCGTACTAGTGACCCCATAATAGGGATAAAACTTTTTTGCGGAAGGGAGTTTAACAAGACTTGTGGCAGCTTATTAAAATTAGAAGAAAAGAGGTTTAACCTTAAACTACACAAAGGGTTCTTTACTGTAAGAGAGGCAAGGATGTGGAATTCCCTTCCACAGGCGGTGGTCTCAGCGGGGGGGCATCGATAGTTTCAAGAAACTATTAGACAAGCACCTGAACGACCACAACATACAGGGATATACAATGTAATACTGACATATAATCACACACATAGGTTGGACTTGATGGACTTGTGTCTTTCTTCAACCTCACCTACTATGTAACTATGTAGATATATATGTAGGTCCAAGAAAAAAAAGGTTTTACTTTTGTTTGTTGAAATAAGTATTTTAAAAATAGGGTGAAAAAATTTATTATTGCAGGAAGACAGCAAGTCAACACTTAACATCTGAATTGAATGTAAGTGTAGGTTTAAAGCTGGCCATATACTAGTTAAGTTTTGAACAAAATATTTAGTTCATTGACCGTTCATTCAGTTTTCTAATTGATAGTGGGGTCAAATTGCTGATCATTTTCGACCATAGTAATGAAAATTTGGAGGGAATTTTTTTTTTCTCACACAAATTTCTAACAGCATTCGTCAAGTTTCAATTGGTATTATTGAATGCGCGAATGAGATTCTTCTTATGAATGTTTTTTTTGAAAATCTACCAGTGTATAGCCAGCTTTAGTGGCCGGTTTGCAAAATAACGGTCAATGTATCTATTTGGCTATCTTGTAATTACACTCCTGTGTACAGACTTATTTCATCGTCTCTTCTCCCTGTCGGCACCTCCCCTACCCCACCTTATAAAACCCCTTGGTGAGGAATCTGCATCAGGAAGTGAGGATGTGGTGTTGACTTACACTCTGGGGCAGTATAAGGAATTAAGCTTCCTATACATGGATCAGCTGAATTTTGATCCATGCATGAAAAGAGAGATTGTACAGAAGTAGATCTACTGATCAACTTCTGCATAACCCCCCTGTCTGATTTTTCCCACTCGATCAGTGCTGCGGGCCATAGCCTGCAACGCTAATTAATTTATTCTGATATGCTCTCTCAGGGTGTTTCTTTATCATTCCCTTTTTGACAACTTCATTTACAAGGAATGAAAGTGCCCCAAAATGCTTCTCCGTTCATTACCCTTCAAGGAGGAGCTCTCTAAAGTATGTCCAAAGCCAAAAAAAAAAATATTTTTTTAATTTGAATAGATTGGAGAAGGGTTAGAACACCTGTCAGGTTTTTATTGTAGTCGGTGCCCCCATTGGGGATATTCGGCCTCTATGTTTGTCCTGTTTACAGTTATCACAGTAAAAGTGAAAGACCCATCCCTGTCCAGGCTAAACAAGTTTAAGATCCTGGTCCATTAAGGATCCTATGGACAGAATGGCAGAAACCATTAGCTTTACAACCTCTTTTGGCTAAGACTCTAGTGTCTCAGATCTTCACTCACTGAGTGGGCAAAACACTTGCACCAGGGTTGAATAACAAACAGATGTCCCCTTTTTTACGTTGGGCTGTCTGACCAGTCAATTCAAGGTTTAAAATAAATGTGTGATGCTTTGCTGGATGCAGGACCTCCAAGAAAGCCCTCAAAAGGCCTTCTGTTTACAGAGGATCACCTATTTGATGTAACGCTAGATGATATAAAAAATAAATCTTATGGGGGCAAAAGGCATGTTTCTACCCCAAAAGGGCTAAGGAACCATACCACAGTCAGCTTTTTCTCTTCTGCCATCAAAGCCTCCCATGTCCACTGAGTCTTCCTCCTCTGCTGGATCCATGTATTCATGGAAGTTATCTTTGATGAAGCTTATAGGAAATGACAAGGACACTGCATTTCTGGTGAGATCATCTGGCATTTTCTGTTTTTGCTGAAAATGTTCTTAGCCTGGAAAAAAAGGAAAAAGAAAACAAATGTAGCCACCACATCTAAGGACTATAAGCTAGCTGCAGTATCATGCATTTTGATTCTTGGGTTTAGTTCTCTTTTTAAGACTTGTAAATCTACATCCTGGAAGATTTGAGGTTGTAGTACATAAACACAATTTGAAGACTAGCTAGTGTTAGGGTGGAATTATACTTTAATAAAGATATAGTTCTTCCATTGCTGTGTCTCAGACTGGTATATCCTATGGAAATTGCTCTTCACTGCCTGGATGTGTTTAGAGGTGTGTAGTTCTTTCCTGTGCACTGCTTTTTAACAAACATGTTTTTTTTCTATAAACTGCTTTTTAACTAACTGAATTGTCTCTAGCAAATGGGGGTTTGGCTTCCAGCAAGGACCTCTAGGTTGTGCTTCCCCTAGTGTCCTACTCTTGCAAGTGGCCTAGAGTTCAGCTCTAATTCTGCTCTGTGTCCAAAATCCACTTCCTTATTTAGATACTATATGATCTCTGTACCTGAAGTTTAGGGTTGCCACCTGTCCGGGATTCACCCAGAGAGTCCGGTTTTGAATCATGTGTCCAGGTTTCAGACTGTCTGAAACCCGGACACATTATTCAGATCGAACTGCAAACCCCCCCCAAACTTAGGCGTGCCTGGGCACACCCTATTCACCCAGTGCAGCGCGGAGTCCCCCTGTTGCCCAGGTTGCACACACCTATGCTCCTGATTAACCAAGTATCATGACCACCATGTGCATAGGCCCCCTCCCTCCCTTCCTTCTTTGCCCTGCCCCTGAGCAAGTGAGTACACCAAGCTAAGGGGGACTCAAATGTAAGGGGTGTTCTGTGGACTCTGATGAAAGAAGGAGCTTTGGGAACGCTAATTTAAGGGGAAATGCTGGGAATTCTGATGTAAGTAGGGGCTTTGTTGAGCAGAAACCATTTTATATCACAGTCCACAGTGTTCCCTCTTTAAAAAGCAGTTGTCCTGTGCCGCTAAAGTGTTCAGGTTTGACTTGAAGAAAAGGTGGCAACCCTACTCAAGTCTTCTCTTGCAAATTGAACTTTACCAGGTGTCTGTACTCCCAGTCAATGGTAAGCAGACAGCTAGCGTGATTTCCAAGCTACAATCCATTTATGCTTACCGCAAAAGTTTAAATAACCACCACACAATCAATACCATATTTATTAATGCACACCATTCTCATTTTCTTAAATGTGAACTAATCATTATCCACCAAATAACTCTATGATCCCCTAATTACCTGCTCAATCGCCATTCACTGCATGTCAAGCAGTCTTTTCATTGCTGACTATAAGACACCATATGGCTTAAAGGATAATTCACCTTTTAAAAAAATAAAAATAAATGCACATATTTTTGCCGGTAAAAAAAAAAAAAAAAAAGTGCATTTATTTATTTTTTTAATTGGGAACCTGGAAAGCCGTGCACCAACGATCAGCAGATACATCGTACGGCCAAGCAGTTAACAGGAAACTATAACAGCGCTGGGGTATTTCATTGAGAACTACAAGCCGACTGTTGCAAAGACTGTAGTTTTCCGTTCACAGAACTCTGTGAATGAATGTTGCGGCCGGACGGGCGGAGCCCTGCATGGCCACGTCCTTTGCAGACTGTGACAGAGACCGGGGGCAGAAGATCCGTGGAGTCAGAAGGGTGTAGGGGCTGGTGGATTTGTAACGTGTTACATGATACACCCTGAATATGGGTGTAACTTGTTACAAAATTTCTGCTTTAACGTTCTCTCTACTCATTTATACTATATTTTACTGTAAAGCCATTTGCATTGGGCCTCAGAGAAAAAGATCTGGACTATGGTTAGGCTACATGTACACTTGGCGTTTTGCCCCAGTGCAGGAGACTCCGGTATTTAAGTGTGGGCAGAAGACACCCGCGCACCATCCAGCTCTGCTGCCAGCAGCCTGTAAAACTCTGAGAGCTGCGGCTCGATTGTGCATTGAGTGCTACCAATGCTTGACTAATGACTATGAGCCCAGGAATGCCTGGAAAACAGACTTCTTCTGTCCCAAACTTTGGTAGCAGTCGGTGCACTGTCCAGGTTCAGCAGTTTTCAGCCTCTCTGAGTTTAAAATGCACCTTTACCTTCGGCCCACACCTAAACACCAGAGCCTCCTGCTCTGGGGCTAAACGCCTAGTGTGCATGGGGCCTTAAAGTATATCTAGACCAGCGGTAAGCAACCTCGGCCCTCCAGCTGTTTTGAAACTACAAGTCCCATGAGACATTGCAAGACCCTAAGAATCACAGGCATGTCTCCTAGAGGCAGAGGCATGATGGGATTTGTAGTTTCACCACAGCTGGAGGGCCAAGGTTGCCTACCCCTGATCCAGACCAAAGGCAAAAATGTTATATTTTGTTGTGTACCAGTTCTTAGATGTGGTATCTACATTAGATTGCTTTTTTGTCCTTTATTTTTGCCTGGTGATACTTCTATTCATTTTCTGTCCTTTAACAACTCTCATTTACTGTACTTATATTTTTTGGAGGACCAGTGTTCTCATAGTTACTTAGGTTGAAAAAAGACACAAGTCCATCTAGCTCAATTAAAAAAATACAATCTCATATATACAATCCTTCACCCACAGTTGATCGAGAGAAAGGCGAAAAATCCCAGCAAAGCATTCTCCAATTTGCTACAGCAGGGGAAAAAATTCCTTCCTGATCCCCTGAGAGTCAATCGGATTTTCCCTGGATCAACTGTACCTATAAATGTTAGTACCCAGTTATATTATGTACATTTAGGAAAGAATCCAGGCCTTTTTTTAAAGCAATCTACTGAGCTTGCCAGAACCAGATCTGGAGGGAGGCTATTCCACATTTTCACAGCTCTTACTGTGAAGAAACCTTTCCATATTTGGAGATGAAATCTTTTTTTCCTCTAGACATAAAGAGTGCCCCCTTGTCCTCTGTGATGACCTTAAAATGAAAAACTCAACACCAAATTCACTCTATGGACCACTTATGTCAGTGGTTCTCAACTCCTGTCCTCAGGACCCACTAACAGGCCAGGTTTGCAAGATAACTGAAATACATCACAGGTGATATCACTTGCTGCTCAGTGATTGCAGTATTCTAGTCTACATCTCCCCAAGGTAATACATAAAACCTGGCCTGTTGGTGGGTCCTGAGGACTGGAGTTGAGAACCACTGACTTATGTATTTGTACATGTTGATCAAATCCCCCCTTAATCTCCGCTCAAGAGGGAATAGATTCAGTTTCTCTAATCATTCCTCGATGCCTCTTATCAGTTTGGTTGCTCTTCTCTGCACTTTCTCCAGTTCCCCGATATCCTTTTTGAGAACTGGTGCCCAAAATTGAACTGCATATTCCAGATGAGGTCTTACTAATTATTTGTACAGTGGTAAAATTATATCTCTCTCTCTCTCTGGAGTCCATACCTCTCTTAATACAAGAAAGGACTTTGCTTAATTAAATTCACAATGTGCACATTATACAAAATTTTTTAGCACGGATGTTAATGATCTAGATATTGTACCAGTTATCACTGATCTCAGCTGCATTTTTGAGAAAGCCATGTTTTCCAACAGCCAGAAAACGTTTGTGTGACTGACAAGCGTCCACAACACCACCACACTGTAATTATACAGTCCTGTGAAAGGGTTAATCTTGACTGTTTCCAGAACTGCCAATCAAAGGCATTGGTTCTAAGTGGGTTAAACTTTCAGGTAATATGTGTCTGTCTCAGTGGACACTCTCGATCTGCCTCCAACAGATAATGGAAGGCAAGGCTCCTCGGCAGCAGATCAATACCATTAAAGTCCTCGACTTCCAAAAATAGTTATAAAATATCAATTACATACATTTTCATTAGCTAAATGTAATTATTAGGGATGATTCATTGATTGTGTTCATCTCTCAGTTCCTTGGCGGGTTGGTATTGGCGAGGAGCCAGGCCAGGGGAATTGATGTATGATGGGATAGACAGCCAAACTGAAAGTGCCTAGAGTGAGACAGAGACTGACCCCATCACATGGGGTTAAAGGGTGAAGATAGTTCGGGGCCGCCAGAAGGCTCGCCTTATATATGCAGTATAAACGAGGGTAAAGGAGAAAATTAGTCTTGTCAAAATAGTGGATAAAGAAGTTTAAATGCAAGTTATATATTTTCATAATTCTTTCATATTATAACTAAAGTTGCTAAACTACAATTTCCAAAAAAAAAACATAGCCATGTCCTGAAACATTGCAAATACTTATTATTTAAATATATAAAATATATTTAGATTTTTTTCAGACACTATTTTAAGTTTTTTGATTCTTAAAGGGGTAGCAACTATATTTGCATTTCATATTTTCACTATTTTTGCAATTCATGTTTTTAATTTTTCACTTGTATAACACTGAGTTTTAAACCTTTGTGGCATGGTGTAATTGTAAGTTTTATTTATAGTGCTAACCTCGCAGGAGCGGCTTGGTAGATTGAGTTCTTTTGTCTCAACTTTGAAAACAGTCTCAGCCCCACTGATACACCAGATTAAACAAAATAATACTTCACTGATACTGGGAGCACAATTATAGATACTCTGCACACAACTAAGGGGATCGGTATGATAAAGCAAACATCAGACTGGTTAGTGGTAATTTAACCCTATATATTGTCATGGATTGCGGTAAATAGCAATATGCACATAAATGACTAACAGATCAGGTCAATCACAATACATTACACTATGGAGGAGATTTACTAAAACTGGTGAACACAGAATCTGGTGCAGCTGTGCATAGTAACCAATCAACTTCTAGGTTTTATTGTTAAAGCTTAATTGAACAAGCTGAAGCTGATTGATTACTATAAGCTGATTGGTTACTAATTGTGAAGCAGCTATTGGAGCAAGCAGTCTTTAGCCCTAGTTCTTCAGCCGGCTAGCGTTGGGGCCCATTCTGTACAGAGCTGTCCCTGAGTACAGTCTCAGTAAATTCTGCATGGAGTAAAAAATGCTGCTACTTATATGGCCAGTCCCTATGTGCTCAGTCTCTGCTAGCAGCAACAGGTTAATGGCAGCAGCGTCTTCTCACCAGTTCCAGTGACACAGCAACATTGGTCATGCTGTCTAGATGTCAGCTCACTTCCAGATCTGCCTGGAAGAACTCCGGTCCTCAGCACATGGGAGCATCAGAGGCTGATGAGAGGCTCACATGTCTCGAAATGCATCCCTGACTGCGCATGCTCTGAGAGTGGCGTCAGGCGTAGGCAGTCCCTGTCATTGTGCTGTACTCCTGTTAGACAGACAAGTCCCAGACTGTGCACAGCAACACCTGTTGCTCTCTACCACCTTCCAGGCTGTTAGATGCTAGGGGCCCTCCATCCCAAGTCAAGATGCCACGGTGCTTGCTATCCCTGCCTGTCATCTTCTTACTCTTGTTAGCCTGTCTGTAGCATCCCCTCTTGACTCATGGGCTGCAACATCACCTAGTTATCTGAGTAGTCCTCTGTCTAGCTCAGGTTTTAAATGTATCACCATTTTCACCATTTAAAATTTGTCTTATTCATTGTATTTCATTTCACTTCAGTAAGTGAGATTATTGGGTCACTGTTTATCACCATATATTAACTACTGCCCCAATATGGCCCATTTACCCTCCTTTGCCCTGCCAACCCATCCAGGCGCTGTCTAGTTGAATGCTGTGTGCGCACTGGTTCCCACCGAGGCCTTTTGTCCTGTCCACATTTAAAAAAAAACTATAGGAGATTTATGGATTTTGAAAAGTTCATAGCATAAAGCAAACAAAACATCTCTATATCCGGGCCAGGACTGACTGGTCTTATCACTGCCACCTTTGTATTAGAGTTGCAGTCCTATACGGGCTTAGCACAGGCACTGACGTGGAGACCTGAAGAAGGACCCTACCACTCTGCAGCATGGAAGAGAGAAGAGTGTGTCATGTGATCATGGATTTTATTGAGTATTTAGGGCAATAGATTAGAATTTTTCCAGCGGACAAAAAAGCATAGTTTGAACAGCAGTAGTTTGAAAATAGCAGGAGTTTTGGAGACGACCAACAATCTTTGGTTAGTACCTGTGTTTTGTTTTTAAGTAACTATTTTTGAAATTTCTAGTTTATTTCAGTGCAATACTTGCTTGGCAGTTGTTGGTACTTTTTTGAAGCTGGGTTGCTGTCCTTTCTGTATGCAGATTTCTAGTCTACATGGTCTAGTCCAGTGTTTCTCAACTCCAGTCCTCAAGGCGCCCCAACAGGTCATGTTTTCAGGATTTCCATTATTTTGCACAGGTGATTTGATCAGTTTCACTTCTTTAGTAATTACCACAGCCATTTCATCTGAGGGAAATCCTGAAAACATGACCTGTTGGGGCGCCTTGAGGACTGGAGTTGAGAAACACTGGTCTAGTCTACATATGTAAATTCCTTGGTTTGTGCCCTTCAGGCCCCTTTCACATCTAATTATTTGGCATCGGGCGGAATGTTATTCCAATTTGCATTGCAATGCTGGCAAAACGCAGCATGTGTGTTTTTGTAGCATTCACTTTGATGGCACAAAAACGCAGTGAGTTTTTGCCATGTTTGTCACACAGCAATCATGGAAAACCATGTTGCCAAAGCTTGTTGCCCAAGGGAAGCTCCTGCTCTTTTTTTGAATTGCAAGCTTCAGGTGATGCTGATTTGCCATGCAACAATCGCTGCAAAACCACACCAAGTCTTGGTGCCATTAAAAATGAATGTCACACAAACATGCCTGCGTTTTGCCAGTGTTGCAGTGCGATTTGGAATAACATTCCGCCCGATGCCAAATAATTAGATGTGAAAGGGGCCTGAAGGGCACAAACCAAGAAATTTACATATGTAGACTAGACCATGTAGACTAGAAATCTGCATGCAGAAAGGACAGCAACCCAGCTTCAAAAAAGTACCAACAACAAGCAAGTATTGCACTGAAATAAACTAGAAATTTCAAAAATAGTTACTTAAAAACAAAACACAGGTACTAACCAAAGATTGTTGGTCGTCTCCAAAACTCCTGCTATTTTCAAACTACTGCTGTTCAAACTATGCTTTTTTGTCCGCAGGAAAAATTCTAATCTATTGCCCTAAATACTCAATAAAATCCATGATCACATGACACACTCTTCTCTCTTCCATGCTGCAGAATTATGGTGATTCCACCCATGATCCCAAATCGCTAGATGTGAACGAGGCCTAAGTCCAAAATCAGGAGGCTGTCCAAGCCAATTTGTTCTTTTGAGCTGCCTTGTAAAAAAAACACCTTTTGCTGAAAGTCTGTGCAGGAGAAGGGCAGTGTGGACAATTGTTGGGTCTGGAAAAGGTGATAACTGTGGACCATAAACCATGTAGACACCGCCCAACCCTTACAGACAGTTCCCGGGTTACAAACAAGGTTCTGTAGGTTTGTTCTTAAGTTAGATTTGTATGCAAGTTGGAACAGGTACATTTTTTAAGTGTAACTTCAGCCAAAAACATAATTTTTTTAAGTATTTTGGATAACATAGGGAAGAGTCAACACCCCTGTAACATTTGCTTTGCTGTCTGGGCCCCTGTTCAGAAGATTTCACCTCACTTTCTTTCCATGTGACAATTGGATTGTGAAAATTTTGGGTTATTGTGGAAACAAGGATTGGTGATAAAGCTCCAGTAGAGACAAGTTTTTCCCATGATAACTCCTACAGGATTGAATTTCCCTTCCTAGGGGTAGATTTCCTCTCACTTCCTGTTCTCTCCCGCTGTTTGTAACTGAGTCGTATGCAAGTCGGATGTATGTAACTGTATTGTGTTCTTTCTGAGCTAAAAGATGATATAAAGGTTGCAAACAAAGCGTTTTGTGAGAATGGCAAACCTTCTGTGGATAAAGAAGCCCCAGAGAAAGAAATTCCTTTGCCAAAAGTAACTTGTATCTGATGTTGCAAAACAGGCAACAGGTGTTGTGCATAAGGCTCCTAAAAGGAGATTTCATCTTGTTGGTGATTGTTGAGGGAGGTGTTTTTTTTAAAAGGAAATCATGTAGACGAGTCAAAGAAAGTTAGGTATTTACCTGGTGCTACTGTCAGGACATACATTTTAACCGCTTCAGCCCTGGAAGAATTTACCCCCTTCCTGACCAGAGCACTTTTTGCGATTCGGCACTGCGTCGCTTTAACTGACAATTACGCGGTCGCGCAACGTTACACCAAAACAAAAGTCCTTTTTTTCCACAAATAGGAGCTTTCTTTTGGTGGTATTTGATCACTTCTGCGTTTTTTATTGTTTTGCGCTATAGACAAAAAAAGAGCGTCAATTTTCAAAAAAATGCAATATTTTTTACTTTTTGCTATAACAAATATCCCCAAAAATATATATATAATATATATATATATATATATAAAAAACAAAATTTCTTCCTCAGTTTAGGCCGATATGTATTCTTCTACATATTTTTGGTTAAACAAATAAGTTATAAGCGTATATTGATTGGTTTGCGCAAAAGTTATAGCGTCTACAAAATAGGGGATAGATTTATAGCATTTTTTATTATAATTTTTTTTTTTTACTAGTAATGGCGGCGATCTGCAATTTTTAACGGGACTGCGACATTATAGCGGACACATCGGACACTTGACACTATTTTGGGACCATTGTCATTTATATAGCGATCAGTGCTATAAAAATGCACTGATTACTGTGTAAATGTCACTGGCAGGGAAGGGGTTAAACACTAGGGGGTGATCAAGGGGTTAAATGTGTCCTAAGGAGTGATTCTAACTGTGGGGGGATATGCTACCACTGACATGACAGCAATCACTGCTCCCGATGACAGGGAGCAGTTGATCCCTATCATGTCACTAGGCAGAACAGGGAAATGCCTTGTTTACATCTCCCCGTTCTGCGGCTCCGTCCATAATGCACAACAAAAGAAAATCCTACGTATAGCAGAGTTCAACATTTTGGCTAAAAGATTGGTGCAAAGCTGGAGGTTTTGGCTATATAACTAAAACCTCCAAATACACCTTTAGGACCCATTCACACCTGAGCGTTTTCAGCTCGTAAAACCCTTATCTCAAAAGTTCCAAAACGCCCAACAAGCAAAATCCCATTTATTTAAATAGCCCCTGTTCACATCTGAGCATTCTGTCGCCTGAAGCAAAATGCCTGAAGCTCAAAAAAGTACACGAGCTTCATTTTAGGCAGATTTCAGGCGTTTTTCTGCTTTTTACATTGGTGACTTTTTGACCATTGCAAAAACGGCATAAAAAACGCCTGAAAACGATATGCAAGGGGGGAATAAAGCCTTGGTGCAAGGTACTGTTGTGTTCCAAGAGCAAATAAAAAAGCCCAACTTTGCTGGTATATTTGCTGATTGGCAGGACACAAAATGCTAGAATCCTTCAGTCAAGTGCAACCTAACGAAAAATGTTGACTTTGGCAAACAATGGCTCTCAGTTCAATTAGTGACTGCAGATAAAAAGGTAACATACTTGAACAAATGACATATAAAATTGACATGGTAAATTCAATTTTATGATCGAAGTATATGAAAATGCAGATCTGACTTATGTAAAAAGTAAGTAAACCCCTACATGTACCACTTGAAATGCATGAAACTAGAATAGGTTGTTTCAGATTAGGAATCAATTATTTGAACTTCATTAGGGAGTATGCAGGTGGACTCTGTCGTATTTAAACCTCAGATATCTAGAGTCTGGTGTTCTCTTTACTATTTGCCTGTGTAGTGTCATCATACCAAGTTTAATAAAGTGCTCTATACTAACCTTATACACACGATCGGATTTTCCGACTGGAATTGTGTGATGACAGGCTGTTGGCAGAAAATCCGACCGTTTGTACGCTCCATCGGACAATTGTTGTCGGATTTTTAGCGGACAAATGTTGGATAGCAGGTTTTAAAATTTTCCGCAGACAAATGTGTGTTGTCAGATTTTCCGATCGTGTGTACACAAGTCCGTCAGACAAAAGTCCAAAGTACAAACACGCATGCTCGGAAGCAAGGATGAGCTGGAAGCGGTCGGTCTTGTAAATTAGCATTCGTAATGGAGAATTAACATTTGTGACGTGGCAAATTCTGAAATCTCGAAATGCAGCGCACAATTCTCTTCTTCTTTAATGGGATAATAATGAAGCTGCTTTGCTGGTGATACTGATGGAGTTATTACAAACTAATTTTCAAAGCTTTTTTTTCTAGTGATATCAAGAATAAGATTATTATGCCTTTTTTTTTCTGGGCAAGTTACCACAACACCATTATCCTGTAGTTTTTAAGATCAAAGATACAACTATGTTGGTGTCCCTTGTAATTTTACATTGTATTTTATTTAAATGTAACTGCCTACTCCCAAACTGTCATTTGAAGTAAAACACATAGCCAAGTATTATTCTACACAATTTTTTTTATTGTGCATTAAAAAAAACAAAAACAAATAAAATTAGATGTGCTATCTGCCAATAGAACTTAACCAAAAAGTGCATTCTATGCATCCAAAAATATATAAAATATAACAAATCAAATCATTATTATTCAACCAAAAAATAAAATAAAAGCCTCATGCATGTGTCCTGCTTCCTAATATAGGGGGTCAACAATGTCAAGAGTTGGTGAAAGCAGGGGTCCGTCATCCAGAGATAATTCTGAAAAACATCTGGATTATTCTCCTGGAGCTCCCGTAGCAAAGGCATATGACATAATTGGTCACGATTCATAAAGTAACCAAATTTTGGTCCAAGAACTCCTCCTCCTCCTGTTCCTGGACTGGACTTGGGTCAAAGCAATAACTCAAAGACCAATAATAAATAACACGTTATCTCCTCCGATTCAGCAACATGTCTGGTTGACGAACAGCTGTTCAGAAACGAACTGAAAAGCACAAAATGAAAAGTGCAAACTGAAAAGCGCGAATCAACACTCACCAAACTTCTACTAACACGAAATTAGCAGAAAGAGCCCAAAGGGTGGCGCTAAAGAGCTGAAAAACCACATAGTATGTCACTACGTTCGTATTTGTTGGCCAACAATTCCTTGCCGTTTGTATGCAAGACAAAATCCAGGCGCATACCTTTGGACAAAAGTCAGAGGTTTTGTCTGCAGAAAATCTGGTCATGTGTACGAGGCTTAAGCCCCTCAAAAAGAAAGTCCTGGATGCCTATCAGTCTGGCAAGAGATTTAAGAAAATTACCATATTATCTGAAATTCAAGCAGTAGTAAACTCAAAAGCAAACATTTATTATAACATTATATTGCAGCTTACCAATTCTTAGATGTGATGGTTGTATTAGTATCCTTTTTTTTGGCCTTTCTTTTTTTTTTTTTTGCATCTGGTGAGTAAGTCTGTTGTTTTTCAACAAGCCATCCTACAAATGTATCAGTTATGCCGCGTACACACGGTCGGACTTTTTGGCTACAAAAGTCCGACAGCCTGTCCGACAGACTTTCGACGGACTTTTGGCGGACTTGCGGCGGACTTGCGGCAGAATTTCTAACGAACGGACTTGCCTACACACGACCACACAAAAGTCCGACGGATTCGTACGTGATGACGTACACCGGACTAAAATAAGGAAGTTGATAGCCAGTAGCCAATAGCTGCCCTAGCGTGGGTTTTTGCCTGTCGGACTAGCATACAGACGAGCGGATTTCGGGGTCCGGTGTAGTTACAACGTAAAGATTTGAAGCATGTTTCAAATCTAAAGTCCATCAGATTTGCAGCTGGAAAAGTCAGCTGAAAGTCTGGGGAAGCCCACACACAATCGGATTGTCAGCCGGCTTTGGTCCGTCGGCGTCCGTTGGACTTTTGTAGACGAAAAGTCCGACCGTGTGTACGCGGCATTAGATTGTTGAGACAAACGAATTACCACTGACGGGTGCTTACAATGATCAGCTTTTATTTATGTAAAACCTTTATCTCAAAAGAAAAAAAAATGCTTCTGTAACTGTATGTGTATTTGCAGTGTGAGCTGGAGTTTGACTTAAATTTGTTAGTGTATCTATATCTGCTAGTATGTCTAACACACCCCTTCCCCCAGACTGATAATGCTGATGTCTGCTGTGCCCCCTGTGCTCCTTCTTCCAGAGTGGAGGCCCTCCAATATAGGAGCTGTGTTACTGGCCAGATCACCAGGTGAAAAAAGAAAACGAATGCAGCCCCCATCTCTAAAGATTGTCGAGCTGCAATATAACACATTTTTCATTTTGGGTTTAATATTATGAAATTATTCCAATGTATGAAAAAAAAAATCTACAAGTGGTGTAGATTTATAACAACTGCTTATTTTGACCAAGACTGTCCAGCCCAAGAGCTGACCATATGATGCCATAAGAAGTCTCCAGGAGGCCCAGCATTTCATCATGGGGTGTCCGGTAAGAATTGTATTAGTTGGGGTCAGATTGTATAAATCTACATTCAGAAAGTGATTGCACAAATTTACCCTGCATGAGAGGCATATTAAGAAAAAGCCTTTGCTGTCCAAAAAAAGAACATTATTAGACTACAGTTTGCCATTGAACATATAGGAAAAGCCCAGGCCTTCTGGAACAGTGTGCTGATGATTGATTAACCACTTCATCCCCGGAAGGATTTCCCCCCTTAATGACCAGGCCATTTTTTGAGATACGGCACTGCGTCGCTTTAACTGACAATTGCACCGTCGTGCAACAAAGTATCCAAACAAAATTGATGGCTTTTTTTTCCCACAAATAGAGCTTTCTTTTGGTGGTATTTGATCAGTTTCTATTTTTTGCGCTAATATAAACAAAAAAAGACCGACAATTTTTTAAAAAAAAACAAAACATTTTTTACTTTCCGCTATAATACATATCCAATAAAAAAACACACATTTATTCATCAGTTTAGGCCGATATATATTCTTCTACATAATTTTGGTAAAAAAAAAAAATCGCAATAAGCGTATATTGATTGGTTTGCGCAAAAGTTATTGCGTCTACAAACTATAGGATTATAGGTACTTTTATATTTAACTATAGGGACTTTAATTTTATTTTTTATTGTTTTTACTGGTAATGGCGGCGATCTGAAAATACAAGTCTGGCGCTTCACACAATATTAGTGACTAGAATTATTCTCTAATGAAAACTCAAAAGTCCAAAACACAAAAAAATAAGTCTACAGTTGTGTATCCCAACATCAGTATGAATCGTATTTCTTCCTTTCCTTTTATATTTTCATGCTTGTTCCACCACCTGCGTGTAAAATGCACACAAGTGATATCCATTATCCAACAGCCCTTTATGACCTTCCTTAACCACTTATAGACAGCCCGCCGCAGATATACTTCGGCAGTGCGGCTCTATTGTGCGAAATGACATACCTGTACGTCGTTTTGTGTAATAGATACCCATAGCTCCCAACTGTTCCTGATTTGGAGCAATGTCCCTCTGTCCCTCATTCCTCCTCATTTGTCCTTCATTCTGGTTTGATCCATATAGTTTTATATAAAATGCACTTTGTATCTATCAAAAAGTGTTTTCCAGCGCTAAACCTTTCATCTGATTTCCAAATTGCTGAATTTGTAAATTCCAAAATCCAATATAATAGAAGAGTAGTGGTAAAAAAAAGCACTTGTGGGTTTAACCAATCTTGTTTTTTTTTGTACAATTCTCCTTTAAGGGGGCGTGGCAAGGGGTATGTCCTATGCCTGCATACTTTTGCTGATAGGTGTCCCTCATTCCCATCTCAAAAAGTTGGGAGGTATGGATACTGTGGGCGGAGGGGTAGCCGTTGCGCGTGGCTGGCAGCCGCGATGTCCGCCGGCCACCTGCGATCGCTCCACACAGAGGCAGAACAGGGGACAACACTGAGATCTGCTGTTCCTCGTGATCAGGAACAGCGATCTCTGTGTTGTCCCTGTGAGCCCCTCCCACACACAGTTAGAAACACACCCAGGGAACACAGTTAACCCGTTGATCGCCCCCTAGTGTTAACCCCTTCCCTGCCAATGTCATTTATACATTGATCAGTGCATTTTTTTTAGCACTGATCACTGTATTGGTGTCACTGCTCCCTAAAAAGTGTCACTTGAGATCAAATTTGTCCAGCGCAATGTCGCAGTCCTGCTAAAAATCGCAGATCATCGCCATCACCAGTAAAAACAATAAAGAAATAAATAAAAGTCCATAAATCCACCCTCATCAAACCATTCTCTGCAGCTATTACCTTTTGTACCACCACCCCCTCCCTTTAGAATGTAAGCACTATGAGCAGGGCCCTCCTGTACCTTTTGTATTGAACTGTACTGTAATTGTGTTGTCCCCCCTATACATTGTAAAGCGCTGCGTAAACTGTTGGCCCTATATAAATCGTGTATAATAATAATAATAAATCTATCCCCTATTTTTTAGATGCACTAACTTTTGCGCAAACCAATCAATATACACTTATTGCGATTTTTTTTTTATTTTAACAAAGGTCAGGTCCTCTGGCTTCAGCCAGAGGACCTGACGTCACTACACTCTCAGCTGATCGGCTTCGGCTGTGTTTTTTAATTGCAGCGGTGTTTTACCCTGCCAATGCTTTGATGTCAGTTTGATGTCAGATGTCCATTCATGGATTAAAGCATTTTAAACTACTGCACAATCGAAGCCCCTCTTTTTCTTTTAAAATATACTATTTCCTGCTACAAGTGGTCTTGCTGAAGCAGCTAATGGAGGAGAGTGTTCCTGATTGCCGCCTCTGAAATTTCAACTACCTGGCGTGGAGGGAAGTCTGTCTCTACTCAAAGACCAGCTGTTCCTGACCCCGAGAGGAGTTTGTTCAGGCTCACATGATCTCTGTGGTGGGGATACATCAAATCTGGTAAGCAGCCCCCTTTTTTTATATTTCTGCACTGTCTTAGAATAGAAGATTTACTGAAGACTTAAAGAGGAATCACACCTCCGGTTTATGATACCATAATTTTCCATATGAACTATAATTTTTTTTGTTTCCTTATATTCATATTGTTATTTGGTTTTAATTTGAGTAGCGCACTGAACTTTTTTCTTTATACTGTACAAAACCTCATGTTCAAGGTTTTTTAGTTGCAGCACTCAGGATTATTTATGTTTCATATATTTGCGATTTTGTGTGTTTTTTTTGCACTTTAAAATAGATTTTCACCAATTTAAATTTCACATTGGTTTATCACAGTTGGGGGTAGCGCGGAACGTTTACCATATATTGTCCCATAGTAATAGTCAGTGACAGGTCCTCTTTATGGAGGGATTTGGGGTCTATAAGACCCTAAACCCCTCCTTTGCACTTAAAAGTATTCAAAACGCAAAGTTTGGCTGTTTTGAATGCTGTCATTTGTTAAATTTGGCGCCTTTAAGTCTTCAGTAAACTGGAAGTGATTGCCAGGGCTGAGCTCAGCCCTTCCTTCCTCTGAGCTGGCCACTCAGCTGTTGGCTAATAGCCAGCTCCTATCTCTCCACAGTGACTCACCTGTTGATGATATCCTGCTCGTCAGTCCTGCCTACTTAAGCCGTCCAGCCCAGATGATCTCTGCCTTCGCCTTGGTCAACATCACAGAGACTATCTCCTGCAATCCTGTTAAGGACTTGCTTGGCTGACATTCCTTCTGGCTCCAGATCCTGCTTGCTGTTCCACTATGTTGATCTCTGGCCTCCTGACTTTCTGGCTTGCCTGACTATCCATTCTGGTTACCGAACTTTGGCTATGTTTTGACCACGTTTGTTCTATTTACTTATTAAACAAGTGTGATTTAACTGTACTTCTGTCTCAGTCTGATTCATGGTTTCTGACAGTGATGTCATGACATCGCTTTAGGGTTACTACATCTTAGACCTGATCAAAGCAGATTCTGGCTTTGTTCAGGTCTTCAGCCAGCCGGTGGACATGCCGGCTGGTCACTCGGGTCTCCCAGTGGGACGGGAGAGCCCAGGTGAGCCGCCGAAGGGGGCGGGAGGGGGAGGGACATTCCCTACCGCTGCTTGGGATAACAACCGAGTGGCTTCTTGGCCGCATCGGTTGAAATCCCAAGAAAGCTGACCATGCATGCAGCTGCATGCTTCACCCTGGTATAACTGCTTCAAGCCAAGGCCACATATTTGTGTTCGGTCGGCATGAAGGGGTTAAAGAGGGCTTCCAGATTCCGATAAGCCCCCTGCCCGTACACCCCCACAACTACAGCCCAGGGTCGTGGGGAAGAGGCCCTTGTCCCTATCAACATGGGGGTAAGGTGCTTTGGGGTGGGGAGGTGGGGCGCTCGCTCCCCCCCCCCCCTTCCTGGCCTGCCATTCTGCATGCTCAGAAAAGGGCCTGGTATGGATTCTGGGGGAGACCCCACGCCGTTGCTGCTCCGACTTGGATGCGACTTTCATTCAATTCAATGGGCTGAAATTGGACTCAAGTCGGACCAAAGTAGTGCAGGAACCTTTTCAAAAATCAGACCAACACAAGTCAGACCAGTTAATACGGCTCTCATAGGGAACCATTGATTTTTACATGTCGTGCGTCGCACTAGTGTGAACGGGGCCTTAGTAAATCAACCCCACCGACTCCATTTAAATAAGGTATTGCTTGTCTCAATTCCCACAGTTAGTCCAAATGAGAAAAAAAAAATTCTAGATGGTCTCACTGGAGCCAACAGTCACAAACAGTGAGGTAACTGATTCCCTGCAAGATACAACGTATATTATTGGCTTGTTTGGAAGAGGTTTGAATTTGTCATCAGACATTCCCGTAACTTTGAGTTCAAATCATATGAACTGCCTGCAGGGCTATGAAGTGTAGACTTTTCCTTCCTCTCAATACAAGAACAAGAATCAGCCGAGACTTCCATTCTAAGCGTGTTAAAGTTATGTCTTAGGAATTACTGTAAAATATACACTGCTGACCTTTTTGTGATAATCAAACAATTTTCTTACTACATATTAAAAGGTTTAGGATGTTGTTTGAAAGCTTTACAAACTCTAAATACTAAACTCTAATACTAAAATAAAACCAAAGCACCCCCCAAAAAAACTTCATTTTTTAAATTTTTTTGTTTTTTAAAATCATTTAATCGTGGTGGTAGAAGAAGAAGAACTACCGTATATCCTAATAATCCATACGCTACGTATTGGCCCTGAAATCTATTTTGTCATTAAATTGTTTCTTACTGTATTTTTCTGCCTTCTTGTACTGTAACAACCAACAGTTTTGTTCCTTTCAGGATAACTGTTTTACATAAAAGAAAGCTGATCTTTGTAAGCACCCCTATCAGTGGTAAATGGTTTGTTATATGCCTCCAACTGCTACACCTGCAGGGCAACTTGTTCTGTTGAAAGACAACAGACTTACTGTCAGGATCGCTTGGTGAAAATAAAAGCAAGAAAGAGCCTAAAAATGAAAACTAATGTAGCCCTCACATCTAAGGATTGGTGAGCTGCAATATAATAAATGTTTGCTTTTAGGTTTTAAAGTGTTACTAAACCCAGGAGCCTGCATTTACTATATCTGGTCTCCCACAGTACACAGAACATGGAAATGCAATTATTTTGGTAAATATAAAATGCTAAATACCTTTTCTCATCAGCAGTATATAGCAGTCTTGTGACTTCTATCAGTGTCCAGCCAAGCACTGGTTAACGCTTGTAAGAGGAGTTTTCTGACTGTGCTATGAGACTGCAAGACCCCTGACCCTCTGTTGGGACAGTGCCGATTGGCCCTGTGCTGATCACTCGCACTCTCCCCCCAAAAAAAATAAATAAATAAAACTTCTCTAGCAATACACACTAAACTGAGCATGTGCAGCGTGACTCCATAGACTCTGTGTTATCAGGAAATTATTAGGAGTCAGTGGAAGAAGGGGAGGATCAGAGGCGATGGGATCAAACAGCCTTTATACACAATGCAGAGGATTAACCCCTTAGGTTCCACAGTGATAATAACAAGCATGCTTTACTGCACATACAGACTGATTTTACTGTTGTGGGTTTAGTAATACTTTAATACTGCTTTAAGGGCTAAGTTACATGAAAGATTTTATTATCTAGGACAGTTTAAATCACTTGTTGACAGTTAGAACATAAGGCTAAAGTTACACGGGGGATTTTTAGTAGCACAGTTACGATGCTAAAATCGTGAGCAACTTATTGCTAGGAGTAGCAATCAATTGCTAAACATATGAAGTATGTAGCGCTGGTAGATTTATGATCTACCATCTGATAGGTAAATTTAGTGAACTGCTCGTTATAGGAAGTTAGATTTGCCTCTGTTCCAGCTTGGCTGACGTTGCATGTAGTTCCACACTGAGCCGGTGGGTGTCGCTGTTACCATTGGCTGGTGTTTAAAAGGCAACATGTCAAAGCGTATGAGTGCTCCTCTGTCCCGGAGACAACTCGGTGGAGGTGGTCCTCCGAGTTGCATTCTGGGAGAGGGTATTCATGGGACAGACGCCATGTTTTGGGGTTCGTTTTACAGCCACCTGCTGGCCTTCCTGGCCGACAGGAATGCGTTAGAGTGCTACCTTGTGGTCCTCCGTTCCGGAGGCCCGCGTCGCTGCGGCGCGTGGGTGGGCCCAGAGGCATGTCTGGGGCCTACCACAGCAGCCGAGGAATGGTCCTGAGCTGTCTATCCTGAGTGAAGAAGCTGGACAACCGAGGAGATCCCAGGGGAGGACCCGTCATGGAAGGATCATGCAGAGTGCTGGTCTGGAGAAGGGCCTGGTGACTCGGTTGGAGGACGTATCCTAAAGTAATCCTACAGCATAGTACTGCCGGGTTGGTTTAGAGGTCCAAGTACTGTGTCTGACATTCACCGCAAAATTTAATACATCCTGTGGCAGAGGATCGTACGGGTTTATTTCAATCAAGTCTGTTGCAGAGACTTTTGTTCGTGCTACGTACTGGCTGCTAGGCAAGTGAGAGAGGCCTATCCAGGCGAGCAAAGATTGTGTCCCACAAGGGGTTTGCATCCAATTACAATATTCAAATTTAAAGAGGAGTTCCACCCAGGGGGGCCGTCAAAAAAAAAAAAAAATTAAAAGTCAGCAGCTACAAATACTGCAGCTGCTGACTTTTAATTGGACACTTACCTGTCCCTGGGTCCAGCGATGCGGGGGATTGAAGCCCCGCTCGTCCCCCCCCTCCGCTCGTCGGCGCCGGCATTTCAACTGTGGGCGCCGGGCTGTGGCTTCACAGCCTGGCACCCCCTGGCCGCTCAATCACCTGGGACCTGTAATGAGTCCCAGATGATTGACAGGAGGGAGGGAGCAGAGCGGAGCCCTTCCTGTGTCGAGGGGGAAGTGATGTCACCAGCCCAGGCAAAGGAACAGGCAGACTACGAGGGACCACCTAGCAACAGGCATTTAGAGGTAAGTGAAAAAAAAAAAATATCCAAATGTTTTTTTGTTTTTTTTTTTAGAATTTTTCCAGGTATTTTTGTTTTTTGGGTGGAATCCCACTTTAAAGGACGTTCTCAAGAATCCTAAAGAAAGGTATTTGAGTTTCCCTGCAGCTTTCCGTCCTGCCTCTTTCCTGCTACTTCCTTCGTTACTTGGTTCAATTAAGCATTGAAAACGTACTCAATTGTTGGTGCTTTTATCGTCCAGAGGTAAACGCAACGGAACCCTAGACCCGGTGCCGGTGAAACAGGGGTGTCGAGAGTGAAGGTAACAAGCCCGCTTAAACCAGCAGCTCCACCGAGATTTAGTGCTACAAGTAAATGGCTGTCTATAGAGTAAGCGACACATACAGAAAGCAGTAGCAATGTAACATTTCTCCAAACACCTATAACTGATCATTAGAGCTCCACAGGAGAATTTCAGTGTACCAAGCCTAAAGCCGGGTACACGCGGGCCAAATGTCGGGAGACAATGGCTGGTTAAAAAAAAAAAATGGCTGACATCTGGCCCGTGTATATGTCGGTCTGTCTGTTTGGCCAGCTTTTGTCGGACGTGCATGCTGAAAAAACAGCATCTGACTGACCCCCGATCAGTGCTGTCAGCCATGGCAGAGAGTGCTGATTGGGGGGGTCTGGCAAGGGGGGGGGGCGTCCCCCTGTCAGAACACAACAGCTCAGCGGGGGAGATCGCTGAACTAACCTCGCATTGTTAGTACAGCTGCTAAAAGTGTGGACCTGGCTTACTGCTAATGCTGCATCAGTGGCATGCTGATAAAAACCTCACTCTGCTACCAGTTCCTGTTAGCAAGCTTCCAGTGTTAGACTGGCAAGGCTGTGCAAGGCAACACAACCTAAGTGGCTCAGAGTGCCACTTTTTCTTTAAATTGCAGCTGTGCAAGAATTTACAACATGCTGATGTTCACACGAACTGTATGTAAAATGCATGTAAAGTAATATTAAAGGTTTGTTTATGTATTTATTTTGAACAAACATGTTATACTTACCTGCTCTGTGTAATGGTTATACACAGAGCAGCCCCGATCCTCCCCTCTCCTGCCTTGTGCCCCCATAGCAAGTAGCTTGCTATGGGGGTACTTGAGCAGGCTCACTTCCAAGTCACTGCTCCGTGTGTCCATTCACATACAGAGCATGGCTCGGCCCCGCCCCCCTCTCTCTTCATTGGCTCACTGGCTGTGATTGACAGTAATGTGGAGAGAGAGCCGAGGCACTTGTGCACATCGCTGGATAGAGATGGGGCTCAGGTAGGTTTTTTTTTTGGGGTGGGGGGGAGCTGGGGGCGCTACTGCACACATAAAGTTTATCTTCATGCATAGAATGCATGAAGGTAAAAAGCCTTGAGCCCTTACAACTACTTTAAAGCGGGGTTCCACCCAAAAATGGAACTTCTGCTTTAAGGGAGGTGACCCCTTGACATGCCACATTTGGCATGTCATTTTTTTTGGGGGGGGGGAGCTGATACCCTCTTTTTAGAGGGTCCCAACTCCCACTTCCTACCGACGCACTGCGGCACCGGAAGGGAGATCACCTCTCCCCCCTCCCTCTCGGCAATCATCTGGGACACGTCACGGCCGTCTCCGCTTTAACTTGTCTAAATAAATACATACCTGGACTACATTGTGTTTTTATATAACTCTAGAGCTAAGTAAGTTGCCTTACTCTTGTGGCATTTCTAAAGGCACACCTGACCCTCCAACACTTTCAGTAGCAGAGAGAGAAACTGCCATTAGGTTGCAAAGGCAAGAGGGGAGGAAAAAAAAATAGCAAATCCTGCCAAGTCTGCTTGTCTGAAGCTGGCTATACATGGATCGAAATTTGGCCATTTTAGCAGAAGCGCCTGCAAATGTATGGCCTGGTTTCATGATGTTACTGTGCCACCACTGAAGTCTTTAGGACCCTTGAGTCTGTGAGTACGCTTCCAATGGACACGATGGGAAGTGTCTGTGTTACAGCGAATTACCGCTGACTTATGCATGTGCAGCATTTTTTTGTTTTTTGTTTTTTTAATAATATATGGGATAATTGGCTAAGAGAACGGGGTAGGGGGCTGACCAGACTTCAACTTTAAAACCAATTCAATACAGGGCACTTTTACCCCTTCCTGCCCAGGCCAATTTTCAGCTTTCAGTGCTGTCACATTTTGAATGATAGTTGCGCGGTCATGCTACACTGTACCCATATTAAATGTTTATCATTTTTTTCCCACACAAATAGAGTTTTCTTTAGGGGGTATTTATTCACCTCTGGGTTTTTTATGTTTTGCTAAATAAACTAAAAAAGACTGAAAATTTTGGAAAAACTATTTTTTTTTTTTTTTTAGTTTCTGTAATAACATTTTGCAAATATATAATCTTTCTATTATATATATGTAGGTCAAAATGTATTCTGCTATATTTCTTTGGTGAAAATAACCAAAATCAGTGTATACTGTATTATTTAGTCTGTAGGAAAGTTTTATAGAGTCCACAAACTATGGTATATACTGTATATCTGAAAAGGACAGTACAAATTTCCCCCCTATTGACCCCTTTTTTTGGAAAGTAGACAGTCCAAGATATTTAGTAAGAGGCGTGGCGAGTTTTTTGAAGTTGTATTTTTTTGTCACAATTATTTTTAAAATGAAGAAGTTAACAAAAAAGTTTCACAATTGTTTTTTTTTTTTTTTACATACAGTCACTAGTGCAGTACAGCATTATCATACAACTGGTGTGGCAGTGATTAGGGACACTGACAGTATATTAAAAAAAATAATAATAATAATAATTTTTTTCAATTTTTTTTCTTTTTTATTGCTTGTTTTACATTTTTTTGCAATTTCTTTTTTCTAACACACTGTGACCAAAGCAATACAGCGTTACTATAGTGATCAGGGTTTTTTCTTTTATATATAAATTATGATTCCTTTTACTAGTGATTTTCATTGGTATAAGCAATGAAACTGGTTTATTCAGTGTCTTTTGTTGTGATTAGCTGTGGTTGGTCAAAGCTAATCACATGGTACAGATGGACTGTGATGGGCCCTGTCTGTACTATCTGATCACTGTGACCAATCACAGCTAGCAACACAATTGTATACAATGGATGGCATGAAAGGAAGCCATCCATTGTTTACAATTGTCATGTGATCTGCTGTGATTGGTCACAGCGATAACATGGTACTGGTAGTGCAGTACAGCATTATCATATAACTGGTGTGGCAGTGATCAGGGACACTGACTGGTGACAGTATGTAAAAAAAAAAAAAATAATAATAATTTTCTCAATTTTTTTTTATTTTTATTACTTTTTTTTTACATGTTTTTGCAATTTTTTTTCTAACACACTGTGACCAAAACAATACAGCGTTACCATAGTGATCAGGGTTTTTTTTTTTTTTTTTTACAAATTATGATTGCTTATACTAGTGATTTCCGTTGGTATAAGCAATGAAACTCATTTATTCAGTGTCTTTTTTTGTGATCAGCTGTGATTGGTCAAAGCTAATCATATGGTACAGGAGGGCTGTGATGGGCCCTGTCTGTACTATCTGAATACTGTGACCAATCACAGCTAGCAACACAATTGTATACAATGAATGGCATGAAAGGAAGCCATCCATTGTTTACAATTGTCATGTGATCTGCTGTGATTGGTCACATCGATAACATGGTAGGTTAAACCTCGGATTACAAGCATAATCCATTCTAGGAGTATACTCTTAATCCAAAGTACTCGCATATCAAAGCGAGTTTTCCCATTGAAGTCAATGGAAACTAAAACAATTTGTTCCGTATTGACTTCAATGGGGTGCAATACCGCATGCGGCCAGAGGTGGGGGGGCGCCGGAGAGCCTCAGAAACGGCCAGAAAGGCCCGAGGACACGTTGGCCGACCTCGGCAAACGTCGGAAAGGCTCGGAAACGGAGTATTTCCATGTCTTTCTGAGCATTGCTGAAGGCCGGCGATTGGCTGTGATCGTCGCTGCTCAGCTCTGGCGCCCCCGCACGTCAGGCAAAATGCGGTACTGCAGGCCATATTAGGTTGAATTCTGCTCGTCTTGCAAGACAACACTCGCAAACAGTCAGAATTTTTTTTAAAAAAAGTTGCCTGCAAATCAAAACGCTCTCAAACCAAGTTACTCTTAAACCGAGGTTCCACTGTACTGGCAGTGGGCCAGTTCAGTGATCAGTCATCAGCTGACACCACCGCATGGCCCGCATTTCTGGGAGGACGTCATAAGACATCAGCAGTGCTCCCGCCCAGCCATCATTGTGTTATAGGCCGGGCAGGAAGGTGTTAAATTGTAAACACGGTAGTACAATCTCAGATTATGTGCGCACTGAAAATACTATAATTTATATAGGGAAATCATTTTGTGGGCACTTGAAAGTCCAACAGCCCTGAAGTCTCCGGGCAGCTTTCGCACCTCTGGCTTGTGCTAATTAGTTTGAGTAAGTATATGTAATTTCACTTCCAGTTTGGAAACTAAGCTGTTTTTAAATGTTATCTATGGCCACTGCTTTTTATATTTCATTATAATTGTTCTATAATTAATATGTTATTTTATCTAAAGTCACAGCCTAATCTGCGCGCGTGGAGTTTATATTATCTATATTCTTTTCATTACTACTATTAGCATTGCGCACTGTATAAAAGCGCTTTTCAGACACGATAGCCCCTTTATCTTCCCAACATCAATAAAGGTGCATTGATTTTTACTTTCAGACAAATACGGTTATCATTGGACACAAACTAGCCATGAACTATTTATGGTCTCAGCGTTATTTCTGCAGAATTGCTTCTGGAAAGGCACCTATTGATTTTCTATTTGGGAAGAATTTTGCAAAATTAGGTTACTCTCTTTCTTTCTGAAAGGCTCTTCATTTTTTATTATAAGGGGAGGGCTGCAGGGAAACAAAGTTTCAGGTTTGATTCTGCAGTTAAAAATTAATGAAAAGGAGCCCAGAGGCCATGTGTTGATAAACTGCTACTGGACTTATTACTGGTATGGACACGTAGAGCTACTTCTCCACCTCTGCTGATGTGTGAAGACATGTTCATGTCAGATCGTTTTTTAATACACAGGAAAATGATCACTTGGAATATCAGTTTCCAAGTGCGGCCAACGAGAAGATTTGCAGGATCCACCAAACGTCTTTCGTTCATGTGTGGCTGCATAAAAGAAAACGCTCTCCAGGAGGTATAATTAGCACTCAGCTCAGCAGTGGGTAATGCAAGGGGTAGAACCACCTTAGTGGCTTTATCATGCAATGGTGTCATTTTATACAGCATACTTAGGCCCTGTTCACACTGGAATTGAAAGCAGGAGTTTAAGGAGGAAGTAAACCCCAATGGGATTTACTTCCATCTTTTGCTCCCCACAAGGCCTGCAAATGAAAAGCATAATGGACTAATATGCATCGCATACTAGCCCATTATATGACACTTACCTGCAAACGAAGCCCGCGCTGTCCCCTGAGCAGGCCGCGTCCATCTTCGCCTCTCTTCTTTCCGGGGGCCGCGGGCACCGGCTCTATGACTGTCCGGAGTCACGTGACGTCACTCCCGGCACATGCTGGGGGAAGAAACGGCACGGTGATCCATCTCTTCACAGCGAATGCGCCGATGACGACACCGACGTGAAATACCTCCTAAACAGCGCACGTTTAGGAGATATTTCCACTACCAATAGGTAAGCCTTATTCTAGGCTTACATATAGGTAAAACTCCTCAAAAAAGGGTTTACAACCACTTTAACCACTTGCCGACCGGGCCATTGCCGAAAGACGGCAACAGCGCGGTCGGCTAGTTCTGGGTGGACGTCCATGGACGTCATTCCAGAATGATGCTCCCGCGCGCCCCCTGGGGCGCGCACTCGGGAACATCCGTGACCGCCGGGTCCAGAGGACCCGGCGCATCACGGATTACGGTAAATAGCCGCTGATCGCGGCCGTTTACCACGTGATCGTTCCGTCAAATGACGGAGCGATCACATGTCAACAGACCGGCGTCATCTGATGACGCCGGTTCCTCCCTCCCCTCTCTGTACCGATCGGTACAGTGCGAGGGGAGAGGGGGAGGGATCGGATGGCAGCACCGCTGTGGGCTGCATGTGTAGTGCCCACAGCGGTGTTCAGTGACATTTGCAGTCACATCCATCCATCCCTCCATGCTCAGCCATCCCTGCAATACTCTGCATAACACCCTGCAATACTCTGCATAACACCCTGCAATACTCTGCATAACACCCTGCAATACTCTGCATAATACCCTGCAATACTCTGCATAACACCCTGCAATACTCTGCATAACACCCTGCAATACTCTGCATAACACCCTGCAATACTCTGCATAACACCCTGCAATACTCTGCAATATACCCTGCAATACTCTGCATAATACCCTGCAATACTCTGCATAACACCCTGCAATACTCTGCAATATACCCGGCAATACTCTGCAATATACCCGGCAATACTCTGCAATATACCCCGCAATACTCTGCAATATACCCCGCAATACTCTGCAATATACCCCGCAATACTCTGCAATATACCCCGCACTACTCTGCAATATACCCCGCACTACTCTGCAATATACCCGGGCAATACTCTGCAATATACCCCGCAATACTCTGCAATATACCCCGCAATACTCTGCAATATACCCCGCAATACTCTGCAATATAGCCCGCAATACTCTGCAATATACCCCGCACTACTCTGCAATATACCCCGCAATACTCTGCAATATACCCCGCAATACTCTGCAATATACCCCGCAATACTCTGCAATATACCCCGCAATACTCTGCAATATACCCCGCAATACTCTGCAATATAGCCCGCAATACTCTGCAATATACCCCGCACTACTCTGCAATATACCCCGCACTACTCTGCAATATACCCCGCACTACTCTGCAATATAGCCCGCAATACTCTGCAATATACCCCGCACTACTCTGCAATATACCCCGCACTACTCTGCAATATACCCCGCAATACTCTGCAATATACCCCGCAATACTCTGCAATATACCCCGCAATACTCTGCAATATACCCCGCAATACTCTGCAATATACCCCGCAATACTCTGCAATATACCCCGCAATACTCTGCAATATACCCCGCAATACTCTGCAATAGCCCGCAATACTCCGCAATTTTTAACCAGTTCCCGCCCACAGTCATACGACGTCCTTGACTTTGAGTGGGTATATCTGAATGATGGGTGCAGCTACAGGCATCATTCAGATATCAGCTTTTTCAGCCAGCGATTTCCTACACCAGAGGAATGATCATAGCTGCTGTTCCACTGCTTGATCATTCTTATGGGAGGCGAGAGGGGACGCCCCCCCCTTCCCGCCACCCTCCGGTGCTTCTACCGACTCACCGCTACGATCGAAGCCAAGATTGTTTTTTTTTAATTATTATTTCAGGCTTCCCAGCCTAGAGGTGAGATGTGGGGTCTTATTGACCCCATATCTCACTGTAAAGAGGACCTGTCATGCCATATTCCTATTACAAGGATGTTTACATTCCTTGTAATAGAAATAAAAGTGATCAAAAAAATTTTTGGGGGGGAAAAGTGTCAAACTAAAATAAATAAAGTAAAATAAACAATAAAAAAAAAAAAAAAAAATTTTAAAGCGCCCATGTCCGTGTGCTCGCATGCAGAAGCGAACACATACGTAAGTCCCGCCCACATATGAAAACGGTGTTCAAACCACACATGTGAGGTATCGCTGCGATTGGTAGAGCGAGAGCAATAATTTTGGCCCTAGACCTCCTCTGTAACTCAAAACATGTAACCAGGAAAAAATTTTAAAGCGTCACCTATGGAGATTTTTAAGTAGCGACGTTTGGCACCATTCCACGAGAGTGTGCAATTTTGAAGGGTGACATGTTGGGTATCTATTTACTCGGCGTAACTTCATCTTTCACATTATGCAAAAACATTGGGCTAACTTTACTGTTTTGTTTTTTTTTAAAGCACAAAACTGTTTCTTTCCCCAAAAAAACGCGTTCGAAAAATTGCTGCACAAATACCGTGCGAGATAAAAAGTTGCAACAACCGCCATTGTATTCTCTAGGGTCTTTGCTAAAAAAAATATATATATAATGTTTTGGGGTTCTATGTAATTTTCTAGCAAACAAATTATGATTTTTACATGTAGGAGAGAAATGTCAGAATTGGCCTGGGTGCTCCAGAACACCTGGAGGTGCTCCCCTGCATGTTGGGCCTCTGTATGTGGCCATGCTGTGTAAAAGTCTCACACATGTGGTATCGCCATACTCGGGAGTAATAGCAGAATGTGTTTTGGGGTGTAATTTGTGGTATGCATATGCTGTGTGTGAGAAATAACCTTCTAATATGACAATTTTGTGAAAAAAAAAAAAAGAAAAAAAAAATCTTGATTTTGCAAAGAATTGTGGGAAAAGATGACAATTTCAAAAAATCTCACCATGCATCTTTCTAAATACCTTGGAATGTCTTCTTTCCAAAAAGGGGTCATTTGGGGGGTATTTGTACTTTTCTGGCATGTTAGGGTCTCAAGAAATTAGATAGGCCGTCAGTACTTCAGGTGTGATCAATTTTCAGATATTGGCACCGTAGCTTTTGGACTCTCTAACATTCACAAAGACCAAATAATATACACCAAGTTGTACTTATTTTTACCAAAGATATGTAGCGGTATAAATTTTGGCCAAAATTTACGAAGAAAAATTACTAATTTGCTAAATTTTATAACAGAAACAAAGAAAAATTCATTTTTTTACCAAATTTTCAGTCTTTTTTCTTTTATAGCGCAAAAAATAAAAAACCCAACGGTGATTAAATACCACCAAAAGAAAGCTCTATTTGTGTGAAAAAAAGGATAAAAATTTCATATGGGTAAAGTGTTGTATGACTGAGTAATTGTCATTCAAAGTGTGAGAGCACCGAAAGCTGAAAATTGGTCTGGTTAGGAAGGGGGTTTAAGTGCCCAGTGGTCAAGTGGTTAAGGAGCATTTTTAACAAGTGATATACATAGCTCCCAACTGTCCCTGATTTCGAGGGACTGTCCCTGATTTGGAGCAATGTCCCTCTGTCCCTCTTTCCTCCTCTTTTGTCCCTCATCTTGGTCTGATCTATATAGTTGTATATAAAATGCACTTTTTATCTTTCAAAAAGTGTTTCCCAGTGCTAAACCTTTCATCCAAATTCTAAATTGCTGCATTTGTACATTTTAAAAGCCAATATAAAGGAATAGTAGTGGTAAAAAAAAAGTCCTCGTGGATTTAATTAACCTTTTTTTTGGTTAATTCTTCTTTAAGGGAGTTTGACGGGGGGCGTGTCCTTTGCCTACATACATTTGTTAGTAGGTGTCCCTCATTCCCATTTCAAAATGTTGGGAGGTATGGATATAGTTACACAGTAGTTACATCAGGGGTCTTCAAACTACGGCCCTCCAGGTGTTCAGGAACTACAATTCCCATCATGCCTAGTCATGTCTGTGAATGTCAGAGTTTTACAATGCCTCATGGGATGTTTAGTTCTGCAACAGCTGGAGGGCCGTAGTTTGAGGATCCCTGAGTTACATAGTTAGTCAGGTTGAAAAAAGACACAAGTCCATCTAGTTCAACCAATAAAAATAAATAAATAAAAAGTAGGTAAGGTTGAATAAAGACAATAGTCCATCCAGTTCAGCCTGTGTAGGTGTATGTGTGTCAGTGTCGGTAATTATTTCCCATATTCCTGTATGTTGTGTTCTTTAAGATGCAGGTCCAATAGTCTTTAAAAAATACCAATACTCCCCACTGAAACCACCAATTGTGGAAGAGAGTTCCATATCCTTATCGCCCTGACAGTTAAAAAAAAAAAAAACCCTTTGCAGTTTAACCGGTTCCCGACTGGCGCACGCCGATGTACGTCGGCAGAATGGCACGGCTGGGCAAATGGGCCCACCCGTACGTCCCTTTAAATTTGCCGCCATTCCATAGCGTGTGCACCGGCCGGGAGCACTGTGAGTCGGGTCGCAGGTCCCGCGGACTCGATCGCCGCGGGGATACCAGCGATCGCCTCACGGAGAGGACGAGCGTGGAGATGCTAATGTAAACAAGCATCTCCCCGTTCTGCCTAGTGACAGTGTCACTGAACTCTGCTCCCTGTGATCGGGAGCAGAGATCAGCGACGTGTCACACATAGCCACGCCCCCCCCACAGTTAGTAGCGCTCCCCAGGACATACTTAACCCCTCCCCGTCCCCTAATGGTTAACCCCTTCACTGCCAGTGTCATTTACACAGGAATCGGTGCATTTTTATAGCACTGATTGCTGTATAAATGACAATGGTCCCAAAAATGTGTCAAAAATGTCCGATGTGTCCGCCATAATGTCGCAGTCACGATAAAAAATCGCTGATCATCGCCATTACTATTAAAAAAAAAGGCGATCAAATACCACCAAAAGAAAGCTCTATTTGTGGGGGAAAAAGGACATAGATTTTGTTTGGGAGCCACGTCGCACAATTGTCAGTTAAAGTGACGCAGTGCCAGATTGCAAAAAGTGCTCTGGTCAGGAAGGGGGTAAATTCTTCCGGGGCTGAAGGGGTTAAAGTTAAACTGCTTCTCCCCCAATCTTGTGGCTCCGTGTCCTCTCACACTCCCTGAGACTGAATCGTTTTTCTCCTACTCTGGAATCGCCATTGAGGTATTTGTACATCTCCATCATGTCCCCTCTCAAGCATTGCTTATCCAGCAAGAATATATTGAATGCCTGTAGTCATGCTTTGTAATTGAGATCCTCCAGTCCACTTATTAATTTTGTTGCCATTCTTTGGACTCTCTCCAGCTCCAGCACATCCCTTCTGAGGACCGGTGACCAGAACTGGACGAAATACTCCAGATGTGGCCTAACCAGGGTTTTATAAAGTGGCAGGATTATAGTTTCATCTCTGGAGCATATTCCCTTTTTTATGCATGTTTATATTCTGTCGGCTTTGGTAGCTGCAGCTTGACATTGCATGCTATTTCTCAGTCTGTTATCTACTAGGACCCCCAGATCCTTCTCCATCCTTGATTACCCCAGATGTTCTCCCCCTAGTGTGTAGTTTGCGTTTGTTTTTAGCCCCCAAGTGCATTACTTGACATTTCTCCACATTAAACCTCATTTGCCATGTAGTTGCTCATCCCATTATTTTGTATGGGTCTTTCTGTAAAATTTCTATATCCTGATGTGAAGTTATTGCCCTACTTATTTTTGTGTTGTCCGTAAAAAGAGGGATTGAGCTATTTATCCCATCCTCTATATCGTTTATGAATGAATTAAACAGAATTGGTCCCAAGACAGAGCCTTGGAGTGCCCCACTTATACAATATCCAACTGATAATATGGACAGCACAGGGTGCTGTTCACATTACTTTACAAATTACTTCACATTACTTCAAAATTGAAGCTTCATTTGGAGTTTTAAGGAGTTGAAGCATTTCAACTCCTTCCATTAAATTCTATTGTAATGTACCGCAAATGCGCTGGCATAAGTTGCAGGATGTTTCCGACGTGGTTGCAGTGCGTTAATAACATTGCATTAATAATAGGCATTTAAATACAACGTTTTGTGCTACCAGAAATGATCAGTGAAAATTTATAATAAATGAATGTCCAAGGAAAGAAACAGCCTAGATCAAAGATGGGTGAAATTCCTTCCCTCCACCACAAAGGCCAGTCACCAACACCCAGATAAGAACAGGCAGGTCAAACAGGCTTTTGGGGACTTTCTCCCTGAAACAGTGCTCCAGCCGAATTTAACCAGTCATGGGAACGATGCCTCAGCATAAATCTCAAGATGGATATCACCGACTCCCAAAAGTGAAATACATATAGAAAAATAAAAACTCTAGATAGTGTTAAACCTTATGACAGATACTTTATTAAAAACGAGTACTACTCACAAAGTATAAAAGATTCATGCGCATGTCTCCAACAAACAATCATGGACAAGAAAGATGGCTTCCACTTCCGGGTGACACGATGATGTGACCTGCTCCGCCCTATGCGTTTCGTTACTATAAGACTTCTTGTGGGGGCAAGGGGCCATGTCACGTCATCGCCTAAATACTCATTACCAGTAACCTAGCCTCATTTTAGACCTCGTAGTGTGGCGATGCTTCCAAGCCTCTTTCAGATTCTACCATTCTGGGCATAGTCAGCAACCAAGCCTCGCTTCGGGGGAAGTATTTGCTCTAAATAGAACCAAATCTCCTCTACAGCGCTTCCCAGTCTCACACAGGCCGTGACAACACACCAGGAAATATTCCAGTTCTGGTTATAAATCTGGGTATTATCAAAATAACCATCAATTAAAAGATATATTGCAAATATGAAAAAGCATATCTTAACTACCGCGTACACCGAGGTAACCATGAGGCTGGGCACAGAATAGTCATAAAACCATAAAAATAAAAAAACAAATACATACAATTACAGGAAATTCTACCAAATCAAGAATTCTCTAAAAATGCATTAACATCCCAATCAATGTTTAACCCATAAGGGATGTAATGTTTGAGCAAAAAAATCCATTTGATCTCCATTTTGCATACCTTCCTAGTTGTGGCACGCCTCCTTCAATGGGGTGTAAACTTATCCATGCCCACAAATAGGGTCCCTGACGGATCTCTTCCATGTACTAAGTCATAATGTCGTGAGACATCCGTACGCTCAACACACAGGTTTTTATTAATAGGCATTTGTAGTGCAGTTTTAACACATCAAACATGCACAGAAAGTGCTTGTTAAACGCAAGTCAAATGCACCTATTAACACACATTAACACTATTTGTGCGTTTGTTAGGAGTTAGCATTTTGAGTCAAGTGTGAACAAGCCCTTAGATTCAAGCAACCATGGGTTTTTAGGAAACAGTAAAGGTGGCCCTCTCCAGCACTACATTTACAATAACTTGCAGTGTTCACCAGTGACATGTTTTGCCAAGCGCTCTGGAAAACCCCAACTAAATAGAACATGTGCTACCCAGACCCAGGTACTTTCCACTGTTCACTGCAAAACATACAGATGTATCAGTAAGAAAATGTACGCAGATCTCTGCACATGGAACCATAAGCATTGTGGGAGGAAAGGCTGCTCCAGATCCAGTCTGAGCTGCACTAAGACCAGCCAGAGGAAACAGAGCTCATATTGGGGTTGATTTACTAAAGACTGTAGCTGCACTCTGCAATTGCAGTTGCTCCAGAGCTTATTAAATGAAGTAAAGCTTCACTTTACAAAAAATACCCAATCATAATCAAGGAAAATAAAAACACAGCATTTTTGCTGCATGTGATTAGATGATGGAAGTCAGCAGAGCTTCCCTTCATTTACTAAGCTCTGGAGCAACTGCATTTGCAGAGTGGACAGTCTATTTGCCTTTAGCAAATCAACCCCAATGTGTTGCTTAAGCAATTGTAGAGCTACCCCCAAAGAAGAGATTCTTGTTAATTTGGGTTCCCTGTTCTGCACCTTGTCTCCAAGAACAACCTCAGCCCCTCTGACACACCTGGTTTAATGAAAGTGAGTACCATATAAGCACTTATAAGAACACGAGTATGGATACCTTTAACTCGGCTGTGAATTAGTACCAGGAAATACACACAGAACCATTTAGTGGTAAATTAACTCAATGTATTGGTACCGGTTGGAATAAATGGTGGTTTGAGCATAAATGAACACACAGAAAGCAGGTTCAGACTCAGTCCACTAGACTGTTCAATAACTATACCACAGTAACTTAAAATAGAGTTCTGTACCACTCGACTGGGATTAATTTATAAACCAGGGACAGTCTTTAGTTCTAACTCTTTAGCTGGCTAGTGTTGGTGCCCCACTGTACCGTTGGTGCACATTAGAACAGTCTCAGTCAAACCTGCAGGCAGCAATAAGGCTTCTAATAACCAAATTCAATTGTATTACATACAGTAGCCGGTGACCCCTGCATATCTATAAAATAGCCTGGATGAAATGCCATATTTTTTTACATGCAATAAAAAGCTGTCATATTTATAAAGCATGTGTTTTGAAAATGACAAAATGTATGGTGAATATATACAAATCTACTAAATATTACAATAAAATTTAATTTATACCCTAAAATATATGTACCCTTGTAACCTAATAAAATTTCAGAGGTACTTAAAATGCAGAGACCCACCCTTTTGATGACCTGTTTTTCATTTAGGGCTCATACACACTATAAGAAAATCGGGCAAGAATTTTCGTCCAAAGAACTTTTGTACGATTTTTGTATAGTGTGTACACAACTTTCGACATCCAATTCAGAATTTTCTTACGAAATTTCCCGAAGGGACAAACTCCAAAATTTTTCTCGTATGGGAACAGAACGAGCGATTTTCGTTTAATGTGTACCGTTTTCGTACAAGAAAACTTAGAAAATAAAGACTGCGCATGATCAGAAATAACAAAAAAAAAGCCTTTGTTGTACGAGAATTTTCATACGAATTTTCGTTCATCAGTTTTGATTTGCTGTGAAGAACAAGGAAAATCTGACAATTATTCGCCCGATTTTTCTTATAGTGTGTACCCCACATTACAGCCAGCATCTACACCTGCCACAATCAAGGCATTGATTGTAAGCATAGCTTTAAAAAAAACAAAAAAAAAAACTAACAGACATTAGCATGTATAATTAAAATGCTCTAAGTTTCTTTGAGTAGGCACCCCAGGGTGCCCGCCAATGTCTTTGCAAGCTAAATATGATTCTTTTTATATACCTGCCCTGAAGGGCTATCTTAATGCATGGGCACTGCCGGGGGAGTCCAAGTGCATGGGGACCCCATGATAATCTTGCATTACATTGTACTTGCCAACTGTCCCGCAGGCGCACTTTTTACTAAGCTGTTCTGGTATGGCCATATCCAAGGCAGCATCCCGGAGCCAGTACTGTACCTTCCTGATCCCAGTGTTGTGCCCTCCTGATTCCCCCCCCCCCCATACCCTGCATTTCTGCCTCCCCGCCTGTGCGGTACCCTTTGTGTTGATTAGCCTTTTATTTATGGCATGTTTTCTTATTGTTTAAAACTGATTTTATTGAAAGTACTAATAAATATATGTTTAATTCTATTAACTATTTGTACTTTAATTCTTGAGAGTAGGTGCGTAAATTGAGGCAGGTTGGTATGCTATTAAGACGGCCTTATTAAGACAGCTGTCAGGAGGGCCACATACCTGATGTGAGACTGAAGTAGTGGGGAGGCCTCCCTTGCACCTCAGGTCCTTGAAGCCTCTGGAGATAGAGACAGAGACTTGGTGGACAGCGGAGCACCGTGCAAGCCTTAGTCCGAGATCCGAGCCGAGGTCAAGTCCATTTTGGCAACGAAGTATAAAAGGGTTAATCAGAAGAAGAATGGTCGAGATCCAAGCCGAGGTTGGTTCCAATCTGGCAGCTGAGTACAAAAGGGACAAAGAAGTAGAATGTTCAAGGCACAAATCCGAGGTCAATGGCAAGCAGCAATCAAGAGTAGTCAGAGAGGTTTCCAGGTCACAACAAGTTCAGACAGATCACACACTAGCACAGGAACAAGGGGGGACTGAAGATAATCCAGCAATTTGGCAGTGTCTGGGCTGGGCTTATATAAGGAAGTATGAGATCACTTCCTGTGTGCCTCCTGGGCATTTTCCTGCCTTTTTCTATCAGGTTGAGGTCACTTTCTGTGCGCCTCCTGGGCATTTTCCCGCCTTTTTCTATCAGGTTGAGGTCACTTCCTGTGCGCCTCCTGGGCATTTTCCTGCCTTTTTCTATCAGGTTGAGGTCACTTTCTGTGCGCCTCCTGGGCATTTTCCCACCTTTTTCTATCAGGTTGAGGTCACTTCCTGTGCGCCTCCTGGGCATTTTCCTGCCTTTTACCATCAGGTCTTCTGCGCAGGTGTGGGTTGGGACACTGAGGCGTCTCTGGCGCATGCTCAGTTGGTACGGATTTCCACTTGCGGCAACGTGCCATTGGTGCATGCATAGTAAGCCCTGGACTCTTACAACAGCCCTGTTGCCCTGACTTTCCTATGTTACTAAGGTTTCAACATTCTAGACTTTGGGGCCAAGCCCAGTTTATTTTTCATCTCCTAAAGTGACTGCCTTTTATTGTCCATTGATGTCATCTTACAAGACAGGTGGACACTGGGTGGGTTGAGTTTAGCACAAAGTTTGTAGCTTGGCACTAAATTTAGAGATGGTAATAAAATGCAGCCTGAGACAAAGGGGTGCATACATTTCTGGCTAACATTTGGTACATTTTCCCAAACATTGTATGTATTTACATCATAATATTGATGTATGTGGGATTATGAAATGCTAGATTTGTTTTTATTTAAAGTTAAATTTTGGGAATTACACAAATGGATGTGTATAATGGATTAAAACAGAAATCTATACATTTACCTAGCGTTGTTCAATTATGTGTTTATAGTCATGTTAAGCTGGTCATGGCTGGTTACAGTACATAGTACTTTGGCTTTATGACACAAGGGGTAAACAAAATCAGATGAGACTTGGCAAAGTCTGCAAATGTAATGATCCATAATCTGAGGCTCTGCAGAGACTCAGGTACACTTGCCAGTCCACTGAACGTCAATGTAGGGTGTTGCATGTGCACCAAATGCCAGGGTCTAATGATGCCCATGCCCTTAGCAGTGCTGTATGATGAATATGTCAGCTCTTAAAGGACTTTTGACTCTAAAGCAAAACATCTTCTTGTGCAGCTGTGTATTGAGAATACAGTACAGCGCCTTGAAAAAGTATTCATACCCCTTCAAACCTTCCACAATTTGTCATGTTACAACCAAAAATGTAAATGTATTTTATTGGGATTTTATGTTATAGACTAAAACAAAGTGGCACATAATTTTGAAGCGGAAGGAAAATGATACATGTTTTTTAATTTATTTTACAAATAAATATCTGAAAAGTGTGGCATGCTTTTGTATTCAGCCCCCTTTACTCTGATACCCCTAGCTAAAATCTAGTGGAACTAATTGCCTTTAGAAGTCACCCAATTAGTTAATAGAGTCCACCTGTGTGTAATTTAATCTCAGTAAAAATACAGCTGTTCTGTGAAGCCCTCAGAGGTTTGTTAAAGAACCTTAGTGAACAAACAGAATCACAAAGGCCAAAGAACACACCAGACAGGTCAAGGATACAATTGTGGAGAAGGTTAAAGCAGGGTTAAGTTATAAAAAAAAATCTTACGGAGCACTGTTCAATCCATCATCCGAAAATGGATAGAGTATGGCACAACTGCAAACCTACCAAGACATGGCCGTCCACCTAAACTGACAGGCCGGGCAAGGAGACCATTCATCAGAGAAGCATCCAAGAGGCCCATGGTAACTCTGGAGGAGCTGCAGAGATCCACAGCTCAGGTGGGAGAATCTGTCCACAGGACAACTATTAGTCGTACACTCCACAAATCTGTAAATAAATAAAGTTGCACTTGTATAAGACAAAAGTGGTTACTTAATGTCTTGAACACAGTGCAAGTGAAATGCAAATAACAGAAAAATGTCAATGGAAAAATGTGAAAATGATATGAAGACTGTGAATCAATCAGTACAAGTGTCTTCATATGGTGAAAGTGGATTTCTTAATCCACACAGAAAAATCCCACAATGTGAAAAGAACTTCTGGTAAGATGATGTATTCCAGAGTTTCCAACCTCCACCAGGGAGATAGGGGTTTTGTGATAAAACAATCCATGCTATGAGTGGGGACTAGGGTGGATTGTTTTATCACAAAACCCCTATCTCCCTGGTGGTGGTTGGAAACTCTGGAATACATCATCTTCATATTATTTTCGCATTTTTCCATTGACATTTTTCTCTGTTATTTACATTTCACTTGCACTGTGTTCAAGACATTAAAGTGGTTGTAAACCCTTACAATCCACTTTTTACTACAGGTAAGCCTATAATTACCTGTAGTTACCCCAGATACCTCCTAAACCTGCACGGTTTAGGAGATATCCCTGTATCAGCATGTGCCAACGTCATCGGCACTGAAGCAATGGCACGTTTGTGTCATTGCTTCAGCTAGTGTGCCGTTAACATCATCACGGCTCTGGCCAATCACAGCACCAGAGCCCACGATGTTGCCGGCCGGAGCGGTGTACTGGGACCGCTGCGGGGGCTTCGATCTAAAAAAACAAAAACAAAAAAAAGCCTGCAAGACAAAGGCATAATGAGCTAGTATACATAGCATACTAGCTCATTATGCCTTTGTCTTGCAGCGTTTTTTTGCCTTTGTCTTGCAGGTTTTCTTTTTTTTGTTCTCTTTTTTTAAGTGACCACTTTTTTCTTTTACAAGCGCAACTTTATTTATTTACATATTTGTGCACTGTGGAGATATTGCAGAATTTTGGTGCTGCTGTATACATTTTTAGATTAATTATTGTATGATCTAGTGCGGTATACCTTTTTTATTTTTTATTTTACTCCACAAATCTGCCCTTTATGGAAGAGTGGCAAGAAGAAAGCCATTTTTGAAAGAAGCCATAAGAAGTCCCATTTGCAGTTTGGAAGAAGCCATGTGGGGGACACAGCAAACATGTGGAAGAAGGTGCACTGGTCAGATGAGACCAAAATTAAACTTTTTTGCCTAAAAGCAAAACGCAATGTGTGGCGGAAAACTAACACCCCACCTTGAACACAGTATCCCCCACTGTGAAACAGTGTGGTGGCAGCATCATGTTGTGGGGATGCTTTTCTTCAGCAGGGACAGGGAAGCTGGTCAGAGTTGATGGGAAGATGGATGGAGCCAAATACAGGGCAATCTTAGAAGAAAACCTGTTAGGCCGTGTACATACGAGCGTAATGCCCGTCAGAAAAAGTCAGACACAAGCTTTTCATCATCTATTCCGATTGTGTGTGTGCCTCATCTGATTTTTTTTTTCAAAAATTCTGACGTACCTAGAAAAAGAACATGTTCTAAATATTTCCGACTGAACCAATTCCTATCGGGAAAACCGCTCGTCTGTATGCTGTTCCGACGGACCAAAAACAACACTTGCTCTGAAGCAAGTACGAGACGGAAGCTATTGGCTACTGGCTATTGAACTTCCTTTTTCTAGTCCCGTCGTAAGTGCTGTACGTCACTGCGTTCTGGATGGTCGGACTTTGGTTTCACCGTGTGTAGGCAAGACCGCTTGAATGGAATTCCGTCGGAGTTCCGTCGTAGAAACCTTTGGTGTTTATTCCGACGGCAAAACCGGTTGTGTGTACGCGGCATAAGGGTCTGCAAAAAACTTGAGACTGGGGCGGAGGTTCACCTTCCAGCAGGACAACGACCCTAAACATACAGCCAGAGCTACAATGGAATGGTTTAGATCAAAGCATATTCATGTGTTAGAATGGCCCAGTCAAACTCCAGACCTAAGGGGGGGACAACATCATTACACCCTTCATCACTGCCAGAGCTGGGGAGCCCTATGCCAGCCCTGACCACAATGGGGGGGGGGGCACATCCCTGGCTGGCATGATCTGAGCTTCTCATCACTTTCCCCACATGACACCATCCACTGATTGCCGCTGTGTACTAATGACAGCCCGGGTCTGGCGCCAGCACAAGGCAGCTAAAGCAGCTGCCTTAGGGCATCAGGATAGGGTGGGGCAGTAAAATCTAAATCCCCAGCCACATGCTGGGATTTAGATTTTTAACGATGCTGCAGCAATGTGTACGTCAGTAAAGCCGACTATCGGCTGTCAATGTGGAAGTGATACAAACAGCTTTTAAGCCGCCGATTCCTTCCACAATGTGCCCCCTCCCCCACAAGACCCCCCCCCCACCATGTCTTCTGGGCTTCGCTATCCCACCTGCGGGCCCACAGTATGGTCATGGGGGGGAGCCCCGGGAAGGATGATGGGAGTTCCACGGACATCTATCCACTGAGCCTCCCTCCTGAGCAGGAAGTGACGTGTATGACGTCATTTCCTGGACCAGCGCTGCCACTCTATAGGAGCTGTGCTCGGGGAAGCAGCTGATGGAACACCATCTGTATTCCATCAGCTGTAGCGAAGTGCAGAGGAGACATCCAGGGTCTAATAGACCCTGAATGTCTAATAAAGGGTACCTGTCACCTATATGCTATCACATGGGGGGCTATTGGTCCTGGGAGGAAGTTGGAGCTGGAACCCTCTAAAAAGAGAGTTTCCGCTCCCCCCGCCCCCCCCCCCAAAAAAAAATGACATGCCAAATGTGACATGTTTGGGGGTCACCTGCACTTAAAGCGGAAGTTCCATTTTTAGGTGCAACTCCGCTTTAAGAGAGAAGCCATGAAGCACAATTATTGTGCTGCAGGAAGCAGAGCCAGCAGATGTAATGAGCAATTACAGCAAACATATTCATACATATTTACAAATCATACACAGATGCTTTTAATGCATTCTGAGGACTGACCCAAACCACGCATGCAGATTAGAAAGTCAGGACAAAGTCTGAATTCTTGACCAGCATACTTACTAGTACATATATACTTGTTTTTTGACTCAAATGCTAAAGCCACTTGATCGGAATGACAGTTAGCTGACTAGCATTTTCAGAAGAATTGCAAAGATTGCTTATTAGTACAGGTTTGCTTTAACCACTTAAGGACCGGAAGATTTTCCCCCTTAATGACTAGGCCATCTTTTGTGATACGGCACTACGTGACTTTAACTGCCAATGCGCGGTTGTGCGACGTCGTAGCCAAACAAAATTTCTGTTCTTTTTTTCCCATTTTTTGATCACCTCTGCGGTTTTTCTTTTTTGCGCTATAAACAAACAAAGAGCGAGAATTAAAAAAAAAAAAAAACAGTATTTTTTACTTTTTTGCTATATTAGCAGAAAAAAATCTCTTCATCAGTTTAGGCCAATATGAATTCTTCTACATATTTTTGGTAAACAAAATTGCAATAAGCGTATATCAATTGATTTGCACAAAAGTTATAGCGTCTACAAAATAGTGGATAGATTTATGGCATTTTTATTATTATTTTTTTTTCTTTACTGGTAATGCCAGTGATCAGCGATTTTTAGCGTGACCGCAACATTGTGGCGGACAGATTGGACACTTTTGACACTTTTTTGGGACCAGTGACATTTATACAGCAAACAGTGCTATAAAAATGTGAAAAAACCCCATCAATTGCAGCCTTACTGTACCATCTAATCGCAGCCACTGTGCCATCAAACGCAGCCACTGTGCCCATTAAATGTAGCCACTGTGCACATTAAACGCAGCCACTGTGCCCATCAATTGCCACCACTGTGCCATAAAATGCAGCCACTGTGCCCATCAATTGCCGCCACTATGCCCCATCAATTGCCGCCACTGTGCCCCATAAAATGCAGCCACTGTGCCCCATAAAATGCAGCCATTGTGCCCATCAAAGGCAGCTACTGTGCCCATCAATTGCCGCCACTGTGCCCAATTGCCTCCATCAATTGCTCCCACTGTGCCCCATCAAACACAGCCACTGTGCCATATCAAATGCTGCCAGTGTGCCCCCCACTGGCTCCCGTCTGCACTTACCCAGGATGGTGCTCGCAGGTCACCTTTTTTGATGCCTATTAGAGCCTATGGCTCTAATCTGGTGCTTCAAAACCACCCCCGGCCGCTGTAATTTAGGCGAAAAAGGGGCCGGGCGCCTGAATAGGGGGTGGCAGTGGCGGCCATATCTGAATCTATCTATTGGTGCTAGAGGGGGGTGGCAGGAGAGACGGGGCGGAGTCTGTGCGCCCTTATGGACACACTGCCACTGGTACAAAGAGATCGCTGGGAACAGACGATCACTAGGAACAGACGATCACTCTGTGCTTCCCGGTCAGAACGGGGATCTGTTTGTTTACATTGACAGATCCCTGTTCTGGCTCTCCGTGGAGCGATCGCGGGTGGCCTGCAGACATCGCAGCGGGCGCGTGCCTGCTATAGCTGTAAAACGGACCAACGTATAGCTACGCCGATTCGCGGGAACATGTTGACCTGCCGCAGTATAATGATGGCGGCTGCTCGGCAAGTAGTTAAGCTAATTGCATTTACTTAATTCTAATAACCAAACCCAAAAAAAAAAAAGAAAAAAGATTTTAGATTCCCTTTAAATAGTTGCACCAGCTATTAATGTAGGAGAAGGTGTTTTCTTGTCCACTGTATAGTTATGTTTTCTACGTGCGCAGGCTTCTCTTCCAAGTCTTGTCCTTTTCATTATACAATGTGAACGTGATGGAAAACAGTTGACTCATCCTAGCAGAGTTTCCCATAAGGACCCCAGACTGAGTCTCCCGATACAGACACCCGGCTCTGCTGACTAAAAGCTTGTGAAAAACCGCAGCGTGACTAGAGAAAGAATGTGCAAGACACTGTCCCTAATCTCTGCACATCACGCTCACCACTGGTTATGCAATACTTATTAGTGACCCTGTAGTCTGCGACAGATTGACACTTGCTACAGTGAAAAAGAATAATTTAAAGGAGGAGAGCCTGAAAAAAAAAAACACAAGAATGATTAAAGTTAATACGGCGATACTATGCTAGTTATAGTGTTTTAAAATGTCATTAAGATTGTATTTGGACCTGAGAGATCACCTGATTCTGTCCATTTTGTCAACTACAGTTGTGCTCAAAAATTTGCACACCCTGTCAGAAATCATGACATTTTGGCATTTATATTGAAAATATGACTGATCATGTGATCATATTGTGTAACTTTTAGGGCTGCACCGATACCATTTTTTTTCACAATGAGTACATGTACCGATACTTTTTTTTTTTAGTACTCGCCGATACCAATTACCAATACCTACCGCAACGGTTTTGTTTTCACTTCAGCTGTCAGCGATGGTACAAAGCATTGAAAAGTTATTTACAAATGAAGTAAATTGATTTTGTTTTTATTTTTGTGCTTTTACAATGTGAAATGTGTAAATATATGTTAATATATATTGCAAAAATATTAACTAACAAAGCAAATAAAAAAAAAAGTTTTAATTGTTTATCGTTTTATAAAATAGATGTGAACAAAAAAAAAAACAAAAAACAAAAAAAGCAGGAAAATAATTAAATGGAGGAGAATAGGGAGTTAATTAAGGCTGATTAGAGTAAATTAAGGGTTAATAAGTGGTTAAACAGAAGAACAATTTGTTAATCCCTTTGATCTGCAGATGAAGAAACAGAGAGATACAAAAAGAAACAATGTTTCTTTTTATTTTAGTGTTTCAGGCTGAGCAATGTTGTTAATAAATATTGCCAGCTGCTTTTTTTTTTTTTCACAGCTCCAATTACCGGACTTTTTTAACACTTTAGTTGTCAACAGTGGAGACCCACTGACGGCTCAAAGAACCCAGCCTGAAAGTATCGGGTATCAGGTATTCAGGTATCGATTGTCAGGGCTTTCTCAGCCCTTTCCTTCTCTGAGCTGGCCGCTCAGCTGTCGGCTAATTGCCAGCTCTCATCTCTCTCCACAGTTAACCAGCTGTTGTGGATCTGCTCGTCAGTCCCGCCTACTTAAAGATCTCCAGCTCACTTCATTCCTGCCTTCGCCTTGGTCACATCACAAGAAATCATCTCCTGCGTTCCTGTTTAAAGACTGGCTTTGCTGACATCCCTTCTGGCTCCTTATCCTGCTTGCTGTTCCTCTACTTGGATCCCTGACTTCTGGCCTGGCTGATTACCTGATTTGGTTACTGAACTCTGGCTTCGCTGACTACCCGATCCGGTTACTGGTCTCTGGCTATGCTTTGACTACGCTTACTCTAATTACCTTTTTATTTTTATTAATACAAGTGTGATTTTACTGTACTTCTGTCTCGGTCTGGTTCATGGTTTCTGACATCGATGCATTTGCAGGAGTACCGATACTTGTGCAAATACTCTGTATCTGCACCGATACCGATACTAGTATCGGTGCAACCCTAGTAGCTATACTGGAGAAAGTGCAGAGAAGAGCAACCAAACCAATAAGAGGCATGGTGGAGCTCAGCTATGAGGAAAGATTAGAGGAACTGAATATATTCCCTCTCGAGAAGAGGAGATTAAGGATGGCTATGATCAACATGTAAAAAAACATACGTGGTCCATACATATAGTGAACTTGGTGTTGAGTTATTCACTTGAAAGGGGTTGTAAACCTTCGTGTTTTTTCACCTTAATGCATCCGAGCCGAGTCCTACATTCGGCTGCTAACATCTAGTGATATCAAGAATAATATTATTATGCTTTTTTTTTCTTTTTATTTGGGCAAGTTACCACAACACCATTATCCCGTAGTTTTTAAGATCTAAGATACAACTATGTTGGTGTCCCTTGTCAATTTTACATTGTATTTTTGAAATGTAACTGCCTACTCCCAAACTGTCATTTGAAGTAAAACACATAGCCAAGTATTATTCTCCACAATTTTTTTTATTATGCATTAATAAAAGAAAACAAATAAAATTAGACATGTTATCTGCCAATAGAACTTAACCAAAAAGTGCATTCTATGCATCCAAAAATATAGAAAATATACCAAATCAAATCATTATTCAACCAAAAAAATAACTTCAAAGCAATAACTCCAAGGCCAATAATAAATAACACGTTATCTCCTCCGATTCCGCAACATGTCTGGTTGACGAACGGCCGTTCAGAAACAAACCGAAAAGCGCGAACTGAAAAGTGCGAAATGAAAAGCGTGAATCAACACTCACCAAACTTCTACTAACACGAAATTAGCAGAAGGAGCCCAAAGGGTGGCGCTAAAGGGCTGAAAAACAACGTAGTACGACACTACATTCGTATTCATTGGCCAACAATTGTGTGGCCGTGTGTATGCAAGACAAGTTTGGGCCGACGCCCTTCGGACAAAATTCCACGTATTTGTTGGCCAACAATCCGATCGTGTGTACGAGGCCTAACACTTCATATGTAGGTATGGTGTATTTTAGAAATCAGGGGGCAGTTTGCAGTGCTTGGTGACTAATCCGGCATCAGCAGAGTTAAGACAACAGACTCCAATTACATCTCTGCAGGGTAAAGACTGGGATATAAGCGATGCATTTTATATATACATATGTTGTTGGCGCCTTTCAACACTAAAAAGAAAAAAGTCCAGTGTAGTGGAAGATTTCTGTACAGAGAGAGGAAGGAGGGGAGCACGCATTATCGGTTCACAAATTCAATCTTATCCAAGCTTTTAACTTTAAAAGCCTCAGAGAGCTGCCTTCCCATCTAGTTTACGCACTGCCCTGATTGTATGTGACAGGGTGCAGTAACCATTTAGTGGTTTGTAATGCCATGAAATAAAACAGTGCACGGAACGTCTGCTCCACGCCCGGTGTTAAATAGCAGTTCACTTCTCTCGAGTACAGGAGATTTTTTTTTTTTTTTTTACTTGTCAGCGTCAAAATGTTGGATGGTGAAATAGGCTTTATGAAGCTTCTCGTCTCTTCTTGAGCCACAGCCTAGGTGTTGGTGGAGTGTGCAGGGACAAGTCGTTTTACAAATGTTTTGTGTCCTTCTGCAGAGCGGTCTGGTCAGTTCTATTATATCGACTTGCCGACTGCGCATTGTACATCTACTGCCACCAGGGCTGTCTTTAACACAGGGTAAAAGGGGCAGCTGCCCCGGGCCCAGTCATTGTTGTGGAGCCCAAAGCAGCTGCCCCTTGAGCCCACGCTGCCTGCAAATAGTTGATAAGTGAATTTAGGAGGGCCCAAGAAAATGTTTAGAGAAAAAAGGAAAAACCTCAAAAATTGGATTTTATGGGCAATTATTGAAAAAAAAAAATATATATATATATATATATATATATATATATAAGGACTATTTGATAAAATATTAAATTTATTGATACAAAAGATTTTTTTAAAAACAGACAAAATATCTTACAAAGACAATCACATGGATAACAGTGGTAATATATTCAAAAAATGACAGAGATGGCAATAATCCCACTCCATAAATGAACATCATCCATGAGTGAGAGCCAACGCGTTTCGAAATATGCAAATAAATTCTTCATCAGGGACAATTTGCCACTTCTGGAATGTAAAATACATTATAAATACATTATATATGAATACATATTCATATCCTTGGGTTGTTTTGTATGTTGAAAGGCTTATACAGGCTGCATGGATGATTATTGATATGAAGGAATTTTCTGCTCAAATCAATGTGTTATTGACATGTAAGTCTTTTGAATATTTTGATTGGTGTTCTATATACACCCAAGTATTCCTGTGCTATATTTTTGTATTTTCTATGTATTTATAATGTATTTTACAATCCAGAAGTGGCAAATTGTCCCTGATGAAGAATTTATTTGCTATTTATTTATGCTATTTATTTATTTTATATTTCGAAACGTGTTGGCTCTCACTCATGGATGATGTTCATTTATGGAGTGGGATTATTGCCATCTCTGTCATTTTTTGAATATATTATCACTGTTATCCATGTGATTGTCTTTGTAAGATACTTTGTCTGTTTTTTTAAAAAAATCTTTTGTATCAATAAATGTAATATTTTATCAAATAGTCCTTATATATATATATATATATATATATATTTTTTTTTTTCAATAATTGCCCATAAAATCCCATTTTTGAGGTTTTTCCTTTTTTCTTTAAACTTTGAGGGATGGTGGCAATTTACACGCCAACCTTTGGGAGTCTATTTAATGGCCCAAGAAAATGTTTGCCCGGGGTCCAATAGCTATTGACTGAGACAGTGCGGGCCGGCTGTGCAGAATCGTGTATATATACAGTATCTCACAAAAGTGAGTACACCCTTCACATTTTTGTAAATATTTTATTATATGTTTTCATGGGACAACACTGAAGAAATGACACTTTGCTACAATGTAAAGTAGTGAGTGTACAGCTTGTATAACAGTGTAAATTTGCTGTCCGCTCAAAATAACTTCACACAGCCATTAATGTCTAAACCACTGGCAGCAAAAGTGAGTACACCCCTAAGTAAAAATGTCATTGAGGGAACGATGAATGCCAACATGTACGGTGACATACTGAAGCAGAGCATGATCCCCTCCCTTCGGAGACTGGGCCGCAGGGAAGTATTCCAACATGATAACGACCCCAAACACACCTCCAAGATGACCACTGCCTTGCTAAAGGAGCTGAGGGTAAAGGTGATGGACTGGCCAAGCATGTCTCCAGACCTAAACCCTATTGAGCATCTGTTTGGCATCCTCAAATGGAAGGTGGAGGAGCGCAAGGTCTCTAACATCCACCAGCTCAGTGATGTCGTCATGGAGGAGTGGAAGAGTACCCCAGTGGCAACCTGTGAAGCTCTGGTGAACTCCATGCCTAAGAGGGTTAAGGCAGTGCTGGAAAATAATGGTGGCCACAAAAATATTGACACTTCGGGCCCAATTTGGACATTTTCACTTAGGGGTGTACTCACTTTTGTTGCCAGCGGTTTAGACATTAATGGCTGTGTGTTGAGTTATTTTGAGGGGACAGCAAATTTACACTGTTATACAAGCTGTACACTCACTACTTTACATTGTAGCAAAGTGTCATTTCTTCAGTGTTGTCACATGAAAAGGTATAATAAAATATTTACAAAAATGTGAGGGGTGTACTTACTTTTTGTTAGATACTGTACATGATTCTGCATTTCTGGGTAGAGGGCGCGCTCCCGCCCGGCTGTACTGTGATTCGTCACAGCACACAACGATCACCGGGTCCCGGCCAGTGATTGACCAACGACACCTGGCGATCGGCTCTAAGTCTCATGGACCACAGCTCTGTGAATGTAAACAACACAGAGCTGTGTTCAGTGACGGGAGATCTAGCTGTTCTTTTATTCCCTGCTGAGCATTTCTTTTTAAACAGGTTATTGTTACAAATAGAGGAAAGTGAAAATGGCAAGGGGTGTAAAGCTAATTTGTATTCTTGTTTAAAGAAACACTATGCTAGGAAAGACTTTGTGGTGAACTTGGAAAATGAAATTGTGCAAGTTTTCATTTTGAGAAACAGCAGTTTTGTTTTTGATCAGAACAATTTTTTTTACTTGACATCTCTCCATCCTAATAGCTGACCTCTTCTTCTGAAAATGCTAGTTACCCGGCTGTCATGCTTTTTAATTCAATACATCCCGAGACATTTTTTTATTTCACATCCAAACACAGCTCATTAGTTACTACTGGCATTATCTTTACTCTGCAATTCTTCCATTTTATATTATACTGTATGTTCTGTCCCACTGCGACTTGTTTATGTGATTTGTTTTTTTTCTCTCTGTCCTCCCCTCCTGTTTAACCACTTCAGCTCTGGAAGATTTTTCCCCCTTCATGACCAGGCCATTTTTTGCGATATGCACTGGGTTATTTTAACTGATAATTGCGCAGTCGTGCAACACTGTGCCCAATTAAAATGTACAGTGGAACCTCGGATTGCGAGTAACACGGTTAACGAGCGTTTCCCAATACGAGCACTGTATTTTTAAAAATCGTAACTCGGTTTGCGAGTGTTGTCTCGCAAAACAAGCAGGATTCAGGCCAAAGCGGTGTGCAGTACCACTTTTGGCCTGAGGCGGGGGCGCCGGAGCCGAGCAGAGCCGAACGTTGCCGATTGCGGCCGATTGGCGCCGTTCGGAAATGCACGGAAAGGCCAGAGTACAGCACGACTGGCAAATCTTGGGTAGGAAGTCTTTCCAAGGTTTGCCGAGGTCAGCTGAAGTGTCCTGGGGCCTTTTCGGCCGTTTCCGAGGCTCTTTGGAGCCCCCCCGCCTCTGGCTGCATGCGGTATTGCATCCTATTGAAGTCAATGCGGAACTAATTATTTTCGTTTCCGTTGACTTCAATGGGAAAACTCGCTTTGATATGCAAGTACTTTGGATTACGAGCATACTCCTGGAACGGATTATGCTCGTAATCCGAGGTTCCACTGTATGTCCATTTTTTTCTCCATAAATAGAACTTTCTTTTGGTGGTATTTGATCACCTCTGCGTTTTTTTATTTTTTCGTGCTATAAACAAAAATAGACCAACAATTTTCAAAAAAAAAAAAAACAATATTTTTTACTTTCTACTATAAAACATATCCTATAAAAAAATCTAATTTGTTCATCAATTTAGACTAATATGTATTCTGCTACATATTTTTGGTAAAAAAAATAATAAAATCCCAATAAGCTTATATTGATTGGTTTACGCAAAAGTGATCGCGTCTACAAACTATGGGATATATTTATGGAATTTTTATTTATTTAATTTTTTTTTAATGGCGCGATCAGCGACTTATAGTGGGACTGCAATATAGCGGCGGACAAATTGGACACTAAACCCAGGTTCACACTGACAGCGGGATTGAACTTGCACGATTTCATAGCCAAATGTCAGTCTGACTTCGGGGGGTGATTCCAGAGACATCTATGCGGGTTCCTGCACAGATGTCTATGCAAATCGCACCCCAAAGTCGCCAAAAGTAGTACAGAAACTACTTTTGGGAATCAGCGCGTAGCCGCAAAATTGGCATTGCACCGACTGGGACTTTGCCATTGCCGGCAATAGCCGCCAATTTGGCATGTGATTTAACATGTCAAATCGCATGCCAAACTGCACAATCGCACCAATGTGAACCTAGGCTTACTGACACATTTGACACTTTTTGGGGATCAGTGACACTAATACAGTGATCAGTGCTAAGAATATGCACTGTCACTGTACTAATGACACTGGCTGGGAAGGGGTTAACATCATGGGGCAATCAAAGGGTTAACTGTGTGCCTAGCCAGTGTTTGTGCACTGTGTGGGAGGTGCTTTTCCTAGGGGAAGGCATGGATCCATGTTCCTGCTTTGCTATTAGCCAATAGAGAAAAATATCACCTGTTTCATCATTTAGTGCTATGTTTTTCAGTTTTTTATCTGCTTTTATTTATTATTATTATTTTTTTTTTTTACTTTTTTTGCAAGGGGTTAAGGGTTAGGGTTTAAAAGTTATTGTTTAATCGTTCTGTTAGGGTGCATAAACATGCGATCCTGTACACAACCACCGCTCTGTAGTAGGGATGGGCCGAACACCCCCCTGTTCGGTTCGCATCCAGAACATGCGAACAGGCAAAAAATTCATTCAAACACGCAAACACCGTTAAAGTCTATGGGACACGAACATGAAAAATCAAAGGTGCTAATTTTAAAGGTTAATTTGCAAGTTATTGTCATAAAAAGTGTTTGGGGACCCGGGTCCTGCCCCAGGGGACATGTATCAATGCAAAAAAAAGTTTTTTCGGGAGCAGTGATTTTAATAATGCTTAAAGTGAAACACTAAAAGTGAAATATTCCTTTAAATTTCGTACCTGGGGGGTGTCTATAGTATGCCTGTAAAGTAGCGCATGTTTCCCGTGTTTAGAACAGTCCGAGAGCAAAATGACATTTCCAAAGGAAGAAAAAGTCATTCAAAAGTGCTAGCGCTAGTGCCGGCTATTATTGAATTGTCTGTCCCGACAATACACATAAAAGTTATTAAAAGTCATTGAAAAAAAAATAAAAATGCGTGGGGGTCCCCCACAATTCCATTACCAGGCCCTTCAGGTCTGGTATGGATATTAGGGGAACTACGCGCCAAAATTCAAAAAAAAATGGCGTGGGGTTCCCCCAAAATTCCACACCAAACCCTTATCCGAGCACGCAACCTGGCAGGCCACAGGAAAAGATGGGGGGGCGAGAGAGCGCCCCCCCTCCTGAACCGTACCAGGCCACATGCCCTCAACATGGGAGAATGTCCCCATGTTGATGGGGACAAGGGCCTCATCCCCACAACCCTTGCCCAGTGGTTGTGGGGATCTGCGGGCGGGGGGCTTATCGGAATGTGAATTGGTAAGGGGTACCATTTCACAAAAAGAAAGTGTCAAAATGTTAAAAAAGTAAACAAATATAATGGTGAACCCGCGCAACGGGAAATAAATGAAATAACCAGAAAGGTAGGATAGGACTGCTGCCTCCACAGAAGCAATCACCACCGAGGTGGAGAAAAGCTGAGTATGAAAGAAATGTTAATGTACGCATGTGAAAAGGTGGATTTAAATGTGAATGAAATACTCTAGTATATGTGCTATCTCTGTAATAATGAACTAACTATACCATTCGAAAAACCAGTTTCATATTACAAATGTGAAATGATACCATAGCCAAATAAGCATTTACAAAGGTAGTGAACGAAAAATATATATAATGCGTGCAATTATTGTGATCCACTCTAGCACATGATATCAAAAACATACATAGGTGAATGCATGAAGGGATGAGGGAAGGGGGGGGGGGGCGGTAAGGAAGGGGGTGGGGGGGAAGGCAGGGAAGAAATGAACCAAAAAATGTATAAACTGCAATAAAGAGGTATTACTAAGAATAATCTTGAAGTGCATATATAAAAAAAGTGCATATATAAAAAAAGTGACTTGTGCTCAGTGCAGCAATAGTAATTTCAAACACTCCTTGTAGATTTTGCTGGCATTTAAAATAAACAGGTGTTTCCAAAACACATCTTCTAGTATTTATTTTCTGTGATGACCAAGTGGTTGTGTCTAGTGCTCTTATTATGCAAACACTCACCAGCTTCCTTAACCCCTTCAGGGATGACAAGCAGTCACAGTCTATGCCACTGTTCGGCAGTCCTTGGCACTTTCAGGATCAAGGTGGCATTTAGACATAAAAGAGAAAAGGAATGCCCATAGCGTAAAACCATTAAAAAGTTTTATTTGAGAGAGATGACAGAGCGGTACTCACATACTGGTAGCTCATATAAGGCAAAAATGTCATCAGTAGAGCCGTCAGATTCAAATCCTGTGTTCCTTGGGAGATGATGCAAGACGTAGGATTAGGCCATGCCCTACGCGTTTCGTCATAGGACGTCTACGGGAGCGTGACCCTTGCTGCACCTCCCATCCTTTTATATTGTGCGGTGTTCGTTTTGCGAATGCGCTTAAAGAGCTTTGGCGGCCATTTTGCCTTTGTTTTTTGCAGACTGAAGTCTGCTGGCGGCCATATCGCCTATGTCCATTGCAGACCGAAGCCCGTATCTCTGCCGCAAGTTGGAAAACGGCCGTAATTTGTGACTCCACAAGAACAATTTTGGTGCACGCATTTGTGTCACCATTACTCTAGGTAATAGGTATGTTATTTGCGTTTTTAATCAGGACAGTGCCACACCCACACATTAACATTTCTTTCAAAATTTAAAAAAAAACACAGGTGACGGCTTGGGACAAGTCCTTTATTAAAAATGAAAAGATAAAAAAGAGATTCCAGTGATGTAATCCAATAAATCCATGCTCCTACTCCAGCGATGTAATCCAATTCTCGATCTCCCGCGATGGATGATCTCCAGCGACTCCGGCGAGGAACGTGCACAGGATCCTGCCTCCATCAGAGGCACCCAGCCAATGACGCGGCGCTAGCTTGACAACTCTTATTTAGCTGAGGGCGGGGCCACCTGTCACGTGACCCCACCCCCTTTGACAAGGGGAAACGCCGGGATTTCCCAGTGACATGTACGGGTGACCCTGCCCCCCTCTGCTGCAACGCAGGATTCCCGTTCCCAGGTCTGGTGTAGATTTTTTGGGGGAACCCCACACCATTTTTTTTTTACATTTTGGCGCGGAGTTCCCCTTAATACCCATACCAGACCTGAAGGGCCTGGTAATGGAATTTTGGGGGACCCCCACACATTTTTTTTTTCAATGACTTTCAATTACTTTTATGTGTATTGTCGGGACCGACAATTCATTAATAGCCGACACTAGCGCTAGCACTTTTAAATTAATTTTTTTCCTTTAGAAATGTAATTTTGCTCTCAGACTGTTATAAACACGGGAAACTATAGACACCCCCCAGGTAAGAAATTTAAAGGAATATTTCACTTTTATTGTTTCACTTTAAGCATTTTTAAAATCACTGCTCCCGAAAAAACGTCAGTTTTTAAAACTGTTTTTTGCATTGATCCATGTCCCCTGGGGCAGGACCCGGGTCCCCAAACACTTTTTATGACAATAACTTGCATATTAAGCTTTAAAATTAGCACTTTAAATTTCTCCCATAGAATTTTAAAGGGTGTTCCGTGGCTTTTCGAATTTGCCGCGAACACCCCGAATTGTTCGCTGTTCGGGGAAACAGGCGAACAGCCAATGTTTGAGTCGAACTGATGTTCGAATCGAACAGATAGCCCATTCCTACTCTGTAGCAGTAAAACTGCTATAGGGCGGTCGGCAAGTGGTTAAAGTATGTGTCAACCATTACCTTATATAACAACCCATTTAGTTTAAAATAGAAATGCAGGGCAAAACTTTGTGCGTGTGTAAAATATATATATACAGTATCTCCCAAAAGTGAGTACACCCCTCACATTTTTGTAAATATTTTATTATATCTTTTCATGTGACAACACTGAAGAAATGACACTTTGCTACAATGTAAAGTAGTGAGTGTACAGCTTGTATAACAGTGTAAATTTGAGGTCCCCTCAAAATAACTCAACACACAGCCATTAATGTCTAAACCGCCGGCAACAAAAGTGAGTACACACCTAAGTGAAAATGTCCAAATCGGGCCCAAAGTGTTAATATTTTGTGTGGTCACCATTATTTTCCAGCACTGCCTTAACCCTCTTGGGCATGGAGTTCACCAGATCTTTACAGGTTGCCATTGGAGTCCTCTTCCACTCCTCCATGATGACATCAAAGAGCTGGTGGATGTTAGAGACCTTGCGCTCCTCCACCTACTGTTTGAGGATGCCTCACAGATGCTCAATAGGGTTTAGGTCTGGAGACATGCTTAGCCAGTCCATCACCTTTACCCTCAGCTTCTTTAGCAAGGTGGTCATCTTGGAGGTGTGTTGGGTCATTAATATGTTGGAATACTGCCCTGCGGCCCAGTCTCCGAAGGGAGGGGATCATGCTCTGCTTCAGTATGTCACAGTACATGTTGGCATTCATGGTTCCCTCAATGAACTGTAGCTCCTCAGTGCCGGCAGCACTCATGCAGCCCCAGACAATGTCACTCTCACCACCATGCTTGACTGTAGGCAAGACACACTTGTCTTTGTACTCCCCACCTGGTTGCCGCCACACACGCTTGACACCATCTGAACCCAATAAGTTTATTTTGGTCTCATCAGACCACTGAGGCGACAGCCATGCAGACCAATTTGATGCAGCGTGCTGCATATGGTCTAAGCACTGACAGGCTGACCCCCCCACCTCTTCAACCTCTGCAGCAATGCTGGTAGCACTCATAAGTCTATTTCCCAAAGACAACCTCTGGATATGACGCTGGGCACGTACACTCAACTTCTTTGGTCGACCATGGCTAGGCCTGTTCTGAGTGGAACCTGTCCTGTTAAACCGCTGTATGGTCTTGGCCACCGTGCTGCAGCTCAGTTTCAGGGTCTTGGCACTCTTCTTATAGCCTAGCCCTAGGCCATATTTATGTTGAGCAACAATTCTTTTTTTCATATCCTCAGAGTTTTTTGGCATGAGGTGCCATGTTGAACTTCCAATGACCAGTATGAGAGAGTGAGAGCGATAACACCAAATTTAACACACCTGCTCCCCATGCAGACCTGAGATCTTGTAACACTAACGAGTCACATGACATCAGGGAGGGAAAATGGCTAACTGGGCCCAATTTGGACATTTTCACTTAGCGGTGTACTCACTTTTGTTGCCAGCGGTTTAGACATTAATGGCTGTGTGTTGAGTTATTTTGAGGGGACAGCCAATTACACTATTATACAAGCTGTACACTCACTACTTTACATTGTAACAAGGTTTAATTTCTTCAGTGTTGTCACATGAAAAGATTAAATAAAATATTTACAAAAATGTGAGGGGTGTACTCACTTTTGTGAGATACTGTATAATATATATATATAAATATATTATAAATACCTTTTTTTTCCCTTCTTTATAAGTAATTACATGACCTCTGTTCTCAACTGCATAAGGGGCTTAGAGAGGTGGGGGTGGAGACGGCAGGGGTATAAGTCAGCAGGAGGCACAGTAACAACAGCACACTGATCTTTTCCAGTGATTAGCATATGGGGTGTCAGTAGAAGTCTGACCAATGGATTACAGGCAGGCTGTGCTTCCAAGTAGAATGCAAAGAAGAAAACTCCACCTTGAATGTGTGGATGGAGGAATGTGATTATTTTTTTAGTTCAACGTACAAGACTGCCTAAGTCAGTATAATTGCAGAAGTGAATATGCATAGCAAAACACCGACATTATTTCTAACACAGAATATTTCATTTATTATCCTGGACATGGTTAACTCCAATTTACACTCTTCTGTGTTTTTACCTTTTATCTCCATGCATCGTGATGCTTTTTTTTCATGTTTTTGTCTATTATTGATGTGTTTTTGCATGTATTTGCAGAACACAAGGTGAAACCTGACAAGTTGCTACAGGCAGCAGTTCTTTGCTTTCTACTGCTGTCGAAAACTGGAGCAAAGAAAGACAAAAGCAGATGAGTCGCTATTATCAGCTGTTGCACTTTCATTTAGCAGCAATGCGTAAAATTGTGATATGTATCTATAAAAAAAATTAAACTCATAAACCAATGATCTATGCCCTGATAATGTTTATAAATATGAAGTGTGAATGGCGCCTGCTGGTCCCGGGTATATTTAGGACTTGACACAGAAAATACAGTTGTCCTGTGTTTTTGAGCATTTGTGTACAGCGTTTTTAAAGCATTTTTGAGCTTTGCTGTTTTTTAATTAGCCAATAGAGAAACATATCATCCGTTTCGTCATTTAGTGCTATGTTTTTCAGTTTTTCATCTGCTTTTATTTATTATTTTTTTCACTATTTTTGCAAGGGGTTAAGGTTTAAAATGTAGGGGTTAATTTATATACTATTTATTTACTTGTTTATTTGTTTTGTTAGGTTAAGGGTTATATTAGGGTTATGGCTTAGGGTTAATATTCGGTTCAAGGTTTGGGGTTAGAGATTTTTATTTTATTTATCTATTTTATTTTTTTTTTTCAAATAACATTTTTATTATTATTTCGTATTTGCAGTACATTATACAATAATAGGTGATATGAGTAAAAGTAGTACAAAAATGCAAGTTGTTGTATATAATGTTGAAATTGTACATCTATATTCCAATATTAAAACATTATGAAATGCCAACAGTGTTCCATTTGTCTGTCTGTTAGAATAACTAGTGGCAGGTTTTTAACTTTAGTACTGTTGCAAAACTGTAACTTCTTTTTTTATTATTTATTTAATTTTTTTAAATATTCATTTATGTTATTATTTATTTATTTTATTATTTATTATGTATTTTCATAAAACTTTTGCATTTAAGCAGAAAAAGACGCAACAAAATGCACTAGAAGCAATTTCTGCGCATTTTTATGGAACAAAAAACATTTAAAAAATGCACCAACTGCCCGATTCGAGCTGCAAAAAAAGAACTTTTTTGAGCTTTAGGCATTCGGCTTTAACTGACAATTGCGCTGTCGTGCGACGTACCCAAAAATTGACGTCCCTTTTTCCCACAAACAGAGCTTTCTTTTGGTGGTATTTGATCACCTCTGCGGTTTTTATTTTTTGCGCTATAAACAAAAAAAGAGCAACAATTTTGAAAAAAACACAATATTTTGTACTTTTTGCTATAATAAATATCCCCATTTTTTTTTTAAAAAAGCAAATTTTTTCTCAGTTTAGGTCGATATGTATTCTTCTTCATATTTTTGCTAAAAAAAAATCGCAATAAGCGTATATTGATTGGTTTGCGCAAAAGTTATAGCTTCTACAAAATAGGGGATAGATTTATAGCATTTTTATTATTTTCTTTAAATTTGTTTTTTTTTTACTAGTAATGGCGGCGATCTACGATTTTTTTTATCGTGACTACGACATTATGGCAGACACATCGGACAATTTTGACACATTTTTGGAACCATTGGCATTAATACAGCGATCAGTGCGATTAAAAATGCATTGATTACTGTAAAAATGTCACTAGCAGTGAAGGGGTTAACACTAGGGCCGGTGAAGGGGTTAACTGTGTTCCCTGGGAGGTGATTCTAACTGAAGGGGGAGGGAACTAACTAGAGGAAGTGACGGATCGTGGTTCCTAGCTAATAGGAACACATGATCTGTCACTCCTGTCAGAACAGAACAGGGAAGTGTGTGTGTTTTAGGAAAAAAAATGTATAATGTTTGCGGGTTTTTTAAGTAATTTTCTAGCAAAAAAAATGTTTTTAACTTTGTAAACAACAAATCTCAGAAAGAGGCTCGGTCCTTAAGTGGTTAAAGCTCAGATTCACCATACATTCACCAATAAATAGGTGATTTATAAAGCATATGCACCCTTTCCAAAGGGATTTGCAGCCATTTAGATTTTTTTTATATTAAAGGACAACTGGACACTGGAGATTTTATCCACAGTGTGTAATGATTGCCGCTAGCCCCAGCTGTAGGATTATAGTATGCATCTTAGGCAGGGCAGGGTTGGGTTTGTTCACGGGAGATAAAGCTGGCCATATATGGTTCATTTTTTTTTTCGTTCAGCCTAAGTAGGCTGAGCGAAAAAGAACTGAACAGATTTCCACATCCACAATCCTTCCTACTGCACTATTAAATTCTGACAGCAGAGGAGTTCCCCCTGCTGTCAGAATACACAGATCTGTGCTGCAGCCATTGGCTGCAGCCGCTGATTGAGCAGCTTTAATCTGGCAGAGCGGAGAAACATAAGTTGATCGGTAGATGGACTTCTGTTAAACTGCAGTGGCCACACATGGATTGAAATTTGACAGTTACCCAACGAAACAGACTCATATCGATCCATCTATGGCCACCTTAACCGCTTCCGGACCTGCCACCGCAGTAATACGGCGGTCGTTGCAATAGTTTCTGTCACACCGTATTTGCGCAGCGGTCTTACAAGCGCACTTTTTTGGGAAAAAAAAATAAAGATAAAATAGAATAAAAAAATAAGATATCAGTAAAGTTAGCCCAATTTTTATTATATTGTGAAAGATAATGTTACGCCGAAGAATTGATACCCAACATGTCACACTTCAAAATTGCGCCCGCTTGTTGAATGGTGACAAACCTTTATCCTTAAAAATCTCCATAGGCGACGTTTAAAAAATTCTATGTTGTTTTGCATGTTTTGAGTTACAGAGGAGGTCTAGTGCTAGAATTATTGCTCTCGCTCTACTGGTCGTGGCGATACCTTGCATGTGTGGTTTGAACACCGTTTTCATATGCGGACGCTACTTACGTATGCGTTCGCTTCTGCGCGCAAGCTCGGCGGGACGGGGCGCGTTAAAAAAAAAATCTACTTTATTTTACCTTTTATTTTTTATTTTTACACTGTTATTTTTTTTTTTTTAATTCTGTCACTTGTTTTCCTATTACAAGGAATGTAAACATTCCTTGTAATAGAAAAAAAAGCATGACAGGTCCTCTTAAATATGAGATCTGGGGTCAAAAACACAAAAATGCAATAATAAAAAAAAAATGTCATTTGAAAAAAATTTAAAAAATGGCCCTTTAAAGCGGGATTCGGGCCAGCGAAAACATTTTTTTTTTTAAAGTCAGCAGCTACAAACACTGTAGCTGTTGACTTTAAATAAGTAGACTTACCAGTCCTGGGTGCCCAACGATGTCGGCCGCCCGGGGTCGACCTGTCCCTCGGCTCTCGAGTCCCGGCACCGCCATCCTAAGTAAGGGAAACAGGCAGTGGAGCCTTGCAGCTTCACTGCCAGTTTCCTACTGCACACGTGCGAGCAGCGCGGCGCTCTGTGAATGGCCCCGTGGTTTTCTGGGAACACACACAGTTCCAAGAAATGAAACGGGGCTACTCACTGAGGAACAGGACACGCCGCGGAATAGGAAGAGGCAGATTAGGAAGACTCCCTAGCAACAAGGGTTCAGGTAAGTTTAAAACATTTTTTTTTCAAATGTTTTTTTTTTACATTTTTTTAGGATTTTTGGTGCAATTTTTTTTTTCAGGGTGGCCTTCCATTTTAAGAGCTATGGGTGGTAGTGACGTTTTGATTTTGGCTTGCACCAGTTTAAATATTCTTTAACCCTGCATAAAAAGGCACCACATTACAGACAATACATGCAATCCAGAGAGCCAGTATGAATTGATTTGATGCCTGGAGTTCCTCAGCTTTGATTTACTTTTTTTTTTTAGGAACCATTTGACCCAGATACAGTTGTGCTCATAAGTTTACATACCCTGGCAGAATTTAATTTCTTGCCAATTTTTCAGGCAATGATAACACAAAAACTTTTCTTCACTCATGGTTAGTGTTTGGTGGAAGCCATTTAATATCAATCAACTGTGTTTACTCTTTATAAATCATAATGACAACAGAAACTACCCAAATGACCCTGATCAAAAGTTTGCATACCCCAGTTCTTAATACTGTGTATTGCCCCCTTTAACATCAATGACAGCTTGAAGTCTTTTGTAGTATTTATTGGATGAGGCTCTTTATCTTCTCAGATGGTAAAGCTGCCCATTCCTCTTGGCAAAAAGCCTCCAGTTCCTGTAAATTCTTGGGCTGTCTTGCATGAACTGAATGTTTGAGATCTCCCCAGAGTGGCTCAATGATATTGAGGTCAGGAGACTGAGATGGCCACTCCAAAACCTTCACTTTATTCTGCTGTAGCCAATGACAGGTCGACTTGGTCTTGTGTTTTGGATCATTGCAGTGGCGGCCCATGCACTGTGGGTGCACAGGCGCCACCCCCCATCCATGCGCCCAGCCCCTTTCAGGATGCCGGATGCATGGATTCCTATGGCAGGAGTGGGAGGGAGTGGTACTTTTTGAAGCACCTGATTAGAGCCAGAGGCTCTAATAGGCTTCAAAATAGGGTGGGCTTAGGGCACAGAGAGTGCGCCCTGATCCCACCAAATTGTATGACGATAGCGAATTAATTTTCGCTTTTTTCACACTAACCTTCCTCCCCGCCAATCAGGAGGCAGGATGTCAGACCTGTCCCTGATTGGCCAAAGCACCAGGCCATCCTATGGGATGCCTTGCGCTTAGGAAGAGGAGCAAGGAGACACACACTGCAGCGGAGGTCGCCACCACTCTGAGAGGAGCTGCTGCAGTGCTGCGGTAAGTACCCTTGGCTCTGTTAGCTGCATTTGATGGGCAAGTGGCTGCATATGATGGGGCACAAGTGGCTGCATTTGATGGGCAAGTAGCTGTATATGATGGGCACAGATGGCTGCATATGATGGGCACAGGTGGCTGTATTTGGGCAAGAGTGGCTGCATTTGCTGGGGCACAAGTGGCTGCATTTGCTGGGGGCACAAGTAGCTGCATTTGCTGGGCACCAGTGGCTGCATTTGATGGGCACAAGTGGCTGCATTTTATGGGCTCACATGGCTGCATTTGATGGGCACACGTGGCTGCATATGATGGGCACAAGTGGCTGCATTTGATGGGCACACATGGCTGCATATGATGGGCACAAGTGGCTGCATTTGATGAGCACAAGTGGCTGCATATGATGGGCACAAGTGGCTGCATTTGATGGGCACAAGTGGCTGTATTTGATGGGCACAAGTGGCTGCATATGATGGGCACAAGTGGCTGTATTTGATGGTCACAGTGGCTGCATTTGATGGGCACAAGTGGCTGCATATGATGGGCACAAGTGGCTGCATATGATGGGCACAAGTGGCGGCATTTGATGGGCACAAGTGACGGCATTTGGGCACAAGTGGCGGCATTTGATGGGCAAGTGGCTGCATATGATGGGCACAGGTGGCTGCATATGATGGGCACAAGTGGCTGCATTTGATGGGCAAGTGCCTGCATATGATGGGGCAGAAGTGGCTGCATTTGATGGGCAAGTGGCTGCATATGATGGGCACAATGGCTGCATATGATGGGGCATAAGTGGCTGCATTTGCTGGGGCACAAGTGGCTGCATTTGATGGGCACATGTGGCTGCATTTCATGGGCACACGTAGCTGCATTTGATGGGCACAAGTGGCTGAATTTGATGGGCACAAGTGGCTGCATATGATGGGCACAGGTGGCTGCATATGATGGGCACAAGTGGCTGCATATGATGGGCACAAGTGGCAGCATTTGGGCACATGTGGTGGCATTTGATGGGCAAGTGGCTGCATATTATGGGCACAGATGGCTGCATATGATGGGCACAGGTGGCTGTATTTGATGGGCAAAAGTGGCTGCATTTGCTGGGGCACAAGTGGCTGCATATGATGGGCACAGGTGGCTGCTTATGATGGGCACAAGTGGCTGCAAATGATGGGCACAATTGGCTGCATATGATGGGCACAGTGGCAGCATTTGATGGGCACGTGTGGCTGCAAATGATGGGCACAGGTGGCTGCATATGATGGGCACAAGTGGCTGCATATGATGGGCACAAGTGGCTGCATTTTATGGTCACAAGTGGCTGTATTTGATGGTCACAGTGGTTGCATTTGATGGTCACAAGTGGCTGCATATGATGGGCACAGGTGGCTGCATATGATGGGCACAAGTGGCTGTATTTGATGGTCAGAGTGGCTGCATTTGATGGGCATAAGTGGCAGCATTTGGTGGGGCACAATGGCTGCATTTGATGGGCACAAGTGGCTGCATTTGATGGGCACAGTGGCTGCGTTTGATAGGCACAATGGCTGCATATGATGGGCACAGTGGCTGCATATGATGGGCAAAAGTGACTGCATTTGATGGGCACAAGTGGCTGCATTTAAAGGGCACAAGTGGCTGCATTTGATGGGCACTAGTGGCTGCATTTGATGGACACAAGTGGCTGGATATGATAGGCACATGTGGCTGCATATGATGGGCACATGTGGCTGCATATGATGGGCACAGTGGCTGCATATGATGGGCACAAGTGGCTGCATTCGATGTGCACAAGTGGCTGCATTTGATGGGCACAGTGGCTTTGTTTCATGGGCACAATGGCTGCATATGATGGGCACAAGTGGCTGCATATGATGGGCACAAGTGGCTGAATTTTATGGTCACAGGTGGCTGCATTTTATGGGCACAGGTGGCTGCATATGATGGGCACACATGGCTGCATATGATGGGCCCAAGTGGCTGTATTTGATGGGCACAAGTGGCTGCATATGATGGGCATAAGTGGTGCATATCATGGGCACACGTGGCTGCGTTTGATGGGCACAATGGCTGCATTTGATGGGCACAGTGAGGCTGCAATTGATGGGGGGGTTTCAGTATTTTTCAGTGGCTGCGTTTGATGGGCACAATGGCTGCATATGATGGGCACAGTGGCTGCATATGATGGGCAAAAGTGGCTGCATTTGATGGGCACAAGTGGCAGCATTTGGGCACAAGTGGCGGCATTTGATGGCAAGTGGCTGCATATGATGGGCACAGATGGCTGCATATGATGGGCACAGGTGGCTGCATATGATGGGCACAGGTGGCTGTATTTGATGGGCAAAAGTGGCTGCATTTGCTGGAGCACAAGTGGCTGCATATGATGGGCACAAGCAGCTGCATATGATGGGCACAGTGGCTTTGTTTCATGGGCACAATGGCTGTGTATGATGGGCACAAGTGGCTGCATATGATGGGCACACGTGGCTACATAAGATGGGCACACATGGCTGCATATGATGGGCCCAAGTGGCTGTATTTGATGGGCACAAGTGGCTGCATATGATGGGCACAAGTGGCTGCATATCAGGGGCACACGTGACTGCGTTTGATGGGCACAATGGCTGCATTTGATGGGCACAGTGAGGCTGCAATTGATAGGGGGGTTTCAGTATTTTTCAGTGGCTGCGTTTGATGGGCACAATGGCTTCAATTGATTGGCACATGTGGCTGCATATGATGGGCACAGTGGCTGCATATGATGGGCACAGTGTGGCTGCAATTGATGGAGGGTTCAGTATTTTTCAGTCTGTTTGCGCCCCCCCAAGAATTTTCAGCACCAGCCGCCACTGGTGCATGGCAAGCTTTAGGTGAAGGTGATTGGGGCAGGGCTACATTTTTTTCACATTCTCCTTTAACACTGGAAAGTATACTGAGCACCATCTGATGTGTTCATATTTCAAAAAAGAATGCTTTGTAAAAAGCATGGTTGTGAACAAGGCCATTGCGGCTGAAACGCGTCTACCTTTGCTGTACTTTTATCTTTATGGAGATATAATAAATTTGGACTGATTTAAAGAGCATGTATGGAGTTGCGGATTGTCCTTTATCCATTCATCACTTTGGCAGCTGAGCAACTGCACATCCTGCACCTGACAGCTCAGGAAGAGTTTCATTAATTTGGGGTAGTAGCACCTTCCGTTGTTTATGGATAGTTGTGAATATTATCTTTTCCACATGGCAAATATAATATATTTATTGGGGAGGAGGGCAGAAGTTACTTTTGTTTTATTTTCTCACAGTCTAACACATGCACGTCAGATGAGTCCAGTACAACTGATGCTAAATCTGTATAACCTGCATAATGGGAAATATTTGAAACACGTTACTTCTGTATGAGTAGGATCACCTCTGATCAACGTATGGCATAGATAGAGATGTCTTCTCAGGGTGGTTTGAAATCATATTATTTGGTTCTTTGTGGTATACCGTCAATGTCTTAAGACAGCTACAAACTGTATACAGTCTGTAATGAATATCATACAGTTGAGTCACAAATATCATCAACTTTGTGGAATTTAAGAACATTATGCAATACATTAGGGTTTGGGATAGGAATGGCTGTAACCATCATTTGGATGATCACGTAGATGAGTGATGTCCTATACATTAGTCACGAAATGTTCCCTGCATTCTCTTGTGGTTTAAAGAGCATCTTAGGACTCTCAACTAAAGATATTTCGAGATGAGAAGAATTATTTACAGGATTAGTATATCCATAAAGTTACTGATAATGTGACCAAACATGGACAGTATAACCACTTATGTTCTTGTGTTCACTTCTTCAATTCTTAGTTACCCCCCCCCCCCCCTTATTACAAAAACAAGTATTATGCTTGCAATACTCTTGTTTTCTCTAACATATCTGTGGGTGTCTTGACATCACTTCTAAAGTCCTATGGAGGGCATCGGAGCCCCAAACACTAGATTGCCCGTATTTGCAAAAGCAACCAACAATTATGGTCACTAACACTGGATTAGATCCTCTTGCCTTCCGCACCTCACCGTTGGCCCATTGCTGTCATGGACAGCCTTATTATCCAGCAGGGAAGCAGGAAGGGGTAAACCTGGCAAACCCAGGAGCTGGTTGCTATTTGCATAACAGAGCTGCACTGTATATGGGGGCTTCCAGTGTGCTGTACAGGAAATAAGAACTGATGTGCAGACACCTAGAGTAAGTGGCAGTCTGTCTGCTTTAACTTGTTTGATGCCACATTTGCATACTTACCAACTGTCCCGAATTTCCCGGGACATTCCCCGGATTTAGAACTCTTTTCCCGGTTTTATTAATTCCCGGGAAATGTCCAGAGAAATCCACTTTTTCCCTATTTTTCTCCGCCGGCCGCCATTTTTGAGAAGACCAGAAGTGGAGTGGAGCTTGGCGGCTACAATAGAAACCGAGCTGCTGCGGCACCGCCCACCCTCCCAATGCTCCGCCCACCCTTCCTCCCGCTCCGCCCATCCTTGCTCCGCCCCACTCCTCCCCGCTGCCAGTCTGTTATGGAAAGGGGCGGGGGTGGGCGGTGGTTCTATTGTAACCATGCAGCCGGCAGAGACATTATTTTATTCTCCCTTGGCCTTCTGTAATGGCAGCGGATTCACCGCTGGGGACTCCTGATGTGAGGGGGGCTCCGCTGGGGACTCCTGATGTGAGGGGGGGCTCCGCTGGGGACTCCTTATGTAAGGGGGGCTCTGCTGGGGACTTCTGATGTAAGGGGGGGCTCCGCTGGGGACTCCTGATGTAAGGGGGGCTCCACTGGGGACTCCTGATGTAAAGGGGGGCTCCGCTGGGGACTCCTGATGTAAGGGGGGCTCCGCTGGGGACTCCTGATATGAGGGGGGCTCCGCTGGGGACTCCTGATGTAAGGGGGCTCCTCTGGGGACTCCTGATGTGAGGGGGGCTCCGCTGGGGACTCCTGATGTGAGGGGGGCTCCGCTAGGGACTCCTGATGTGAGGGGGGCTCCGCTGGGGACTCCTGATGTGAGGGGGCTCCGCTGGAGACTCCTGATGTGAGGGGGGGTTCCGCTGGGGACTCCTGATGTAAGGGGGGCTCTGCTGGGGACTCCTGATGTAAGGGGGGCTCTGCTGGGGACTTCTGATGTAAGGGGGGCTCCGCTGGGGACTCCTGATGTAAGGGGGGCTCCGCTGGGGACTCCTGATGTAAGGGGGGCTCCCCGCTGGGAACACCTGATGTGAGGGGGGGCTCTGCTGGGGACATCTGATGTAAGGGGGGCTCTGCTGGGGACATCTGATGTAAGGGGGGCTCCGCTGGGGACGTCTGATGTAAGGGGGGCTCCGTTGGGGACGTCTGATGTAAGGGGGGGCTCCCCGCTGGGAACACCTGATGTAAGGTGGGCTCCGCTGGGGACATCTGATGTAAGGGGGGCTCTGCTGGGGACGTCTGATGTAAGGAGGGCTCTCCGCTGGGAACACCCGATGTAAGGGGGGGCTCTCCACTGGGAACACCCGATGTAAGCGGGGGCTCCCCGCTGGGAACACCTGATGTAAGGGGGGCTCCACTGGAGACATCTGATGTAAGGAGGGACTCTGCTGGGGGCACCTGATGTAAGGACAGACTCTGCTGGGGGCACCTGGTGGCAGGTGATACGCTCAGGGGTCCCACTGGTTCTGGATTATGGTGAGTTGAATGATTTCATTCTATATTACAATGTAATAATAGTAATAATGTGCCTCAATCATCCTGACACCATAACAACCATGGTGCTGGGATGATTGAAGCGCTAACACCAGGTGTTTGGAGTATCTTTATCTGCTGATTGAAACTCTGGAATACACATTTCTATTGTGTTGTAGCATCTGGGCCTGCTGTCCCTCCATCCCTCTTTCCTTCCTTCTCTCTCCTTCCATCCCTCTTTCCTTCTTTCTCTCTCCCTCCCTCCCTCTTTTCCCCTTTCTTTTTCCAACTCTTTTTTAGCTCAGACTTTAACCACACCCCCATGTAAACCACGCCCATATAAGCCACGCCCACTTTTTCATGTAAACCACGCCCATCTTTCGGCGCGGCACGCTACGCGGGCCGCATTTTCTTTTTTACTATGCCACACCTACAAATGCATGTCCCGCCCCCTAATTATAATATGACACCACCTACAGCCAAAAAAGTATCCCTATACATTTTTTTACAATGTTGGCAACTATGCATTTGAGAATACTTTTGTCAGGAGCATATGTGCTCCTGCTCCATAATAACTGCTGGTTCCAGTATCCTGGTTTTGGCTATGGCATTGTCCTTATCTGTCTGTCCACCTGCAAGGTGATTCATTTTCGCCAGACTCTGGGTGGAGACCAAACCTGATCTAAGCTAGCCAAGCCTGCAGTATAATGCTTGTGAAATTGTGATTGTAACACGTTTTCCAAGCTACCTGTTTGCTCTGCTGGATTGGATTTCCCTGTGTATGACCTCGGATCGGATAACGACTATTCTCTGAACCCTGTCTGCCTTTTACCTGGACTGTCATTGAACCACTCTGCCTGTCAACCGCAAGTATCTGTTTGCTTTGCATAGTTCGCGCCTGCCCTAGTGTGGTAGCCAGGCACTATAGCATTGTCCTGGGGCAACCGAGCACCAGTAGGCCTGCTTGCTTTATGGGAAAGGGGGTTGCTATAGGTGAAGAACACAGAAGCTAGCTATAGTGTCTGACCACTTGCATTAAGGGTAAGTGTGACAACATTACAACATACTGTACGCCTGCATTTTGGTTACAGTTACCAGTGGAGTCTCCCTATTTAGGTATACCATATGTAGCAAAGTCTTTAGCCTCTTCCAGTCTAATGAGGACCTCCAAGGCCAAAGATAGCTGACATCCTTCAATATGTATATGTACTGGGTTTTGAGGCATAGTGGGTGCAAAGATGGTGAAAGTCTTTGGGTGCCAGACAAGTCTTGGATGTAAAAGAGGTCTTATTTCTTTTACTGTAACAGTCCTTGTATTTTTGGAGGACAGAGGGTTAGGGCCAGAACACACTTAGGCAGTTGTAGATTCAGATGGCAGACTCCGAGACTTCATTAGGAGGACAGCCGTGCGGGGAAAGGCCCCAGCAAGGTGCCACATCTTCACATGCCGGAATGTTGTCTCCTATTGCAACAGTCTTTAACAGTTCCTAACACAAGCATAACAGTTCCTTCAGCTTCACTACAACTGCTTCTTGTAGTTCTTCGACACTGAGCTCCCGGTCTCTCACTAGACCCACTGATTCACTGACTCTGAATCCCTTGAGCTCCTCCAATCTTTGCGGTGATATCTCCCTCAAGCCTCACCCACGCTTCCCTGCTGGGTCCCTTGCTTGGCACTCCAGATACTCCTCAAGCTTCACCCACGCTGACCGGCTCGGTCTCTGGCTTAACACACAAGGCTGCTCTGCAAGCATTATCTTCGCTGGTTGGGTCCCTGACTTGATCACCGCCTGAAGTTTCCCGATTCCCCACCATTGCCTGTTCGGTGAGAATACTGCTCCGGTACTTGCTTCAGTTACTCACTGTGGTCCCTGGTAAAGGTGGTTGGTTGTTTAGTGGCGACAGCTCCCCTTCTACCTCTGACCACAACAGGTTCTCCGGCCTAGCAAAACCGCCACTTTTCGTTGGATTGCAAGTCGCAATCCCAACCCTACGCTGCTCTCTTACTTCTGGATAGGCCCTCACACAGCCTGGCAGCCAGATGCCACCGGGATAGGCCCAATCTCCAGCCTAGCAGCCCGGGGCGTATGACACACGTCCACCCATACAGCTGCCCATGTGGCACAGACCATCTATCACCTGACTCCACCCAAATATATAGGTGCTCCCAGCAAGCCAAGGGATTCAAGAAAACCCCTGCCCATTGGCTGAGATACCCCATATACCCATAACCTGACCTTGGGTTGCCCTTCTCATATCTAATACCATCAAGTACCCGGCCACCTAGTGGCAGAAGAGAAAAATGCAACAAGGCCAAACTAAGGGAGAAATCAATAGATCTCTATCAATCAACCAGGATAACTACTCCTGGCAAGTAAATTTGTGAGGAGCTCCCTGCCTAAACTTCAAGGTGCTACACATACATTCTGTAGAGCAATCATTTCTAGACGATAGTCCTGAAGGAAAAAAAATGTGGTCCTCTTCCTCTCCAAACCACAGCCATCTATTTTTCAGGATTTGAAAATCTGATGTTTTGCCCTTTCTGTCACCAAGCATCTCCTGCCTCCTCCTACAGTGATGTCAGCAAGAGAAGTGCCTCCTGAAGCACCCACTCATGCCCCTGTCAATTCCAAGTTTATTTAGCCAGAGGTCATGTGCAGTTTATTGTGTTATCATGTATGAATGTAAGAATGTACATGAATGTGTGTAAACAGTTTATACAGTGACTGTATTTAGTGATGAGTAAACTTATTTAGCATGAGGTGACAACGACTGCATAAAAGTCTGAAGGGTGTGGATGTGAGGCACTTGATTCACTGTATGTTTAAACCGGTATTAAACCCAAAACCCAATTTGTTTAGTGTATTTAAATCTGCTAATACATTTAACACCCCCCCCCCCAGACTGACAATACTGCCATCTGCTGTGCCTCATGGGGCTTATTCATTCAGAGTTGTGTCTCACTTATACAACAGTTGGGTTACTGGCCAGATCTCCAGGTGAGAACAGAGGGAAATGAAACCAAAGAAAAGAAGACTAATGCAGCCACGACAGCTAATGATTGGTAAGCTGCAATATATTACTTTTTTTTGGTTTTGAGTTTTAATTTCCCAGTATGGAATGGAGTCTATTATAGAGGGTAATAGCTCTGGCCAAGAGGCTTCTAAACATGAAGGAGCTCCAAGGGATCCAGTAGTATATACAGAGTGTTGGAAGGCATTACATTGAGATTTTCTATACTTCAGTGGTGTTGAAAGTATTGCAGATGGAGAGAGGGTAAATGCCTTGAAGGTTTCGCTGGCCTTTGGTTGCAGGAAAGAAATTTCCACGATCCCCCCCCCCTCAACACAGAGCATGCTGACAGGGGAATCCCTCCTGTCGAGACATTTTATTCTCCCAGCGAAGCCGTCCACATCGGGAGAAAACAGTGATTATTGCTAGCTGTTCTACTAGCTGCTAGCGATAATCGCAAGTAAATCCAGCAGGCTGGTTGTAGCCAAGTTGATCGATCGATGGTAGCTGGCCCACATTTAGAACATGCATGTTAGCACAGTTCAAAGGTTTACCAATATTTTTGACCAAAGTAACCTACAACTAACTCAATCTCAACCTCATGCAGCCATAACTGTTAGATGCTTGAACGGTACATATAATGCAGGAAAGTGTTAATCCAGACATAAATCCTAACAATAAACAGATCATAAAGGTAATCTGTCACAAAACAAAACACCCTTGTAATAGACTATAATCAAAGCCACTGCTTCCTCACTCATGTACAGCATACTGGTACAGGTCAGTGATGCTAAACCCAGTTACTGGTAGACATGTGCATGACGAAAAAGTTTGTTTTGTTTCGATACGTTAATCTAGTTATTTCGTTTAGTTAAATTCGGTTGATTCGTTCAATTCATATTCGGAATTCATTTTATGTCTTTTTCGAATTTTCCTTCGAATTTAATGATTTTTTTTTCTATTCGAAACAATCTAATCGATACATTTTGAATCACTCGAATCGAAAACTTTGGAGTTGTTTTTTTTTTTTTTTTTTCTTCGATTCGAATGTGGCAAAGTGAACAAACAAAAGAAAAATCTTCATCAAAGGATTACAATGACTTTTTAAATCACCTTTGGCTTAAGAAAAACATTATTTCGAAATGGTACTCTAAAACCACAAACAGTCTTTGATTTCAGCAATGTGTGTACAGTTAGAATTCGACTGGAGTTCGATGTAAAATTTGATTTAAATGTCAGTGCGAATTTCTAAAATTCAGATGAATTTAGTTTAGTTAATTGGGAGCATTCGGTAAAATCTGTTTATATTGTGATTCGGGTATTCGGATATATCCAAATAACGAAAAAATTTTGAAGATTAATTCAGAACGAAACGAACCGCACATGTCTAGTTACTGGGCCCTTGCCCTGAATATGCAGCACATGTCTTGGGGAAGACATGTGCTGCTTTTTACTTCATGGCAGAGTCCCTCTAGGTCCACTGCTATCAAACTTGAAAAGTATACAGGAAGATAAGCTACCAGCTCAGGGTTTCCGTTTATTATGCAGGTATAGCATAGCACACCAGTTTATCCCACTACTTTTTAGTTTCCAATTATTTGTATTGGCAGAATTTAGATGATACATACAAAACCATTATAAACGGTTGAAAAAGCCATTATCAAGCATAATCAGCCAACAGGAACATTCAAAATAGTAAATGTAAGGGGACGTTGCTTCTACACCCCCTCGATAGCAATATTTCCTCGACTCGTCAGATCTTTTCCCAAATGGCTAGTTCAGGGGTTGAAAAGATCACATCCAAGAAGGATAGGAATTGAAAGAAAGAGAGTATGTAGAATATTCTGTGGAATGGAAAAGCTTGGTACCAAGGTTCCAGGAACGTTTTCGGACTCTAGGTGTTCACTGAAAGAGAGGAGATCCAGGGTTTCCATATCTTTTCAAACTGGGGTATTTTATCATTGAGGATGGTCGAACGTGTCTCTTTGACCATTATCCAGGAGAGTTTGGTCTTAAGCATATAAAATGATATTATGGGAGATTTCAATGACCTGGCTATCGCAATACGAGCTGCTAGGAACACAAAAGAGATCCACCTTCTTACAAGCCGCGGAGCCTCTAAAATAGGTTGGCCCAAAGGGCCTGTTGTGGGTTTTCTTTTAAGATGTGTATCTGTCAGGGAATTTGGGAAATTGTAGACGCAGATCCAGAATCTTTTGGGCACTCCCACCAAACATGGAGGAAAGAGCCTTTTTGGCACAACCTCTAAAGCAGCGTGGTGAGGCTCCCGGGGACGCAAGAGGCCAATCTCGTTGGGACCATGTACCATCTGGGTAAAACTTTATAATTAGCTTCTATAAGAGAAGTGTTACTATATTATCTGGAAGCATATCCTGCAATTTTTTGCCAATCCTCGAGATCCAATTCCACATTCAGGTCATGTTCCCACTCTAACATAAATTGTTGTTTAGAGGGTTGTGGCAATAACATGGAGTAAATTGCTGATATGAAACCAGATTGTTGATCACAAGAACTGCATAAAGATTTAAAGGCAAATATCGCCTTGATGTTGTAAGGACTTTTAACCAACTCATTTTTGTTAGCAATTTGTTCATATAGCAAACTGATTAGATTTGGACAGGTGAGTTATGCCAGGAAGATCAGTTTTACTGGTAAAGGTCCATTCGTTTTTATCTTCTAAATGCTTGACCCACAGTAGTCTTAAAATGTAGCCCTTTCTGTAAAACATAAGCACAAAACATAATTCTGTACCTTAACCTAGCCTCTATTGTTACCATCACCCTAAACCTAGCCCCTAATACTATCCCTCACCTTCAGGTCATTTATACAGTTGTCTTCATGAACATTATCTCAGCAATATTGGTTACTCCATAAAGTAAAATTCCATATATACTATATTCCCAAAAGTATTGGGACGCCTGCCTTTACACGCTCATGAACTTTAACGGCGTCTTAGTCCGTAGGGTTCAATATTGAGTTGGCCCACCCTTTGCAGCTATAACAGTTTCATCTCTTCTGGGAAAGCTGTCCACAAGGTTTAGGAGTGTGTCTATGGGAATGTTTGACCATTCTTCCAGAAGCGCATTTGTGAGATCAGGCACTGATGTGGACAAGAAAGCCTGGCTCGCAGTCTGCACTCTAATTCACCCCAAAGGTGTTCTATGGTGTTGAGGTCAGGGCTCTGTGCAGACCAGTCAAGTTCCTCCACCCCAAACTCGCTCATCCATGTCTTTATGGACCTTGCTTTGTGCACTGGTCCAAATCATTTGGTGGAGGGGGGATTATGGTGTGGGGTTGTTTTTCAGGGGTTGGGCTTGGCCCCTTCATTCCAGTGAAGGGAACATTTAAAAGGTGTCAGCATGCCAAGACATTTTGGACAATTTCATGCTCCCAACTTTGTGGAAACAGTTTGGGGATGGCCCTTTCCTGTTCCAACATGACTGTGCACCAGTGAACAAAGCAAGGTCCATGTGGCTGAAGGGGGCTGTAAAAGATCAGCTGCACTGAGAAAAAAAAACAAGATGAGAAAAATGCGAATGCAGTATTTTAACATATAGGAGAAACACAACAGTTGGATTGCTATAGACACCCATAGCTCCCAACTGACCCTGATTTCGAGGGACTGTCCCTGATTTGATGCAATGTCCCTCTGTCCCTCTTTCCTCCTCATTTGTCCCTCATTTTGGTCTGATCTATGTAGTATAAAAATTGCACTATTTATCTTTCAAAAAGTTTTTCCCAGAGCTAAACCTTTCATCTAATTTATAAATTGCTGCTTTCATAGATTTCAAAAGCCAATATAAAGGAATAGTAGTGGTAAAAAAAAAACACTTGTGGGTTTAATATTTTTTTTGTATAAATCTCCATTAAGGGGGCGTGGTAGGGGGTGTGTCCTATGCCTTTATGCAGTTGCTAATAGGTGTCCCTCGTTCCCATCTCAAAAAGTTGGGAGGTATGGACACCCCTTATCTCATATATGAATGACCTTCATTATGTTCTGTATATCATTCTAGACAAGCGCAATAAATGTGATTCAATTTTAAAATGTGGCTTTTATATATACAAACTTTTTTACATGCAAATAGAAACGGAAAAATCTGTCCTAAAAATGGCCACCACCATCTCTTCATTACAAACACTCGCCTAGTGCCAATCTTTGTTTCATTTCTCTGAAATGAATTTTATGTTTTCATTGTTTTCTTACTGTAAACCAGGGCAGTTCTATAGCCAGAGTAGTCCTCTAACCGCACTAACCCTTCCTCCTGTATTCTTGCACAACACAGCTACAATGCATCCAGTCAGTGCATGGCTCCTTGTTTGCAAGTCCAAGCCCTTTACCAAAAGGAGGAAGCAAAAGGAGAACATGGTTTATCCCCTAATTGTTTCTCAGATGCAAAGTGGTCAATGGTTACAGAAACAAACAATATGTGACAGTATCTGAAAAGGGAGCACTAAAAGCCTGGTCATTAGGCTAGGTTTGTATTTTTACTTCAAATATATTCTGCAAAATATTCCATCAACAGCATATAATAATTATGTGAACAATAATTGCAAAACACATAAACTTGCATCTACTATTACAAAAATAACTTTTTGTTGTAGATCAAATGTCATTTTACAGTATTTGAAATATAGGCATGCATGTTGGTTTTATTAAATCATTTGTATTTCTGGGCAACTAGTCTTGTAATGCAGGAAGCCCTGCCAGAAAGAAGAGCCGGGTCCTCCATTGCAGCAGCATGGCTTAGTCAAGAACACTGGATCAAAACATATCCACAGCTTGATCAGCAGCATAATGATGGGATCACCACTCTGCTCTCCAGAGTCAAAAAGATTTCCTTAACTTACTAAGGCAGGCCATACACGGTGGTAATTTCTTTCCTGCAATCAAAGAATTCCCCCATCAACACAGACAGCGCTGACAAGGGAATTCCTCCTGCCGAGCAATTATCTGCTCCCGGCCACTAGCGATAATCGCAAGAGCCCAAGTTAATTGATCAATCAATTTGGTACATTCAGCCTGCCCATTAACGTTTTGAATCTCAGCCAGTTCAGCAGGAACCCTGTATGGCCGGCCTGAGGGCACATGACCCTACTCCCTTAGAGCCGGTTCACACGGGGGCGACTTGTCAGGCGACCTAGCCGCCTGACAAGTCGCCTCCAGTTCTGTACAATGGAACCGTTTGCGTTGCTCCGACTTAGAAAAAGGTTCCTGTACTACTTTGGGGGCGACTTGCATGGACTTCTATACAGAAGTCATCTTGCAAGTCGCCCCGCAGTCGTGTGCAGGTCGCCTCGGTGAGGCGACCTGCAAGTCGTGCCGCTTCCTATGTGAACCGAGGCTTAGTAGCTTTCATTTTTATCATGGCAGATACCTTCAGCTGGTATACCTTCAAATCTTTCTGTTATCATTATCCTTATTTTTTTCAACAGGTTTGTATGCATGTCTGTACAAGTAAGGCCTGTTTCACAAGGGCTTCAACCTGTATAAGAGCAATGTGAACAGCAGTTTGTAAATGTTGAACACAGATCCTAGCCGGAGCCGCTGAGAGGCTTAGCCTGGTGTCAGTCCAGGGATCTGGGTGGATCCCAACCCCATGGCCGTGATGACACGGAGCCTGGACTGACTTTGTGACGTCAGCAGAGAGTGGACTTCAGCCCAATCTCTGCTGAAAACAGATCACAGGAGTGCAGATGAACTGTACTTCTGTGATCCACAGGAGAAGTACAGCCAAACAAGCTTTGGCTGTACTTTTCCTTTAACCACTTCCAGCCTGCCATATAACAGAATGATGGCCGGAAAGTGGTTGTATTATCCTGACTGAATGTCATATGACGTCCAGCAGGATAAGCCGCTAGTGCGTGCCCGTGTGGGCATGCAGGGCGGCGATCGGTGGTGTGGTGTGTCAGTCTGACACACCGCTTTTCCGATCCTGTCCAATCACAGCTGGTCACATGGTAACCAGGAAGAGTCGTTTAACAGCTTTTCCTCCACTCGCAGGCGCGAGTAGAGGAGAGCCAATCGGCTGCTCTCCTGACAGGTGGGGTCTGCGCTGATAATCAGCGCAGTGATTATCAGTGTAGACCAATCGAGGATACCCACTGGAGATCACCAGGTGAGCCCACCAGGGATGCCAATCAGTGCCCATTAGGATGGCACTCTGTGCCCATCAGTGATGCCTGTCAGTGCCTCCTAATATGTGTTGCCTATAAGTGCCATCTATCAGTGCCGCCCATCAGCGCCCCCCCCCCCCCCCCCATCAGTGCCGACTATAAGTGCCCACAGAGCTGTGTGTCTGAATAATGAGCCCTGCACGGCTGCGCTGTTTTCAAACAGTGACAGCTAGTAAGGGGAACTTCTCCCTGTACTGCTGTCACGGGGGGGGGGGGGGGGGGATCGGGCAGCAGCTGCAGCATTGGGGACATGTTACATGTGCCACCCTAAAATCAGATGGAATATGTAACATGTTCCCAAAGGGGCCATTACAATGAATTGGTTCACATCTATACTGCTGCTTGATGCAATCTAGTTTTGCTTTCAACAGGGTATTGTGCACTAACATTGCACATCAGCATCCTCTGTCTTTCTGTTTTTCCTGGTTTTTAACTAAATATGGGCTCTCAGAATATTTTGGCCAGTTAACCACTTGTGACGCTGTACCCAAATAAAATGTATGTCCTTTTTTCCCACAAATAGATCTTTCTTTTGGTGCTATTAACAAAAGAAAGACCAACCATTTTGAAAAAAAACTACATTTTTTTATTTTCTGCTATAAAACACATACAATAAATAAAAAAAAAATAAAATCAAAATTCTTCATTAATTTAGGCCGATATGTAATCTGCTACATATTTTGGGTAAAAAAAAAATCACAACAAGCGTATATTGATTGGTTTGCGCAAAAGTTGTAACGTCTACAAACTATGGGATATTTTTATTTGTTTTTTTACTAGTAATGGCGTAGATCAGTGATTGTGATATTGTGGCCGACATTCTGACACAGACACTTTTTGGGAACCAGTGAAACTAATACAGTGATCAGGGCTAAAAATCTGCACTGTCACTGTACTAATGACACTGCCTGGGAAGGGGTTAACTTTGTGCCTAGCCAGTGTTTTACTAAACAGTGGGAGGTACTTTTACTAGGGGAAGACATGGATCCTAGTCCCTGCTCTGCATCATAAGAATGCCTTATAAAGTAAAAAAGAAACTAAAAACAAGCACTGCAATGTGTTTTAACAATACATGGTACACAATAATGTAAGGTTTGTAGTGGGCTCTTAAGGCTGTCATTTATGCAATGTCCCAGATAAAATATGCACAGCTGAAAGCTAAATGGGGAGGGAAGGGGGCTTTTTGAGATCTCTGCCTTGGATGGTTGAGGATCATGTCCTGCCACTGCCTACAGCATCATCACTTTTATGAGAAACATGCACATTAAAGAGGTTAATTACACTTAACCCCTTCAAGCTGACATAACGCAAATATGCGGCCTTTGGCTTGAAGGGGTTGTACCGAGATGATGCATGTAGCGGCAGGCATCACCCCGGTAACATTTTTTAGAGCTAACGGTTGGCTTTCTTGTGATGACAACTGATGCAGCTAAGCACCCACCCCCCTATTTTCAGGCCGGAGACCCAACCTTGGAGCTTGTTGTGGCGGTCAATAAGACCTAGAGGATTGCACATTAGGCGCTTCCTAATGGCTCAGTCAGTAGGAACAGTAATGGACAATGGCCAACAGGCCCTTTTACCAGACCCAGCGAAACTGCAGCAGTGATTCCTCCAGCTGGACATTCGCTCACTCTGGGTTGCCCAGGCCGACTCTGGACAGTAGTGTAGCACGTCTGTACCCTGGCAGTGGCTAAGTCTTTCTCCCTCTGGTAGTGTGGGTACAGCATGGCTCTTTCTCTCTGGTGATGCGGGTACAGCATGGCTCTCTCTCTCTGGTGGTGTGGGTACAGTGTGGCTCTCTCTCTGGTGGTGTGGATACAGCATTGCTCTCTCTCTCTGGTGGTGTGGGTACAACGTGGCTCTCTTTGATGGTGTGGGTACAGCATTGCTCTCTTTCTCTGGTAGTGTGGGTACAGCGTGGCTCTCTTTGATGGTGTGGGTACAGCGTGGCTCTCCCTGATTGTGTGGGTACAGCGTGGCTCTCTCTGATGGTGTGGGTTCAGCGTGGCTCTCTCTGATGGTGTGGGTACAGCATGGCTCTCTCTGGTGATGTGAGTACAGAATGGCTCTCTCTCTCTCTCTGGTGGTGCGGGTACAGCGTGGCTCTTTCTGGTGGTGTGGGTACAGAGTGACTCTCTCTGGTGGTGTGGGTACAGCGTGGCTCCCTCTCTGGTGGTGCAGGTACAGCGTGGTTCCCTCTCTGGTGGTGTGGGTAGAGGGTGGCTCCCTCTCTGTTGGTGTAGATACAGCATGGCTCTCTTTCTCTGGTGGTGTGGGTACAGCATGGCTTCCTCTCTGGTGGTGCGGGTACAGCGTGGCTCCATTATGTTACACTTACCTGCAAACAAAGCCCACAATGTCCTTGCTGGTGGCTGCATCCATCTTCACCCCTCTTCCTTCCGGGCCCGTGGACTCCGGCTCTGTGGACTGGAGTCGTGTAACATCACTCATGCGCATGGGAGCCGCCGATCACGGCACAGGCCCTTTCAAAATGGCAGGATCGTGCCCTTTCTTCAGTGCAAGCGTATATGTATATGATAAATATGTCCTAAACCGTGGAGGTTTAGGAGATATTTCCAGTACCTACAGGTAAGGCTTACCTGTAGGTAAAAGGCCTCCATGGATTGGACTTGTTTTTCCAGTACATACCCAGAAATTCTTGATCAAACTCCTCTCCAATATGCAAGTTTTGCAGTGCACTTCTTTGCTGCTGCAAGGTGTTTTCCACAAGAGCAACTTCAGCATCTAGAATGTTCCCATTGAAGTGTTTTAAACCATAATTTCCACTGAAAGTAAAAAATTGGGGTCTCTGCTCTTGACAGCCAACAAACTGTAAACACGTTCCCAATAAAAAATGCAACACGGCTCCTGGCAAAAGCAGGAACAGCTGGATGTCAGCTGTAGGATCAGCACTAGTGTAATGAACCTTCTCCTACCACACTTATTCAGGTTACAATTAAATATATTAGCTATATGAAAATTAAGGAGGGATGTAAAGCTGAAGCAAATATAATTGAAAAATCTGAGGACATCTACATAAATCACCAAAAAGCTATAGATTTTTGGACAAATGCAGTTTTGATCATCGGCTTAAGAACTTAAAAAGGACCTTACCCTAAAGATGCAAGGATGTTTTTTTTTACTGAGGTTGTCCTCCACCATATAAAAATGTTCCACTTTAAAGGGAAAAAAAACTGTGGGTAATAAAAGACCAATATACTTACCTTACTCCTATCTTTTGCCCATGGTAGTTGGGCAGGGTGAGGTCACTAACCCACATCCAAAATGCCAGGGAATGTTGAACGGTGCAAAATCTTGCAGGTCATAGACACTACCACAGTCCTGCTTTCCTCTATGGGGAAATCGGAATTTAATCGGACCTCCTGTCCATTTTCATTCGATCCGATCCGCCAGACGGATGGAAAATAGGACCACTATTCCTCTAGATTTTGCAGGTCGGATCAGATGGTGGCAGGTGTCAGCGGATATGTGTCTGCTGACATCCGCCGCTCCATAGAGGAGACTGCAAGGTCCGATCAGGTCCGCCTGAAAAAATGCCAGGTGGACCTGATCGGAAAGCCCGTGTAAAAGGACCCTTACACTGACTGCATCTGATTGGATGCAGGTGCCGTACGACTGACAATTTTTTGTCTGACTCTTTTGATTGTCAGGAGGGGTGTCGACAGGACCATCCCTAGAGCAAATTTTGGCTAGTTCATCAGAAACCAGGTGTAGTGCCAACCCCGTAGGAGCCGCTTGAATTCTTGCTTGCCCTAGTCTCCCACTGATTAATCCTCAGCCAGTCACTTTATTTTTCTCAGTCATGTGCACACACTCTTCCACTCGTTATCTCCAATAACCAGTTTAGGGGGATTTGTTTTCGTGTTTTATTTGGAGAACTTGGATAGGATAAGTGATTTAGTAGGATACTCCAAATTAACTATTCACAAGTGAGGACAGCTTTCTCAATAGAACTGTATAGCAAACTATCAGTAGAACTATACAGCAGGCTGTATAGAATAGAACATGTCCCTTTGTAGCCAAAGGAACTCAGTAGACTTTGCCTCTTCAAGACACTGACCAGTGTCCCCTTTAGCTAGCACCCAGAGGGGGATTTTAGCAACACCAATCTCTAGGATCCCCCTTTGTAGGGGGTCTGTACTCACAAGGCTCCTGAAGCACCAACAGCAGCCTTCCTCGGTGATACCAGACAGGATCCATGGACATCCCCCCTCAGTCAGTTCTCAGGAGACTCACGGGTTTCAGCAATCACCGGTCAGGCCCTCAGGTCGCCCACCTGAGGCCACATGGCAGCCTCTGCCTGAGAAGGGGCAGCAGGCCCCCTCCCCACCTGGACCTCTCTCTCTCTAGAGAAAGATCCAGAGCCCATGTGCTCATCAAATATAAATATAGTCACCTACAGTAGCGTGCATTGGGGCACATCCCCTTCTAATTGGCCAGGGCTGTATGGACATTCATGATCTCATCTGCAAGGTTTCCACCAACTGTCCAGTACACTCCATAGCTACTAGACCAGTGTGAAATGTCTCAAGACAGCATGAGCATCACCAGAGCACACTGAGCAAACTCTGCTAAACAATCACAGCCTATTTTAAGCAGACAGCAGATTAGTTTACCTACTGTCTCTCTGTTAAGCAGAGAAACCAAAAACCATATACCCCATATACCCTCACTCTAGTCAGAGAAGGCAAGGCAGCCTGCATGGAAGACAACTTTTTTTAAAGGTCAAACCTATGTAACAAGTAAAATGTATCTGAAAACAATGAATGCTATCTACACACATAGGGGTCTATTTATAAATATTTCCATCCAGGATTCACACATTTTTCCAATTGAATCCAGTTAAATAAAGCGTGTGAATCTTAGCTGAAAGTTTTCTAAATCTTGTATAAGAAATATTTATGAATAGACCCCATTATGTTCCAAATGCCAGCAACCTCGTGTGAATGTATTTTTTATTAATAAACTTTTTTGTGTATAACCCTTAACCCTAAATTAATCCTAATCAGTACCAATTAAAGTGACACTAAACTTTGGTTCAAAAAATATGTTTTATTTGAGTACGTATTTTTAACTCAAAAAAGTACCTTCTATTGCCTTCAGCCTCCTCCAAATGAAATTCTTTTTTTTTTGTGCTGCTGTCATCCAGCTTCCTATTAGGGATGGGCCGAACGGACCCCTATTCGGTTCGCACCAAAATTTTCGAACACCGCGAAAGTTTGGACCCGAATAACGAACCCCATTAAAGTCAGTGGGACCCGAATGTCAAAAATCATTGCCCATTTTGAAGTCTTATATACAAGTAATTGGGCATACAATGGTTTTAGGGGTTCGAGTCCAAGTGTTGGCACCCTCGGAGATATATCACAGGCAGAATTCTTGCCTTGCTACAATTAGGCGTAGAGATGAAGTTGGTCTTGAGTACTATTAAGGGCCAAGTCTCAGCCTTATCGATTTTATTTCAGGACCGCTTGCTACGCATTCTTATGCCCCGTACACACGGTCAGATTTTCCGATGGATTCAGTCCGTCGGATTTCTAAATCCCGTATGTCACTATATAAGATGAGCTTACTGGTAAAAATAAGTGTGAAATGCCAGACTCCGGTGGGTGTAACAAGATGTCCACTTGCCACCTTCTCACTATATCCTTACTGTGGAGGAGTGTGGGGTGTACCGAGATGGCGGCGACAGAACGTAACTTCCATTTCAAATTCTGACGGGTCGCCAAATCTGATGAAGCACCGGGGATGGAAGATCGGTGGGAAAAAATGGCTTGGGTGAGCGCAGCGCTGGATACTGGGACAGGTGACTGTTTATTAAAAGTTAGCAGCTACAGTTTTTGTTTAATTTTTAGAAATATGACTGGAGATCCTCTTTAAAGTGGCCATTGATCTATAGCTGCTGCTGAAACAAATTCTGCCCAAATACGTATATACTTTTTATTCTTGCTGTTGTGGGGTTACTCGGACAATCCTCCAACCGATATTATGCACTGCGCCCATATTTTGGTTAAAATACCGTATTTATTGGCATATAACATGCACATTCATTTTAAGAGAGAAATTTCAGGAAAAAAAAACGTAAATTTTAAATAAGGAACTTTGAAGCAAAATAAGGGTCAGTGCCCATCTGCAGCCTCATCATTGCCATCAATGCACCTTGATCAATGCCCATCTGATGCCTCACAGGTGCCATCAATGCAGCCTCATCAGTCCACAATAATGCAGCCTCATCAGTCCACATTAATGCAGCCTCATCAGTCCACATCAATGCAGCCTCACCATTGCCTTCAATGCAGCAGCCTCACCATTGCCTTCAATGCAGCAGCCTCACCATTGCCATCAATGCAGCAGCCTCATGCTTGCCATCAATGCAGCAGCCTCACGATTGCCATCAATGCAGCAGCCTCACCATTGCCATCAATGCAGCAGCCTCACCATTGCCATCAATGCAGCAGCCTCACCATTGCCATCAATGCAGCAGCCTCACCATTGCCATCAATGCAGCAGCCTCACCGTTGCCATCAATGCAGCAGCCTCATGGTTGCCATCAATGCAGCAGCCTCACCATTGCCATCAATGCAGCAGCCTCACCATTGCCATCAATGCAGCAGCCTCACCATTACCATCAATGCAGCAGCCTCACCATTGCCATCAATGCAGCAGCCTCACCGTTGCCATCAATGCAGCAGCCTCATGGTTGCCATCAATGCAGCAGCCTCACCATTGCCATCAATGCAGCAGCCTCACCATTGCCATCAATGCAGCAGCCGCAACACTGCCTTTACTGCAGCAGCCTCAACATTGCCATCAGTGCAGCCTGATCGATGCCCATCTGCAGCCTAGAGGGGACATGGGGGCAGGGGCAGGACGAGCACCGACAGATTACATACAGTGAGAATCTCCTATGATAGACAGAACAGTGGTCCAATGGCAGTCCAGAAGAGGGGATTTCCTATTACAGAGGCCGCCAAGTAAACAGGAGATTCTCACTGTATGTAATCTGACAGCGCTCGTCCCGCCCCCCTTCCTGTCCCCTCCGAGGCAGCTAAAATTGAAGTATTGGCGTATAACACGCACACACTATTTGCACTCGATTTTCATGGTGAAAAAGTGAGTGTTATACGCCAATAAATACAGTATTTGGCCATGAAAATACTGCAGGAGAAGAGGGAAGGGATAAGTAAAGACTACAACAGCAACCTATTTTCATGGCTCTAGAGAAACAAAAAAAGTACTTTTTTTATCCAATCAACAAAAAATGAATAGTTAGTATTGCATGTTCCAATTTTTTTAATTTACACTCCAATAAAGTGTAATGCCGCGTACACACGACCGGACTTTCCGTCAGAAAGGGTCTGACGGAATCATTCCGTCGGACATTCCGATCGTGTGTGGGCTTCATCGGACTTTTTTTCTTTCTAAAATTCTGACGGACCTAGAAATAGAACATGTTTCAAATCTTTCAGACGGAATCAGTTCCTATCGGAAAAACCGTTCGCCTGTATGCTGGTCCGACGGACCAAAAACGACGCAAGGGCAGCTATTGGCTACTGGCTATTGAACTTCCTTTTTTCTAGTCCCGTCGTACGTCATCGCGTTCTAAACTATCAGACTTTGGTGTGATTGTGTGTAGGCAAGTCCGTTTAAGTGGAACTCCGCCGAAAAGACCGCCAGAGTTCATTCTGAGGGAAAGTCTGTTCGTGTGTACGCGGCATAAGTGCCTCTGGGAGCATGAGAGGGAGGTTGCACAACAAGGAAATCATAAGATAAGAAAGACGTAAGCTCTTCCAAAGAGGCCTTTGAGAAACATGACAACTCCAAACTGAGCGAACTTTCTGACTTGAGCACAACAGTGAGATCATATCAGCAGTTTTCTTTTGGGGAGTATAATTCTCTAAAACGACTTTGTTGGGAAAATATTTTCTTGCCTGATTTATCCTCATTCATTGAATAATATACACATTTCAGTATACAACATATTTCAGTATACAACCAAATGACAACCCAATCTTATCTCTTTTAGGCATACATGATCTGATAATGAGATAAATAGCACCCTGGGGGTGAGCTATGCTAACCATACATGCACAGAACACTGCTTAGTTGTACAGGCCTACTCGTCTTGTTTACATTAGAAGCATATGGTGCGGGTTATGATTTCGTGCTGCGAGTGTGTCATTCCAGTCCAGTGTTTGTGTATAGTGCTGTAAAGGGAGGGGGGGTGTTTGAGTTGCCTGTTAATGCACATGGGGATGTGATGGTGATGGATGTAAAGGAAGCAGGGAGGGTATTGTTAACAGGTGAAGCCCAGTGCGGAAAATCAGAATGTTCCGGGAATCGCAGAAGTCCTAGTACTGAGCCGGTGTCGTTCTATAAAGCAAGTTGTTTTGAACTGTAACTTTCTGGCAGCGTGACAGCCCACAGTAAGAATAGTGATAAAGAAGGAAAATTAAGGACGCAAATATGTCAGCTTAGTAATCCAAAATAATACCAAGACTAAGGCATAGGACCTGGTCACATTCTTCATATGTGGCGTATAGATATGGGAAGGCAGCTACTACAAGCTTGTCATATTGATTACTGTCTGTGCGTATATTTCAGCGCTATTACATGACAATAGCAAAATTAAAATTAATATCCTACAGTCCAATTGACCAGAAATTCCCTGAAAATTATTTTCACAAGCATTAAAAGTTAACCACTTCACCCCCGGAAGGATTTACCCTCTTTCTGACCAGAGCACTTATTTTGCGATTCGGCACTGCGCCGTTTTTAACTGACAATTGCGCGGTTGTGCGACGTTGCACCCAAACAAAATTGACGTCCTTTTTTTCCCCCACAAATAGAGCTTTCTTTTGGTGGTATTTGATCATCTCTGCGGTTTTTATTTTTTGCGCTATAAACAAAAAAAAGCGACAATTTTGAAAAAAAAGCAATATTTTTTACTTTTTGCTATAATAAATATCCCCAAAAAATATATAAAAAACTAATTTCTTTCTCAGTTTAGGCCAATATGTATTCTTTTACATATTTTTTGTAAAAAAAAAAAATCGCAATAAGCGTATATTGATTGGCTTGCACAAAAGTTATAGCGTCTACAAAATAGTGGATAGATTTACGGCATTTTATTATTAATTTTTTTTTATTAGTAATGGCGGCGATCTGCGACTTTTATCGTGACTGCGACATTATGGCGGACACATCAGACACTTCTGACACTATTTTGGGACCATTGTCATTTATACAGCAATCAGTGCTGTAAAAATGTAGTGATTACTATGTAAATGACACTGGCAGGGAAGGGGTTAAAAACTTGGGGGCGATCAAGGGGTTAAGTGTGTCCTAGGGAGTGATTCTATCTGTGGGGGGGATTGCCTCACTATAACATGACAGAGATCACTGCTCCCGATGATGGGGAGCAGTAGATCTCTGTCATGTTGCTAGGCAGAACAGGGAAATGCCTTGTTTACATAGGCATCTCCCCGTTCTGCCACTCCGTGACACGTTTGCGGGCCCCCCGCGGACATCGAGTCCAAAGGACCCGCGGGCACGGTCACGGAGTACGTGGTGGGTGCGCACGCGCCCACAATGCTGCGGTTTAAAAGGGGACGTACCTGTACGCCCATTTTTCCAGCCATGCCATTGTGCCGACATATATCGTCGTGCGCTGGTCGGCATGTGGTTAAACTTTATTAATTTATTATTTAGTAATTTATCCTTTAATTCAGTCCAGATATCGCTGACTATATCACAGTGCAAGTTGCTGCGCATTCAATGTAAACTCTCGTTTGAACCTCAACTGATTTCTTCTTTTTTTTTGTGACTTTGCAACAGTGGCGGCCCGTCCATTAGGGGCACCGGAGCACTGCCCCCTCTATCTATGGCCACCACCCCCATGCTCTATCCATGGCTGCTATGTTGACAGGACACCACCACCCCCGGCCCCTTTTAGGAATTACAGCGGCGGGCATGTTTTATTGAAGCACCTGTTTAGAGCCAGAGGCTGTAATAGGCTTCAAAATAGGTTGGGCTCGTGGCGCAGAGCATTGCACCAGGAGCCCACCCAGGTGTTACAACAGCGAATGAATATTCGCTATTGAAACACTGATCCTCAATCCGGTCAATCAGAAGCAGGTCTGAGACCCGATTTTTGATTGGCCAAAAAGAGAAGAGTCCCAATTGCCTGCCGAGGAGGAGGGAGGAAACGGAAGCCGCCACGATGCCTGTGGAGAGACGAGGAAGGGAAAGCCGTCGCCGCCAAGCAAGGGAAGCCGCCGGTGAAGCCCGGGAGAACCATAGATGGGGTAAGTGCGCCAGACCCACTGACCTACCAGAGGGGGGGTACTGTTTTACTGTTTGCCGCCCCCCCAAAAAAATTACCACGGGCCGCCACTGCTTTGCAACAAATTTTAGCACCATTTTTTATACGCAAGTAAACGTCTCCACTTTTGTATCCTATCTATCATACTTGTGCTATACAATTTAACACCTTTCAGAATTGCATACCAATCTTGTCTGACTTACAAAAGTCATTATAGTATGCATACACTGGGGTTGATTTACTAAAGACTGTGCATTTTGCAAGTGCAGTTGCTCCAGAGCTTAGTAAATGAAGGGAAGCTTTGCTGACTTTCATCATCCAGTCATGTGCAAGTAAAAATTATGTTTTTTTTTTCCTTGCATTTGATTGGGTATTCTTTGTAAAGTGAAGCTTTACCTCATTTACTAAACTCTGGAGCAACTGCACTTGCAAAGTGCACAGTCTATTTGTCTTCAGTAAATCAACCCCAGTGGCTCTTGTGCAATCAACATCAAACAAGTATTCCCTTTCCAGCATTTGTTAAAGACATTCTCTATATATTTAGTATCCTTTTTCAGTATCATATTAATATTTTAATAATTCATTTTGTTTTTACTATTACAAAATCTTGCTTTACTTTTCTTCTTTCTTTAGTGTATTCAATGATTAGCACTGTACTTGATGTGTTGTATATGCAAATATGTGCGTTCCCCTTTTAGATGTACTAGACTTCTTTAACAACACCCACCACTCTGTCATTGAGTGGAGTTCTGTACCAAATTCTAGCATTGCCTGTTTTTAAAATCAATCATTAAGGTTTCTGGCCTGTGGTTCCCTCCGGTGCTATTTTATTCAGAATGCATCAAGCGTGGCCCATCTTCTAGTATTTGAAACCACTTTAAAGATCAGCACTATAGAGTATTTGTTTCTAGGACCTTCCTTTTCCTCATCATTTTTTTCTCATAACATAGATCTACATTCAGACAAAAAAGTTAAACAAAAAAATAAAATAAAATGTATAAATAAAAAAACAGGCAGACTTGATGGACCGCTTGGTCTTTTTCTCCTGACACTTTTCTATGTTTCTGACCTTCTGCAGCCATTTTCTATCTACATGCACTCCAGCAAAGTCTCCTTGGCGTTATCTGCTTGCTGGCCGCATCACGAGGTTGTATGGTGGCAAAGCAGCCTCTCTGAGCTGGATCACGTACCTAATACATGACCCGTTTGATTGGGCAGGGGGCGCGCCCACCCACTGGCCGGGCTGTGCTGTTATTTGTCACAGCACATTTCAATCATCAGGTCCCGGCCAATGGTTGACCGCCGACACGCAGTGATAGACTCTTAGCTTCCCCGAACACAGCGCTGTGAATGTAAACAACACAGAGCTGTGTTTAGTGACAGGTGATCTTGTCGTTTGTTCATTGAATTAATTAAATGAAATTAATGAAAACAACTAGATCTCCAGTAAAAGCAGCATACACTACACACTCAAAACACTTGTTAGGCCTCATTTAACCCCTTGATCGCCTTAGATTTCAACCCCTTCCTGCCCAGTGTCATCAGCACAGTGACTGTGCATATTATTAGCACTGATCACTGCAATAATGTCACTGATGATGTAAGTGGGTGTTAGTCAGTTCCCCCCCAGCGTCAGTGTCAGATTGCCCGCCGCACTCTCAGTCCTGTTAAGTCTTATTACTAGTATAAAATAAATAAATATTCCAGAATATATACACCATAGGTTGCAGACGCTATAACTTTCACACAAACCAATCAATATACACTTATTGGGATTTTTTTTACCAAAGACATGTAGCAGCATACATTTTGGTCAAAATGTAGTAAGAGATTTTATTTTTTTTTGTATTTTTATATGGGGTATGTTTTATAACAGTAGGTTAAAAAATATAGTTTGTGGGGTTTTGTCTAAATTATTGTTTTTTTTCTTTATAAAATAAAAAAAAAAAAAAAAAAAAAAAAACGCAAAGGTAATCAAATACCACCAAAAGAAAGCTCTTTGTGTGAAAAAAAAAAAAATTTTCACACAAAAATTTGTGTGAAAAAAAATTATATAAATTTTGTTTGGGTACAGCATTACATGACCGCGCAATTGCTGGTTAAACTAGCGCAGTGCAAAATAGCAAAAAATGGCCTGGTCACGAAGGGGGTAAAATCTTCAGGAGCTGAAGTGGTTAAGCAAGGCAAGTTTCCAAATGGTGGAAACGGTGGACTATGCCCGTGTAAAGTAGAATTTAGTTTTTTTTTGGACATTTGTTCAATTTAATTTTTATAAATGGTTCCTGTGGTGAAATCTGAGTTTGTTTTCAACCACAGTGACAACAAAGATTAAAGGGAGTAGGATGGAAAAATGTTCTCAAACAAAATTCTAACAATGAATGTGGTTTTGGTTCAGGAAAAAATGTACATTATTGTGATGAAACCTGTTTAATACCTTTTGGGATTATATTCAAATAGTAGGTCTGAATCGACATTTAGGGGCTTTTGAACAAAATTAGTTGATTCAATGATGGTAAGAAAGATTGTTCTGATGGACAATTTTTTTTTACAAACATTGAATGAAAGTCTAATACCAGTGTAATACCAGCTTAGTGTGTGGAAATGGCCACTTGAAGTCTCCATCGGAAGCCAGTGAGACAGGGTGATAACATCTTCCCAGAACAGGAAGTGCATGAACAAGCAAGCCTTGACATATTCCATGCCCAGATGGGCCAGTTAGGCCTCCTAGTCAGGATGTCCTGTACTGAGGCTTGCCTAGTTTTAAGGTTCTAAAGGTAAACTAGAGAAAGGAGGAAGGAAAGACCGTGAAGAAAACGAGAAGAAGCAGGAGAGAAGGCTAAAGCTAGGGGATGACAGGAGGAAAGGGGTCAGAAAAAAAGGACAGAGGTAGTTGGGTTTCCCTTCTGTGGCTCGGATCCAAACATTCTGCGCATGCTTATAGGTAGCTAGGTTCAGGGCCAAGTATTATTTTAATAAGCAAAATGATTTTTGAAAATTGATTTACACATTGAAGCTAAATTGAGATTTAGTGATTTGATTTACATAGTCTTTTGGGGCTTTTTCTAGCACCTCAATACTGCGCCAAACGAGATGGAGCTAATATTAACAGCTACTTGTGAGAAACTTTAAATCATCCTGTCTACATTTTTCCTTTGAAAACAGAGCATTTGTTAAGATTTACTTGGAAAAATGTGCAAAAAACACTGCGCTAACTAGTAAGAAGGGAGCAGCTACATACAGTGTGACAAAAACAGTACAGAAATAGTGAAAAAATGTAGCGCATAGTAAACAAACCAAAATAACAAAATAATGGTGATGAAATGTACTCAAGTCCAAAAAGAATAAGTCCTTCAACGCAGTATGATGGACTAAACATGTGATGAACAAAAAGTCAATAAACCCAAATTGCAGATGGATGGGGGTATAATACCCCACTGTGTATAAACACGGATGCAATAACTGGGGAGGGTGGTTGCTCCTAATGTAGGCAAGAAGCTGTGTTGATCCGTGGAAGGAAACCACATCAAATGGAAAACGGCATCAATGAGAAAATGATAAGTATAAACTCTTACCAGATCGAATGGACTCCCCTGTCAGTGACATGGAGTCTTGAAAGCAGTGTGCCACCCAAGGCTTGTGGGAAGGTATCCCGACAGTCAGTTGGACTGCGCGGAAACTCCGGGGGTCCCCAGGTGGATCCTCGCGGTAGGTACACAGGATAAGAGTCTGGAAGATAAGATGTCCCTCGTATGGCAGAAGTTAAACATTCACTCCCATCCGGATAATATGTGGAAAGAAAAAATGTGCTTCCACATAGTGCAGATAAAAAAGGGTGTTTTTATTGCTAAAAAACCAGTACAATAAAAAAAAAAAGTGATCACAGTAAAATCAAGGGCAACATGGAGAATAGTGTAGTGCCCAATGAAGGCCCCTTGACCCGTCCCGCCCTAAGGAAAGGGAGCCTTGACTGCTGGAGGCTTGGCAACCAAGCGGGGCGTTAACCTAATCAGGGAGTCGGAGTGGCTCCGTTGGGATTTATTACAATGGCACGAGGTGACTGGGTGGAGCTGGAACTCTAGAAAAGGCTACACAGAGGCACGTTCCAATACTTTCGAGAGAAGTTGACGTCACAAGAGTTGCCCACCCACCTGCCCGTTGTGTTTTCGTCACAGCTTCCTTGGCGGTTTTACCTTGCCAGCAATTACCATTGCTTTATGGGCTATGCCCTCAAGTTAATTATGGGGTCAGTTTAATGCCTGTCTCGCACTGATGGTGGAGACAGGCCTCTTGCCTCTTAGACTATACAGTTTGGTTATAGATGCTCACGGTGTAAGGTATTTTGAAGGTTGTTATACTAAGAAGTTCAATAAAGCTGTGGCCTTGCCCTTCTTCCAACTTAAAGTGGCCTATGTGTCTTTTTGGGGGGGCAAGGGTTTTGTTGTGGTTTAAATAAGTGAGGGGTAAGACAAGACTAAGCTTCTCAGCAGTCATGCACAACCGACAGACATCTAAACCAGCATGGTGGAATTTTCCTTACACAATGACCATTAATAGACATTTTGTCTACATGCTGAAAGCATTTAGGCGTAGACTCTATTTCTATCTTAGTGATACAAGATGTAAAGTATTGGGAAATAAATGCTCCTGAACAGAACATACAGAATAGTGGCTGGCACTACACCTGCACGTGTTAGTCGAGTGTTTTGTGATGTTGTGAAATATTCCTTGACTGTATTTAGCGGTGTTGTGACATCTCTGTTGAACATGACTGATTGAGACCTAAAAATCAGAGACAGACACCCAGACAAACCAATCAACCCTGGGGCTTGGCTCTCATTTATAGACATGGCATAAATCCTTTAAATAAATGATAAAGATGGGGGTGAACATATTTCCTGGTGTAAAAACATGAATGTCAATTCTATGACTGATTAAAAAAATCTGTAAGATACGCCTAAGCAAGAAAACTATGCATGGTGAAATATTTGAGCAGAGGTAGAATGAGTTCAATTGTTTCCTTACACCTAAGTGTAACTCCAACAAAACTTTTTTTTAACTTTTAGAAAACATAGGGAAGGGTTAGAAGCTCTGCTCACTTTTAATTATTCTAAAAAGTGTAGTTGGGAGGCATTATTTTCTCAGTGTCATGATAAGGCCATACTGTAAAGTACAATGACTCTGACTAGGTAATGGGTCTCAAGTCATCTCAATGGGTCTCAAAGGTGAACTTATCCTTTAAATGTCAAGCCAAATACTAATTATACTTAAATCTGCTCCCATCCCCATTCTAATGCCCCGTACACATGATCGGATTTTCCGACAACAAATGTTGGATGTGAGCTTGTTGGCTGAAAGTCCGACGGTGTGTATGCTCCATCGAACATTTGTTGTCGGACTTTCTGCCAACAAATGTTGGCTAGCAGGTTCTCAAATTTTCCACCAACAAAACTTTGTTGTTGGAATTTCCGATCATGTGTACACAAGACCGACGCACAAAAGTTCATGCATGCTCGGAATCAAGCAGAAGGAGCCGCTCTATGCAAGACAAGTTGGAGCCAACAACCTTCGAACAAAATTCCACGGTTTTGTTGTTGGAAAGTCCGATTGTGTGTACGGGGCATTAGCCTATTCTAAAGTTCCAGTAAAGTAAAAATCTCAATACTTACAAATTCTGAGGCCACATGACCAGTCACATGACCTCTCCAGAGGCTGGCTTCAGTGAAGAGGTGAGATCTCACCGATAATGGCTGCAGGCCCTGGGTGATGACCTCACCCATAGGCATACTATGAGGTATCCGTTGTTTGCTGTCCCTCCTCCACACTGAAGCCAGTGATGGGAGCAGAATATGTAACCAGACCGAAGTGCCCTCAGAATAGATAAGTAAAGACATCTTTCCTTTATAGGGTAGTTAGAATAAGCTTAGAATGGGGGTGGGAGAAGGTTTAAAGTAATTCTAAAGCCACAATTTTGTTTCTAAATAACAAACATGATGCACTTACCTGCTCTGTGCAATGGTTTTGCACAGGGTATTTCCAATCGTACTTTTCTGGGGTCCCCTCGCCGATGTTCTTGGCTATCCGATTCAGCCCGCTATTCAAATTGCCTAGGTGTGAATGGAGCCTAACTACCCTCTGTCAAACACAAAAAAAAGTATTAGAGCTTTACCTAAAGCTGCTAATGCATACACGGTTTACAGGGCTTTATTTTTTTGTTCAGTGCTTTTAACTTTTACCTAGCCATTACTGTAGTGCACCATTCCACACACCTTTGTTGGTACTCTGGGAGACCAGGAAGTCTTTTCTGCTTATTCGTTTGTATTGGAGGAAAGGTATTTCTAAACACTACAGGCTCCTTACTGTCACTCAGATACAGAAAACTTAAAATATTAAAATGTCAGTATTAAAATGTTTCTCACAGTCCCCAATCAGATTCAAACCCGTTTTTGAAGTCTGAATATCATTGATAATGTAGCACACAAAAAGAGAGTTTACACATGAATTCTTCAGGAAGTAGGTATACTAACCCCATGTGTAAGCAGCTCAAACATTACAATTGTTATTACAATTGCAGTTTTTGTTGGATGGTATTTGAGTCCTGGTCTTTGGTTGCACTTGAAATGTATAGGAATTCCCTTGAATTATTTAAAATTACCTAGACTTTGCCTAAACTTTGGAGAAGTAACAGATTTAATTAACTGCATGCTCAGTTCCCCATACCACTGTTACACTGATGACCCTTCCAGGAGATACCAGCTACTTCTGGGTATGAAAAAACACATGACATGCCCCCTTCCTCTCTACAAAGCAATGGTTGGGCCTGAGTAGAAAAATTGTGAGGCCCAAATGTGACAACAACTACCCAACATGCTATAAAAGCACCTACAGGTCATTAGTCTAGAGTTAACTATTGACATTGGCGCTAGACTTATTGCTCTCACTCATGGTGTGCACAGTGATATGTAACATGTGTATCACAAGCAACATTTTCGTATGTAGGAGCCCCCAATGGGTACATTTATATACAGTATGTGTGCAAATGGGATGGGGGTCAAAATCTTTTGGGGGTTATAAGTGATGGTTGTAACTTTATTTTTTGACAATTTTCCTTTAACTAAAACTTTATATGAAATAGAGCACAAAAAGTCTCATTAAAGACATGTTCTCTTTAATGAGACATCAGAGGTCTTTTAGACCCCTGATGTCTCACCTGTATTCCATTGAAATTAATATAGCACAGAAAGTGTCACCAGAAACCTGAAGTGACATTTTACACATTCTAGCTAGGGGAGATCAGTGAACAGTAGACATATGCACACTGAAATATTTTGTTTCGGAATTTCGTTTTCATCCGAAAAATAAAATTATTTAGTTACTTCCGAAATTCGTTTTGAATTATTTTGTTTAGTTAAAAAATGCATTCGTTTGAAAATCAGAATGAATTAAGGTCGAATCTGTCATTGAAGGCTTATGGTGTCTGTCGAAAGTGCTAAGAAGATTCGACGAAGCAGCTAAACTGTACGACGCCCCAATCGTACATTTCCGGTCGAATGCTCCACCCACAAGCTATAGTAGAATTCTAATGTTGTATGACTAGTAATAATTATATTTATTATTACTAGTCAACCAACATTAGAATTCTTCTATAGCCTTTGGGCGGAGCATTTGACCAAAAATGTCCGCTCGCGGCGATCGTATGTTTTTAGCTGCTTCATCAAATCTACATGTCTCTATAATGTCGAATCTTTTCTCTCTATGTTGAATAATCTTGGACTAATAGAGTTAGGTTAGGTACATTCAACCGCAGGTTCGATAGACACAAATCGCTATTGTCACCGTCAGGTCGAATCTTCTATCTATATCGAACTGTTGTCGCACGAAACGAAAATAAAGCATTTTTTATGTTGGATCTTTCGGGTCTCGGATTCTGCACGTTCATTATCGTTTGTTAAAACGATTTCCATAATCCCAGAAATTCAGGCGAAAATCCATTCGGAAGAAAACGAATGCACATGTCTAGCGAACGGATGTTCCATGAATGTTTGCTGAGCTCCCTCCTTCCACCCTGTGGCCTCCACCATGTGAATCCCTGCTGCGCAGGTGGGACAGTGGAGCCTGGGAAGCATGGTAAATGGGAAAGGTCACGCCGACTCTGGGGGGTCACAGATAGCAACCAGTGGCTATACAGCCACCAGATCGATTTCATTAGAAAGCCGACAGTTGGCTTTCTGCCACTGACATAAGCTTTACGGCAGTGGTGGTACTGTGGAAGGATTAAAAAATATCTAAACCCAAGAACAAGTTTTTAATATATTGCCACTTACTAGTCCTTAGATGTGGTGACTGCATCCATTTTTTTTTTTTGGAAGTATAAAAAGTACGAACTGAAATGAACTCATATCTCCCATGAGGGCACACAACAAAAAAAGGGATATAACCCTTCCTTACTTTGTCCAAAAGTTTTGCCTTTAGTTCTACTTTAAATACCACTTACTGTATATACCTTGCCTTCTTTTTCTAAACAGGGATTTCTGTCATACCAAGAACCTAATCTACCCCTTAGTGCTCTCTTTATATCTGTATTATTGCTTCTTCCCCCATTTTGACTCTATTCCTCGGTAGTAGAAAAGAAGCGTACCTTCCATAGGAGAGCGCAAGAGAGGTAGTCATTAATAAGGTGGAAGTATCCAGAAAATACAAAGTTTAGCTTCAACTTAACTTGAAACCAACTTGGCAAACATTAGAAGTCCCCTTTAAGCATGCATATGTCCATAAGACATATACTACTTAAATGTGTAAAGACTATACAGATATTTAAAGCAGCACTTTACGAACAGGTTGCGCAGTTATAATTACATTTATATATTAAATTTTTTGCGGGAGCTCGCACAAAGTGACAGCTGTGAGGCACATCACACAATGTAGATTGAGAAGTGTGTTAAACCTGACAAAAATCACACACCGCCAAGATGACAAATTGGACTTGCTGTCACGATAAACACAAGCGTGGTGAGTTAATAAGGCTGTACAACAATGCACTGTTAAATGAGTTGCTCTGCTATTTAAACTGTCTTGTATTTACAGGAAAAGGCCCAGGTTCATTTGTTTGTGGGCCTTGTACTAAAAATAGCTGTTTATCCTTAATATCAGCAAGCTATTAAAGCTTTTGCATGTGTTTCAAACATCAGGCTGTTCGTTCCTTAACTGTTTTCTGTCAGCATAAACCCACAACACTTTGCAAGGTCCGTCTTTTGTAAAGGACTGCGGGGACGAGGCAAGGGTTAAATGAAAATAAACAAGCATCTCAAGGACAAGGCAGGATGTACTATGGAAGCATTCGGCCTTAGATCTCTCCTAATAATTGGGACCATGCTAAACCACCAGACCACATAAAAGACACAGATTCTGTATGTGCCAGCAGTGGAAAGTGACCAGATAAAATAAAAGTACGATGAGGTAAGCAGGTCATAGGACTGAAGCTAGGATTAGCTGGCCTCTGTCTGCATCATTTGTTCCACGGAAAACATGCAGTGCTCACGTCTAGTGTTTATGTTGTTGTGCCAAGGAGATGTGCCATAGAGAATTCTGGGACAGCCTGATCCACGAGACTCACCACACAATCTCAGCTTTCCAGCTGCAGTCTGTGATTCCTGCCATCATTCCTAACAAGAACAAAGAACTTTAAAACACACCTACAGCTGGCAAAAAAGCCCCACCCCCATCCCCTCCTAGCAAAAAAAATGTTTTTTTTAGGTACTTACTGTAAAATCTATTTTCCAGGATTTCCTTGGAGGTCATAGCTCTCTACCCTCTGATAGTTTTTTCTTGTGTGTTGGGCCTGTTGCCATCTTTTGGAAATTGTGTTGTGGAGGTTTGTTGTTTTATCCTTTGCCTGTTATTAACTGCTTTGTAACTACTTAGCGGGTATGCATGTACAGGTGTCCACTAGATAGGGTTGTGCATCATTTGATTTGCTTAGTGTCCAAACCTCCTAGAGCAGGGTTTCTCACCCAGTCTTCCATGGAACCCATTGGTTTCTGCAGTGGTTGCTAGGGGTTCCTTGAGCAATGAGCAATTTATGCCTCTCAGATAAGTTCCCACTGAGACAATTGAGCTTTTTAGCTATCTGTAAGGGGCTAATTATTTCCAATAACCTCAAGTGTAAGAAGTATTCTTGCCACTGACCATATCACTAATATATCATGAGTTGTAGCTATAGTAAATTTTAGCAGGGGTTCTCTGATACTGGAAAGTTATTTTAAAGGTTCCTCCGTGTTGAAAAGGTTGAGAAAGTCTGTCCTAGAGGATTGAGCTAAACCCACATGACACAGAATAGAGTTCTGCTGACTCCAATAAGCACTGGAAGACAAACCAAGTACTCCTATGCCGCGTACACACGAGCGGACTTTACGGCAGACTTTGCCTGGCGGACGGGATTTGGTCGGACAATTCGATCGTGTGTGGGCTCCAGTGGACTTTGTTTTCTCAAAAGCTGGACGGACTTAGATTTGAAACATGTTTTAAATCAATCCGTCAAAATCGAGTCCGGTCGAAAAGTCAGCTCGTCTGTATGCTAGTTCGACGGACAAAAAGCCACGCTAGGGCAGGGCTAGGGCAGCTATTGGCTACTGGCTATGAACTTCCTTGTTTTAGTCCGGTCGTACGTCATCAGGTACGAATTCGACGGACTTTGGTGGATTGTGTGTAGGCAAGTCCGTTCATTCAGAAAGTCCATCGTAAAGTATGACGAAAAGTCCGCCGAGCAAAGTCCGTTGAAAAGTCCACCGCAAAGTCTGCCGTTAAGTCCGGTCGTGTGTATGCGGCATTAGTCATCAATAGCACTTCTGTAGAAATGTTTCCTGAGGCCATCACTTATCTTACTGTGGGTACGCTTCTTTGCATTAGTGAATGGCAGTCAAGCACCTCCTTAGTGTGATATGCTTGGCCCTTTCTTTCCCTGTATAGTAAAAAACATGGCAAGAGTGACCATCAACCAGTACTAGGGAGGCAGTTTTTTGAATGTCCTCAGACACTCCTGAGGTAATAACAACAATCGAGAATCAATGGGTGTTATTTATGAAGTTCCTTGAACGCCTTAATATACATTAAAAGCTGGTAGGGAGACCTTAAATAATTCCTCCTTCGTAATATCTCTGTAAGTTAGAATCCAAAAAATGTTTTTCAGGGTCACCAGAAAAAAAGAATCAGAGAAGGAGAAAAGTATTAGACAGCACTACATTGTATTATATTTGTCTTAAAAATGTAAAAGCGTGCATCAGATAAACAAGACGTATCTGTACTTACATCTGTATGGTTGCTCAAAATCTATGCTGGTCAATCAATCCACTCAGACTTTTTTCTTGGAAAGCTTTCTAGGTATGGGGATGCCTTCAGATCTCATTGATTGTGCGATTGTAGTAGCCTTAGTTTAAGAGCGGGGTTTAGTTTATGGACAAAAACATGTTGAAGTGCACCTATTGATGGGTGTGGTTGGAATTGGGGAATTTGGAATGACACCATGGGGGTTATTTACGAAAGGAAAATCCACTGAGAGTGCACATGGAAGTGCAGTCGCTCTAAATCTAAGCGGTAAATCTGAAATGAGTGGAAGCTCTGCTGATTTTATCATCCAATCATGTGCAGGCTAAAATGCTGTTTTTTATTTTCCTTGTATGTCCCCCTTCGATCTACAGTGACTTGTCTTCCAAGTGCACTTTGAGTGCACTTTCAAGTGCACTTGCAGTGCAAAGTGGATTTTCCTTTAGTAAATAACCCCCCATATGTTTTATATCAAAAAAGGAACACAATGCACACAAAATACACCTTCAATACATATCGTAGGCTACTTCATCAGGTATGGTGCATCCATACATCGCACCATTCTCTTCAGTTGCATGAAAAAAGGAGTGCACAGAAGTCTTAATGCAAGTAGTCTAAGCAGCTACCAAACAAGTTAAAGCAATCTCCACAAAAGGAAGGAACTTCTGGGTAATGGTATTTGTTAAATGGCAAGCTTATAGATGTATGATCTATCTGTTGGGTGTTTACAGCATTGCATAGACTTTGCTGAACCCCTCTGCCTATCAGCACGGGACTGGTGGTTTTGATCAGCAAAACAGAAATGACTTCCCTGGAAGGCCATATAGGAAGACATCAGCCATCATGTTCTCCGGGAAATGCATGCAACATGGACTTCTGGGTAATTATTTATTGGCAAAGTTTGTAAATTAATACCCCATCACTGAGCCTTTGCCAAACCAGAACACCTGCCTATGGACATTACTAAAATAAAACTTCTCTTAGTAGAAGATGCCCTAGGAAAAAATTAGTGCCCGTTGCCTTATAAAAAACAATTTCTGCAGGGGGAAGTCAAAGCAAGGGAAAGTGTGGGCAAAACAAGCGGACACTCGGCTTTCATTCAGAGCATCTTCAACTTTTTCAATCTTGGAGTCACAAGCTTTCATGGAGGCCTAGAGTGGTGGTTTCCTTTATGTTGCCACATCTAGATGCAACAGCTACAATATATTCTGGAAAGCAAAATCGACAACACATTTGTGCTGGTATAACCTACTAAAGCCTGTTGGGCATTGAGAACATGGAATAAAGCACTTCTCTGCCATCGTTTTGGTCAGTATTTGTACTGAAAAGAAACGGCAGAAATCTGCTTTTGTGAACTCAAGGTGTGATAAGCCGTTCCTGTTCTCATTGAGCTCCCCACTTGGCCTTTCTGTAATATGCTGGAGATTCTCTGCATGAATCAGCTGTATGCTCGGGTCCAATTTATTCTGGCAGGCACTGCACCCTAGAATTATTTATTCATTTTCTCTGGGTCATCCAAACAAAACAGTTGTGTTTGGATACATTTTGACTGGTCATAAACTACTGTTTATAGAGCCAGGATGAAAATATTCAAGCTGCATTATTGCTTCTCACTCTCTTAGACTGATTCTCATGGTAAATGTAGGTTATTTATGAGCAGTTGTTGTACATGGAGACCACTGAATGCACAGACTCAACTTTTACAAGTCAGACATTGAGCTGTAAATTTGAGTTTTTAAATGTTCTTCCCTTTTATCAATTTTCTCTGTGTATTCCACTGTCAGCACTTGTAATCCTTTCTAATCAGTAACAAATGTGATCAGATAATGTTGTAGCACACCCATATTTGAAGGAAACTTGTCACAGACACGGGCAATTCAAACAAGCATTTGAAAGGTAATCTTCAGTAAAACACTAAATATCAGAATGACCCCGCCCCCATGTAAGCCTTCCTATCCGCAATTCATTGTAATAGGTGGTCCACCGGCATAGTAGGGGCTACCATATGAAGGAACAGTTAAGATGTGTACACATGCCTCCAGATTTTCGTATTTTGCCTCTGTTTAGGCATTTTAATCAAATGCTCAGTTTGGATTGACCAAATTCATTAACCTGTTCAGGCAGTCTTGACACACCTTAACCACACTACACAGTAAGAGCCCATTCACACAGGGGCAACTTTGGATCCGACTTCAAGTCGCCCCTAGTCGCCTCAAGTCACGCTACATGAATAAATCAATGTAAGTGAATGGATCCGTCTTAATGCACACTACTTCAGTCGCTCCGACTTCAGAAAAGGTTCCTGTACTACTTCAATCTGACTTGAAGGTAACTTGTACCCATTGATTTCAATGGAAGTTGCCTCCAAGTCTGATCACTGTTCATACTGAGGCAACTTTACAGGAAGCAGAAAGGAAACAGAAAGTAATTTCCTCCACTAAATAGCCAGCCCCCTCCTTCTCACACACAGCTGATAAGCTCTGATTGGCCACTTGTAAAGTTCCCTGTCCTGGAGGCGACTTCAAGTTGTGTTGTAAGTTTCCCCAAGTCGTGCTGTGATTCATACTCAAGTCGTGTCCAAGTTGCCTCCCAAAGTCGTGCTGGAAGTCGTGTTGCCCCTGTGTGAATGGGCTCTTAGGCTAGTGGCAGCTTTATTTTCTGGTTCATCTTTGCAGTTTTAGGGGACAATTTTCTTTTAAATGTAATTTTTATTAGAAAGTTTTTCAGAGGTGCAATACAGCAAGGCCTTTGTATTACAGTCTTCACAATTGAGAAAAGGCAAGCAAAAAAGTAAGATATTCAACAATCTCAGAAAGAAAAAAAAGTCTAGAAGAGTAAAAAGTTTAACATTAGAAAAAGAAAGAAACAGTTAGGCCATTGATGCAGGAAAGAAAATTTCTTGATTCCCCCATCAACACTGACTGTGAATAACTTCCGCAAAGCTATTGTGTTCTCCCAGTGGGGGGGCGCACTGAGAGCCATCCCTGCCGGGAGAACACAGTGATTATTGCTATCGGCTTATTGCTATAGCCAGTGTCAACAATCACAAATAAAAAATTGTCATGCTGGTTGTACCCAAGTCGAACGATGGATCAACTTGGATACAATACAAAAAGGAGAAATGGCGCTAGAGCATACAATCATGCATGTAAAGAGTCCAAAGTGAATATAAAAAGATTTTTTTGTCCAGGGTGTGATGGTCTATAGAAATTGTATAAACTATACACATGCATATATATGTGTATATATATAAAAAAAGTAAACAGTCACTGAAATTAAAAGTCTGATAAAAAACACCAGCGGCAGCTCACTTGAGAGTAGAAGCAGGCAACTCTGAAACAACAATGTGAAAAACAGCAAGAAGCGCCAATCTAAGTGCAGTATTATGTAACTTTAATAAAATGATGAACGGACAAACAGCCAAATGGCTACTCACAAAATTAAAAATGGTTTAAGGCAAGGATAGGTGGTGAGTCCAGGGACGTCCTCCTAAGATGTGGGCAAAGTGCCTGATGCAGGTTCTCCTGGAAGCGCGTGTCCACATGAAGATGTAGAAGTGGTCACCGGGGTCACCGCTGGGCGTTGGACTACAAACGATGGAAGTGTCCGCAAAGAACAGCCGGCATCTGAGGGGACATGAAGAGCCAGAGCCGTCGCGGTGGACGGAAACCGGAAGACCTGTGTGGAACGCAGAGCACTGATCCAGAAACCAACGAAAGCGGATGTGACGTATGGACGTGTCGGATGACGCGTTTCAATGCTTCCGCATTTTCTTCAGATCCGATTGGCCAAAACAACAAGTGTCCTTATATGGGAGCTGGGAAATCAGTAACTAGGCAACAGCTGTGTACACAGAGGAGAGAGTGGAAGGCAGCACAGTTCAGGACAGAGACCCTCTGTCCTGAACTGTGCTGCCTTCCACTCTCTCCTCTGTGTACACAGCTGTTGCCTAGTTACTGATTTCCCAGCTCCCATATAAGGACACTTGTTGTTTTGGCCAATCGGATCTGAAGAAAATGCGGAAGCATTGAAACGCGTCATCCGACACGTCCATACGTCACATCCGCTTTCGTTGGTTTCTGGATCAGTGCTCTGCGTTCCACACAGGTCTTCCGGTTTCCGTCCACCGCGACGGCTCTGGCTCTTCATGTCCCCTCAGATGCCGGCTGTTCTTTGCGGACACTTCCATCGTTTGTAGTCCAACGCCCAGCGGTGACCCCGGTGACCACTTCTACATCTTCATGTGGACACGCGCTTCCAGGAGAACCTGCATCAGGCACTTTGCCCACATCTTAGGAGGACGTCCCTGGACTCACCACCTATCCTTGCCTTAAACCATTTTTAATTTTGTGAGTAGCCATTTGGCTGTTTGTCCGTTCATCATTTTATTAAAGTTACATAATACTGCACTTAGATTGGCGCTTCTTGCTGTTTTTCACAACTTGGATACAATCAGCCTGCCCGTACATGGTCCCTGCTGAACTGGCCTAGATTCAAACCATCTATTGCTGGCTTTTTTTCTTTTTATGATCAAATACTTTACTTGACTCAGGCAACTATTTGGTAACAATTTGCGAAAAGTGGTAATCTCTAAAATTACCAGTTAAAAAGGAACTTCACTCTCTCAATCAACATTGACTATTTTTAATTCTTATGCTACTACCATTATAAATAATAATAGTAAATAATAGATAGGAAGATATATTTACTTGTTTTAAGCTTTTTTTTTTTTTTTTTACATTTCTTTAGTTACTTCCTGGTTCTGGCATAAGCTAAAATTATGTCATACATCCCAGAAGTCCTCAGGACGGCAGGAAGGGTTTTCTCAGCTAAGCACACCCTCTTGCCTGCATGCCTGAGCTGAGGGCAGATGGGTTCCAATAAGTAAATGCTACATGAATCATCTGCCCTTACTCAAGATGGCCACAGCCGAAAATGCAAGAGGGTGTTTTTCAAAGTGATTTCTCAGAAGCATAAAGAATGGATACATGAATGGGTAAGTTTGCTTTAAATATTAATCAAATAGCATTTTTAGTTTGTGGTGCTCAGATGCAGTGTAGTTCCTCTTTAACCACTTGCCGACTGCCGCACGCCGATATACGTCGGCACAATGGCAGCGGTGGGCAAATGGGCGCACCTGTATGTCCCCTTTTATTTGCGGGGCTAGTGGGAGCGCGCACGCGCTGCGTACTGCATGACCGTGCCTGCGGGTCCCACGGACTCGATGTCCGCCAGTGTCCCTCGATTGTGTCACGGAGCAGCAGAATGAGGAGATGCCTATGTAAACAAGGCATTTCCCTGTTCTGCCTAGCAACATGACAGAGATCTACTGCTCCCTGTCATCGGGAGCAGTGATCTCTGTCATGTTGTAGTGAGCCCATCCCCCCACAGTTAGAATCACTCCCTAGGACACACTTACCCCCTGATCGCCCCCTAGTGTTTAACCCCTTCCCTGCCAGTGTCATTTACACAGTAATCACTGCATTTTTATAGCATTGATCACACTTTTTATAGCACTGTATAAATGACAATGGTCTCAAAATAGTGTCAAAAGTGTCCGATGTGTCTGCTGCAATGTCGGTGTTACGATAAAAATCACAGATCGCCGCCATTACTAATTTAAAAAAAAAATTAATAATAAAAATGCCATAAATCTATCCCCTATTTTGTAGACGCGATAACTTTTGCGCAAACCAATCAATATATGCTTATTGTGATTTTTTTTTCTTTTACTTAAAATATGTAGAAGAATACATATCAGCCTAAACTGAGGGAAAAAAATACTTTTTTTAATATATTTTTTGGGGATATTTATTATAGCAAAACGTTAAAAAAAATTGCTATTTTTTCAAAATTGTGGCTTTTTTTTGATTATAGCGCAAAAAATAAAAACCGCAGGGGTGATCAAATACCACCAAAAGAAAGCTCTATTTGTGAGGAAAAAGGACGTCAATTTTGTTTTGGTGTAACATCACACGACCACGTAATTGTCAGTTAAAGCGACGTAGTGCCGAAACGCAAAAAGTGTGGTCTGGTCAGGAAGGGGGTAAATCCTTCCGGAGCTGAAGTGGTTAAGTTATAATGAAAACGTGTAGCTACAAAGTTATGTCTACCAGTGACAATGTTCCAGCCCCAGCTTTACCAATGGACAATGATTTAGCATCATTGCACTGCTAAATGTATTGCCCAACGAGTAGGTAGGTGACAAAGGAAGCCTGAAATAGGTAAAGCAGTAATAAACTCAATACATCAAATCCAGGAAAAGCATAATAACACAATATAATAATAACACAACACAATTTCAAACACAAAGAAATAAGCAAAAGTGTCATATAAGTGTTCTTTCTATTGCTGCAGCTTATTAGTAATTTCGTCTCTTGCGGCCAAAGTTGGCGCCATCTTTGTGGAGACCTCCTGCAGCCTTCCCCATCTGTACTTAAGCCCTTCCCATATCTCAGTGCAGCAAATCTAGTGCATGCGCGATTAGGTGATTGTTGACTGTTTACTGATGATTGTCAGCACTTTTGCAGCATGCTGAAATGCTGGGGAGTAATTATTATTATACAGGATTTATATAGTGTCAGCATGAGTAATGCTGACATAAACATGGCACATTGTTCTACAGATTAATGGCGCACTCAATGTGCCGTCAATCTGAATTACAATGCACATGTGCAAGCGAGGTAATAAACCGAAGGAGAGGGCGGTATCGTCTAAACAGCACAACTTTTAAAGGCACCTACTAGTAATTATATTATACTGGTTCAATTGGCACTGCGTTGTCCAGTAGAGTTTACTACCACTTTAAGAAACCGTAAAGTCATTTTCTTTGCTGTGCTGCCAGGTAGGGGTGTCTGGCTCACAAGACAGGCAGGTTAGAATTACAAATTTTTTGCCAGGGAATCCAGTTCCCACATAATTATTTTTTAAGGATGCATTTAGCCGTTTGTCTGGAGCCCTCTTTTAAATACTAGGTACTTTCCTTCTCCCTTTCTTTGTTAGGATATCATCTGCAAAGCTCTTGATGTTTAGAGGTGTTTTATTCTGCAAGAACGTCCTAATGTCCTTGTGATCCCCCACCAGTGTGGAATTTTACATCAATGCATTCTAGAGTACGTAAACCCATTCTAGAGGACAAAAACTATATAATGAGATCCTATAGGTATCATACCTGAATGCCTTGTTTCAGGGGGCAGCAGGCCAGGCTGAGGACATCAAAAGCACTCTATGAATGGAGGAGGTGGACCTTTAATTCATCCATTCGCCCTCCAATTATTGAGCGTTTTTCATTGCTATAAAGAAAGGAGGGCATAAAGGTAAAGCTTCTAGGAATAAAGTAGGGGGACCGAAAAGGGCGGGCATAGTTGACACTCTTGACAAGTGCTTATAGCAGGTCCAACGGCTGTATTAACCTCCACAGCACCATAAGATAACCACTGCAGGGGTATAGCGGGGAAGTATTGGACTTTGGATTTCAATTGAGACAGCAGCCACCAGCACAAGGGACACTTCTTATTTAATGTAAGTGCCATCCCTTGTGCTGATTTAAAAAAAAAAAAATCACAAAACCTAAACTTTAAAAACAGCATTTGGAAAATGACAGGCTCTGCCGATCTATTAAATTTTTTAAATTTCCTTGCTGTCTTATGCAGCGTACACACGAGCAGACTTTTCGACCGGACTGGTCCGACGGACCGAGTCCGGCGGACAATCTGATCGTGTGTGGGCTTCATCGGACCTTCAGCGGACTTTTCCAGTCGAAAATCTGACGGACTTTAGATTTGGAACATGCTTCAAATCTTTACGTCGTAACTCCGCCGGATCCAGAAATCCGCTCGTCTGTATGCTAGTCTGACGGACAAAAACCGATGCTAGGGCAGCTATTGGCTACTGGCTATCAACTTCCTTATTTTAGTCCGGTGTACGTCATCACGTATGAATCCGTCAGACTTTTGTGTGATCGTTTGTAGGTAAGTTCGTTCGTTAAAAAGTCCGTCGAAAGTCCGCCGGAAAGTCTGTTGGACCAGTCCGGTCGAAAAGTCCGCCCCGTGTGTACATGGCATTACCCTGTTAGGAGAGTGTTGGAAATCTGGATGGACGGTCCCCTGACATGGGCACTGGTCATGCTTGCTCATTCAGTATTTTTCTGAACATTGCTAGAGTTTGCCAGCTATTATAGCCAACAGATTGATGGGTCTTCAGATGGCTGGTGTGTCAACATCTACTGCATCCCTGTTAGGAGAGTGTTGGAAATCTGGATGGAAGGTCCTCTGACGTGGGCACTGGTCATGCTTGTGCATTCAGTATTTTTCTGAACGTTGCTAGAGTTTGCCAGCTATTATAGCCAACAGATTGATGGGTCTTCAGATGGCTGGTGTTCCAACATCTACTGCATGCAGAAAATCAATATCTGAAAAGCCATAGTTGCTAAAACTTTTTGATTAGTACACAAACAAAGAAAATGTGCCACAGTATGTTACATGGATGAGTTCTTAGAGGTTAGTGGAGACGGAGAAGCCTTCTGAGCATGGCTAGGTCATCAGAGGTAAAAAGATCCAAGAGAAGACAGGAAAAAAGCCACATAAGAATTGCGAAATCTCTTGCGAATGAAAATCTTTCATCTCTCCTCTTCATGAGGCTATTTGGGGTGAGGTTAAGGAAGAAAAGAACAAGCCATCAAATTTTTAATTTTATTTACTTTTTTCTCTGGTTTTTATAGTCACCATTTCCAACTGGCTGAGAATAGAAAAAAAAAAAAGAAAATCACCAGACTTGAAATGTTCTTATTTGACCCATAGGATACAAGGTCAGGGGGTCAGCATGGGTAGTGAAGGAGGGTTTGCCTGAATACCCCGAGGGAATAACACAGCTGGAGTTGCGGTGAAGCGCCACCTCTTAATCTCAGCAGTTTTTCTCCCTAAAAATAGCTCTGGAAAAAATGTGTTTTTTTCTCGCTTGCAAAAGTTGTTTTGGATCTAACCTCGCTGAACATGGCATGTTTATTCTAATGAAGCTGTGCCAAGGCTAAGTGCTTTTCATTTGAACCCAGCAGAAGCACACTGCGTCGAACAAGATAAGGTTAATAGTATTTTGAAATTTAAATCTGGAAGACCATATGAGAGAAAAATTCATCTAAGGAACTGTCAGGTCTGCAGTGCCAATAGCTTATTAACTGGACCTGTGTTGTTATATTACTTCAGAAGACAGTAAGGCAGGATTTAAAGTAAGGAAATAAGGAGGTCTGCAGGGTAACCAAGTCATTAACCACCTCAGTACCAGACACTTTCACCCCCTTCCTGCCCAGGCCAATTTTCAGCTTTCAACGCTGTCACACTTTGAATGACAATTACACAGTGTCACCTGTTGTGTTCAGTGGACACAACAGGTGACAGATCATGCTGCAACAAGGCAAGATCCTGGGAGGACATCATATGACATCCACCCAGAATGGTAGTGCTCCCACTCGTCCATTATTGTACTATAGGCCGGGCGGGAAGTGGTTAAACTACGTTAACATTTTTCACCACACATTTAGAAATCTGAATTATATGTCAATCATATTATATGTTTGGTGTCTCAGGTGACTTTGTAAATCGGAACAGAGAAAGTGAACGCATAGTGACAATAAGCATTGGCGGAAGCAGTCAATATATGGACATTGCCAGTGCATAGATTGGAATTCCTTTCTCCCTTTGTATGTGTTCTGCTTCAGAAATCTAAGCATTGAAAGTGTGATCTCTATAACTGATCCAGTTGTGGTGAGATAGCTTAGCTTACAATCTAGTAGCTTGGCAGACAGTAACTTGATCCAAATGACATCCTGCAGATCGTAGAAAGGTTTAATCCAAAAACTTGTGCAGATCATACCAAATGAACATCAGATTTTAAAACAATCTGTGTGTCTAGCTCAAGCAGAATACAGTACATGTGATGGAAGCATGAAAAAGAAGGATGGGACTAACTACACAGAGCATCTCCTAGCTACGGAGTGAAGAAAAGACAAACTTATTTAAAGGCAAACAAACAGCGATGCATGTGTAACATGATACTCCCTATCGAAATCTATGATTTTAAATATTAAACAATTGAGAATTAAATCCAAACATTAAGTGAAGATCCTCTTCCTGGAACATCCGAAAGAGGAGAGAAAGGGGAGTACAAGAAGAATAAAGCAAACATTACCATACTGTAAAACTTGAAAGTCACTACTGGTGTCTGTAAGATAACACAGAAGACAGTTTTGAGTCTATCTTCAGAAGGGAAGGCATCAACATGCACCAGTCCATCTTACCTTCCTTTGAATCATGTTCTTCAGAAGGGACGGCAGCAACATGCACTAATCCTTCTCACCTCCCTTTGATTAAGTTGTTGGTTTAGAACATTAACCACTTAAAGACCGGAAGGACTTACTCACTTAATGACCAGGCCACTTTTGCGATATGGCACTGCATCGCTTTAACTGACAATTCTGGGGCCATACCCAAACAAAATTTATGTCCCTTTTTGCCCACAAATAGTTTTCTTTTGGTAGTATTTGATCACTTCTGCGGATTTTATTTTTTGTGTTATAAACAAAAAAAAGAGCGACAATTTTGGAAAAAAAAGCTATATTTTTTACTTTTTGCTATAACAAATATCCCCTCCCCCCCAAAATAAATATAAAAAAACTAATTTCTTCCTCAGTTTAGGCCAATATGCATTCTTCTACATATATTTGGTAAAAAAAACAAAAAACGCAATAAGCTATATGGATTGGTTTGCACAAAAGTTATAGCGTCTACAAAATAGGGGGTAGATTTATGTGTGTTAAAACCTTGTGAGCTGCTATGCTAAACCATCAAAATTAAATGAAAAATCATATAGATTTATGGTATTCTTTTTTTTTTTTTTTTACTAGTAATGGCGGTGCTCTGTGATTTTTAGCGGGAGTGCGACGGACAGATCAGACACTTTTTTGGGACCAGTGATATTTATACAGCGATCAGTGCTATAAAAATGCACTGATGACTGTATAAATGACACTGGCAGGGAAGGGGTTAACACTAGGAGCGATCAAGGGGTTAAGTTAGTCCTAGGGAGGTTTTTCTAACTGGGGGGGGAGTGTAGTGACTGGGAGGAGGAGAGAGATCGCTGTTCCTGATCACTAGGAACTGACGATCTCTCTCTACTCCCCTGTCAGCCTGTCAGAACGGGGATCTGTTTGTTTACATTGACAGATCCCCGTTCTGTATCTCTGTGGAGTGATCGTGGGTGGCCGGCGGACATCGCGGCTGCCGGTCACGCGCATTGGCGTGGGTGCCCACTGTATATATTGCACGAACCAACGTACAGCTACGACGAGTCACGCAATAGAACCAACCTGCCGCAGTATAATGACGGTGGCTGGTTGGCCAGTGGTTAATCCTCTTCCTTTGACAGAAGTAACAACACATCAAATGATGACCTCAATGGTGGAAGGTTCTTTGCAGATGTGCCATACACAACACTCTTGGTGGTCCTCAGCATTGTTTGCAAAATGATGAACAACATGGACACTTTGAAAGTGTTTCAACGATGAGAACTCAGTCTCATTTTTTGAATTTTTGACTTCACAGAGGTGTGAGTGTAACTGTATTAGCTCTGATTTCCTTATAAGACTCAGAATTAACCAATTCAAATGAAGAATCAGTGTCAATTGTGATGGGTTTATCATTTGTGAAGTCAGGTGGTGATGACCGTGAAATGTCCAGAAATGCAGCAGCTGGTAAATCAAGGGTGCCGCAATCAGGTGGGTTCAGGTCCGTAGGCACATAGTGCCATTGATTGTTATTGAAGAACTTTCTGTTGCATTCTATATGCCCTGTTACCAACATACACATGGAACGGTTTTGCTTGGTTGTGTATTATCCCAACATTATCTTGCTGTCTGTGTAAAGATGAAAAAAGTATATTTCAAATTTATTTCACCTTTAACATAAGCTCAGCAATTTCAATGGCTAATACAGATGCACAGAGTTCAAGTCTTGGAATGGTTTGTACTAGTATTGGGGTCAGCTTAGCCTTACTAGGGACAAAACCCACACTAACTTTGAGGTAGGCTACCGCAGCTATTGCTTCAATGCAAGCATCAGAGAAAACATGGATCTCTCTTCTGGTGGCATTCCTTTGGGATACAGAAATGTAAGAGCACAGTTTCTGAAGTTCTAGCGCTTTCAGGGACTCTTTTTCATGATTGCCATCTTTGTTGTTTGTCTCTGGGTAATGGGGTTTCCCAGTCTGTGTTTTCAGAAGAATCTTACACTGAACGGTAAATGGTACTATGAAACCTAGAGTATAGTAAATGCTGTTCACAGCAGACAAAACTCCTCATTTTGTGAAGGGCTTGTTAAAAGGTAAAACTTGAAACGTGAATGTTTCAGCATAAGTGTGTACACCCTTTTTGAAAGTAAGACATTAATCAATATCTCAATGAACACACAAACAGTTTCCAAAATTTTGACAAAACTGAGTTCTAGAGAACATTTGTCTAGCTCATTACATGAAAGTAAGTTTAATAATATGGCATAAATTAGTAGTAAAAAAGTCCAGCAATCAAACTACTAAAAACAGCGCTAAAATAAAAGCCACAAAAATTGTCACAGTAAGTGGCCAGAACAAAAATAAGATTATCTATGTAGAAGGTAATGATGAAGACAGTTCAAGGTTTTTATAGGTGTAAAATCACTGATGTCCAAGCGTGCACCTTTCACCAGAAAGAAAGCATGTTCCACCACATGATACACACTCCCCCAGGGGTTCAAACTCACCAGAAGCCACTATTAAAAGAGCATTGAATGGGTATTCAGCATCCACTTCAATAGTAAGTCCTCAACATCAGCAGGATTCACTGGTAAAGTCTCTACATAGAGACTCTTATTTTTGTTCTGGCCACTTACAGTGACAGTTTTTGTGGCTTTTATTTTAGCGCTGTTTTTAATATTTTATGATTCAGTGTTTGATTGTTGGACTTTTGTACTACTCATTTATGCCATTTCTTCCTTTTTAAACAGCTGCTTGATACTTTTGAATATTTATTTATTGCTGCACATAGAATTGTGGGATTTAACATTCTTAAGTGTTTATTTATCTTATACTGCAGATAGAACCGTAGGATTGATCTGGCGCTGAGCGAGTGTGTTATAGGCCTCATTTTACACACCTTCTCCGCATTAAGTTTAATAATATAACTTGGATTACAAAATCTTCAGTTTTGCTCAAATTAGTTGATGCAAAAATGAATACACCCCACAACAAAAAAAAAAAACTACATCTTAGGGGTGTTGAATATAATCGATGCATCAAGATTCAGCATCGATGCTGAGATCAGCTGAATCGCAATGTGCGCTGACGTCGTCACAGCTCCTCCCCTTTGTCACATTCATCTTAATGGCCCTGAGAAGCCACGCTGTGTGCACATGTTGGTGGGGACATGGAGGGCTGGGGCCAGAGCTGAAGAGGGGCCGGCCTGTCCGTGATGGTGCTGCTGCTGATGAGAGTGGCCATGGCCGGGCTTGTGGAGCACGGAGCTCCAGGGAGGAGAGCAGAGGCATCAGTACATTGGTCCCAGAAGGGTTCAGGGTGGCCGCGGCAGAGACGGTGGAGAGCCAGAAGAGCGGCAGAGCCAAGTGAGGGGGCCACGGGGAGGACACTGAGGGGGCTGGACATGGTAAGAGAGGTGCCAGACTGTCCTGTCCAAGCCAACCAATACCCCCCCCCCTTACCAACAGCGTGTCACTATATAATACTGTTTCAGCTGCCACCCCCCGCTTATTACCATAGAGCTTCCCTGCCCAGTGTCACCACGGACCAATTCCCATGCTTCTCGACCAGCATCCACACACTCCCCCCCCCCCCCCCCCCGTTCTCCCCCTGCACCTCTACACAGCGAGCATGCAGATCTGACAATAAAACAAATAATGGTGTGCAGCACTTTCGGTGATAAATGTACAAACAAGTCTCATTAAGTAGTGAACAAATATAGTCCTGAAATATATATAAATTCGTGATATGATTGAAAGAAATCTTCTGGGTAATCAAAGTAATTCCAGTGCTGAGTGTGCTGTGTTCGAACCATTCACCAAATCAGGAATGGTTTGAACACATATTTCAGGGCTATATTTTTTAACTACTTATTAAGGCTCATTTGTTCATTTATAACAGCAAAGCACTGCACACCATTTTTTGTTCTATTGTCTATTAAAGGTTCAATATTCATGGTGTGCTAGCTGCTAACTAATCATACAGCGCCCACTTTATTTTGGTTTTCAATGCAGAGATGACAGCATGTTCCCCATTTGGCTGTCAAACTGCCTGATATCCTCCACAACTCGCTCCTCCCCCCTCAGTTCCCACTGTCTCTCGCCCAACCCCCCCACCTTTTATATGTCTCAAACTGCTCCCGGTCACTAACCCCAGATCACCCAAACTCCACATCAGACGGACATGGCTCCCAGCCCATTCCTCCTCCGCCTCCCTATTAAAACCAATGGCCCCCGCACAGCCACCACCCTCACCCACTCCATCTCCATTCACAGTCTCCATCCTCCACTCTATGCAACCCTGAACAATCTGAGGTCCCACCCATTCTTATGTCTGGACCCCTCCATCCTTAAGTTCCCCTAACCCCTCCCCGCTCCCAGATTCATCCATCAAATAATATTCCTGGACTCTCCTCAGATTCTTCCATCCTTTTTTTCCTATGCATGTATTCCTGATTCCCTATCGCAGACTCTTTAATTCTCTATCCATGGATTTCACCATCTTTCAATTCTTATCCCTTGACCCCTCCATCCTTCAGTTCTATCCCCAGACTCTTCCATCCTTTAGTTCCTATCTCTAGATTCCTCCATCCTTTCTTTCCAATTCATGGATTTCTCCTTCCCTATCCCCGGACTCCTCCATCCTTTTTTTTCTATTCATGGATTCCTCCTTTTCTATCGCCAGACTCCTCAATCCTTCCTTTCCTATTCATGGATTCCTCCTTCCATATCCCCAAACTCCTCAATCCTTCCTTTGATTCTTCCATCCTTCAGTTCTCCTGACTGTTTGAATTTGTTGATGAAAACCTATGAGCAGTAATCATGATGCATCGTGGAATTGAATCAAATCGAATCATTGACATGATAATCGCAATCGAATCGTGAGACCACTGAAGATGCACACCTCTACTACATCTAGTATGTTGTATTACCTCCATGATTTGTAAGGACAGCGCCAAGTCTTCTAGGCATGGAATGAACAAGTTGGCGACATACTATATTGCAACATCTTTCTTTTTCCATTCTTCAAGAACGACCTCTTTCAGAGCCTGGATGCTGGATGGAGAGTGATGCTCAACTTGTCTCTTCAGAATTCCCCATAAGTGTTCGATTGTATCAGATCAGGAGACATACAGTACTTGGCCACTGAATCTCTTTCACCCTGTTCGCCTTCAGAAATGCAACAGTGGCCTTAGATGTGTATTTTGGATCATTGTCATATTGGAAAAGTGCACGGCGACCAAGGGCATGGAGTGATAGTAGCTTCTTCTCTTTCAGTATAGAGTAGTACATCTGAGAATTTATGATACCATCAATGAAATGCAGCTCCCTGACACTAGCAGCACTCCTGCAGCCCCCCAGAACGACACTGCCACCACCATGTTTCACTGTAGGCACTGTTAATTTTTCTTTGTACTCCTCACCTTTGTGACGCCATACAGTTTTGAAGCCATTAGTTCCAAAAACATTTATCTTGGTCTCATTACTCCATAGTACAAAGCCTCAGTAGTCATCTTCTTTTTCTGCATGGGCCCTGACAAATTCTAGATGGGCTTTCTTGTGCATGATTTTTAAGAGAGGCTTCCTTTGTGGACGACAACCATGCATGCCATTCCTCTGCAGTGTATGCCATATTGTGTCACGGGAAACAATCGCGCCCTTTTTTTGGCTTTCTACAGTACTTTTATAGCTAACTGCAGTGAATTTTAATGCCAATTTTATTCAACCCTTCTCATCAGAAGACGCTCCTGTCAAGGTGTTAACTTCTGTGGACGTCCTAGACATCTCTGTGAGATAGTTGCAGTTCCATCTTTGTTAAATTTTTGTATCACTTTTGCTACAGTATTCTGACTGATAATTAAAGCTTTACTGATCTAATTGTAGCCTTCGCCTTTCTTGTGTAAAGAAATTATTTTCTGTCTTCCGTGTGGTGCCACTGCTGACACCATTAAATGGGAAGGGGTTTTCTTTAAGTAACTCCCTTTTATAAACAACTGTCTGCTGAACACCTGTTTAATGAATAATTAGACTCACCTGTAGTTGAATTCTTGTTAATTAGGATTTTATTGTCTGAAATTTAGCTTTGCTCTTAAGACATTCTTTGGGGTGTTTTCATTTTTGCAACATGGTCTTGAATTAATTTGTTAGGAAAAATACTTTTTTGTATGTGCAGATTACCAAATCTTGATGGCAATCAATGGCCCACATTTGTGGGAATATTTTGTAGTATAGTGTCCCATAGAAAATGTTGATTCTGAAAGGAAAGTTAAGCTTTTATGACAAATCTGTTGGGGTATACTCATTTATGATGAGCACTGTATCTTGTTTGGCATCCCAAAGCAATCCTATGCTACGTTTTGTAGGGGAGAGATCAGTTCCTAGCTCGAATCGCTAACAGCATAGTTGTCAGAAGGAAAGGTTTTCATTACCTTGTCACTATTACCTTGTCACTGTTAGATACCATTTTGTGAAGTCTGAGGTTGGCAGTGGCAAACATGTCCTGAGTTCTCTTGAGAAGATCAATTGCTTTTTTTTCTGTATGTAGAGATTTGAACCCGTCATCTACGCGGAAATTCTTTTCCACAAATTCATGTGCTCTTCTCAGCCCATACACATCTACAGCAGTAGAAGGGCTGTTACTGAAAATATGTACTTTCATTCGGTAGTCTGTGACTTCATCGCTGACATAATTTGCCATACCATCGGAACCTGAGGACATTTCTTTAAAACAGTGGAACATTTGCTAAATGTTGGTCATAACAGCAACTGGTTCTTGTCAAAATTAATCATGGAAAGTATTCTTTTACCAAAAAGTAATTGATGCTTGGAATGGACTTACAGCAGAGGTCATGAGTCCGTCAACAGTAAGTGGACTCAAACATGCTTGGGTCCAACATAGATCTACATTCAAACAAAAAAAGCTCACAAAACCCCCCTCCCAAAAAAGTGTATTTTGATGGAGGTGTGGATGGATCAGCATTATAGGGCAGCGATCCATGCAGTGAGTAGCAGGCCACTATCTGGTACAGCATGGGTTAAGTCCTTAGCACATGGTACAGCCAGGGTGAAGGGAATCACAAGCCAACAGCGGCCTAAACAGAGAAAGTCCAGGTAAATTGACAGGGAAAAGGAGGTCCAGAGGGCAGAGGTCCTTCACAAAGCCATTTAAGGTCCTCGGAGGGCTGTGTGTCCTGGCCTCAGCTTCAGGGTCATACAGAGAGTAGTTGAAGGAAGAGCAGAGAATAGAATAAAGTCCCAATGTTCAGAACACCACACAGAACTACAAGTCCCAGTAATGCAGAAAACAAAGGCTGTCTCAGCAGTTCTGTGTATTTTCTAACCTCCTAAAGAGACCTGCAGCCATGAGCTCGTCTGTCCATCACTGAAGTAAGCTTTCAACAGTCTGACACTCTTCACTGTTATCTATGGTACTTTGAATTTAGCCACACACCTCAATTGAAAACTCCCGGTGCCAAGGCATTTGGCCCTATCCTCAAGCAGGATACAATAATTGATGCACTTCTTACTGAGAGCAGACTCATGTCCTACACCCTCTGGGGACACAGGAACACAAAAAAACAAATTATGCAGATACATTGACTTTGTTACACACTGCATCTGGATTGGAGATTGTCAGTTTCATAAAACAAAAATAGAACATTTAATATTTCTGACCTCCATTACATGTATGAATAAGAAAAAAAAAAAAGGGACAGACTTGATGGGCCACTTGGTCTTTTTTCTGCTGTCACTTTTCTATGTTTCTATGTCTGAAGCAGTGCAAAACTCCTTGACCAGTGTAGATAAGATATCCCACCTTGTTTTGTGTCTGCCCGACCATCAGTACTGACCATCCCCCTTGCTATTAATTAAATTAATGAGACCACACATGAACTGAAGTACAAATGGCCATAGCAGCCTTTTATTAACAAAAACAACTCATCAGCCTGTTGGTCTATTGACGGCACCCAGAATTCCAACTTTTTCCACTTGTAACACTGCCGGACCTTTTACCATACCAGGCCTCCAGCCGTAACACACCAGCTCAGAGACAACCCACACCCGCAGTGCACCATTACCGTATTCCAGCTAACCTTAGTAACTGGAATACACCAGAGGGGCACATACCACCGATGAGCCCCACACACATCCATCTCAACCGTATTTTCTTCCACTGTCATAAGACAAACCACCGCCTCACGATCAGCTGCCATGACGTCTTCTGCTCATATTGCACCTGCAAAGAGATAAAGCAAACTAAAACAAAACACAGGGAGGGTGGGTGGGAAACTGCCTGCTTGTCACCTGTCCCTTCTCTGCTGCCCAGGAGACCCCACCTATCCCTTAAATCACTGCCACAAACCCCTTCTCATCCTGTTGCTCCAACCAATCCACCTCTCCCCCAATCTCAACCTACAATCCTTAACCCCATAGTTGCTTCCCCTCCTCACCCTGTCATGCCGGCCCTGCACTATATTTCATTTTATTTTCTCTCGCCCTGGGCCTTACTTTAAGATTGTTGTTCAGATTAGGCCTGGTGAGGGGTACATCATTGAGGGAAATACCTTTAGATCAAGCACTTGAGTCAAAGGCCACTCTGATCTGATCTGGCTTGCAAGGATGGTATGTGCCAAAGCACAGGGGGTACCAACATTCCTCTCCTTTACTGAGAGGTGATGCAGGCTCAGCATGATCTCTCACCAACACCTTCTGCAGAAACTTAACAATGCGTTTTTTCATCTCAGGTTTTATGTTTAGGTGTGTTGTAAAGTAGTAAATTATACTTCTGCATGCTTAACATTATTTGGTAGTTGCATGAAATGGTAGTGGTGCCACCACGCTGTTTGAATTGATAGAACTCCTTACTCATACTTTTTTAGGAACTCCTTATCTTCCATGATGGCTGCCAGCTCCTTATCTTTAGTGGTTACATCTAACACTGTGGTGTTGACGTTATCATCCCAGAAATGAAGGGCCTTGTTATCACCTTGTGTGAAAAAGTGTTGTATGCCTTTACTGCAAAGTCTTTCTTTGACACAGTAGTTATGTGGGCACTGGTCAAACTAAGTAGTTCAACCATTTGGCAGGACACGTGTCTTAAAAAGAAAAAGACTGTGTCAGACCTCCTGACATTACCCACACAGACATTGCCTATGATTTCCCAGCCTAGGTCCAGGTGTTGGGCATATGGTGCGTCATTTGACCTGTTGATTTGTTTTCAAGCCCTGATGTACCCTTGGGATGTCTGCCAAGCAGCAGGAGTATATTGGCATTTCTGCCAAGAGCTGGTATGTGGTCAGCTATGCCCCTCAAGTGAGAGTGGTGAGAGGCAGCTGCAGGAGTAGAAATGCTCTAATGAAACAAAAAGTCAACTTGGGTTAAATCTTGCAGCCCAATCAGTTGATTATTTTGTGCTGGAGGTTGGATTACTGGCAAAGTGCATTCCTGAGAACTGAGTGAGAAGGGTGTTGTATTGTATTTGAGCAGAGGAGAAGAGATATTGTCATTGTGTGTGTTAATAGATTCAATAAACGAACGACTTTCAAACTACGAATCCTTATCACGAATATATATACTGTGGGGGATTAGCTCGTGGAGATCACCTTTTCTGGAAATTAAGGTCAGCGGGCAGGCAGTTTATTGGCGGATTACCAGCTTTATTTAGAAGAGGTTTGCAAAGTCATGAAAACAAACAAAAAACAGTAAAGTAAATCCTTGCCGTCCGGCGCTAAACTAAGGAGCAGTGATCGCTGTCATGTCCTAGGTACCCCATCCCCCCCCAAAGTTAGAATCACTCCCTAGGACACACTTAACCCCTTGATCGCCCCTAGTGTTTAACCCCTTTCCTGCCAGTGTCATTTGCGCAGTAATCAGTGCATTTTTATAGCACTGATTGCTGTATAAAGTGGTCCCAAAATAGTGTCAAAATGTGTCCACCATAATGTCGCAGTCACGATAAAAATCGTAGATCGCCGCCATTACTAGTAAAAAAAATAATAAAAATGCCAGAAAACTATCCCCAATTTTGTAGTTGCTATAACTTTTGCGCAAACCAATCAATATACGCTTAATGCGATTTTTTTTTTTTTTTTTTACCAAAAATATGTAGAAGAATACATATCAGCCTAAACTGAGGGAAAAAAATCGTTTTTTTATATATTTTTGGGGGATATTTACTATAGCAAAATGTAAAAAATATTGCTTTTTTCAAAATTGTTGCTATTTTTTTGTTTATAGTGCAAAAAATCCGGGCCGGATTCCGGTTCAGTCTCTTACAATAGAACGCATGCGAGGTGAAATATACTGATTATCCATTACCTCACCTCGCATACCGTCACAATACATACATAAATAATTAATTATCCGAAAACTAAACAATTAAACAATAAAGCAAATCGATTTGTTATAACGAATATCTATACTCTACAGAAAAAGCGAATTATCCGAAAACAAATTAAAGTAACATAACGAATATAACAGAACTAAATTATGTGTTTTATGAAATAAAATTTTCCGTTGTGCACAAGTCTAGTACCCAGAGTGTATGGTAAGGCATCTCCTGTTATGTTTAACAAGACTAAGCGTTATAATTTTATGCTGATAAATTTTTGAATGAAGGGTCTGAATGCACATGTTGAATTCAGAAGCACATGACACAAGTGTGGCAACCTTTTAGGTTAATGTATATCTAGCAGTCATACAGACATTAACCACTTGCCGACCAACCGCCGTCATTATACTGCGGCAGGTTGGCACTATTGCGCAAATCGCCGTAGGTGTACGTCGCTTCATGCAATAGATACAGTGGGCGCGCGCATGCACCCACGGCTATTGGCCGGAGCCAATGCACGTGGATGGCGGCCGCGATGTCTGCCGGCCACCCGCGATCAGTCCACAAAGAGCGAGAACAGGGATCTGTCAATGTAAACAAACAGATCTCTGTTCTATCAGGGGAGTACAGAGTGATCGTCTGTTCCTAGTGGTTAGGAACAGCAATCTCTCTGTACTCCCAGTCAGTCCACTCCCCCCACAGTTAGAAACACCTCCCAGGGAACACATTTAACCCTTCCTTGCCCCCTAGTGTTAACCCCTTCCCAGCCAGTGTCATTTATGCAGTAATCCGTGCATTTTTATAGTACTGATCGCTGTATAAATGTCACTGGTCCAAAAAAGTGCCTGATCTGTCGGCCGCAATGTCGCACTCCTGCTAAAAATGTTACTGATCACCGCCATTACTAGTAAAAAAAAAAAATTATAATAAAAATGTCATAAATCTATTCCCTATTTTGTAGAAGCTATAAATTTTGCGCAAACCAATGAATACATGCTTATTGCGATTTTTTTTTTTTTTTACCAAAAATATGCAGTAGAATACATATTGGCCTAAACCGATGAATAAATTTGTTTTTTTACATTTTCTTGGGGGGATATTTATTATAGCAAAAAGTAAAAAATATTGTTTTTTTTTTTCAAAATCGTCTGTCTCTTTTTGTTTATAACGCAAAAAAAAAAAAACTGCAGAGATGATCAAATACCAGCAAAAGAAAGCTCTATTTGTGGGAAAAAGGACATACATTTTGTTTGGGTACAACTTTGCAAGACTGTGCAATTGTCAGTTAAAGTGACGCAGTGCCGTATTGCAAAAAATGGCCTGGTCATTAAGGGGGCAAATCTTTCCGGTCCTTAAGTGGTTAAAAAAAATCATAAAATGAGAGGCCACTCTTCTCCCTCAATATAGTATTGCTGACCGCGGTAAGCAGGGTTCTCAATAACTCCAAATGTCAACACTAAAAAAGTTTTGCCTGCAGTTGGGCTTTCATACTGAGTAACAAATACCCAGTTATGGCAAACCTCGAAACTCAAAACAATATAATATTTAATTATTTTACATATTTCCATGCTCTCCACATGCCTACATATGGGGGTCTCTAGTGTTTAGGGTTTTTTTTTTGTTATTTTTCCAAAAGTTTTGTCCTGGAGCCCAGATGCTTTTTTGGAGCCTTGGGTGGGATAAGGCATCCAATCCTAGGTCCACATCTTACCTGGTATCCAGACCTCAATCAGAGGCGTAACTAGAATCTTCAGGGCCCCAGTGCAAGAAACCATGAAGGGCCCCCACCAGGGACATTGCTAGGTCTACAAAAGATCTTGGGCTAGAGCCCATAGCGGTGAAGTAAAGAAAGTCATACGCTTGGGCGGGCATAAACATGTATATAATATACATGTGTGTGTGTGTATATTTTATGTATGTGTATATTTTATATATAAAATATTGTTGCATATCTGAGTGTGGATCCCCCCTAACATCAGGATCCTCAGAGAGCCTCCCTACTTATATTAGGGTCCCCAGAGAGTCCTTTCCTTACATCAGGGTCCCCAGAGAGCCCCCCTTACATCAGGGTCCCCAGAGAGCCCCCCTTACATCAGGATCCCCAGAGGGTCCCCCTTCAGGGTCCCCAGAGGCCCCCCCCTTACATCAGGGTCCCCAGAGAGCCCCTTCTTACATCAGGATCCCCAGAGGCCTCCATTACATTAGGGTCCCCAGAGGCCCCCCCTTTACTTTAGAGTCCCCAGAGAGCCCCCTTTTACATCAGTGTCCCCAGACAGTCACCCCCCCTTCCAGAGGTTCCCTGTACCTGGCTGGTCTCTGCTGTGCACCTTGGACCCCCAGAACATCTCTGTACCCTCCCCACAACTGGGGGTAGGTGGGAGGCAGCGATCAGCAGCTCTATGGTGTCCACGGGTGGCGGGATCTCCCTGGGGCTTGTAGTTCTCTCTCCAACTGTATCCACTGGAGAGGGGAGGGGCCTCTAATCCGGGGATGTATCATCAAGAGTGTAGAAGCAGAAGGACTCACTGAAGAGTGCAGCCGAGAGATGCCCGGGTCAGAGGACCCTCTCCACTGTATACATTCAGAGAGAGAACTATACAAGCCCCAGGGAGATCCTATGTCTCATGGGCACCATACAGCTGCTGATCGCTACCTCCCCACTGCATGTTAAACAGACAGCCTGGGGTGCAGGGGGAGATGTCAAGTCTTGGGGCCCCCCCACAGTGGCAGAACGACAGGGCCCAGTCGCAAGTGTGACTGCAGCGACCCCTATAGTTCCGCCACTGACCTCAATATTGGTTTCCACTGTCCACAGTACATATTGTATGTGTGAGCTGACTGATGCTCAGATTGGTATTGGTGCTTCCTGTTTTTTGGGGGGATTTCATTAGGGGAACCCTGTTAGGAATTTACCTTAATTTAGTAAGAGGCTTGAACAAGCAAATGTTCTGTTTTTTTATTTTATGCACCGGCCCCTTCCCCCACTCTCCATCCACCTGTGTGCCCGCAGCAGCTGGCGAGAAAAGGAAGCTGGCAGCACTGCAGGGGATGAGAGGGGGCCGGGCACACAAGGGGAACCAGATATTATCAGCCCAGAGAGGGGGATTGGTGCAGGGGGACGGGGGCACGATTACAGAAAAATGTGATGTCTGTGTCTCTTCCTCCAGCAACTGAAAGCTGATGGAAGGGAGATGGGGAAAAACCAGCTTTCAGCTGCTAGAGGCAGCCGCACATGACATCATGTTGGTCTTTCACATAAAATCCCAATAAAATACATTTTCATTTTCGGTTGTAACATGACAACATGTGGAAAATTTTAAGGGGTATGAATACGTTTTCAATGCACTGTATAACCCCTCCCACTCAAAGCATTCTTAATTTTTTGCTAGTGTTCTTAGGACGTCTTCGCCTTACTGAGAAAGCTTACCGTTTTTTATTTTGAGATTTTCTTCTGAAGAATTTTCCATCAAGCACCTAGCGGCTCCAGAGTCACTGCAGAGTTTTTTTTTCAGCTTTTTGGATTGGTTGACTCCTCGGCTGAGCCTTGGGGAGGTGTACCTGGACCCAATAACATGTGAGGAGGCTAAGAAAGTTGCTTAAGGCACCATGTTCTGCATGGGCTTTCACCTTGTCATATGGCACATTGTGTTGAGTTAGCCACAGAGTGCTATACAGGTCCAGTTCTGTAGTCTGCCTGCAATGGACCCTGTCCACGAAGACCCCTTCAGAGGTATGCCCATTATTGAAGGTGAAGCCAGTATGGGGCTGGTCCTTATCATCCTACCCAGAGTGGAAAATATCTGCTGCTATAATTTGCTAGGGATTTATGTGCTGGCGCTTCAATGCAAAGTGGCAATATCCGAGCCATGGAGCGGGAGCATCAACTAAATTTGGCTTCACTCCTTCTGGCACAAATTGGTCTCATAGGCCATTACTTAATTTCTGTGGCTCCACTGTGCATGCTCTCATGATCAATACTCTTGTCTCCCCCACAGCAATCATTGGATGCTTCTTAGGTTCAACAGCCTATGGAGCTTGACACAGAAGACTTCACACTTTCCTCTCAACAGCAGCAAAGATTTTGAGTACCCCAATGGGGGATATTTTGCACCACATTTGGCCGATCATAGGTGTAGGGACAACCTAAGAGGAAGTATAAGTGGATCGCCAATCACTTCATGCACCACATCCCATATGTTGTAACAAGAAAGCAGAAAAATATTTGGGACTTTTAAGGTGCTATTACATCACAAGGACACTGCATGCAGTAAAAAATCCGTCATTTATTTGAACATCATTTAAAAATATTAATATAGTATATATCAACAAATAAACAATAAAATACATTGAAATGTCATCTAGTTCCTGTTTGGCATGGTTGGCAGAATCCTGACATGTTTCGCCCAATCTGGCTTCTTTAGGATATGTGTCTGTCCGCTGTGTGTCATGCCATTTCCCTAGTGCTCAATATACTACTTTAGGAAAATAGCTTAAAAAAAGTTTGCTATCGTCCAGCCTAATATTGGAGTTCAGTTGGATTACAGGAAACACATAAGGACCAGGTTAAATGGCACAAAGAACAAATGCACATTGGTGGCAGATCCCCTGCAGCTTGGAGATCAAAAATTCTAACTTAAGGCAATGCAGCAGTAGGCAGTTAGTTAATGTCTGTATGGTATACTTATGGCCCACAAGTCAAATCATTGTAGTCACACCATGGCAGGTATCTTACATAGCCTACAGGGGCTTACTTTGTGCTGCTAAGTTGCATACATCCACCCACGTGGCTCTGGCTTTGGAAGAGCCCCCTACTCCTTCTAAAGATTCAGATCAGGATGAAACACCTTCAGCTGAGATCTCATCAAAGCTTAGGGATACCATTGCTATGATTGTTGATGCGGTACACTCATGTACACTCATGTTGAGTGTTAGAGCAGTCTCAGGTATTGGTCTGCTCCAAGCAGGGAGCAGTGGCTATCTGCTTTCCATTCTGCTCCTCCAGTGCTCACTGGAGCGCCGGGTTGGGGAGAGGACAGGGGTGGCTGGCTCTGGCTCTCAGGCCCCATGCTGAAAGGCAGAGCTAGCTGTCAATCAGGCAGCAGGGTTGACCCTTAGAATATCGTTTTGAATCCCTCACGAGCCTAGTGTGGCTCTGCCCTGTCAGTTGATAGCAGGAAATAGCCCACTATAAGCTCACTCTGGGTCACAGGAGAACAAAAGTAACTGTACTGTGACCCACAAGAAACGTACAGACAAAAAAGCTTTGGCCATACTCCTCTTTTAAGGTGGCTTACTCCTTCTACCTCAACCAGAATGTTGTTCTTCCCTCCTAAGGAAATTTCTCTACACTTACTAGACATGTAAATGCTATGAGAGTCTACCTCTCTAATGCATCCTCTTTTCATCAATTGGATTCCTTCTTTGTCTTTCCTAAAGGTTCCTACAGGTTGCTCCCAGCTTCCCTAGTGCCACCATTGCTAGGTGGGTTAGATAAGTAACCATTCAAGCCTATGGTCTAATGCAGCCTTTTTCAACCAGGGTACCTTGAGGGGTTTCTTCACATGGCAGTAAAAAAAAAAAAAAAAAACACATATACAAGCGTTTTTTAAATTATGGATCCGAATACAGGTGCATTGCTTTCAGTGGAGTCACCTTTAGCTGATGTATCAGCGGCCGACTTTAATCTGCTTCTTTCTGACTGCCATGTTAAGGGCTCTTTCACAACAAAGATTGACGTAAGGGATATAATAAATGCATACCCTTATAAATACATTTTCTAAAATTTCTGTTAATACAAACCATTTAAAAAATTGCTGTCGTATGCAATAAGTATACATGGGTTGGAAGATGCAGACACTTCTGTAAACATTTCTTATTTATACTGTGAAACTAAAAGCTGCTTTCTAGAGATTTACCTTAATATCCTCAGAAAGGTAGTGAAACCAGCCAGGGATAGAGCTTACCAGGAATGGTTCAGTATTTCTGGTGTGTCACATCTAGACAAAGCGAATCACTATTAAGGTCATGCTTTGTTAACCACTTCATGCCATGCCAGGCCATTTTTTGTGATACGGCGCTGCGTCGCTTTACCTGACAATTGCGCGGTCATGCGACGCTGTACCCAAACAAAATTGATGTCCTTTTTTTTCACAAATAGAGCTTTCTTTTGGTGGTATTTGACCACATCTGCGGTTTTTATTTTTTGCGCTATAAACAAAAAAAGACGGACTATTTTGAAAAAAAAAAAGCTATTTTTTTTCGTTTTTGCTATAATAAATATCCCCCAAAAATATATGAAAAAACAAATTCCTTCCTCAGTTAAAGCCAATATGTATTCTTATTTTATTATCTTATATTTTTGGTACAAAAAAATTGCAATAAGCATATATTGATTGGTTTGCGCAAAAGTTATAACCTCTACAAAATAGGGGATAGATTTATGGCATTTTTATTATTTTTTTTTTTTTTTTACTAGTAATGGTGGCGATCTGCGATTTTCATCAGGACTGCGACATTACAGTGGACAGATCGGACACTTTTGACACTATTTTGGGACCATTGACAGTTATACAGCGAACAGTGCTATAAATAGCAACTGATTACTGTATAAATGTCATTGGCAGGAAAGGGGTTAACACTAGGGGGCAATCAAGGGGTTAATTGTGTTACCTAGGGAGTGATTCTAACTGGGGGGGGGGGTGGGACTGCCTGGGTGTGGAGACTGATCATTGTTCCTAAGCATTAGGAATAACAGGGCGCTCTCCTCACCCCTGAAAGAACGTAGATCTGTCTGTGTACATTGACAGATCTCCATTCTCTCCTTCTCAGGAGCAATCGCGAGTAGTGACATAGGAGCTTGTGTACGTGGCAAGCCCCCGGACCGCCAGCCATGTGCACAAGCTCCTACGTCACGCCGCGGGGGGCGCGCCCTATACTCCTTAAATCGCCCGCCGTACAGCTATGGCGTTTTGCGCAGGAGTGCCATTCTGCCGCCATCAATCGGCGGGTGGTCGGCAAGCGGTTAAAATTGATTCGATCATAGGAACACTTTGCTGTGGACCAGGATATAGTAGGATGTTAGTTAAAGCCAGTGGTGGCTGCTCATGCCGCCCCCCTAATCCATGCGCCCGGCCCCTAATCTACATGCAGGGTGCCAGACGCATGGATTTCAATGGGGCTTTTTTTTTTTCCAAACACATGATTAGAGCCTGACAGATCCCCCGCAGCAGCCGGCGGGAGAGAGGAAAACCCTGCAGAGCTGTGGGGGCAAGGGGGGGGGGGGCAGGAAAAAACACAGGGGGCTGGAGAGCACACAGGGGGCAGCAGAAAGAAGCTGCATAGAAGCTGTGGAGATGGCTGCATATGAAGGAACCGATCTCTCCATTCTACCCCCCCTGCGCTTCTCCTCCTCTCCCTTTTGCAGGCATTCAGCGGCTGCAGGAGGAAAATGGAGAGGTCGGTTCCTCTATGCCAGTGTTTCTCAATCTTTAGCCAGTCAGGGCACCCTTGAAGTACACCCCTAGGTGAATGGGACTGCACTGCAAACACCCTGCAACTATGTGCATTACACGCAGTTGCAGCATAGTGATGATGCATTTAGGGGGGGTTAAAAAAGGGTGTGAGGAGACAACATATTGCCTCTTTACCGCCTGTCAAAAGCCTCTGAAAAAGCGATCTGAACATGGAACACTTTTCAGAGCAATGGCATTTTCTTTCTGGTACTTTGAACAAGCAGCAAAAAAAAAAAAAGAAATCAGTTCTGATTGTACACATATAGGGGGTCAGGATTAAAAGTAATGTGCATACTTACACATGCATGTAAACACACATGTACGCACATACACATATATAAACACACACACACATACATGTACACACACACATATATAAACACACATACATACAGATAGCCTTTTAACCACGTAAGGACCTGAAGGATTTGCCCCCTTAATGACCAGGCCACCATTTTTTGCGATACGGCACTGCGTCGCTTTAACTGACAATTGCGACGCTGTACCCAAACAAAATTGATGTCCTTTTTTTCCCACAAATAGAGCTTTCTTTTGGTGGTATTTGATCACCTATGCGGTTTTTATGTTTTGTGTTATAAACAAAAAAAAGAGTTACCATTTTGAAAAAAAAAAAAACAATATTTTTTAATTTTTGCTATAATAAATATCCAAAAATGTTTAAAAAAAAAAAAAAAAAACGTTTTCAGTTTAGGCCAATATATATTCTTCTACATATTTTTGGTACAAAAAAATTGCAATAAGCGTATAAGTAAGCACAAAAGTTATAACGGATATAGGGGATAGCTTTGTGCCATTTTTATTATTTATTTATTTGTTACTAGTAATGGAGGCGACCTGCGATTTTTAGCAGACTGCGACGTGCCGACGGACAGATCGGACACTTTTGACACTTTTTTGGGACCAATGACATTTATACAGCGATCAGAGCTAAAAATAGCCACTGATTACTGTAAAAATGTCACTGGCAGTGAAGGGGTTAACACTAGGGGGCGATCAAGGGGTTAAGTGTTCCCTAGGGAGGTGTTTCTAATTGGGGGGGACTGGAGGAGGAGAGAGATCGCTGTTCCTGATCACTAGGAACAGCAGATCTCTCTCTACTCCCCTGTCACAACGGGGATCTGTTTGTTTACATACACATATACCCGTTCTGGCTGTCTGTGGAGCGATCGCAGGTGGTCGGCGGATATCGAGGCCACCGGCCACGAGCATCATCTCCAGTGCCGCGCGCACCCCCTATTACTCTTAAAACGACCGACGTACACCTACTGCGATTCGCCCACGGGAGCCAACCTGCCGCAGTATAATGATGACGGCTGGTCGGCCAGCGGTTAAAAACTTCAGCCCTTTACCTTAACTCCTCCTGCTGGGTACTGCACTGTAGGGGGAGGCAGAGAGCACAGCACACACTGCTTTCACTTTAGGTGCAATCAATGTGACCACCTCCCCGCAGTGGTGATTTACAGTTCGGCTGAGGATCGGGGAGCTCGGTCTCAGCCACCCTTGCTGCGCCCCCTATCTAGGCATACAGGGGCCCGGATGCGATGGCGCCTCCTGCGACCCCTGTACGCCCCTGCTACTATTGACAAGGTCACTAAATTTTTTTCTAATGCCCACCTTACCACGTGCCCCCTGGATCCTGCTCCCTCGCAAATGCTATGATCACCCTCTGGCTCTATTCTAAACTCTTTAACTCACATCTTCAATCTATCCCTCTCTTCTGGCATCTTCCTCAACTCTCTAAAAAATGCACCAGTCACCCCCATCCTGAAAAAGCACTCACTGCACCCCACCAATCTAAACAACCTATGCCCCATCTCCTTACATGCTTTACTTGCCCTTTCCTCTAAACCCCTTGAATGTCTTGTCTACAACCGACTGAGCGACCATCTGACTGAGAACAAACTTCTTGATACCCTGCAGTCTGGATCTATAATTGCCATACAGTATATATCAATCCCTTTTTCCGAAACAATAAATCATTACAAATTTTCATCTCCCAACAGTTCTCTCCTTAGACACACACCTTGTAAATTATCACTACCTAAAACAAGAACATATCAACATGTATGTATATACAGAAAATATGAGAAAATATTGTTTATAAAAATGGAAAATGCAGCATGTGGAATTATAAATGTTATGGTAATCACTCATGCTAACTATACTGCTTTCCTTACTCTCTCACTTCCCCAAACACTTCAGTTTTAGAAATAAACATATTACATTCTTCTATTCCCAAATCTCTGCATCGTTGTTGTATACCCCCTAAACATAGTAACAGTGAGAAACCTACAAGTAATACATCAGTTTTTATGTACAAGACTATATTATGCAACATGCTATATTTAAATTTGCGTTAATTTATTGCTTGGCTGGGAATGTAGAGTGAGAGAAACACTGGCTGCAGCTGCTCTCTGTAGCTGTTGCCCTGCAGTGCTGAACTCATTCACAGCTACATCAGCAAGAGGAGGGAGCTGCTGAGCAGGACAAGTTCAATAGACTGAGTCAGGCAGCACTGCACTGTGGGAATTGTAGTCCAGAGAAGAGAGACTCTACTGCAGGGGTCTCAAACTGGTGGCCCTCCAGCTGTTGCAAAACTACAAGTCCCATGAGGCATTGCAAGGCTGACAGTTACAAGCATGACGCCCACATTCAGAGGCATGATGAGACTTGTAGTTTCGCAACAGCTGGAGGGCCACCAGTTTGAGACCCCTGCTCTACTGTAAAGAAGAGCTTTCGAACTGCATTTCGCAAAGGGAGATTGCCAGGAGGAGGGAAAGAGCTGTATTTTCACAGGCTGTACAGGACACCACCTTCTCTTGGCATGAGGGAGCCCAAAGAGTGCACATCGCTGTCCAGTGTGCACCACCAATGCTGCATATCCTAAGCAGGATCCAGAGTGTTGAGTTCAGTTGTGCCATCAACCGGAATGACCTGGGTGCAGAGAAGAGAGTGGATTAATCACTGTGTGACCAGATAGTGAGCTGCAATATCAATGAGACTGGTGAGCTGCCGCTAGAGAGACTTAGACTTTTAGGAACTTATTATACAGGAATCTAGTAGCCTTATTGCTGCTTGCAGGCTTGACTCAGACTGTTCTCATATGTACCAATGCTACAAATGGGCCCCAATGCTAGCCGGCTGAAGAGTTAGAACCTAAGGATGTTCCTTTCACAGCCGTTACACAGAGACCTTCGCCTATTGCTTTGTCATCACTTTATCAAATCTTTTGACCTTCATCATTAAGTTTCCCTTGCCGCTGTTGCACAGTAAACATGGCTGCATCACTATCCCTTTGCTCCAAAGAACAACAATCCATTTTTTGTGATCTGAAGGTGTGCCAGAAGCTGAAGTCCATCGAAGACTTTCATCACAGTATGGCGACAATATTTTACCACAACAAAGTGTATACGAATGGATTGAGAAATTCAAAAATGGTCAGACAAGAGTTAAGCACGAAGAAAGAGCAGGAAGCACATCCGCTACTGACGACAACATTGAACAAGTCGATGCCATGATTCGTACAAACCAATCAGCGACCGTCGAAGTGGTGAAAAAACAGCAAATTTGTAATGGTTCTGCATATGAGATTATCCATGACAAGCTTGGCTGTTGTGCAAGATGGATCCCGAAACAACTTACTCAAGAGCACAACTGCCATCTGTAAATGCATACTGGACCACTATGCTAATTAAAGGTGTAGCTTTTTTTAAAAGAATAATCACAGGAGATGAAACATGCATCCATCACTTTGAACTTAAAAGCAAATGCCAGAGTATGGAATGGAAATGCTGGGAATTGCCAGTCAAGAAGAAATTTAAAATTCAGCCCTCTGCAGGAAAAGTGATGCTCACAATATTTTGGGACTCACAAGGGCCAGTGTTGGAACAGTATTTGGAGAAGGGCTCAACAGCAAACAGTGCATGTTATACAGTAGGATGCTGAGCGACAAACTGAAGCCTGCAAAACAGACCAAATGCCAAGGCCTGTATTTAAAAGGTGTTTTTTTTGTTGCATGACAATTCACGCCCACATACTGCTGTCCACACTGTTCAAACTTTTCAGGAATTGGGTTTCAAGGTATTTGAGCAGTCTGCATATAGTTCAGATCTCACTCCCTTGGATTACCATCTGTTTGGTCCACTTAGGTAATTTGCCACAGACCAACATGTGCAAGAAGCAGTGCATACATGGCTAAGGAACTTACCTAAAACATTTTTTTTTCCAAGGATATATGCAAACATGTGGAACGCTGGAACAAGTGCGTTGAAAAGCAAGAGACTATGTTGAAAAAGGATGTAACTGCATGAAAACATTATACAAATAAGAAGAGTGTGGATAATTATTGACTCACTCTCCTATATTATTTCAAATGTGTATCTAGCTGTTAAAGTGTTTGTAACGTTAAAGATGAAATCACTGGCATCCCTTCTCCTGTATCCAGGCATACCATACTGTATAAGTGGGGGTTTTTTTAAAAGAAGCCTGTAAACACCCTATTTCAGCTTAATTTAGGCCGGTAACGTGACCCCCGGCTACAGTGGGAGGGACCAAGATCTCCCTCTGACGTCAGCCAGGAGGTCACGTGACCACCGTGCTGGCCGCTCAGCCCCTCCTGCTGTAGCCCTGGATCGGAGTAGCACAGCGGCCGGGAGTCACGTGTCCGGCCTGAAGATCTCTGAAAAAGGTATTTGGAGGCTTTGTTTTTTTAAACACTTACAGTGTGGTATGCCTCGATAAAACCGAGGGGCTGGCAGTGACAATTTCAAAACTTTACTAGTAAAAGTGGCAGGAGGGGGGGGGGGGCGGAGATACAAACTCAAAGGGGCTGGCAGGCAGGGAAGCCACAGTAATCAGGTCTCAGCAGCCATGATTATCATGGTCAGCACACAGAGGGGGACACAGGAACTGGCAGGATCAGACAGTTTTTTTTTACAGTTTAGAGAGGCAGGTTAGACAGCACAAGCACTGTGCTATAAAAGTAGCAAAACTAAAACATACAATTTTTTTATAATTTAATCAATTTAGGCCGGTAACATGACCCCCGGCTACAGTGGGAGGGACCGAGATCTCCCTCTGACATCAGCCAGGAGGTCACGTGACCACCGTGCTGGCCGCTCAGCCCCTCCTGCTGTAGCCCTGGATCGGAGTAGCACAGCGGCCGGGCGTCACGTGTCTGGCCTGAAGAAGCACTGTGCTGTAAAAGTAGCAAAACTAAAACATACAATTTTTTTAATTATAATTTAATCAATGTTAGTTTAAACAATAAAAATTGACAGCCAGACAAAATGACGAAATGGCTATATTTAGTAAAGTATGGGAACCATGGAATAAATTCTACAGGCCATCCTCTGATCATGACTCTTTGCTCCGGTAGTAGGTGGAAGCGTGCTGCGTATGCTGAGAACTGTCACTTCTCCCATCTTTTTCTTTTTTTCTCTCTCATCTTTTCCTTCTTTTTTTTTCTTGTCCTACTTGCCCTCCGTCTTTCCCTTCCCTCTGATAGTTTTTTGAGTTTTTTTTTTTGGCGGTGTGTAAGGGGCTGTAGGTGCTGTAGTTCAAGCTATATCTTTTTCTCCCCCTTTTTTTTTTCAGGCATTTGATAGGTTTCTCCTCTTACCACCTGGAAATCGGGGCACACCTCTTACCCAAGTATTATTCTTGCTATACTATTTCATGTTATAAATTCTGGCTCAGATGTGCTTTGCACTATGTCCTGTTATATTATTTCTTTTTTGACAAAATTGCTCAGGTGAGTGAGTTCCTTCTTTTTATTCCTGTAATGTTCGTCAAACTTAATTTTGAACATTTAAGAAGAAAAAAAATGATAGAATGAAATAGATATTGTTACTGTAGATAAAAATTATACTATATATTCATCCTGTTTAAAATGACACTAAAATTATGACTCTGGTATAAAGCTTGCAAAGTTATTTACAAATTAATATAAAGGCTTTTTTTTCAACTTTGCAATATTTTTTAAATGTAACACTAAAAAAATAAAAAAAAAAATAAAAAAATTAACAAAACGAATAAGAATAAAAAAAAAAGTTTACATATCACTTTGTATCTCTCATCTCAATAAGGTATAGAAACACTTTGTTAGGCCGTCTGTTTTTTGACAGCCGCAGCTCCTACAGCTGCTGTATATGGAAAGTGTGTGTGTGTGTGTGTGTGGGGGGGGGGGGGGTAGTTTTGGTAGGAGGATAGGATGTACTACACAAGCCATATACACTTAATTTTTTTTTTTTTTTTTGGTGTGTGTAGCAAGTAAATAAAGGATAAGAAATTGTATTGCGCAAATGCCATGACAGTAAGGCTTCTAGGATATGCCCAGCTTTTTACTGCAACACTATACAGAATGACCAAACCTATAGTTTCTTTAGTTTAGACTATATAAAACACAGGGAAACTGACGAAGATCTGCAGCATTCCATACTGTATTTTCACAAAAGTTACAGCAAATTGTGTAATCAGATTTTCAGTGCATGGCCAAGATCATACATGCCTGACAAGACAATCTTTGATCAAATTCACAGTACTGATTATTTGTCAGCTTAACAAAGATTTATGACTCTAATAGATACTTTGACTGTTTCTTGGCTTGCATTATAATCAAGTCTTCTCTTTTTCGACATACTGTAAACCCAGTAAGAAAACAGTAATATATAGTGATATTTTCTGTTAATGTATTGGTGACAGGGCATCAAGTTGACAGAGATGTCACTAGCAGTGGCGGCCGTTCATAAGGGACGCAGGGGCACCGCCCCTTTAATCGATGCACCCAGCCCCCTAATCTCCATGCAGAGCGCTGGACATATGGATTTCAATAGGGGTTTTTATTTGTTTTTTAAAACATGATTAGAGCCTGAGACTCTAATTGGCTTCAAAAGGGGTGGTCTCAGGGCGCAGAGCACTGTGCCCCAAGCCCACCCACTTGTGTGAATTAATATTTGCTAACATCTTCCTGCTTCTCCTCCCAGCCATTTAGGAAGCGGGTCTTGAGACCCGATTGGCTGGGAGTCCTAAGACCCGATTGGCTGGGAGTCCTAAGACCCGATTGACCGGGAGGAAAAGCAACCGCCGAGACTTGGGAGGAAATGCAGGGGGGAAGCTGTCGAAGCTGCGACCTGGATGGTAAGTGCAGGGTTGGTGGCGACGTGATCGATTGACTGGGGAGGTGGGTGGGGGCAGTGAGGGGGCCAGGTTTGTTTGCCGCCTCCCCCCCCAAAAAAAAATTGAGCACCAGCCACCACTAGTCACTAGACCTGCGCACAAGGGGCACATGTTCCCAGTCTTTTTTTGGGTGCCCCCAGATTTAATAACAAGAATCTCCCATTCGATTAAGTCTACATAGCTTCAGTACAACATCACTAGGGAAGGATAGAGGCAGCAACAAGGAGCGTTTTGTCTTCTTCTGATAAGTAACCACCGACACAGATGATCTCTTTCTGTAAGCTCTCAATGACCAACCTCCAATCTATCCCGTATTCTAGCAGTCAGTTTCTCCATCAACTCCACATCTTTAATTCTAGCATACAAAGCAGCTAAGGAGGGAGGGGAACATTTTTTCCAATTATGAGCTATAAGGCAGTGCTCAGCCGTAAGGATATGGTGCAGCAGCTTCTTATAGGGTTTAGAAATTTTCAGAGGGGATAGGCCCAGCAAGAAATATTTCAGTGTCATTGGGACAGATACCTCAAAAAGGTGACTCAGCAGTTGTTGTACTGAGTGCCAAAAAGGGGTGAGCAATGGACAACTCCAATATATATGGAAGAGGGTACCCTTATCTTAGTGGCGATACCTGCAGTGATCAAAACTAGTGGGATAGATGGCAAGGAGCACGTCCAGTGTCGGGTACCGAGGTGTCGAGAATTTTAAAAGCGGTTTCCTTATAGAGGGTTGGCCAATGCATTTTACATGCTATATTGTGTGAGTCCAAACTGCTGCTTTATGTAATATGTGCTATGTATTTACATGCTCCTGATAGAAGTGTTCATTGTCACACATTTTATAAGGCCCCTTCCACACGGGGCAGATCCATTTAACGGAGTCCACCAGCTCTGCAGGAGATTGCTCTATTGATCTCCGCTGAGGCGGCGGATGACAGGTCATCAGATCTCATCCGATCCGTCAGACAGATGGCTGAACTTCATACACCATCGCCATATGCCTGATTTTAGCGGATCGGATAACAGGCGGGTGTCAGCGGACATATTGGGTAGTCGCCGACGTCACTTTTTGTCCTAACCCGCACCAGATCGAGTCTTGGAACACACGCCTATCCCGGGGGACGAAGCGGCGCAGCTAACCCAAAAAATATACTGCTGGAAAGACTCCGTGCCGTTCTAAAGGCACCTGAATTGTGAGTGCACATTTTATACATTTTGTATGTTTATCTTATTGGCTTAAAATAAAATTTTATAAAAAAATAATGCGCAATAATGGATGTTTACTTCCTATGAGATATCCAGATTAATATGGAGATATGAGGAGTAACTAATGGCAACCTAGTTGGAGAAACACCATATAACCCAGAAAAGTGGAGTGGTTATCACAATATGAACCAAAGGCGAAGTTTTTTCTAGGTTCTGGTGAGTGCTCATTTCAGAAGGTGGTGGTGATTCACGAAGTGGTGAAAAGGTTCCTAAAAGCACGTATGTGAATTGGTGCACATTATGCACATGAGATTTAAATGATATAATTGTGAAGAGGACTTTGGGGATTATTGTCAAAATTGTATGCCCTGGTGTTTGTTATTTTTGCACTTGATAATTTGCACTATATATTGATACGTTGATACTTTGCACTATATAGTCATATAGTTTTGATGATTGCATTTATTTGTGCACAGTTTGTAGACACCGTTTTAGTGGTAAAATTGTATAATCACTTTAGGATCAGCGCAGTTACATTTTATGCGATACTTCTCCGCTGACATCCGCCTGCCCATAGGAGTCAATGGATGGTCCGTTCAGATCCGCCTGAAAAACGGACAGGTGGACCTGAGCGGTCTTGTCGTGTGAAAGAGGCCTGAAGAAACGTTTTCAGGGAATCAGGACTGTGGCGTATGTGTTTGGCATATACAGTAAATAGGCTCTTTTTAACAGTACAAACTGGAAACCTTTGCTGCCATTGTGCCATGTGCTGGGTGTCCAGTGCACCCCTGTGCCTTTGAGGGTTGGGCTCCCTCCAGGCCCACCTGCCCTCTGCCTATCCATTATAATGCATGTGCTTCCACTATGAAGGCTCTCAAAATTTTGAGTTAGCACTGCAGATAATACTGGGGTGCCATGACAGGGCTCTGTTGCTTACGCATATATTTGCAAATGTGTGCAAACGAAACTCCTGGATTTAGGATATGCTTACGCATATATTTGCAAATGTGTGCAAACGAAACTCCTGGATTTAAAGCCAACTGTGATGCCCCGTACACACGGTCAGATTTTCCGACGGAAAATGTGTGATAGGACCTTGTTGTCGGAAATTCCGACCGTGTGTGGGCTCCATCACACATTTTCCATCTGATTTTCCGACACACAAAGTTTGAGAGCAGGATATAACATTTTCCGACAACAAAATCTGTTGTCGGAAATTCCGATCGTGTGTACACAAATCCGACGGACAAAGTGCCACGCATGCTCAGAATAAATAAAGAGATGAAAGCTATTGGCCACTGCCCCGTTTATAGTCCCGACGTACGTGTTTTACGTCACCGCGTTTAGAGCGATCGGATTTTCCGACAACTTGACAACGTGACCGAGTGTATGCAAGACAAGTTTGAGCCAACATCCGTCGGAAAAAATCCTAGGATTTTGTTGTCGGAATGTCTGAACAAAGTCCGACCGTGTGTACAGGGCATGAGACAGGTAAATTCTGTTGATTGCAGGCCGATTGGTAAGTTGAGCTGGGAATTTTCTTTGGTATTTGGTTTTGTTTGTCTTTTTAACCCCTGTCCCCTTAAGCTATGCCCACTGTTCAGCACAATATACACGCCCTGCAACTTTACTTTTTTCATCGTGCCCAAGGGTGCCCCAGTTCATTTATAATCCTAGGAAAGGCCCTGCTCAGTGGAATAATGACTGCAATCTATGTGTGCATGCCAATGCTATGATTACTGTTTTATTATTTATTTCCTATTACAAGTTACAATGTAAAACATGTGCTGCCCTTAAAACACCCGACAACCCCTAATAGTCTGATCTGTAACATTTAGGCTTAAAGAATCACTAAAGTAATTTTTTTTTTTAAATAACAAATATATTATACTTACCTCCACTGTGCAGCTCATTTTGCACAGAGTGGCCCCGAACCTGGTCTTCTGGGGTCCCTGGCGGCTGTCTCGGCTCCCCCCCGCAAGGACTCAACACTTTCTTGTGAGCTCCCTCGCATGGTGTTGAGTGCTTGCGGGCACGCTCCCGTGATACAGCCGGTGGCCATAGCCGCTCACTGTATTACTCGGCCCCGCCCCCCGGCGCGCCGCGTCATTGGATGTGATTGACAGCAGCGCGAGATACCTGTAAAGTTTTTTTTGCTTAGACTAGCCATAGATGATTCTTTTTTTTTTAACCAGCAAGTTGAATGAAAAAAAAAAGCCAATTTCACATTCACATTCGAGGTAGATGGGGGAAATCACAACTGCTGTGCTATTGTATTTGGCCAGCAGGGAGTCCTCCCCGTCGCCATAATACAGTGATCGATGTTGTTGGCTATAGCCGGTGGCACTGATTATTCAGGACAAACCCGACAAGCTGGCTGTACACAAGTCGATCGATAGATAACATTGTCAGCAAATAATAAAGCATTTTGAACTTTAGAGATGATCATTTGGTGCTTTGTCTGTTGATTTAATTGTGGATGAGGATAAGCTGAGTGTTCGGACCGATCGTAAGTGCAAACGATCCACTCGCTGTTTGGATGTTAATCCAAACGCCAAACATTTTGCGCATTCAGCATGGATGAACCTGACAGCTTCCAGCTGTCAGTAGTTGCTAAGGAAGCAGTGGGTGCTAAGGAAGCATGATCGTGACAACTTCCGCCCATACCCCGGAAATCGAGCCCTTCACTGCATGAACTGATCAGGCAGATTTCACGGATGATATTTTTACCTGCTGTTCACTCCGGGTGCCAGGATATCAGGCACTCATAAATGTGAGTTGAATATCTTTTAATTCTTTGGAATAAAAGTTATTTTTAAACGGTACTGCGCAATGAGGTTTTCTCTATTGTATCCATCTATATGAGGAACATTCATCATAGTCAACCAACGGTCCAGAGGATATCTACAGGGGTTGCCCTACACATGCATTTGACCTAACTAGCGATAGTTGGTCCAATCCCAAGGGTGAGTGCACATCTACTAGGGGGGGCACCCTATTTAAGCACATTAGGAGCACGGAACTACTTATCAAGTCACAGCACTCTATATGAGTTTTTTATCATTGTTCCATAAGCACCAGCACTTTTCACTGGGGACTGTTTTATTTATTGATCGTTTTCAGTATTTTACATTTATTTTTATGTATGTAGCAATATATTGCATATAGCATTTAGCGCAGTATATTTATTTTCCACTAAAAAAAAAAAAAACCTGCAAGACAAAGGCATAATGAGCTAGTATGCATAGCATACTAGCTCATTATGAATTACTTACTTGAGATCGAAGCCCCCGCAGTGGTCCTCGTTCACCGCTCCGGTGGCCGCCATCGCTCCCGAGGGTTACTTCCGGGTATCGCGTCTCCGGCGCTGTGATTGGCCGGAGCCATGATGACATCACTCCCGCGCATGCGCATGGGAGCCGCCAGTAACGTCACAGTTTAACTAAAGCAACGACACGTACTTTGCACGTTGCTTCGGTTTGCTTAAGTGCGCATGTGCCGATGACGTCGGCACATGCAAATACAGGGATATTTTCTAAACCGTGCAGGTTTAGGAGATATCCAGTTTAGCTACAGGTAAGCCTAATTATAGGCTTGCCTGTAGTAAAAAGTGGTTGTAAAGGGTTTACAACCACTTTAAGGTTGTCAGGATTTTTCTTTTGACAGCATCATTCATTGTGATTGACATGGATATACATTGCAGGACATTTTTTTTTAATAAAGGAGTTGTCAAAAACTGTGTCTGTGTTTTCATTTAGACTTTACATTTTTTTGTGAATGACTACGTACCCCCTACTCATTCACATAAAGGGAAGGCAGTATCTGGGTTCCCCCTTATTGTTAAAGGGGGCTTCCAGATTCCGATAAGCCCCCACACCTGTGGACCCTCATAACCACCGGGCCCTATTAAGATCTATATAAGACCCTAATATATATATATATATATATCTAGGATAAGGTTCTGGCACAGACAAACCGAATCCCCGAACAAAAGGAGCCGCATAACAAAAAATGGCATGGGGTCCCCCATAATTCATACCAGACCCTTCTTAGGGAATGCTTCATAGCTGGCAAGGAAAGAGGAAGCACAAGCATGCCCCCTCCCTCCCCCCCAAACCCATACCACATGTACTTAACAGGAGGGAACCACCCTTGCAAAGTTGTGTCCCTATGTTGAGAAGGACAAGAGCCTCTTCCCCACAACCCTGGCCCGGTGCTTGTAGGAGTCTGAAGGTGGTTGGCTTTTTGGAATCTGTAAGCCCCCTTTAACTAAGAGGGGGCCCCCAGATACTGCCCCCTATGTGAATGAGTAGGGGAACTCATTCACCAAAAAAATCTAAAGTCCTTTATTTAATTAAAAATAGAAATGTCCCACGATGTATAACAGTTTTTTAACATTTGGGTCCCATTGACCTTTATCAGGTTTGGATTTACTTTGTTTGCCGAACCCTGCTCAAACAGAACCCAGGTATGTTTGGCTCATCACTAAGGGCTGATTCACACTGCCCACACACTATATTACACTGCAGCGGTTTGGAGTGTGGGAATCTCTCTGTTAGGGCTGCAAGATAGTCATAGTAGGTCAAACTTGCACTGCTTTTTATAAATACATTTAATGATCTTTGAAAGCAAATATGTGTTAATTTGTGTATTTCAAATCAGGAGTTTGGCTTTAAATCTGCATTATTTTCAAATTATCAAACTCAATGAGGGTATTGAAGGCTACCAGCAAATGTAATATATATGTATGAAGGGAAAAAAGTCAATGATAGACATTCCTAAACAATGAAAATCTTTAAACTGATACTAAAGTCTCAGCTTTTTTTCCTTTAAAAATAACAAACATGTCATACTTACCTGCTCTGTGCAGCTGTTTTGCACAGAGTAGCCCAGATCCTTCTCTTCTTGGGTCCCTCGCCGACACTCCTGGACCCTCCCTCCTGCCGAGTGCCCCCACAGCAAGCATCTTGCTATGGGGGCACCCTAGCCGCCACTCTGTGTGTCCATTCAGACACAGAGCTACAGTTCGGCCCCTCCCCATCTCTCTCCTTATTGACTCACTGACTTTGAGTGACAGCAGCGGGAGCCAGTGGCGCCACGCTCCTGTCTCAGCCAATGAGGAGGAAGAGTTCCAGGCAGCCGAGACGCTCCTGCCACATTGCTGGATCGAGGTGGGCTCAGGTATTTGTAAGGGGGGCTGCTGCACACAGAAGGTTTTATTTTAATGCATAAAATGCATTAAGACAAAAACAACTTCTGACTTTTCAACCACTTCAAATCATAAATTACCTATATGTATACTCAAAAAATCCTGTGATTTATGGTAGCTGCTGCTCACAAGTGATTATATTCACTCAAATCTAAGTGTAGGCAAATACATATTACAGCGTTGGCAAATATGGACTTATATCATTAAACAATAATTTTGGTTATTATTTAATGGTATAGGTTCATATTTGGCAGCGCTGTGATAAATATCTGTCTACACCTAGATTTGAGTGAAAATCTTTAGGCCTCATGCACACTGGACGTTATAATAATGTTATAAAAACGCCAGTAGCTTTGCAGTGAGTTTTTCAATGTTTTTGCAATAACGTTTTTAGCACTTTTCAGCGTTTTTTAAAGTGGAGTTCCACCCAAAAATGGAACTTCCGCTTATCCAGTTCCTCCCCCTCCGGTGTCACATTTGGCATGTTTCATGGGGGAGGTCGGAGCAGATACCTGTCTAATACACTTCTAATACACTTTTTAAAAAAAAATTTCGGCAGAACCCTGCTTTAAGCTTTTTTTTTTCTTTTTTCTTCAATGGGATCGAAAACATTAAAAACGCTGGTAATTTGCGTTTATTTGCATTTTTAGGCATATTAATTGATTTTTTTACAATTTAATTTTGTTTTTAATTTGTTTTTTTTTCCACAATGCATTTTGGGGGGAGGGGGTTGGGACAGTGGACAGTGTTGGTAGGGCATTTTTTTTTTGAGACAAAGGGACTGAGGACAGAGATTCCTCAGTCCCGTTTCTCAGCACTAAAGATGAATGAACAGGAGACAAAGGCTCCTGTTCATTCATAAACTGTCAGGAGCGATCTCACTCACTGTGTCCAATTACTAGTTCCCCCCGCAGCTGGTGGGAGAGGAGGGGTGCCGGCTGCGGGGGACGGGGGGGCGGAGAAGGACATGGAGGGGGTCCAGAGAACAGGGGGGTGGAGATAAACACAAAGGGGGCCAGGGGAGGAGCACACAGAGCAGCTGGGAATGATCGGGGCGGCGGGAGGGACAGCTGTGATCACTGATCTCCCTGTATATGTTTTGTAGCTGACAGCCGCGGGAGGGAGAGAAGGAGAAGCGTCTGTCAGCTAAAAATCGATACAAAGGAGATTGTGATCACAGCTGTGAGGCGCTTGCGGGTATGCAGGAGCCGCCACAGGAATGCAGGAATCTCCCGCCTTCCCGGGAGACTTGGGATGTCTGGTATAGCGGCTGATTTCGGCCAATATTCGGCCGGTGTGTACAGGCCTTTAGGGTACTGAGAGGTCTGTACCTACATTCTCACCACTAGTCAAGTAGACCAAAAGAGACATCAATTACATCTGTGTTTGTAATATCAGTACAGCAGCCTGATCATAGCAAACAAGTGTGAGAAATGTCATGGAGATTTATTCTCCTAAACTCCAAGTCCTGTCACCATGTTCAGACCATAAAGAGGAAGTTGGTTAGAATCAGTGCTACTTCCCTAAATAAGAAAACGGAAGATGGTTGCGGATCGAGACAGACCACTACTGTGTGCACCAAGGAGAAACTGTTATCAACTCTAAGTAAGGAAGTTCGGGTTTACTTTGGCTTATAGTTCTGTGATAACTGTGCAGCATATTTAGAACATTGACAACAAGCTTACTTAAAGGGAAACACAGAAGTTCCAGCTGTTGGCATTTGTTTAAAAAAAATCACTTGTAGCACCCTTTACCTTAGGTAGGTGCTAAGTGTAAGGGGTTTTGTGTAAGCTGCCAGTGCAGGTAAATTTAGGCAGGCCTATGCTGTGAGCTAGGCCTGTTTGTTTTGATCTGGGGGCAGGGGAATGGTTTAGTGTAGCAGTAGGTGACTGACATGTACTTCAGCTCTTGGGCGCTTCTTCTGTTTCCAGGGAGAATGTTCTGGAAAAGGGGCAGGGCTGAGAGCTGGAGTGATATGGGGTGTATGTTAGCAGCTCTGACCAATCCCCAACTAGGATTGGCAGGGGGCAGGCCTCCTACATCTACATATACCATAGCTCCCAACTGTCCCTGATTTCGAGGGACTGTCCCTGATTTGGAGCAATGTCCCCCTGTCCCTCATTTCTCCTCATGTGTCCTTCATTTTGGTCTGATCTATATAGATGTATATAAAATGTACTTTTTATCTATCAAAACGTGTTTTCCAGCGCTAAACCTTTCATCTGATTTCTAAATTGCTGTATTTGTAAATTCCAAAAGCCAATATAAAGGAATAGTAGTGGTAAAATAAGCACTTGTGGGTTTAACCAATCTTGTTTTTTTTGTACAATTCTTCTTAAACGGGGCGTGGAAGGGGGCGTGTCCTATGCCTGCATACTTTTGTTGATAGGTGTCCCTCATTCCCATCTCAAAAAGTTGTGAGGTATGCATATACCCATGGTCAGCCTGCTGGGCTGGGGGTAGTTGTCGGCTGGGTGAACTGGATGATGGAGTGTTAGACTGTGATGTCTGAGGGAACCCGTATCTGGGGGGCGGGTGTACCTCAGGGGGGAGCTCAGAAGCTGGGTGGGAGCCTCTCCTTACACGGTCATGGAGAGGTGTCCTGGAACAGCATATGGAGGAGACAGTTGGGAGCAACGTCCGGAGTAAGTCATTCAGGAGGGATCCAGGGCAGGTGTCGGTGAGTGGAATACACAGTGGAGAGATCTGGAAGATTCATGCCAGGGGAGTTTGATGTAGAGCCAGAGGGAGAGACTGTGGAGTTTGTGTCCAATCGATGCAGCTATAAGGGCGGGCAATATTTGCAAGTCGGACTTGCTGGAATCAGTAGTCCATCACCATTTATCCTTCTCAAGTAAACGGTTGTTGCCATAAAGGGTTACTGCAGGCCCCGGCCTACAAAGGGTCATCAAGTAAATTCAGCGGGACTTATTCATAGTGAGGCCTAGTCATGTTCTGATGGCGACATGATTACTAATGCCGCATACACACGGCCGGTCTTCCCGACCGAAAAAGTCCGATGGGAGCTTTCGGTCGGACATTCCGACCGTGTGTATGCCCAATCGGACTTTTTCTGTCGGCATTTCCGACGGACTCAGCTATAGCACATGTTCTAAATCTTTTTGTCGGAAATGCCGACAGAGTTTAGCCCGTTGGCAAGTCTGGCCGTGTGTAAGCGGCAGTAAAGGAGTGTGCTGGAGAGAGAAGTGTTCTGAGGTAAAAGTCTGTCAAGTTTAGGGTCAGCCATCTTGTTCTTCTTAAAAGTGTGACGCAGTTACTATATTCTTCAAAGTACTAATTTCTCCTATGGGCATCCCAAGTCCCTTTTCCCCAACCAAGTTCAATCCCCTAATAAAAACAACAAAAACAAGCAAGAGACTGTTCATTGACTGGTAAGTATGTCTAAACTGGGTCTGGGAGCATGGTGAAATGTGTAGATGCTGTAACACGTAGCAACCCATCGCTACACACTATTTACAGGAGCGAGGAAGAAACCATTATTATATGTAAAGAAGAAAAGGGCAGTGAAGTTAATTTTTAAAGAGGTATTAAACCCAAAAAAAAAATGTAATATATTACAGCTTACCAATCATTAGATGTGGTGACTGCCTTTGTTTTCTTTTTTTAGGCTTCTTCCCTCTGTTTTCACCCCGTGATCTATCTAAGTTGGATGGAGCAAGATGGGATATGGTTATTCTTTCCAGGGGTTAAAATCTGACTAGTCTAATGTATCACCATATTTCATGTTATAATATATGAGTCTATTTATTGGTAGACTGTCCCTAATTATACTCTAATTGGTCCATGTTGTTTTTTATTTTTTGGGTAGGGGCACCTGCTGGGTGTTTGCATATGTCTATATATAATATGTTTTATACTCTGTACATTTCTGTAACGTGATATGTTTTTTTATTATTGCCTAAGGTATGTGGATAATGTCTTTTGTTATATAAATTTGTATAAAATTTAAATAACGTTAGAATTGAAAAATTTTAATATACTAATAAACTTTAGCCAAACACCAACTAATACTTTGTAAGAAGTTTCAACAAACCCTTTTTTTTTCCATTTGAGATAAAGGTTTTACATAAATAAAAGCACCCCTGCCAGTGTTAAATGGTTTGTCTCATCTTTGTAACTGATACATTCTGCTGGAGAGCTTGGTTTTGTTGAAGAACTACAGACTTACTGGTTGGATCACCAGGTGAACATAGAAGAACGAAAGCCTAAAAAAGGAAAAATAAAGCAGCCATCACATCTAAGAAATTGTAAGTTGCAATATAATAAATGTTTGCTTTTGGGCTTAAAGTCATATTAAACCCTCAGGGTTTTTTTTTAAATTAAAATAACAAACATGTCTATACTTACCTGAGCTGCCCTGATCCTCTTCTGCTGTGGCCCCCTGCTGGTGCTCTTCAGGTGCCCCCACAGAAAGCCGATTTCCATTGGGACACCCGTGCGTGCTCCCTTCCAAGCCCCGCTGCCGCAGCCATTGGCACAGACAGCAGAATCTGGCCCCACCCCCACTCCCGTGTCACAGCATTTGATTGACAGCAGTGGGAGCCCATGGCTGCTTCTGCTATCAATCTGCCCAATGAGGAAGGAGACAGCGGTGGGAGACGCTGCTCTTGTGCACATCGCCGGATCGGATTGGGCTCTGGTAAGAGAAAAAAAAGGGGGGGGGGGGTGGTCTGCAGAGAATGCATTTGGGTGAAAAACAGTCATTGGAAGCCCTTTAATACCACTTTAAAAACTAGTATATCTAAGTGATCAGCTTTTCTTTTTGTGTCCTGTATAAAAATCGAAGCTTTATCATTCTGCCATTCTAAGCCTACTGCCTTTATTGGTAATGTAGCACCCTGATGTCTAGGCAGGGTTTCTCCTAAATGTATCTGCCAGGTGTAGTTACCTTGGCTCATTGTGAGGGATCAATTGAGTTCACCCTAAGTCTGGAATTGCTACACTTCTCTCTTCTGCCGCTAGGTGGCCGGGTACCTGGTGACATTAGATAAGACAAGGATAAAGCAAGGAAAGATTAGGAGTATATGGGGTACCTCAACCAATGGATAGGGTTTTTTTTAAAAATACCTTGGCCTGTTGGAAGAACCTATATATTTGGGTGGAGTCAGGTAATCAGGGTTCTCTACCACCTGGACGGCTGTCTGGGTGGACATGTGTTGTACTGCCCAGGCTGCTAGGCCAGAGATGGGGCCTATCCAGGGCACATATGGCTGCTAGGCTGTCTGAGGGCCTATCCAGAAGCAGGAGAGCAGCGTAAGGTTGGGACTGTGGCTTGCAATCCAACCAGAAGTGATGGTTCTGCCGGCCAGAGAACCTGTCGTGGTCGAAGGTAGAGGGGAAGCTGTCTCCACCAAGGGACCATCCACCTTATTACCAGAGACCACAGTGAGTAGCTGAAGCAATCATCGGAGCAGTATTCTCACCAACCGGGGACGGTGTAGAATGGGGAAACTTCAGCAGGTATCAAGCCAGGGACCCAGCCAGCAGAGAGGACACTTGCAGAGCAGCCTTGTGTGTCAAGCCAGGGACCAAGCAGGTCAATGGGGTGCAGCTTGAGAAGTATCAGGAGTGCCAAGCTAGGGATCCAGCAGAGAAGCAGGAGTGATGCTTGAGTTAGATACTTAAGTGAAGATTGGAAGAGCTCAAGGGATTCGGTGGCAGTGAATCAGCATGTCTAGTGAGAGAGACTGGGAGCTCAGTGGGTTGAACTACAAGAAGTGATTGTAGGGAAAGTAAAGGAGTTTGTTACAACTTGTGTTAGGAACTGTTCTAAGACTCTAGAGGGTCCCGGAGGAGAGAAAGTCAGGGGATCAGCGTAGGGACAGCATGACCTGTGTGGACTTCACAGTCACGCTGGATTAGGTGCTTTATTTTCCCCTTTAAGAAAGGGGGAGTGGCTGTAGCAAGGGAGGTTTCCTGAGGGAAGTTAGTGGAAGAAGAAGGGGGAAGTGACGTCAGTGGAGAGCGACGGGGGAAGAAGATTCCCACCCACCCTCCCTGGTGTGCTTATGGTAAAAGGTAACGAGGGGCGGCTAGGCAGTGGTTTGGGTCTGTGAGGAGGAGGAGAGTTATGGTATGGTGATATAATCTGGTTGGTACCCATATATAATATGGGCTGTTTTTTTGTACCTTCCGGTTACGAGTGGTTAACCAGGAAGGGGAAGAGTTAGGTCACTGAGAAGGTTGGGTACTGTCTCACAGTCTGGGGTTAGCGACTGGAGGCCAAAAAGTTTACGAGGTTTTACGCAGTGACTTGTGGGTGTGTTCCCCTTCCAGACTCCAATAAGTTCTGAGAAATTATTATTAAAAGTTATTTAAAAAGTTATTTTAAAATGTTATTTATTGATTTATATTTTATTAATAAAAGGCCGGCGAGGCCATTTACTCCAACACCTTGTCAAGTCATTTGTGGGAGTATTTTGAGCGGTTTTTAATTATGATAAGGGGTAGCTTGGAAGACTGAGGTATGTCCTTCATAGGTCATGCCATAGGAGACAGCATTCCTACACATGCAGATGTGGTGTCTTGCAGGATGCCTTTCCCTGCATGGCTGTCTACCTGTAGAAGTCTCGGAGTCTGCTAATTAACATTGCAACTACCTAAGGGTGTCCTGGCCCTAACCCTCTCTCCCAAAGTTCTGTTCAAGAGGAATAAAATCTCTTTGCATTCAATAAGTGTCTGGCGCCCATGAATCTATCTTGCATTACACCCACTATGCCTCACAACCCACTGTATACAGAAGGATGTCAGCAGTTCTTGGTTCTGGCGGTTCTCATTAGACTAAACTAGGCCTGGGATCTTGCCACAGTAATATCTGTTAAATTACTCTATAAGCTATCATCCTTTACATGCATTTTGTGCTTAGCAGCATTTGGAGTGGACATTCTTTGTAGAGATATCCTTGGCGATATGGAAAGCCCCAGACACCAAAGTACTAGAGCCTGTGAAAAGCCAAACTGGCTCTCAAACACCAGACTGATGAAGCTGGGTAATTCCCAGCAGACAGAGCTCAGCATGGTCGCTCAGTCTGAGACATCTGCCACGTTTGAAGGAATGAAAAGCAGTGCGCAGGCCCAGTCTGGTTTCTGAGAGACTCGCAGCACACATGGTATCTGTTTCCAATGCTCATCATGACAGGGCGAGATGAAAGTTCTGCGTTTTTAGCATTTTCAAAGGCCCATCAGACATGTTTGTGGTACAAACAATATGTGCCACATAAACAATTCCACGCCTGTCCTCTTCTTACCCTACAGACTCATAAGGGGAGGCAGATAACCCTTTCACTGCTATTCTGGCTCTGCTGGAAACAGTTGAATGTAAACAACTGCAATATCACCATTGTCTTTGCATATTAGCAAGACTTCATTTTCACCTGGGGTTCCAGTGTACAGCAGGACCAATGTCTTCTCTTTTATGCCAAAGTCATTTTTACTAATGGCTGTCCAGCAGCAATAAGGAGCAGCAACTGCTGATACTTTTAATTCCATAGGACTGAAACAGTTGGAGTGAAAAAACATCTATGTGGAAATTTCTTGATTAATTGTTGAGGTTTAACCACTTCAGCCCCGGAAGAATTTGCCCCCTTAACTGCTTGCCGACCAGCCGCCGCAGTTTTCACTGCGGCAGAATGGCACGGCTGGGCAAAACAACGTTATGTTACGTTGCTTCACCTTTTGGCCACTAGGGGTGCGCGCCCGCAGCATGTGCCCCGACCCCGATGCGAGTGCCCAGCGGTTCTTTCAGGGGAGAGGAGACAGATCGTGTGTTCATCCCAACCACGACACTACCTGCCTGGAGTTTGCATGTTCTCCCTGTGCCTGCGTGGGTTTCCTCCGGGTACTCCAGTTTCCTCCCACACTACAAAGACATGCTGGTAGGTTAATTGCATCCTGTCTAAAATTGTCCCTAGTATGTATGAATGTGAGTTAGGGACCTTAGATTGTAAGCTCCTTGAGGGTAGGGACTGATGTGAATGAACAATGTTTATGTAAAGCTCTGCGTAAATTGACGGCGCTATATAAGTACCTGAAATAAATAAATTAAATAAATACTAAGTATGAACACCGATCTCTGTCTCCTCCTAGTCAGTCCCACTCCCCCCCACAGTTAGAACACACACTAGGGAATACAATTACCCCTCTTGATCGCCCCCTAGTGTTAACCCCTTCCCTGCCAGTGACATTTACACAGTAATCAGTGCATTTTTATAGCACTGATCGCTCTATAAATTGGCAATGGTTTCAAAAATGTGTCAAAAGTGTCTGATGTTTCTGCCATAATGTCACAGTCCCTATAAAAATCGCAGATCGCCGCCATTACTAGTAAAAAAAAAAATAATAATAATAAAAATGCCATAAATCTATCCCCTATTTTGTAGATGATATAACTTTTGCGCAAACCAATCAATATACACTTATTGCGAGTTATTTTTATTATTTTTTACCAGAAATATGTAGAAGAATACATATCGGCCTAAACTGAGGAAAAAAATTGTTTTTTTTTATAAAAAATGTGGGATATTTATTATAGCAAATAGTAAAAGATATTGTGTTTTTTTCAAAATTGACGCTTTTCTTTTGTTTATAGCGCAAAAAATAAAAACCCGCAGAGGCAATAAAATACCACCAAAAGAAAGCTCTATTTGTGGGGAAAAAAGGACGTCAATTTTGTTTGGGTACAGTGCCGCACGACCGTGCAATTGTCAGTTAAATTGACGCACTGCCGAATCGCAAAAAATGGCCTGGTCATTGAGCAGCCAAATCTTCTGGGGCTGAAGCGGTTAATGACCAGGCCATTTTTTGCAACACGGCACTGCATCGCTTTAACTGACAATTGCGCGGTCGTGCGACACTATACCCAAACAAAATTGACTTTCTTTATTTCCCACAAATAGAGCTTTCTTTTGGCGGTATTTTGATCACCTCTGCGGTTTTTATTTTTTGCGCTATAAACAAAGAGCGACAACAGCAAAAAAAAACCGGACTTTTTGCTAGAATACATATCCAAAAAATGATATATAAAAAAAAACACATTTATTCATCAGTTTAGGCCGATATATATTCTTCTACATATTTTTGGGGAAAAAAAAATAAAACGCAATAGGCGTATTGGTTTGCGTAAAAGTTATCGCGTCTACAAACTATGGGATAGATTTAGGGACTTTTATTTTTATTTTATTGTTTTTACTAGTAATGGCAGCGATCTGCGATTTTTAGCGGGACTGCGTCCATGTGGTGGACAAATCTGACCCCAAATGACACTTTTTGGGGACCAGTGACATTATTACGTTGATCAGCGCTGTAAGAATGCACTGATCAATGTAAAAACTACACTGGCAGGGAAGGGGTTAACGCTAGGGGGCGATCAAGGGGTTAAGTGTGTTCACTAGGTGTGTTCTAACTGTAGGGGGGATGGGCTGCCAGCAACATGACAGATCACTGTTCCTGATGGCTGGGAACAGAAGATCTCTGACATGTCCCCTGTCAGAAAAGGGGGATCCGCCTTGTTTACACTGGCAGATCCCTGTTCTGCCTCTGTACTAGGTAATCGTGGGTCACCGGCAGGCATCGAGTCCGCCAAACCCGTGCAGCGAGAGCGTGCCGCCGGCAGCGCCTGCCCGCAACTGCGCCAGCCGCCATACAGGTACTGCGATTCGCGCAGCGCTGCCAACCTGACGCAATATATCTTTGTGAGCTGGTCGGCAAGTGGTTAATGTAGTCAAAACAGTACAATTTATGAATCACAGCTAATCATGTACAACCTTGGGCCAGACTATTCAGCTGACCAGTTCTGGGCCAAAAAGTCACTGCTGGTTTCTAAAATGCAACGTGTGCTACACTCCCTGTTTATTATTACATTTTAATGACTTCCAGTGTTGTATGTGTACTCTACAATATGTCACTACATTATATTTATTTGTGTACTGGGTTGTAAGCAGCTTTGCTCAGGGGTCCCTTAAGAGGTCCCAAGGGTACACTAAGTAAACACGCTTGTTTATCTGTACTTGCTCAGATATCTACATTCTACGGGGTATTGTTCACCGACTGGCAGCACAAACGAAAACATATACTATGGATAGACTTGGCAATGACAGCTTTGTGTATGGATATTATGGCGAGAAGGAAATGATCTTGAGTACCCATAATAGCATGAAACAATGAAAGGAGCAATGTGCATTATCCAAAGCAGCCAATTAAAAGCCATCTTGTTCCAACTTTGGTAAACTAATTCTGATTGGTTGCTTTGCATAATTGCATCATACAATTGGTTTCTGTATATGCCTAATCAATTGGTCGCTGTATATGCCTGATTAAAGTAGAACTGAAGGCAAATACTTTATTTTTTATTTTTGGAGTAACCCCCGGAAGCATTTTTTTTGCCACTGTCCCTGTGAGGAGTGGCGGTCGGTCCATTAGGGGTACCCCCCCCAAAGTTTTGACCAATAGGAAAGCAATTAATAGAACAATTTATTTTTAAATAAATGGTAATATGACTAAAATGTTTTAACATCTTAAAGTTATAAAAATGCTAGTCATTTTATGATTTATTTAAAAATAAATAGATCTATGTGTGTGCAGTGCATTGCGGGGAGCTTGACTATTAGAAGTCTATTCGGTCCATCAATGTTAAACCAGCACATGATTAGAGCCTGAGGTTCTAATTATCTTGTTTTACATTGTGCTCGGGAACCCTCCCACTTTTGACTTTAGCTAATCAAAATTCGCCTCACATTTCCAGTTTCGAGTCCCGGCCAATCAGGAGGCTGAAGAAGGAACACAGAAGCCGCCGGGTATCGGGAGCCACGAAAGCCCAGGATGGAGGCTCTGTTTCCAGGTAAGGACCTGGAGAAGTTTGCGCCCCCCCCCCAAAAAAATGTTCTCACCAGCCACCACTGATGATTAGTATGATTATATATAATTATAAGACAGAAGCAAAGTTTTTCAAAGTTATTTAAATTATTTACAATAAACTCATCATATCTAAAAATTAAAAAAGATGAAAAATAAATTGTTTATGAAGGCACAAGCTCCAAATTTCGCCTGTTTATTTTCCTTGCTTCACTACCTGCTAAGCTCCTTACCTGGAATACGTATATGAGGTGTGTCTAAAAAGTTTGGTGAAAGGCTCGATATCGGCAACATGGGCCAGGTGCGCGCGCATGCACATGGCAATCCAGAGACACATCAAGAAGCATCACCTAGTGTGGAGTACATGTGACCGTCAGAGTAAACCCACTGCGGGCAGTCTAATATAGTATGAGGGGGGGGGTCACAGTGCAATGTAGCAACGAGTGAACATCAAGTTCTGCTACAAATTGAGGAAAACGCCATCGTAGACTCATGAAATGTTGGTGCAAGTGTACAGGACAGGAGAAAATGCAGAAAATGTGTTTACGACTGGTTCAAATGCTTTCAAGACGGGAAGAAAACGACTGAGGATGAGCCACGTTTGGGTTGGCCGTTGACAAGAAGAACCCCAGACATGATCGAGTGAATGTGACAAATGCTGGCACAAGATCGGCGACTGACTCTACGATTGATGGCGGAGGAATTGGGTATCAGCAAGGACATGGTGCTCACCATCGCCTGTGAAGACTTGGATAAGAGGAAGATCTGTTCCTGGTTTGTGCCACACAAGCTGACAGATAAACAGAAAGAAGAACGGATAGAAACCTCTGGAGATTTCATTACCATGTGTGACCAGGATCCATCCTTTCTGAGAACCATCGTCACAGGTGATGAGAACTGGTGCTACTACTTTGATCCAGAATCTAAGTGGCAATCGATGGAATGGTGTTCACTGTCTTCCCCGCAACCCAAAAAGAGTCGCCTGCAAAAGTTTAAGGTCAAGACAATGTTGATCGCCTTTGACAACAATGGCATCATCCAAGAATGTGTGACAGTGGTTTTGCGATCGATTCCTAAAGAGGCCTTTGCTGACAGTTTCCAGAAGCTTTATGAATGTTGTCAAGCGTGTGTTGTGAAGGATGGCAATTATTTTGAAGGTAAAATAAAGGTTGTTTCAAACGTACTTGTCACTACGACTGAAGTTCATCATCAATTTGATCACACTAACCTTTAGAAAACAAATATTTTGAAAAATGTAAATTTTCAACCAAAATTGTACTAGTGTATAGCCAACTGGATAGAAGTCAGCCAATGGGACATATTTATAAAGTAGAGAATCTGACATTTGACAAAGGTTCTCTGCATGTGAATCTTACAGGTACATTTGTTTTGAAACCAAACTCCAGCTTTCTGTCACTTTAAGATACATTTTTGGACCAAGTTGGTCCAAACTATTTATTACCTTCACTAACACATGCACCCACTGTGAGCGCTGTATATACTGTAAATAGAGGCGGCATTCATATGTATATAATGTCCACCTGAGGTCATATCTACCATCTTGCAGTTTCGAATCCCCCCTTACATTGGTGGTCCATGTAGAAGCCCCTTTATATTGGTGGTGAGTGTAAATCCCCCTTACATTGGTGGCCAGTGTAGAAATCCCCCTTTATTGACTGTTCATGAAAAATCCCCCATTACATTGGTTGTCAGTATAAATTCTTCATAACATTGGTGATCAGTGTACATTTCCCTTTACATTGGTGGTAAGTGCAGAATTGCCTCACACTGGTGGTCAGTGTAAATCCCCTTTACGTTGGTGGTCAGTGTAAATCCCCCTTGACATTGGTGGCAGGTGTAGAAGTGTTACCTTACATTGGTGGTCAGTACAAATCTCCTTGACAATGGTTGTCAGTGCAAATTCCTGCTTACATGGAGGTCATTGTATATGCCCCCTTACACTGGTTGTTTGTGTAAATGCTCTAATTGCATTGGTGTCAGTGTAGAAATCCCTATTTTCTATTGGCGAGTGGCGTAAAATCCCCTGTTAAATGGTGGTCAGTGCAAATTTCCCCTCACATTGATGGTCAGTGTAAATCCCCCCCTAACATTGGTGGTCATTGAAAATTCCCCATTACTTTGGTAGAATCCCCCACTATATACTTGCCAAAGATTTTCAGCTTTGCTCTACATGATTCAGAATTAGCCACTGTGTACTGCCTCCGTACTAATCCCATCCCCCCACCACTGTTACTGATCCCATCAACCCCCCAGTATTGCCACTGATACCGGGAGTCCCAAGATTCCGAAGAGTTTTCTGTCTATTGATGGTCCCCTCACCTCCCCAGTCTATGATGTGCAGGCAGTGAGGAGATGGTGTGCTGTAACCTGCAGTAATGCTGTGCACTAACCTCTTGCAAGCAATCATTGAGAGGTAAGGATATGCAGTAACCTCTAGGAACCAATCAGTGAGCAGTAACCTCTAGCAACCGATTAGTGATTGGTATAGATGTCCAGTAAACTCTAGCAATCAATCAGTGGGCAGTATTGATGTACAGTAATCTCTAGCAACCAATCAACAAGCAGAAGTCCTGTGCTGTAACCTGTAGAAAATAAACAGTGAGCCAAAATGTGTGCTGTAACCTCTAGCAACCAGTCAGTGAGCGGTAATGATACGCTGTAACCTCTGGCAACCAATTGCAATTGCTGCCTGATCTGATTCAGTAAAGTGATTTTCAGTCTAGCTGCTCTTTATAGTATATCTCAAAGCATGTGTAGAGGGAAATTGCATGGAAGAGGGGGCCCAAGAAGATGTTTGCCCAGGGTCCAGTCAATATTTAAGACGGCCCTGATATACAGTATCCAGTGTTGTGTGCTGAGAGTGCTACAGGGACTTCCCACCCTGTTCCCAGAAAGGTTTCTTCTGATTGGCTTGTGAGATCATATCATCCGCCAGCTTATCCAACTAGGCCAATCAGAAGAAGCCTTGTATTCATGCAGAAAAGCTGCTCTGCTCATCCTCGTCGCTGGAACGATCGGATTCAAGTAAGTAAAAGGGGGGCTCTGGTGGGGTTGCAGCACTACAAAAGGTTTTTCACCTTAATGCATAGAATGCATTAAGGTGAAAAACCTTGAGGGTTTACAACCCCTTTAGGAGGGATGTGATCAACATGTATAAATACATAAGTGGTCCATATAGTGAGCTTGGTGTTGAGTCATTAACTTTTAGGTCATCACAGAGGACAAGGGGAAACTCTTTACGTCTAGAGGAAAACTGAATAGACTCCCTCAATAGCTGGTTCTGTCCAGCTCAGTAGATTGCTTTAAAAAAGGCCTGGATTCTTTCCTATGTGTACATAATATAACTGGGTACATACATTTATAGGTAACGTTTATCCAGGGAACATCTGATTGCCTCTCAGGGGATCAGGAAGGAATTTTTTCTCCTGCTGGAGCAAATTGGAGAATGCTTTGCTGATGTTTTTTTTGCCTTCCTCTGGATCAACTGTGGGTATAGGATTGTGTATATAAGATTGTAAAACATGTTTTTGTTTTCTTTTGTGTTCCCCTTTTTTTTGGTTGCATTAGATGGACTTGTGTCTTTTTTTTAATCAGACTAACTATGTAAGTGTGCATGGACACATACAGTAGGCCAACACAGAGGTGCTTTTACAGGCTGAAAAAAACCCATTGTTGGACGCCTGTAAAAGCAGTGGTTTTAAGCCATCTGTGCATGAGCTCTTAAAGTGACAGAAAACTGGAGTTTGGCTTAAACTACATCAGAGCAGCGGGGGGATTACATTACATTACATTACACTCCTAGCTGCTGCAGAAGTCTGACAAGCTGGCTGTCATATGGAAGCGATCCGGTGGCTAAGCATCTGGCAAATTGCTTCCAAACACCCTTGTAATGGACAGCACCCCCCCCCCCCGGCACACCATGCCATGTTTTACGGGCTCCTCATGCCCTTGGGGGCACCCAGGACTGGCATGGTGGGGCTGGGTAGAGGGGAGGAAGCCGAGTGGACACCCATCTGCTCTCCTCCCCTTCTTCTTGCTGACCTGGAGTGCGATGTGTAAAACGTCACTTCTGGATCCACCTTTCGCTTTCCTCAGCCTGTATGGAAGCTAAAGGATTGCAATATGCATTTCATCAGCCTCATTGGAGGACAGGTGAGACATGAGGGGCCTTCTAGATCTCTGGAGTCTTATAAAAGAGCACCTGTCAATCATCACATAAGGAACTTTTTATGTTTGCAAAAAAAAAAAAAACGTAATAGATTAAAGCAAGATTACACCCAAGCACTTTACATCTCCAAAAAAATATTATGAGCACCCCCCCAATATACAGTGCCTTGAAAAAGTATTCATACCCCTTGACATTTTCCACATTTTGTTACAACCAGAAACATAAATGTATTTTATTGTGATTTTATGTGATAGACACAACACAAAGTGGCACATAATTGTGAAGTGGAAGGAAAATGATAAATGGTTTTTAAATGTTTTTAAAAAATAAATATGTGAAAAGTGTGGCGTGCATTTGTATGGCGCCCCCCTGAGTCAATACTTTGTAGAACCTCCTTTCACTGCAATTACAGCTGCAAGTCTTTTTGGGGATGTCTCTACCAGCTTTGCACATCTAGAGAGTGAAATTTTTGCCCATTCTTCTTTCTTTACAAAATAGCTCAAGCTCTGTCAGATTGGATGGAGAGAGTCTGTGAACAGCAATTTTCAAGTCTTGCCACAGATTCTCAATTGGATTTAGGACTTTGACTGGGCCATTCTAACACATGAATATTCTTTGATCTAAACCATTCCATTGTAGCTCTGGCTGTATGTTTAGGGTCGTCGTCCTGCTGGAGATGAACCTCCACCACAGTTTCAGGTCTTTGGCAGACTCTTCTAAGATTGCCCTGTATTTTGCTCCATATAGCTTCCCATCAACTCTGACCAGCTTCCCTATCCCTGCTGAAGAAAAGCATCCCCACAACATGATGCTGCCACCACCATGTTTCACGGTGGGGATGGTGTGTTCAGGGTGATGTGCAGTGATAGTTTTCCGCCACAGCATAGCGTTTTGCTTTTAGGCCGAAAAGTTAAATTTTGGTCTCCATAAAGGCCAGATTTGTGAAGTGTACGACTAATAGTTGTGGACAGGCCTGTGGACAGATTCTCCCACCTGAGCTGTGGATCTCTGCAGCTCCTCCAGAGTTACCATGGACCTCTTGGTTGCTTCTATGATTAATGCTCTCCTTGCTCGGCATGTTAGTTTAGGTGGACGGCCATGTCTTGGTAGGTTTGCAGGAAACAGAACAAGGGTGCACACATCGCTTCAGGCAAAAAATGGACACACCCAATGCAAGGTGCTAATCCCGTAGGCAATATCAAGAAGAGAAGAAAAGATTGATCGCACACTTGAATCCAAAAGATGCTGTCGAAATTTCTTTATTATCATGAGCCAGACAAAATTGCAATGATGATCAGTTGACGCGTTTCACACAAAAAGAACCGTGCTTGTTCACCTTGGTAGGTTTGCAGTTGTGCCATACTCTTTCCATTTTCGGATGATGGATTCAACAGTGCTCCGTGAGATGTTCAAAGCTTGGGGATATTTTTTTATAACCTGACCCTGCTTTAAACTTCTCTGCAACTTGATCCCTGACCTGTCTGGTGTGTTCCCTGGCTTTCTTGATGCTGTTTGTTCACTAAGGTTCTCTAACAAACCTCTGAGGGTTTCACAGAACAGCTGTATTTTTACTGAGATTAACTTACACACAGGTGGACTCTATTTACTAATTAGGTGACTTCTGAAGGCAATTGGTTCCATTAGATTTTAGTTAGGGGTATCAGAGTCAAGAGGGCTGAATACAAATGCACCCCACTCTTTTCAGATATTTAAGTGTAAAAAAATTTGAGAACCATATCATTTTCCTTTCACTTCACAATTACATGCCACTTTGTATTGGTCTATCATATAAAATCCCAATACATTTACGTTTTTGGTAGTAACATGACAAAATGTGGAAAATTTCAAGGGTTATGAATTATTTTTCAAGGCACTGTACATGGACATATAAATGTAAATGCACACGTCAGGGGCACCTATGTCCATGGCATAGGTGCCCCTGAACATGGTGATTGCCCTACACGTGCTACATATCACTGCGCACGCCAGAGTGAGAGCAATAATTGTGGCACAGAGCTCCTGGATAACTCTAAAATGATGACCTGTAGGGTCTTTTAAAGAGTCACCTATGGGAAAATATAGGGTATCAAAGTTTATTGTCATTTCACAGGTGCATGCAATTTTAAGGTTTGACATGTTGGGTATCTATTTACCCGACACAACATAACCTTTTTATATTTTACCAAAAAAATTGGGAAATGTATTGTGTTTGAGTGCTCTAAAATTAACTTTAGCTGTGCTAAAAACATGTAGCATAAAAAATTGGAACTACTAGTATTTTATTCTCTAAGGACCCCTATATGTCTTTAAAAACTGAGAGAAACATTGAACACTTGAATGAAAGCCATTCAAAGGTAGGATACTACAAACCCCACAAAGACAGAGGACTCAAACAAACACAAAGATCCAGCCTTTGGAGTCAACAATTCTGACCGCTGTTACATCAGCAGTTGCAACACATTGGCCTAAAAGAGCAAATGCAACTGACAAGTGAAATAATAAGTGATCCATTAATTCTATCTAGGAAACATTGCAACTGTGGTAAACTCAAAGTCCAATCTGAGCTTTATGTAATTCACTGCAGCCTGCGTTCCACATAGTTGCAGGCAGATATTGAGGGAGGAATGCCATGACCATAGACTCCATTTATAAAGCTTTAGCCCAGATATAATGATCTCTAATCTCACTGATAAGTCTCATTTCGTTGATGTTAACATATGAGATATGACAAATACAGAGTGGGATATATGTGTAACCCATGTTATGTACATCATATCGCTTGTAGCACTATGGGGGTTATTTACGAAAGGCAAATCCACTTTGCACTACAAGTGCAAACTACAAGTGCAAAGTGCACTTGGAAGTTCAGTCACTGTAAATCTGAGGGGTAGATCTGAAATGAGGGGAAGCTCTGCTGATTTTATTATCCAATCATGTGCAAGCTAAAATGCTGTTTTTTTAGCCTTGAATGTCCCCCTCGGATCTACAGCGACTGCACCTCCAAGTGCACTTTCAGTGCAAATTCAAGTTCACTGTGCACTTGTAGTGCAAAGTGGATTTGCCATTCGTAAATAACCCCCAATGACTGGTCATAGACAGAGCAAATTTCTTTCCTACAACCACAAATCCACCATCAACACAGACAGTGCTTACAGAGGAATCCCTCCTGCAGAGTTATTGTGGTCTTCCTGGGGGGGGGCTCTCCACTTGGGAGAACACAGTGATCATTGCTAGAGGCTAAGACAGCCGCTAGAGATAATCGCATGTAAAATCTGGCAGGCTGGTTGTACCCAAGTTGATCGATCAACTGCCCCTACATGGTTTGAACCATCTATGGCCAGCTTATGATACTAAGGAATGTACCAGCCCTTTTATTTTTTTTATGAAGTTTTAAGATTGGGTTAATAAAACATTTTATTTTATTAAATGTGTGGCTGACAAATTGGTATCTTTAAAATCCCATGGAAATTCTTTATGGCTATGGTATGTATAAGCAAAAGGGAAGTTATGTGCAGCTGGTGAGGCTGCCAATAACACGAGTCTGTTGCTTTGTTCTATATCAGGGGTCTCCAAACAAGGGGCCAGTTTTATGTCCTTCAGAGTTTAGGGGGGGCAGACTGTGGCCAGTGGGGAAAGAAAATGTCCCAGCACTAGTCAGAGTACATAATGCCTCAGGCTTGGTGGTCAGTGAGAGTAAAACAATGACATAATGCCTGTGGGTGGTAGTAGGAGGAATAGCGCTTCTTTATTGGTGTAAATTGGATAAATAATCTCCATCATTGGTAACAGGGGAGGAATAATGCCCATAACAGACAGATTTGCTTATTGGGAACCTGACCAACTTATTGCATTCCCATTAGCTTTCACGCTTATGATACTAATGCCCCGTACACACGATCGGATTTTCCGACAACAAATGTTGGATGTGAGCTTGTTGGCTGAAAAAATCGACCGTGTGTATGCTCCATCGAACAACACATGTTGGCTAGCAGGTTCTCAAATCTTCCACCAACAAAACTTTTTTTGTTGGAATTTTCGTGTGAAAATCGTGTGTACACAAGTCCGATGCACAAAAGTTCACGCATGCCCGGAATCAAGCAGAAGGAGCCGCTCTGGCTATTGAACTTCCTTTTTCTCGGCTCGTCGTATGTCTTGTGCGTCACCACGTTCCCACGTTCGTAATTGTTGGCCAACATTTGTGTGACCGTGTCTATGCAAGACAAGTTGGAGCCAACAACCTTCGAACAAAATGCCACGGTTTTGTTGTCTGAAAGTCCGATCATGTGTACGGGGCATAAGTTGTTTCCCTGTTCTCTACTGCTTTTGTACTATGGTAAAGTCTGCTACCCTGCAGAGCTGGCAAACAAGGAGCACGGTCTACACTAGGACAAATCCAGATGTTTGGTGAAAAATGTAAGTAGTTGAGCAGCAAGCTGTATGAATATTATTGTGCCTCATTGAAGAATGATGAAGCTCTTTTGACCCTACTTCTCCTGTAGGTCAAAGGAGTGCACTTCATTCTGCACTCCTATGACTCGTATTCAGCTAAAGCCTGCTGTCACTCAACCAGTCCAGAGTCTGGAAAGATCCCTATTTTTTTTTTTTCTGCAAGAAAAGAAACAACAATTAGCCATACGTCCAATCAGCTTCAACTACAAGTCCAAGCATGCCTCACTGAGTTACAGATTCCAGTTTAAATATAGCTGTGTGGGCTCTACCCCAGAGGCCCTCAAAATGCCATGTTTTCAGGATTTCCTTCACCATACACATCCACTTCAAATCTATATCAATGGCTCAGTGTTAATACCCGCCATTTCACCTAAGGGAAGTTCTAAAACTTGGCAGGTCGGGGCTATTAGAGGACCAAGGTTGGGGCTACTAGAGGAAGGATCCCTATTTTAAAGTGGAGTTCCACACAAAAATGGAACTTCCGCTTTTCGGAACCCTCCCCCCCTCCGGTGTCACATTTGGCACCTTTCAGGGGGGAGGGGGGTGCAGATACCTGTCTAAGACAGGTATTTGCACCCACTTTCGGAATAGACTCCCATGGGAGTCTACGCCTCTTCCCGTCCCCACCGCGCTGTCTGCTGGGAACACACAGCTCCCAGGAGAGAGCGTGCGCAGTAGGGAACCCGGGAAGTGAAGCCTCAACGCTTCACTTCCTGATTCCCTCACCTAGGATGGCGGCGGCAGCTGCCGAGAACCGAGCGGGTTCTCGGCGTCTCCTGCCGACATCGCTGGACCCCGGGACAGGTAAGTGGCCATGTATTAAAAGTCAGCAGCTGCAGTATTTGTAGCTTCTGGCTTTTAATATTTTTTTTTTTTTGGCGGTGTGGGTGAACCCCCCGCTTTAATGTTGGGATCCACCCAGATGTCTGACCAGCTGCTGGCTCAACATCTCAGCAGAGCCTGAGCCAGCCGCTTTTGCCTCCTCCACAGCCCAGCACTCCTGTGAGCGCTGGAGGGGCAGAGCAGAGAGCCGGTGACCGAAAGTCTCCAGCTCTCTGCTTACTGAAGACCAGGAACTGAGCAATCGGCGGTCTTTTCTCAGTTCTCGGTGTAAAGGTGGTAGGGGACAGATGCAGCGCCGAATCAATGCTGCATCCTGCTAGGTTAGTATGGATGTTTGGTTTTTTCAAAACCTGCACTTCTCTTTTAAATCTCAGTTTTGACTTCCAATACCAAAATTGATATTAGCATTTGAATAACACTAGTTAGCATAACTTATCATCTCTAACAGAAAAAAAAAAAAAAAAAAAAAAAAACGCCATACAAGACTGGTTTAATGAATGCTGTCACTAGTAACATGATAATAACGCAGGGGACATTGTGGAAAAAAAACATGTGACAGCTCATATATTATCCTTTGCAGATTCCTGTTGGAAAAATACAGTGTAAATTAGATTTTGGGACTAAAACAAAAACACTTGTGAGAGCCAAGTGGGTACTTTGTTATTTTTTAATTAGTGGAGAGAACAAGCGCTGACCACCACTTGTGGATGGTTCTGGGAGATAAACACATCCCGGCAGGCAGGGTGAGCTGCGGTCACTCTACCAAACTCATCCAGTCTATGTTTACTCTGATGACGCTTTTCTAAGTGCTTGGCAAACTCAAAACATGTTGGGGAACACAAACGCGCGTCATTAACGTGTTGTTAGCACCTCCTTTGGTTTTTGTAACCTCTGCCATTAACCCTTCTAGTGAACAGACAGGCAAACAAACACAATGGAGTCTACTAGCCCATGGTAGAAATGCAGCCCGTATTTCGTTTTTAGTAGCGAAAGCAGAACCGATAAAGAGGGAACAATAAACACACAAAACTGTTGTATTTTGCAGCAATCCCTACAATATCTCTGGAACAATTTATAAATGATATTGTTGATTTAGTTTTTCCCAAGGGATGCATTACAGACAAGGGGACATATCAATTAGCTTTAAAAGAAGTAGCGGAGACAACTAAAGGGCAACTTGAAACAACAAGCAAAATCACTCAATGAACTGTTAAAGCTTTCTGGTAAATACTGCCTATATGGTTTCATCTGAAAGTCTGCAAATTGGCCTTGAATCCCTGTTTAACCACTTCAGCCCCGGAAGATTTTACCCCCTTCCTGACCAGAGCACTTTTTGCGATACTGAACTACGTCGCTTTAACTGACAATTGCGCGGTCATGCGGCGTTGCACCCAAACAAAATTGACGTCCTTTTTTTTCCCCCCACATACATGGTATTTGATCCCCTCTGCGGTTTTTATTTTTTGCGCTATAAACAAAAAAAGAGCGACAATTTTGAAAAAAACAAAACAATATTTTTTACTTTTTGCTATAATAAATATCCCAAAAAAATAGATAAAATTTTTTTTTTCTTTTCCTCAGTTTAGGCTGATATGTATTCTACATATTTTTGGTAAATAAAAAAAACACAATAAGCCTATATTGACTGGTTTGCACAAAAGTTATAGCGTCTACAAAATAGGGGATAGATTTTATTATTATTTTTTTTTTTTATTAGTAATGGCGGCGATCTGAGATTTTTTTATCGTGACCGGGACAATATGGCGGACTCGTCGGACACTTTTGACACTATTTTGGGACCATTGTCATTTGCACAGCAATCAGTGCTATAAAAAAACACTGATTACTGTGTAAATGACACTGGAAGGGAAGAGGTTAAACACTAGGGGGGTGATCAAGGGGTTAAGAGTGTCCTAGGGAGTTATTCTGGGGGGATGGGCTACTTAGGACATGACAGCGATCACTGCTCCCGATGACAGGGAGCAGTAGATCTCTGTCATGTCACTAGGCAGAACGGGGAAATGCCTTGTTTACCCCGTTCTGCCGCTTTGTGACATGATCGTGGGACACCGGCGGACATCGAGTCCGGGGGTCCAGCGGGCACGGCCACGGAGCACGCGGGTGCCTCGCCGGTGGCGTGCGCGCACCCACAATGCCGCTTCTTAAAGGGGACGTACCTGTACACCCATTTGCGCAGCCGTGCCATTGTGCCAACGTATATCGTCGTGCACTGGTCGGCAAGTGGTTAAGGAATCCCATGATTAGATTCTCATACTCCTCCTAGCTAAGACTCCTCCTCTTCTTGCATAATCCTGTACTGTGCAACCTCCCACTCATGATATAATTGGTGCGTGAAGCTACAGTGGGCACAGGCCGAGGGCATTTCAAAGGGTTTACATTCAGGGCAAGTCAGAAGATGAAGTTCATAACCATTACAGGTATTTATTTGGCAGGGTATTTAAAGTTGAGCTCCATCCAAAGGGGGAAGCTCCACTTGTCTGCCTCCTCCCCCCTCCGCTGCTACATTTTGCACCTTTTTGGGGGGGGGGGGAGCGAGTACCTGGTTTTGACAGGTACCTGCTCCCACTTCCGGCTGAGTTTGGCACCCCTCCTCCTTCCCCTGCACCTGGCCCATTCACAGAGCGCAGCAGAGAACGGGGATTGAAGCCGCAAGGCTCCCCTGACGGTTTTCCTTAGTGGGGATGGTGGCGGCAGCACCAGATAGCCAACTGAAAAATCGGCTCGGTGAGGACACCGCTGGATTCCTGGACAGGTAAGTGTCCTATTATTAACGCCCCATGCACACTGTAACTCATAAATGGCTGTTTTGGGGAGTTTGGGCGTTTTTTTTTTAACAGCAAATAAATTTCCCTCTATGACATTTATCAGCAGTGGAGTTTATGGGCTGTTGTCTGATTGCCCTAAAATCGCATTCAGGAGCTGTTTTTCTGACCACAAAAAAAACGCTTAAAAAACATTAAACGTCGATAAACGCTCAAAAATGTGGCTCACCAGTGTTTTTAAAGTTTTTGATCCATTGAAAAAAAAAAAATTAAATACATTTTCTTGAGGAAAGAAAAAAACGATAACGCGGAACGATGCTTAAAAATGCTAATAAACGCTTTTGCAAAAACATTAAAAACGTTGAAAGACTCACTGCAAAGCTACTGGTGTTTTTATAACGTTATTTTAACGTCCAGGGTGCATGGAGCCTAAAAGTCAGCAGCTATAGTATTTGTAGCTGCTGACTTAATTTTTTCTGAAGAAGCCTGGAGCTCCTCTTTGATTGTAAGGTTGGAAAAGAAGACATTCTACAAGTAAGCATTGGGTCAGTTTTTTGGGAAAATTACTTGACTATTGTTCCTTTCTTGTTTTACACAGATATGTTTATTTTTTAAAACAAAATGTTTTTTGTTTTTTCTGGGCAGAGTTCTATTTGGTTGAGGGTCTCTATTACTGTCTGTGACCCCATCTGTGACCCTGTCAGAGTGGTTTCAAGCATCTCTTACTGTTTCCAACACGCGTTTCGTTTGAAGCAGGCGTTGAAATGACTAATACTCCATAACAAGACTTGGGAATGATCAGGTCTATAGACACACTGGGGTTGATTTACTAAAGGCAAACAGACTGTTGACTTTGCAAGGGAATTATCACTTTGCAATGGAATTATTACCTTGTAAGAGAACTGTCCCTTTGCTAAGTGAAAGTGGTGAAAATTCATTTGGCAAAGAATACCCAATCACCTTCAAAAAACAAAACAAACAAAAAAACTATTTTCTCCATGCACATGATTGGATGATGGAAGTCAACAGAGCTTCAATCTATTTACTCAGTTAAAGTGTTACTAAACCCAGGAGCCTGCATACACTATATCTGGTCTCCCACAGTACACAGAACATGGAAATGGAATCGTTTTAGTAAATATAAACTGCTAAATACCTTTTCTCATCCTTGTAGGAGGAGTTGTCATTCTACTCAGACTGTCCTATGGGGCTGCATGACCCCTGACCCTCTGTCTGGTCCTGTGCTGATCAAAAGCAAGAAAAAAAAACTTTATAGCAATACGCACCAAACTGAGCATGTACAGAGTGCCCCCAAGGCTCTGTACAATCAGGAAATGGATTGGGGACAGTGAAAGAAGGGGAGGATCAGAGAAGAAATGGAAACAGCCTTTTTACACAATGTGCAGGATTAACCCCTTAGGTTCCGCAGTGACTATAATAACGCATTCTTTACTGCATATACAGACTGATTTTACTGTTGTGGGTTTATTAACACTTTAATGCTTTCCAGTAAATACTGCATATATGCTTTAATCTGATTCCACAAATTGGCCTTGAATCCCTTTTTAAGGAATCCCATGATTGGATTCTCATACTCTTCCTAGCTAAGACTCCTCCTCTTCTTGCATGATCCTGTACTGTGCAACCTCCCTCTCGTGATACAATTGGTGCGTGAGGCTACAGTGGGCACAGGCCGAGGGCATTTCAAAGGGTTTACATTCAGGGCAAGTCAGAAGATGAAGTTCACAACCATTACAGGTCTTTATTTGGCGGGGTATTTAAGAGAACACAATGATTGTAAGGTTGGAAAAGAAGGCATTCTGCAAGTAGGCATTGGGTCCGTTTTATTGGAAAACGACTTGACTATTTTTCCTTTCTTGTTTCACACGGAAATGTTTAGTTTTTAAAACAGAACTCTGCCCAGGAAAAGGTTTTTTGGTTGAGGTCCTGTATTACTGTCTGTTACCCCCCCCCCCTACCCCAATGTGACCTTGTCAGAGTGGTCTCAAGCATCTTACTGTTTCCAGCACGTGTTTCCTTTGAAGTAGGCTTCCCAGGGCAAACCATAAACATGAAATGACTAATACTCCATAACAAGACTTGGGAACGATAAAGTCTATAGACACACTGGGGTTTATTTACTAAAGCCAAACAGACTGTTGTCTTTGCAAGGGAATTAACACTTAACACAATAGAATTATTACTTTGCAAGAGAATTGTCTCTTTGCTAAGTGAAAGTGATGAAAATTCATTTTGCAAAGAATACCCAATCACCTGCAAAAAACACATGATTGGATGATGGCAGTGGCGGATGGTGCTCATAATTTTTTGGGGGGCGCAATTTAAAAAAAAAAAAAACTAATCAATTGCAGCCACTGTGCCCATCAAACGCTGCCACTGTGCCCATCAAACGCTGCCACTGTGCCCATCAAATGCTGCCACTGTGCCCAAACGCTGCCACTGTGCCCATCAAATGCTTCCACTGTGCCCATCAAATGCTGCCACTGTGCCATCAAATGCTGCCACTGTGCCCAAACGCTGCCACTGTGCCCAAACGCTGCCACTGTGCCCATCAAACGCTGCCACTGTGCCCATCAAACGCTGCCACTGTGCCATCAAACGCTGCCACTGTGCCCTTACACGCTGCCACTGTGCCCTTAAACACTGCCACTGTGCCCTCAAACGCTGCCACTGTGCCCTCAAACGCTGCCACTGTGCCATCAAACGCTGCCACTGTGCCCTTAAACGCTGCCACTGTGCCCTTAAACGCTGCCACTGTGCCCTTAAACGCTGCCACTGTGCCCATCAAACGCTGCCACTGTGCCCATCAAATGCTGCCACTGTGCCAAATGCTGCCACTGTGCCCAAACGCTGCCACTGTGCCCAAACGCTGCCACTGTGCCCATCAAATGCTTCCACTGTGCCCATCAAATGCTGCCACTGTGCCATCAAATGCTGCCACTGTGCCCAAATGCTGCCACTGTGCCCAAACGCTGCCACTGTGCCCATCAAATGCTTCCACTGTGCCCATCAAATGCTGCCACTGTGCCATCAAATGCTGCCACTGTGCCCAAACGCTGCCACTGTGCCCAAACGCTGCCACTGTGCCCATCAAACGCTGCCACTGTGCCATCAAACGCTGCCACTGTGCCCTTAAACGCTGCCACTGTGCCCTTAAACGCTGCCACTGTGCCCTCAAACGCTGCCACTGTGCCCTCAAACGCTGCCACTGTGCCCTCAAACGCTGCCATTGTGCCCTCAAACGCTGCCACTGTGCCCTCAAACGCTGCCACTGTGCCATCAATTGCAGCCACTGTGCCAAACGCTGCCACTGTGCCATCAATTGCAGCCACTGTGCCAAACGCTGCCCTTGTGCCATCAAACGCTGCCAGTGTGCCATCATATGCTGCCAGTGTGCCTATTAAATGCTGCCAGTGTGCCCATTAAATGCTGCCAGTGTGCCCTTGAATGCCCCCAGTGTTACCCCCACCTGCTCGCCGTCTGCCCGGCACTTACCCTGTCTTGGTGGGGCAGCAAGTGACAGCGACAAGCGGGGTCCTTCGTGAGTCTCCTGCCATCCTCATCTACCATCCTCTCCTCCTGATAGGTGTCCAATAGCGGTGCCTGTCGTTTCAGCCAATCAGGTGACAGGTAACAGACCCGAGCACCTGATTGGCGGAGAGGCAGTTTAGTGTTAGAAAAGCGAATATTAATTCGCTTTACTAACACAGCTGAGTGACCTGCAAGCGCTCAGCATGGCGCTCGCAGGTCACTTTTTTTTTACGCCTATTAGAGCCTATGGCTCTAATCAGGTGCTTCAAAAACACACCCCGCCGCTGTAATTGGGGCCGGGTGCCTGAATAGTGGGTGGCAGCGGCGGCCATAGATTCATGCATTGCATGAATTTATCTATTGGTGATAGAGGGGGTGGCAAGAGATAGGGGGCGGCGCCCGTGCGCCCTTATGGATGCACTGCCACTGGATAATGGAAGTCAACAGAGCGTCACCTTTTTCACTCAAAGTGGTATTAAAGCCTTCTTTTTTATTGTTTATGTTATACTTACCTGCTCTATGCAGTTGGTTTTGCACAGAGCAGCCCAGATTCTCCTCTTCTCAGGTCCCTCACTGGCGCTTCTGGCTCCTCCCTCCTGCTCCCACAGAAAGCAGCTTGCTATGGGGGTACCCGAGCCAAGCCACTGCTCTTTGTGTTCATTCAGACACAGAGCCATGACTTTGACAGCAGTGGGCACCAATGGCTGTGTCTCAGCCAATCAGGAGGGAGAGCCCCTGGACGACGTAACTCTATTACGAAACGCGTAGGGCGGAGCAACGCGCTTGCGTCACCTCTCATCGCTGTTGTGGTTACCAGCAGGACGGGTTAGTCTCTGAGCTTACCGGACGTTACCAGACGTTTCAGGCGCTTATTTTACCAGGATTATGTGAGTGCAACATTGTATTTCATTTTTAAATAAAGGTTTAAGGTTTTACACCATTGGAGCCTTTTATCTTTCATGGTGCATCCATCTATCTGCGAGTTGGTGTCAATACGTGGCAGTTTGAAACACATATGTTCCGGTGGCTACGTTCTGGTTATGTTATTATATCCTAAATACCTTGGCTTATCTGATGTGGTCCGGAGGAATGATTCCTATTCAGGCTCTCTCTGATCTTCTGTAGTGGGTGATCATGAGTCTCTGGTAAGCGGCCAACTTACATCTTTTGGTGGTGGATCGAGCATTATCCACCAACAAGGATTTCACAGCTTTTTGATGGACTTTTCACATCAATTTATTTATTTATCACATGGGTGATACAGCCATTTATGTGTGTGGACTCACGTTTATATTTATCAATTATTTATAATTGTTTATAACAATAATTATTCAATGTTTTTGGTGATAGGACACTCTTCAAATGTTCACATTTCACATGATATACATTCAGGAATTTATTGCTGAACTAGTGATTATTTGTATGTATGTCAGCCTTTTAGCGCGATTCCATTCTTTACCATTCAGACACAGAGCCACGGCTCAGCCCCACCCCCTCTCTCCCCTCATTGGCTTACTGACTTTGACAGCAGTGGACACCAATGGCTGTGTCTCAGCCAATCAGTAGGGAGAGTCCCGGACATCTGAGGCTCTCATGAAACATTGTTGGATTGAAATGGGGCTCAGTTAAGTATTAGGGGTGCTGGGGGGGGGGGGGGGGTTGGCTGCTGCACAGTGAAGGTTTTTTATCCTAATACATAGAATGCATTAGGATAAAAAAACCTTCTGCCTTTAGAACCACGTTAAGGGAAATTTCCCTTTGTAATGTGTACAGCCTATGAGCCTTTAGCCAGTCAACCTCAGCTTGTATTCCCTACCAAACATCCTTGGGGATTGGGGAGACAAAGATTATTGGTCAGTATTTCTGCATCTGTTGTCATAATGCTCTGTGCATAAACTTGCATATTTGCTAAAATCATCATAGATGTCTATAGAAAGATCCGACTGTGGTCAGATCTTCTGACCTGGTCTTATATCCTGCATGCGCTACAGACACAGTAACATTTCTAGTGGATCTCTTCAGTGAAAATACATTAAGGATATTTTCTCAATGAATACAAAGCATTCTGCGACTGGACAAGGTGGAGAGGGCAGAGCGTTGAAGTCACAATCTCCACCTTGTCCAGTCAGACAACACTTTGTTTCTATGAGAAAATACAAAGGGTATTCTGAATGGCACAAGTGACCAGTGAGTGGCCTCCTGTGTTCAGTAAGCTGGACCAGTGTAAATATGTGAAACTATCCATGCTTGGAATTTTTAACCATCGGTAGAATAGCAAGAATGTTAAATGCTGTTTGAATTATGTTCTAACCCCAAACAGAGGAAAGGGTATGGCTGCATATACATTTTTCTATGCATTAGGACATAAAATGCTCCACTGCCTGTCTCCTCCCATCCCTAACCACTTACCTGACTCCTCAACCAATTCAGAGCTGTCCCATCTGCAGTGCCGCTGCTCTCTCTTCCTCCTTTCACAGGAGATACAGTCACTAGCAGGAGTCTACGGCTCAGACAGTTCCTATAAATACTATTTTTTGGTTGGACTAAGTATATAATCAGAGTGGTGGCAATGGTCTCCAAGGCCTGCCATAGACGGTTCGAATCTCAGCCGGTTCAGCAAGAACCGGCTGAGATTTGAACCATGTATGGGAGGGCTGAATGTATCAAGTGGATCGATCCATCAGCTTGGGTACAACCAATCTGCTGGATTTTACATGAAATTATCGCTAGCGACTGGTATAGCCACTATTATAGCCACTATTATAATTAGGGGGCGGGGCATTTGTAGGCGTGACGTAGCGGGGAAAGAAAAATGTGGCGTGCAAAGTGTGTCGTGGCGAAAATCGGGTGTGGTTTAAACTAATTATAAAGGGGGTGCGGCTCAAATGGGGTGTGGTTAGAGTCTAAGATGAACAAGGGATGGAGGGAGAGAAAGAAAGAGATAGGGAGGGAAGGAGAGGAAGGAAAGAAAGAGGGATGGAGGGACAGCAGGCACATATCCTACACCACAATAGAAATATGTGTATTCAAGAAAGTTTAACAAATCAGCAGATAGCTTCAATCATCACGGGACCAGGGTTGATATGGTGTCAGGATGATTGAAGCGCATTATTTCTATTTTTACATTGTAATATAAAATGAAATAGTTCAACTCACCATAATGCAGAATCAGTGGGAGCCCTGAGCATGTAACTTGCCACCGTCACCTGCCACCAGATGACATAAGGTGTCCCCAGCCGAGTCCCTCCATACACCAAGCAATCCCAGTAGAGTCCCTCAATACACCAGTCATTCCCAGTAGAGTCCCTCCTTACAACAGATGCCCCCAGTAGAGTTCCTCCTTACACCAAGCATTCCCAGTAGAGTCCCTCCTTACATCAGGTGCCCCTAGTACAGTCCCTCCTTACACCAAGTGCCCACAGTAGAGTACCTCCATTACACCAGGTGCCCACAGTAGAGTACCTCCTTACACCAGGTGCCCCCAGTAGAGTCCTTCCTTACATCAGGTGCCCCCAGTAGAGTCCCTCCTTACACTAGGCCTTCCCAGCAGAGTCCCTCCTTACATCAGGTGCCCCCAGCAGAGTCCCTCCTTACATCCAGTGCCCGCAGCAGAGTCCCTCCTTAGATCAGGTGCCCCCAGCAGAGTCCCTCCTTAGATCAGGTGCCCCAGCAGAGTCCCTGCTTAGATCAGGTGCCCCCAGCAGAGTCCCTCCTTAGATCAGGTGCCCCCAACAGAGTCCCTCCTTACATCAGGTGCCCCCAGTAGAGTCCTTCCTTACATCAGGCATTCCCAGTAGAGTCTCTCCTTACATCAGGCATTCCCAGCAGAGTCCCACCTTACATCAGGTGCCCCCAATAGAGTCCCTCCTTACACCAGGTGCCCCCAGTAGAGTCTCCCTTACATCAGGTGCCCCCAGTAGAGTCCCTCCTTACACCAGGCCTTCCCAGCAGAGTCCATCCTTACGTCTGGTGCCCCCAGCGGACCCAGCAGAGTCCCTCCTTACATCAGGTTCCCCCAGCAGAGTCCCTCCTTACATCAGGTTCCCCCAGCAGAGTCCCTCCTTACATCAGGTTCCCCCAGCAGAGTCCCTCCTTAGATCAGGTTACCCCAGCAGAGTCCCTTCTTAGATCCGGTTCCCCCAGCAGAGTCCCTCCTTAGATTAGGTTCCCCCAGCAGAGTCCCTCCTTAGATCAGGTGCCCCAGCAGAGTCCCTCCTTACATCAGGTGCTCCCAGCAGAGTCCCTTGGCTCTGTCCATCGTCGGATAATGCATGATTTGATCTCTGCCGCCATTACAGAAGATCAGCTCTCGTGGAGGCCAAGCCCAACTTGCCGAGGGGAAGAAACAAGAGAAGGAGCGTGGGTGGCTGCCAATAGAAATGGAGCTGCTGCCAACCCCCCCGTCCATTTGTATTGGCAGCCACCCGGACTCTGTATCTTGTTTCTTCCCCTCGGCGAGTGACCGGGCTCCACGAAAGCTGGTCTTCTGTAAGATGGCGGCGGAGATCATCACCAGTTCCGGCCCCGGACCTCTAGCGGCGGCTCTGGCGATTCTCCGGGAGTCGGGACAAATGCCAATTTCCCATTATTTTTCAATGTGAAAACGGGACAAGGGTCTAAATCCTGTAAATGTCCCGGGAAAATCGGGACTGTTGGCATGTATGTCACTGTCCCCACTGGGAGAACACCATGGCTCGGCAGGAGGGATTCCCCTGTCAAGACTGTCTGTGTTGATGGGAGAATCAAGCCAATTTCTTTCCTGTAACTCCTGGTTGCAGGAAAGAAATTTGCTCCATGTATAGCCTGCTTAAGGAAGGCAATAGTTGCCACAATAGAGATAACAGTCTGAACTGAAAGAACAAGACTCTCAAAGCTAAACTGGACAGTAGTCTCCTAATACACCATATGTCTACCACGCAGTGATATCCATGTTAACGGCTACCATTGTTATGTAGCATATTAGATGAAGTGATCTCACTCGTTATGTCTGGGATAGTGTATTATTAGATTTGTTGAGGGATCTAATGAACCCCACACTGTCTCCCAGTCATGGCATTAGTCACTCTGCAGATGACTGAAAACTAGCCACAGTTTAGCAAAAACAAAGACACAAATCCCATCTGTGAGCAGGCCACAGACATCCATACATATCTGTCCGTGACAGCCAAGAGACATGTGGAATTAATCTCTCCCGCATGGAGAAACTCAGACTGTACGGGAAAGAAAGAGTGGGAGGCGTATTTGTATATTGGTAGATAAATTGTTGTATACTAAGAATAACATCATTTTTAGGCTGTTTTAAATCTTTCTGATGTATAGATAGCACAAATTTTCACTGACCTAAGACTAAACTCAAAGATAAAAGTTCTACAATGTAGATTTTGACAACATGATTATAGATTTTCATGCTAAAAGCCTCCACATTATTAGTTTTTTTTACTCTCTCTGTCTATAGCAGTGTTCTCCAAACTGCTCGTGGGCCAGATGTGGCCCTTTGCTTGCTTTTGTCTGGCCCTTGGGGCACTTTTTCATCCAATGAAACCAATGATGGGGCACAATTCTTCCCAATTAAACCAATGACAGGGCACAATTTCTACCAATAATGCCAATGATGGGGCACAATTCTTACCACCGACACCAATGATGGGGCACAGTTCCTCTCAGTGACACCTACAATGGGGCAAAAGATATGTGTAAATATCGCGCTGTCATAAGAATATAAGCAGCTAGCACAAACAAGTGATCTAATCCTGTAAGTAAAGTTGTGTAAAGGGAAGTGCAGCGCTAAGAAATAAAAAAAGGTAGTGGATGACATAAATTCGTATCATGCAATTAATGCATAAATTCCATAGGTATATAATGTCATATGGTGAACATTGTATACATTGTGTCCATGACCCAAAAAAATATTTTATAACACACTAATAATTGGTGTTCTAAATAAAATAAGTCCGCGTAAAAGTCCTGAGAAGTATATAACACCAGAAAGTGTAAAGAGATAATATAGTGTTGATAGAAGATCCACCACCGCTCTTAACCGGTTCAATACTGGGCATTTTCACCCCCTTCCTTCCCAGACCAATTTTTAGTTTTCAGCGCTGTCGCACTTTAAACGACAATTGCGCGGTCGTGCGACGTTGTACCCAAACAAAATTGACATCCTTTTTTTCCCCCACAAATAGAGCTTTCTTTTGATCACCTCTGCGGTTTTTATTTTTTGCGCTATAAACAAAAGAAGAGCGACAATTTTGAAAAAACACAATATTTTTTACTTTTTGCTATAATAAATATCCCAATTTTTTTAAAAAAAAACAATAAGCGTATATTGATTGGTTTGCGCAAAAGTTATAGCGTCTACAAAATACGGGATAATTTCTGGCATTTAAAAAAAAAAATATTTATTTATTTTTTTTTTTACTAGTAATAGCGGCGATCGCAATTTTTTTTCGTGACTGCGACATTATGGCGGACACTTTTGACACATTTTTGGGACCATTCACATTTATACAGCGATCAATGCTATAAAATTGCATTGATTACTGTGTAAATGTGACAGGCAGTGAAGGGGTTAACCACTAGGGGGCGGGGAGGGGTTAAATGTGTTTCCTAGGGAATGCTTCTAACTGTAGGGGGAGGGGACGCACAAGGGGAGGAGACCGATCAGTGTTCCTCCGTTCTGGAAACACAGATCGCTCTCCTCTGAGCTGACAGGACGTGGATCTCTGTGTTTACACACAGAGATCCGCGGTCCGGCCCGGTTAACGGGCAATCGCGGGTGCCCGGCGTACATCGCGGCCGCCAGGCACACGCACCGGGTTCAGAGCAACGCTGAGGCCGTCATATGATGTCCACCCAGGTTGGGAGATCCCATCTGTGGACGTCATATTATTATAGGCGGGTAGGGAAGTGGTTAAAGGGGGCTTACCGGAAAGATTGGACACAGATGGGCATACACCCACTGTGTCAATCAAGCTTGTAAAAGTGGGGATCCTCGATGATATCTGTTAGACTGTATAAAAGGCAGTGTATGCAGTGGTGTGGTACCCCAGATGATGTCCTGCAGGACGAAACGCGTCGGAACGGACTGCTGACACCACTGACACTGCCATACCATCTATGTACTAAGCGCTGTTTTTACTCTTCCTAAATGTGAGTGTTTTTTTATCTACAATAAATAGGCTTTAAGCTTTTTATGCAGTATTACGCTATGTGCTCTCACATTTCTTCCACATATACTTTGGATGTCTGATTGGATTTGCCTTCTTTGCCATATACATTCCTTAAAAGTACCTGGGTCACCTGGATTTGCGTCTTTATTAACAGATATCATCGAGGATCCCCACTTTTACAAGCTTGATTGACACAGTGGGTGTCTGCCCATCTGTGTCCAATCTTTCCGGTAAGCCCCCTTTAAGAGCGGTGGTGGATCTTCTATCTTCTATCAACACTATATTATCTCTTTACACTTCCTGGTGTTATATACTTCTCAGGACTTTTACACGGACTTATTTTATTTAGAACACCAATTATTAGTGTGTTATAAAATATTTTTTTGGGTCTGCACTTCCCTTTACACAACCTACAATGGGGCACTATGACACTAATGATGGGGCACAATTCCTCACAACGATGAGGCATTGTTTACTTCCACTAATGCGGGGACATTTTCTACTCTCCATAGCCACAGTCTGGCCCCCCTAAAAAATCTGCAGGACAGTAAACTGGCACATTGTTTAAAAAGTTTGGAGACCCCTGGTCTATAGGATAACTAAATAAACCATTGCCCAAGACTGTTATCAAGATAGGATAAGTCCTACTACTGAATTTTAAATAATGTAAATGAGTACTGTAGGTGCATTTTACTGTAAGGTCAGGTTCACATCTATCCAATTTTAATTTTTTCAGTTTCTCAGTTCACATTTTATTGTCCGTTGTAATGCATTGACAAGCATTTTCATTATGCGTTGTGATACATTTTTGGTTTGATTTCCTGCAGTGACATCATTGCTGTGGACTATGGAAGGATTTGATTCTACACCGTTTCCCTGAAAATAAGACCTAGCGTGATTGTCAGTGATGGCTGCAATATAAGCCCTACCCCCCAAATAAGCCCTACCCTGTTTCCCCGAAAATAAGCCCTACCCTGAAAATAATGCCGCGTACACACGGTCAGACTTTTCGTCTACCAAAGTCCGACGGACGCCGTCGGACAAAATACGGCTGACAATCCGATCATGTGTGGGCTTCCCCAGACTTTCAGCGGACAAATTTCCAATTTCCAGCCGCAAATCTGACGGACTTTAGATTTGAAACATGCTTCAAATCTTTACGTCGTAACTACGCCGGATCCAGAAATCCGCTCGTCTGTATGCTAGTCCGACGGACAAAAACCCACGCTAGGGCAGCTATTGGCTACTGGCTATCAACTTCCTTATTTTAGTCCGGTGTACGTCATCACGTACGAATCCGTCGGACTTTTGTGTGATCGTATGTAGGCAAGTCCGTTCATTAGAAAGTCTACCGCAAGTCCGCCAAAAGTCCGCCAAAAGTCCGTCGAAAGTCTGTCGGACAGGCTGTCGGACTTTTTGGCTACAAAAGTCCGACAGCCTGTCCGACAGACTTTCGACGGACTTTTGGCGGACTTTTGACGGACTTGCGGTAGACTTTCTAACGAACAGACTTGCCTACATACGATCACACAAAAGTCCGACGGATTCGTACGTAACTAGGGCTTATTTGGGGGGTAGGTCTTATATTGCAGCCATCACCGACAATCACGCTAGGTCTTATTTTCGGGGAAACAGGGTAGGGGCTGGCAATGCATGAAAAGGTATTTGGGGTGCAATATACATGCTTTTTTATACATTGCCCTAACCTGCTATGGGCCTCATAGCGCATGAAAATTTGAAAAAAATAAAACCTACTGAATTTTTCATAATGCATTGCAGAGATGTGAATGATGACATTGGGTAACGTGTTCCTATGATGCATCAGTTTTCCATGCCAATGTGCATGCTCAGATGTAGAGGTGTGAATGAGGACTAATATCTTGATTTCCGGATCGTACAGTGCAGGACACTTTTCTTTTTTTAAGGGTATGTAACACAATCAGCGGTAACATGTAGGCTATGGAAAATACAGCGGGTAATAGTCTATAAAAGTCTAAACCATGTAATATACCAAGTGGCTTACCAGTAACATGTAGTAACTAACAATTCAGGGTCGAGATACCTATAGAAAAAAATCACCGCAATGTGGTGAAAGAAGGAAACAGAAGAACATGACTTGTATGTACATCGTATCACCTACAGGCACGTGTCCAGTATAAGGTAGGGGCAAATGTTGACCTTCTGTCATAAGGGGCATCCTGCTCAGGCTTCGAAACAATCGTACCTTACGGTCACAGCATCACAGGCTTCTTTTAATCATTACAATTGGGTTATATGCAGCTACATTCAGATGATTCGATGCTGGCCAAAAAGATAAACTGCAAGGACATCCCCCTATAAAACGATACTCAGAACAAGAGGAGGAGCTGTGAACTGAGGGGGATCCCTTGCCTTCGGAGGAATCGGATTTGGATGATAATCTGCTCCAAATGAAAGCTACCAGAAAAAGTCAACACATACAAAATTCATATTTCAGCTTTCTGTAGAAAACGGTACCTAACTGGAACTCTGATAGACACATTTATGTTCTGTCTTATTTGCATTTTGATTTTAAAGCCTCATACACACGAATGGATTGTTGGCCAACAAAACCATGGACCTTTGTCCGAAGGACATTGGCCAAACTTGTCTTGCATACAAACGGCAAGGAATTGTCAGCCAACAAATACGAACGTAATGACGTACTACGTTGTTTTTCAGTTCTTTAGCGCCACCCTTTGGGCTCCTTCTGCTAATTTCGTCTTAGTAGAAGTTTGGTGAGTGTTGATTCGTGCTTTTCATTTCACACTTTTCAATTTGTGCTTTTCAGTTCGTTTCTGAACGGTCGTTCGTCAACTAGACATGTTGCGGAATTGGAGATAACGCGTAATTTATTATTGGCCTTGGAGTTATTGCTTTGATTATATTTTTTTAGTTGAATAATGATTTGATTTGGTATATTTTCTATATTTTTGGATAAGTTTTTGGTTAAGTTCTATTGGCAGAACCTCATAGTCCCAGCAATATACCTGGTGAAGAGCTGGGTGCTGGCCAGGTGAAGATCCAACCCGGGATCCCTGGGTGACTGTATAGTAAAGTCAGTGAGGGTTGGCACCTTAAGTTCTATTGGCAGATCTAATTTTATTTGTTTGTTTTTTTTAATGCACAATAAAAAAAATTGTGTAGAATAATACTTGGCTATGTGTTTTACTTCAAATGACAGTTTGGGAGTAGGCAGTTCCATTTTAAAAAATACAATGTAAAATTAACAAGGGACACCAACATAGTTGTATCTTTGATCTTAAAAACTACGGGATAATGGTGTTGTTGTAACTTGCCCAAAAAAAAAAAAAGCATAATAATATTATTCTTGATATTACTAGGAAAAAAAAGCCTTTGAAAATTTGTTTCCAATAACTCCATCAGTATCACCAGCAAAGCAGCTTCATTATTATCCCATTAAAGAAGAGAATTGTGCGCTGCATTTCGAGATTTCATAATTTGTCGCGTCATGAATGTTAATTCTCCATTACGAACGCTAGTTTACAAGACCGTCCGCTTCTGGCTCGTCCTTGCTTCCGAGCATGCGTGTTTATACTCTGGACTTTTGTCCGACGGACTTGTGTACACACGCTCGGAAAATCCGACATTACACATTTGTCTGCGGCAAATTTTAAAACCTGCTAGCCAACATTTGTTCGCGGAAAATCCGACAACAATTGTCCGATAGAGCGTACACACGGTCGGATTTACCGCCAACAGCCTGGCATCGAACATTTCCCATCGGAAGATCCAATTGTGTGTACAATTCTTAAGCTATAGAGAGTGAAGCTCTAAGGAAGGAGAAGACAAGGCTAGATTTTACAGGCAGGGATCCCCAATGGACTCTTCTACAGATACAATGAGCAAGTGGGTTAATCAACGAGCAAAACCCGGATTATCATCAGAGGATCTAATCCTTTTAACATTTTATTAACAAAAATATTTCTTGATAGAAACATGAAGGCTGCCATTTCTAAACTCTCTGAAAATATGAGCTGCCTGGTTTACTTGATGGCCTTTCTGTTTCAGTACTTTGAGTATTTGCTCCATAAAAAGAACAGATAACATCAGAATTTCATTATCTGCAAACTTGTGTCAAACCTGCAAGTCTAACAATTGCTTGCAATTAATAGTGTGGAATCCATCTAAGACCAGGTCTAAATTGCATGACCTATTGTCAGCAATGGAACTGTTCAAATCAGTGCGGCGCTGACTTTGCGGCGCCGCACCGATTTAAAAAAAAAAGTTCCTGCACTATTTTTTACGATTTTAGGTGCAACTTGCATAGACATCTGTTTATGAAGTCGCATAGATGTCAGCCACGTCGCACCTGAAGTCGCGCTGACCTGCCGCTTTGAAATCACGCAATTGTAAGTGAAGTCGCACAATTTCAAAGCCGCATTCACTGTGAACGAGGGCTAAGGCTGGGTTCACACCTATGCGAATTGGAGGCGGATTTCTCCGCCTCCAATTCGCATAGCAGGAGAATGTGGCCGGTTCACATATCTCCGGGGTAGCTGCGAAGCGCACTGCACAGAAACGCTGTGTGTCTTTGCCTCCGTTTCAGTGCCGAATTTAGGCAAAGATTCATCCCTTAGGTGTGAACCGACCCTTAAAGAGGAGTTTCACCCAGGGGGTCCAGTAAAAAAAAAAAAATTTAAAGTCAGCAGCTACAAATACTGCAGCTGCTGACTTTTAATTGGACACTTACCTGTCCCTGGGTCCAGCGATGCGGGGGATCGAAGCCCCGCTCGTCTCCACCTCCGTTCAGCGGCGCCGACATTGCAACTGTGGGCGCCGGGCTGTGGCTTCACAGCCCGGCACCCACTGCGCATATGAGAGAGCGGCGCCGCACGCCGTGATTGGCCGCTCAGTCACCTGGGACCTGTAATGGGTCCCAGATGATTGACAGGAGGGAGGGAGCAGAGTGGAGCCCTTCCTGTGCCGAGGGGGAAGTGATGTCACCAGCCCAGGCACTGCAAGGGGCATAAATATATAAAAAAGTGCTGCGCAAATAAAAGTCCATAAACAACTGATAAAATTGAAATGGAGAAACAGGAACCACCGGTGACAGAAAATAACAGGATGGTGACTTAATCCCTCCACCGTTCTTGGATGGCCCCTCACCTCAGTTATTCGACCTGAAACAGGTCACACCACTTTAAAGGATTGGATGGATAAATCAGTAGGATACTCCTTCACCTCCTCCAATTCACAGGCTCAATTCCCAGTACTCAGTGTATGGCAGATGTTGAATATAAAATATAAAGCAACAAACCATAGTGTTCTCCGTGTATAATTTATTAAAATTAATGTAGGCTAAAACAAAGCACATAAAGAACGGCACTTCAAAACACTCACATATCACCGGCACTCCGATCCGAGTGCCGGCCAGCAGGCTTGTGATCGCGTCTGTCGGATGACCGCGGGTGACGTCACACGCTCCTAACCCCCGTACGCGTTACGTCGTATGGGCGGGACTTCATCGGCGTGGGGCGGGATGCGCAGTGACGGCCCGCATTGTTATTATTGTAAACCATGGTGACGGCAGCACCAATCAGAAGGGGGAAGTAGTAATCAGGAGGTCAAACGCCTCCCTGTCATTACCTATTAGTTAGTGGTTACTATTACCCTTTACTCCTGACGGAAAATGTAGAAATCTCTATCATCAACTATAGACAGACTAAAACTGTATTTTTAATAGAAATGATGAATTACAATAGCATATATCACCTTACATGGCAAACCTTCAGGATCTCTGAATCAGAGTGTCTTTAAACCATAAGGGTGATGTTAATTAATTACGCATACACTAATGCTGCTAAATCGCAAAAAAAGTTGCATAATAAAAACGCATATTGTGTAGAGACAAAAATTAACAATAGCCGAATGGCATATGTCACCATACATGGCATACATTACTAAATCGAAATGTTTACAATGATATTTAGTAAATACGCATAAACGATCGCTGCAAAATCGCATGCAAAAAAGTCGCATAATAAAACCCCATACATAACATGTATGGATAATATCAAAAAAATAGAGACATCAGCCCACGGGCATCAGTCAAACGCGATCACATGTACAATATTATAGAGAATGGAATAAATATAAAAAATCATCTATTTGAAATAAAACAATTCAAATCAAAATCAACGTTCATTCCAAAGGGGGAGAGAACTTTGGTCTCATAGATCCAGAATGATTCCCTACGACTGAGCTGTCTGATGTAATGACCACTCCTCCAGTGTCGCGGCACTTTTTCTATCCCCCAAAATTTGAGGCATTTGGGGTCTTTTTGATGAAAAAGGCGAAAATGTCTAGACACACTGTGGGTCTTAACCCTCCGCTTGATGTTACTAATATGCTCTCCAATTCTTACATGGAGTGCTCTTGAGGTCCGGCCCACATATTGAAGGCCACAATCGCACTCCAACATGTAGACCACCCCAACTGTTGAGCACGTAATTAAACCTTCAATTTTATAACTTTTTTGTGTGGTGTATGAGACAAAATCCTTGCGTCTCTTAATATTTCTGCAGGCCTTCCTGCATGTGGCACACTTCCCACATGCATAAAAGCCGGAAAGGAACCCAAATAAGCCATTGGTCACAGTTTTAGGCGGATCAATGACCCCTGGTGCCACCCGGTCTCGTAAAGAAGGGGCCTTCCGGTAAATAAACCGAGGGTGATCGGGAAGAACTGGGCCAAGGGTCCTATCTCCCTTGAGTATAGGCCAATGTCTAGCTATAATATTTTCAAGTTTTTTATACTGGATATTGTAATCCAGTATAATACGATAGCTAGACATATTGGCACTATCCTCCAAGGGTTTAACCTTGTCTGCGACCACGGTATTTCTATCAATTGCCAATACTTTGGCTATTTCTGCATCAACTGAGGTTTGAGAATACCCTTTCTCCTTAAACCTATCTGCGAGCACCTGTGACTGTGCAAGAAAATCATCATCTGAAGTACAGTTACGGCGTAGGCGGATAAACTGGCCTCTCGGTATATTACAAAGCCAGGATTTATGATGGCAACTGGTGAGAGGGATATATGCATTCCTATCAGTTGCTTTGAAGTGGTTCCTAGTATGGAAAGCTCCTTCTCCTTTGAATATTTCAAGGTCAAGAAATATAATCTGTTGGTGGCTAATCGTCCAAGTTAGCTCGATGTTTTTATTATTGGCATTTAGCCCATCCATAAAGATCTGCAGACTGGACATATCCCCCTCCCAGACCATAATTAGGTCGTCTATATAACGTCTGTAACACGACAATTGTGGTGGGGGATCATGAAATATAGTGTCCTCCTCCCAGTGGGCCATGAACAAATTGGCCACACTGGGAGCGAACCTAGCCCCCATGGCGACACCCCTTGTCTGCAAGTAGAAGTCCCCATTGAACCAGAAATAATTGTTTAATAAACAGAAATCCAAACTTTCCAATAAAAATGAAATGTGATCACTCGTAAGATTGGAAGTCTCCAGAGCCCATCTGACTGAATCGAGGGCCTGTTTATGATCAATGATAGTATAAAGAGAACTCACGTCAGCAGTAATGAGAATGCTAGACGGAGTACAAGGAAGGGTAGATAAGATTTGAAGAATTTGCTTGGTATCACGTAGGAATGATTTGGTTTTTACAACAAGTGGCTGGAGATAGAAGTCAAGATATTGGCCCAATCTGGAAGTCACGGAATCAATTCCGTTTACAATCGGACGACCAGGTGGGTGTTCGGCATTCTTGTGCAGTTTGGGTAAAATATAAATGATTGGAGTCCTACAATAGAAGGGGTCCAGGTAAGCAGCTTCTTTGGAATTTAAGATCCCCTGGTTTTTACCTCTTTCTATGAGACAATGTAAATTATTTTTAAAGGACAACATAGGGTCACTCCTCAGAGGCTCATATGTGTTCCTATCACTTAACAATTTCTCCATTTCAGCTAGGTAATAAGTTTTGCTGAGCACAACCAACCCACCACCCTTATCCGCTGGCCGGATAACTATGTCTTTCCTTTGTTCAAGGGAAGTAATACCTCTCTTAATAGCCTGTGAGTCTCTAGCCCTTTTAACCTTGAGTGAATCAAGATCACGACACACCATATTCCTAAATACCTCTAAGTGTTTGTTGTCATTACAAATCGGGTTAAACACAGAGCGATTCCGAAGGTTGGAATGTCTAGAGCTGGTAGTTACAGGAGGGGTGGTATGTGGCACTACATTTGAAAGGAAGTATTTCTTCATATTTAAGTTACGAACATATTTCTGAATGCTGACATAGGCTTGGAATTTGTTCAGGTTGCGGACCGGGGCAAACTTCAGGCCCCTATCTAGAACCAATGTTTCCTCAGCCGTGAGAGGAATACCACTAAGATTGAAGATGCCAGTGCCTAGTGGGGTCTTGACCTTTTGGAATCGTCTTCCCCCCCTGGACCCTCTCTGTGTTTTCTTTTTAAACTGCCCTGATCCCTCCTTTGGTCTAGTGGGCCTCTCCTCTGGTTCTGGGAATTCCCTTGATCGGTAGAATCCCTTACCCATAGGGGGGTCCTTGGAGGTCCCCTCCAGGGGGTCCTCTCCTGCCCTAAAAAATGATTTGGATTATATTGTGATTCACCTTGGGAGTTTTGTAAAGGGGCATAATAGTTGGAGGTATAGACAGGTGTCTCTCTTATAGAATTCCTTCTCCCTTGGGATTTCCCTTTTTGTTTCCCGGGTACTGTTTGCCACGAACGATGATCGGTTTGTAGGGATTGATGGTCATACCCATTCATATAAGGTCTTGGATGGGGATGATGGTTCTTTTTACCTCGACCACGTTTATTCATTCTAGGGGGACCCTGTCCCCTCCCTTTTGGTGTATTTGTCAGATTAGGTGCATTTTGGGGAAACTGAGAAGGGGGTATTTCATAATTAAAATAGCCCTGAGAGGGTAGATTGGTTTCTGATGGTGGGATCGTGGCAGCTATACCCAAGGGATTGTTAGCTGGAATGGTATTTTGTGTTTGCCACTTGAAAATCTGTTTTCCCTCAAAGTCACTAATATCTCGCAAAAATTTCTTCCTCTTTTTATCTCTAGTTTCCCTGTCCCATTTAATGAGTTTGGATTTTAATTCTCCTGACAATTGAATAAACTCACTAGAGTCTTTATGACTGCAAGGGGCAGACTACGAGGGACCCCCTAGCAACAGGCATTTAGAGGTAAGTTAAAAAAAAAAATATCCAAATGTTTTTTTGGGTTTTTTTTTTTAGGATTTTTCATGTATTTTTGTTTTTTTGGGTGGAACCCCACTTTAAGCTCTAGCACATATCATGTGGTTGTAACATGGCTATGAGGAAAGGTCTGATTTAGGTAAGCCATAGATTGTGATTTTCTTTCCTGCAACCACGGTTGGGTTGGGAAAAATCGCTTGATTCCCTTATCAACACAGTGAGTAGGTTATATATAGGTTATATATAGGTTAACCACTTGCCACTTACATATATGTCGGCAGAATGGCACGACTGCGCAAATGGGTGTACCTGTACGTCCCTTTGAATTTGCCGCCGTGTGGTCGTGTGCGCGACCCTGCCGCGAGCTCCGTGAGTAGGATCGCGGGTCCCGCGGACTCGATGTCCGCGGGGATACCCACGATCGTCTCACGGAGCTAAAGAACGGGGAGATGCTAATGTAAACAAGCATCTCCCCATTCTTCCTAGTGATACTGTCACTGATCATAGCTCCCTGTGATCGGGAGAGGTGATCAGTGACGTGTCACTCGTAGCCACGCCCCCTAACAGTTAGAATTCCTCCCTAGGACACACTTAACCCCTTCCTAGCCAGCTAGTAGTGAACCCCTTCACTTCCAGTCTCATTTTTACAGTAATCAGTGCAGTTTTATAGCACTGATCGCTGTAAAAAAGACAATAGTCCCAAAAATGTGTCAAAATTGTCTGACATGTTCGCCCTAATGTCACAGTCAGGATAAAAATCGCAGATCGCCGCCATTACTAGTTAAAAAAAAAAATGATTAATAAAAATGCCATAAAACTAACCCCTATTTTGTAGACGCTATAACTTTTGTGAAAACCAATCAATCAGCGCTTTTTGCGATTTTTTTTTTACCAAAAATATGTAGAAGAATACATATTGGTCTAAACTGAGGAAAAAAAAATGTTTTTTTTATATATTCTTTGGGGATATTTATTATAGCAAAAAGTAAAAAATAATGCGTTTTTTTTTTTAATTGACGCTCTATTTTTGTTTATAGCGCAAAAAATAAAAACAGCAGAGGTGATCAAATACCACCAACAGAAAGCTCTATTGTGGGAAAAAAAAGGACGTCAGTTTTGTTTGGGAGCCACGTTGCACGACCGCGCAATTGTCAGTTAAAGCGACGCAGTGCCGCATCGAAAAAAGTGCTCTGGTCTTTGGCCAGCAAAATGGTCCGGGGCTTAAGTGGTTAAAAATCCGACATGCTGGTTGTACCCAAGTCGATTAATGGATTGACTTGGGTATAATCAGCCTGGCCATAGATAGATCGAATCTTGGCCGGCCCCTGCTGAACCGGCTTAGATTTGATTCATCTATGGCCTGCTTCACCCTTTTTTTTTTTTTTTTTTCCCTCCAAGTTTTTTTTCACCAGCCAAAAACCAAAAACTAGTAACTAATAACAGCGCAAATAAGCACATAAAAAAAAAAAAATACAAAAAATAAATAAATAAATAAAAAAAGATCATTTATGAGTAAACTTATCCACAGGAACACAATCAGACTAGAAATGTATTCACAGAGACAGAGCTCGTGCCATACAGACAAAACCAAAAATATGTCCAATAAAGACAAAATCATATTACTGTACTGTCATAACCAGAAATGTGTGAAAAATAATAAAAATAAAAGTTGCTGCCCATACAGGTTTTCAGCCCCTTCACAGAGTGGGCAGGGGGTCTGTGGGAGTGGAAGGAGCTGGAGATGGGGTTGGGCAGTCAGCACGTAAGGGAACTGTAGATCTATGTAAATAGAAGTAAACTGCTGAAGATCAACATCATGATCTGAACATGTGCAGATTTTATTTTTTTAACCAGTTTCATAATGTGTTTCAAATGGCTTGACATAACAGAAATAAATTGATGCATGTGGAAGCTGATCTGGCAAAGCATCAAAGAACCCCCACCAGGGAAAAAAGCCTTTTTCATGCTCGGAGTGCGGGAGGTGGTTTATGCAAAAGTCAAGTTTAGTGGCACATCAAAAAAAATGCACCTGGCTGAGAATGTTTGAAATAGAACAGCAGCATTGGAAAGAAATCTCTGTAAATGAATTCTAGATAACATCTTCTCCTCCAGCCTGGGCTAGTCTGAGGAGTCATCAGGGAGGAAAACAGACACAAGGGTGCGCTTGTTAAGCTGGCCATAGACCGGTCAAAATTTGGCCAGTTCAGCAGGAATTTTTGTACAACCAGCCTGTCAGTTTTTTTTTTATTCGATCACTGCCGGCGGCTACAGTAGCCGCCGGCAGTGATCATTTCATTCTGACAGTGTATTCTCAAGCTTTCAGAATACAGTAGCAAAGGATGGGGGTTGATGGGGGAATCAAGGAATTTTCTTTCCTTCAGCCTGTGCTTGCCTGCCTTAGCTCTGATTGACCAGTCCTGCACTTCAAGATGTGAAACTAGAGAGAACATTAGGACAGAAGGCATAACCACTTGAGCTCCGGAAGGTTTTACCCCCCCCCCCCATGACCAGGGCATTTTTTGCTATTCAGCACTGTGCTACTTTAATCACTTCAGCCCCGGAAGGATTTGCCCTCTTAAATAACCAGGCCATTTTTTGCGACACGGCACCGCGTCACGTTAACTGACAATTGCGCGGTCGTGCGACGTTGTACCGAAACAAGATTGACGTCCTTTTTTTCCCCCCACAAATAGAGCTTTCTTTTGGTGGTATTTGCTCATCTCTGCAGTTTTAATTTTTTGCACTATAACCAAAAAAAGCGACAATTTTGAAAAAAATAAATAAATTTGTTTACTTTTTGCTATAATAAATATTCCCCCAAAAAAGTAAAAAAACTAATTTTATTTTTTGCACTATAAATAAAAAAAGAGCGACAATTTTGAAAAAAAAAAAACAACATTTTTTTACTTTTTGCTATAATAAATATCCCCCCCAAAAAAGTTTAAAATTTTTTTTTTAATTTTTTGCACTATAAATAAAAAAAGAGCGACAATTTTGAATAAAAAAAACACATTTTTTTACTTTTTGCTATAATAAATATCTCCCCAAAAAAGTGAAAAAAACTAATTTTATTTTTTGCACTATAAATAAAAAAAGAGCGACAATTTTGAATAAAAAAACACATTTTTTTACTTTTTGCTATAATAAATATCCCCCCCAAAAAAGTAAAAAAAAAAATTTTTTTAATTTTTTGCACTATAAATAAAAAAAGAGAGACAATTTTGAATAAAAAAAACACATTTTTTTACTTTTTGCTACAATAAATATCCCCCCCAAAAAAGTTTAAAAAAATTTTTTAATTTTTTGCACTATAAAAAAAGAGCGACAATTTTGAATAAAAAAACCACATTTTTTTACTTTTTGCTTAATAAATATCCCCCCAAAAAAGTGAAAAAAACAAATTTTATTTTTTGCACTATAAATAAAAAAAGAGCGACAATTTTGAATAAAAAAACACATTTTTTTACTTTTTGCTATAACAAATATCCCCCTAAAAAAGTGAAAAAAACAAATTTTATTTTTTGCACTATAAATTTTTTTACTTTTTGCTATAATAAATATCCCCCCCTTCCCCCCCCCCCCCCAAAAAAAGTAAAAAAAAAATTTTTTTTTATTTTTTGCACTATAAATAAAAAAAGAGCAACAATTTTGAATAGAAAAAAACACATTTTTTTACTTTTTGCTATAATAAATATCCCCCCAAAAAAGTGAAAAAAACGAATTTTATTTTTTGCACTATAAATAAAAAAAGAGCGACAATTTTGAAAAAAAAACCAACATTTTTTTACTTTTTGCTATAATAAATATCCCCCCCCAAAAAAGTTTAAAATTTTTTTTTAATTTTTTGCACTATAAATAAAAAAAGAGCGACAATTTTGAATTTAAAAAAACACATTTTTTTACTTTTTGCTATAATAAATATCCCCCCCAAAAAAGTAAAAAAAAAAATTTTATTTTTTGCACTATAAATAAAAAAAGAGTGACAATTTTGAAAAAAAAAAAAAAAAAACTAAATTTTTTTACTTTTTGCTATAATAAATATCTCCCCCTTAAAAAATTTTTTTTTAAAAACTAATTTTATTTTTTGCACTATAAATAAAAAAAGAGCGACAATTTTGAAAAAAAAAAAAAAAACACAAAACATTTTTTTTACTTTTTGCTATAATAAATATCCCCCCCAAAAAAGTAAAAAAAAAAAACTAATTTTATTTTTTGCACTATAAATAAAAAAAGAGCGACAATTTTGAAAAAAAAAAAAAAAAAAACACAAAACATTTTTTTACTTTTTGCTATAATAAATATCCCCCCCAAAAAAGTTTAAAATTTTTTTTTTAATTTTTTGCACTATAAATAAAAAAAGAGCGACAATTTTGAATAAAAAAAACACATTTTTTTACTTTTTGCTATAATAAATATCTCCCCAAAAAAGTGAAAAAAACTAATTTTATTTTTTGCACTATAAATAAAAAAAGAGCGATAATTTTGAATAAAAAAACACATTTTTTTACTTTTTGCTATAATAAATATCCCCCCCAAAAAAGTAAAAAAAAAAATTTTTTTAATTTTTTGCACTATAAATAAAAAAAGAGAGACAATTTTGAATAAAAAAAACACATTTTTTTACTTTTTGCTACAATAAATATCCCCCCCAAAAAAGTTTAAAAAAATTTTTTAATTTTTTGCACTATAAAAAAAGAGCGACAATTTTGAATAAAAAAACCACATTTTTTTACTTTTTGCTTAATAAATATCCCCCCAAAAAAGTGAAAAAAACAAATTTTATTTTTTGCACTATAAATAAAAAAAGAGCGACAATTTTGAATAAAAAAACACATTTTTTTACTTTTTGCTATAACAAATATCCCCCTAAAAAAGTGAAAAAAACTAATTTTATTTTTTGCACTATAAATTTTTTTACTTTTTGCTATAATAAATATCCCCCCCCCCCCCCCCCCCCCAAAAAAAAGTAAAAAAAAAAATTTTTTTTTATTTTTTGCACTATAAATAAAAAAAGAGCAACAATTTTGAATAGAAAAAAACACATTTTTTTACTTTTTGCTATAATAAATATCCCCCCAAAAAAGTGAAAAAAACTAATTTTATTTTTTGCACTATAAATAAAAAAAGAGCGACAATTTTGAAAAAAAAACCAACTTTTTTTACTTTTTGCTATAATAAATATCCCCCCCCAAAAAAGTTTAAAATTTTTTTTTAATTTTTTGCACTATAAATAAAAAAAGAGCGACAATTTTGAATTAAAAAAAACACATTTTTTTACTTTTTGCTATAATAAATATCCCCCCCAAAAAAGTAAAAAAAAAAATTTTATTTTTTGCACTATAAATAAAAAAAGAGCGACAATTTTGAATAAAAAAAACACATTTTTTAACTTTTTGCTATAATAAATATCCCCGTGAAAAAAAAGAATTTTATTTTTTGCACTATAAATAAAAAAAGAGCGACAATTTTGAAAAAAAAAAAAAACAACATTTTTTTACTTTTTGCTATAATAAATATCTCCCCCTTAAATTTTTTTTAAAAAAAAAACTAATTTTATTTTTTGCACTATAAATAAAAAAAGAGCGACAATTTTGAAAAAAAAAAAAAACACAAAACATTTTTTTACTTTTTTCTATAATAAATATCCCCCCCAAAACAGTAAAAAAAAACTAATTTTATTTTTTACACTATAAATAAAAAAAGAGCGACAATATGATTGGTTTGCGCAAAAGTTATAGCGTCTACAAAATAGGGAATAGAACTATGGCATTTTTATAATTTTTTTTTTCTACTAGTAATGCCGGCGATCTGTGATTTTTAGTGGGACTGCACCATTGCGGTGGACAGATCGGACACTTTTGATACTTTTTTGGGACCACTGTCATTAATACAGCGATCAGTGCTATAAAAATGCACTGATTACTGTATTAATGTCACTGCCAGGGGGCAATCAAGGGGTTAAATGTGTTCCCTGGGAGTGTATTTCTAATTGTGGGGGGGATGGAACTGACTAGAGGAGGAGCCAGATTGCTGTTCCTACTTAGTAGGGACACACAATCTGTCTCTACTCCCCTGTCAGAACAGGGATTTGTGCGTTTACACACACAAATCCCTCTCCTGGCTCTCGTGTCCACGATCGCGGGTGGCTGGCGGTCGTCGCGCCTGCCGGCCACGCGCATCAGGTTCCCCCGCTCTGCAACGGGTGCCTGCTATGGCTCTTAAAGGAGCCGCCGTACAGGTACGGCGATTCGCGCAGCGGTGCCACTCTTCCACCATATAGCGGGGAGAGGCGGTCGACAAGTGGTTAATTGCCAATTTCGTGGTCATGCAACACTGTAAGCAAATATAATTTGTATCATTTTTTTTTTCACACATAGAGTTTTCTTTTGGGGATATTTGATCACCACTGGGTTTTTTTTTGTTTTTTTTTGCGATATAAAAACGAAAAAAGACTGAAACATAGCCACTAAAATCAAATTTTCGTCATAAATTTAGGCCAAAATGGATTCTGCTACATGTCTTGGGTAAAAAAAAAAAAATCCTAATAAAGTGTATATTGATTGGTTTGATACAAACCATGGCATATACAGTAAATCACAAAAGTGAGTACACCCCTCACATTTTTGTAAATATTTTATTATATCTTTTCATATGACAACACTGAAGAAATGACACTTTGCTACAATGTAAAGTAGTGAGTGTACAGCTTGTATAACAACAAAAGTAAGTACACCCCTAAGCGAAAATGTCCAAATTGGGCCCAATTTGCCATTTTCCCTCCCCGGTGTCCTGTGACTCGTTAGTGTTACAAGGTCTCAGGTGTTAATGGGGTGCAGGTGTGTTAAATTTGGTGTTATCTCTCTCACTCTCTCATACTGTTCACTGGAAGTTCAGCACCTCATGGCAAAGAACTCTCTGAGGATCTGAAAAAAAGAATTGTTGCTCTACATAAAGATGGCCTAGGCTATAAGAAGATTGCCTGAGGCCCTAAAACTGAGCTGCAGCATGGTGCCCAAGACCATACAGCGGTTTAACAGGACAGGTTCCACTCAGAACAGGCCCCGCCATGGTCGACCAAAGAAGCTGAGTGCGCGTGCTCAGTGTCATATCCAGAGGTTGTCTTTGGGAAATAGACGTATGAGTGCTGCCAGCATTGCTGCAGAGATTGAAGGGGTGGGGGGTCAGCCTGTCAGTGCTCAGACCATACGCCACACACTGCATTAAATTGGTCTGCATAGCTGTCATCCCATGATCTAAAGCTGATGCACAAGAAAGTCCGCAAACAGTTTGCTGAAGACAAGCAGACTAAGGACATGGTTTACTGGAAGCAGAGCATGATCCCCTCCCTTCTGAGACTGGGCCGCAGGGCAGTATTCCAACATGATAATGACCCCAAACACACCTCCAAGACGACCACAGCCTGGCTAAAGAAGCTGAGGGTAAAGGTGATGGACTGGCCAAGAATGTCTCCAGACCTAAACCCTGTTGAGCATCTGTGGGGCATCCTCAAACCGAAGGTGGAGGAGCGCAAAGTCTCTAACATCCACCAGCTCTGTGATGTCGTCATGGAGGAGTGGAAGAGGACTCCAGTTGCATCCTGTGAAGCTCTGGTGACCTCCATGCCCAAGAGGGTTAAGGCAGTGCTGGAAAATAATGGTGGCCACACAAAATATTGACACTTTGGTCCCAATTTGGAAATTTTTACTTTGGGGTGTACTCATTGTTGTTGCCAGAGGTTTAGACATTAATGGCTGTGTGTTGGGGTATTTTGAGGGGACAGCAAATTTACACTGTTATACAAGCTGTACACTCACTACTTTACATTGTAGCAAAGTGTAATTTCTTCAGTGTTGTCACATGAAAAGATATACCGTATTTAATCGGCGTATAACACGCACTTTTTTCCCCTTAAAATCAGGGGAAAATCGCAGGTGCATGTTATACGCCGATCCCATGCGATCCCGAGCTGTCACATCTTCAAAATCACCGACCGCAAATTGAAAATGGCGCCGCCGGCGCCGAAATACACAGAGCCGGTCCTCGGCTCTTCTTGGCGGCTCTCGTTCACTTTTGGCTCCACTCGTAGCCCCGAATGGAGCTATCCGAACCTACTCGGCTAGGTTCGGATAGCTCCGCTCGGGACTACGAGTGGAGCCGAAAGTGAACGAGAGCCGCCGGGAAGAGCCGAGGACCGGCTCTGTGTATTTCGGCGCCGGCGGTGCCATTTTCAAAGCGCAGTCGGCGATTTTGAAGCCCAGGATGGCAGGGATAGAGGATCGAAGGCTGCACTGGGGCAAGGCTGCACTGGGGAAGGCTGCACTGACAAGGCTGCACTGGGGAAGGCTGCACTGGGGAAGGCTGCACTGACAAGGCTGCACTGACATGGCTGCACTGACAAGGCTGCATTGGGGAAGGCTGCACTGACAAGGCTGCACTGACAAGGCTGCACTGACATGGCTGCACTGACAAGGCTGCACTGGGGAAGGCTGCACTGACAAGGCTGCACTGACAAGGCTGCACTGACATGGCTGCACTGACAAGGCTGCACTGACAAGGCTGCACTGACATGGCTGCACTGACAAGGCTGCACTGGGGAAGGCTGCACTGACAAGGCTGCACTGACAAGGCTGCACTGACATGGCTGCACTGGGGCAAGGCTGCACTGAGAAGGCTGCAATGATGGGCATTTAAATGTAAGTTTTTTCCCTTCAACTTCCCTCCTAAAAGTTTTTTTTTCCTTAAAATTCCCTCCTAAATTGGGGTGTTATACGCCGGTGCATGTTATACGCCGATAAATACGGTAATAAAATATTTACAAAAATTTGAAGGGTGTACTCACTTTTGTGAGATACTGTAAATTATCCTGTGCAGTGCTGCCGCTCTGAAGCAATAAATCTGCTATGGGGTAGTCGGCAAGTAGTTAAGGAAGAACAAAACTTTTTTTTAAATTATTTTTTCATTTTTTTCTATTTTTTTTTACATACTTTCATCAGAGTAGTTCATTGTCACCATAATAACACTGTACTACTCTGGGGAGGGGGGTGATTGTGATTGGCCCAGGTACCATGTGATAGCTGTGGGCCAATCACAGCATAGAAAACACAACACGCCCCTAAACCAGAGCAGGCAAAATGATGTACATGTGCATGATTTTGCCTGCATATGCCATCCCGCCGCAATATACGTACTGTGTCTGGTTGCCAGTGGTTAAAGAAGAATTCCAGGCATGGTATACTCTCACACAGTTACTGTACATTGGTGCAGCTTGGACCAACAATAACATGTATATACCATAGCTTCCCAATGCCCCTGGAAGCTGAAAACCATTGAAGTAGACACTGATACTCCAGTAATCTTCACTTGTTTCCAGGTCCCATGCTGAGCGGCTGGCCTGATGCATTGTGAATACAGGAGGTCTGCCACTTGGCATGGGTTCCATTGAGAGAATGCTTTGCATTTTCTGAATAAATGTAAAAATGTAAAGCATTCTCTGATTGGATGAGGTGGAGAGGAGAGGTGGTGACATCACTGGCCCCTAGAGAGAGACCGCTGCTGCTTCTGATCTCTAGCTTCCCGGAACATCGGCCAGGTATAGTATATACAGGTATAGTATATACATAGTTACAGGTCCAAGCTGGATCAATGTAAGTACGAAAAAATATACCATGCCTCAAATTTTTCTTTACATTTCTTTTGAAGTTGTGTTTCTTGACTTTATTATTGGTACTCCTTTATCAAAGGCAAGGTTATGCGGGGTATATTTATTTCTGGTACCTCCTAGTTGGCCATACCATCGTTCTTTTTTAAAAAGTTAAAATACTAAAAATTGCTTTGCATAAAAAGTAAAAATACTGACTGCTGTGATAAATTATTTACTACGGTTCTAAGCAGCTTTGCTGAACTTTAAAAAGTTTGCAGGTTTTCCCTGTGCTCACATGGGTTTCCTCTGGGTACTAAAGTTTTCTCCCACACTCCAAAGATACGCTGGTAGGTTAATTGGCTTCTAAATTGGACCTAGTATATGTTTGTATGCATGTACGGTAGGGACCTGATGTACAATATATGTAAAGTAAGGTGTACATTGTCGGAGCTATAAAAATACCTGTAATAAATATAATAAAATAAAAATAAAATAAAAACAAGAATAATATATATGTGAGATAATAGTAAGTGGTCTTGCTATGCAAGAACACTTAATGACTTGCGTAGGATCAGTGACTGAAGGTGTGCCTTCATGTGAGGGAAATATGCCTGGGCTAAATTAAATTAAATAAAGATAATCAGTTCATCCACATAAAATAGTTAATATTGCTCTTATTATAACTTTAAAACTACCGATTTATTATTTATTAAGTGTTCATGCATAGCAAGACCACTTACTGTTATCTCACATATATATTATTAAGTGTTCTTGCATAGCAAGACCACTTACTGTTATCTCACATATATATTATTCTTATTATTATAGCCAAATTTACCACCCTAACTCCTCCCACAGTTTTTACACTACATAGACAAGTAATATACCGAAACGTGCGGATTGTTCCCGAATGGTGTGCTATTACTTTGTGGAATGTTTCGCCGAATGGTTCACGAAATATCGTCGTTTTTGCGGCGAAATTGGTCCCATAGGAATGAATGGGGAAACTAGAGTGGGAGATGACAAAAGCTGGAAAATCAGAACATGATTTCTAAACTGCCGCCACTCCCCCATTTTCAAGCCCACCTACACAAATCTTATATCAAAACGTTCAGCTATCCCTGCTGCCACTAAACATGTCCACGGCTAAGCCATAGTCCTGATAGTTTTCACAATATGACCATTTGTTTGCAACTCACGCCGTCCATTGACATTCATTGAAACTACACTCTAGCCCCCTCCAAATTTGAAGGGCAATTTCTAAACTGCGACTGTGCCTCCATTTTTAATATTTCAGAGACATACTATACATCAAAATCTAGGTCTGGGTCTTGTGATCCTCACAATATAAAGATCTTCGCTGTAGGATGTATAGTTTTTAAAATACGGCCATTTGTTTAGAGGTCATTTCAGGAAATTTTAGCCATTAATCAGAGTGTACTGTTAGTGTTTGTTTTGTTGCCATGGTTACCAAAGCTTCTGTTATACACAGGGGGGAAGGTGGCTGGAGCATCTCAGCTGATTACAGAGCCCGGGGGAGGGGACAGACACACCATGTACTGATTTATAATAGAGGAATATGATGGGGCAGTTTTGATGGGGTAATTCTGATGGGGCAGTTTTGATGAAGCAGTATTTGGGAAGCATAAACAGGGCATGAGCGTTGCTAGGAAACAGTGGTTGTAAACACAAGATGCTGAGACACTCCAAATGCATGTGACTTCATCTGCTAGACTTGATAATGCTTGTAGACTCCTCCCACAGTTTTCACACTACAGAGACAAATAATATACCGAAACGAGCGGATTGTTCCCGATTGGTGTGTTATTACTTTGTGGAATGTTTTGCCGAATGGTCCACGAAATGACGTTTTTGCGGCGAAATTGGTCCCATAGGAATGAATGGCGAAATGTTCAAAACTAGAGTGGGAAGTGACAAAAGCTGACAACCCCATGATCAGCCAAAACATTATGACCACCCCATGATCAGCCAAAACATTATGACCGCCCCATGTAAAAAAAAAATATTTTTGAAAAAAAAAAAATTTTTTTGAAAAAAGTAAAAAAATAATTTTTGAAAAAAAAAATCATTTTTGAAAAAAAAAAAAATATATATTTTTGAGAAAAATATATATTTGAAAAAAAAAAATATTTTTGAAAAACTTTTTTAACAACTTACTGATTGCTCACAGTACATTTACTTTTGGCGAGCAGGCTGGATCACATACAGTCACAAAAGTGAGTACACCCCTCACATTTTTGTAAATATTTTATTATATCTTTTCATGTGACAACACTGAAGAAATTACACTTTGCTACAATGTAATGTAGTGAGTGTACAGCTTGTATAGCAATGTAAATTTGCTGTCCCTCTCAAATTAATTCAAAACGCAGCCATTAACCACTTCAGCCCCGGACCATTATGCTGCCTAAGGACCAGAGGTCTTTTTCCAATTTGGCACTGCGTCGCTTTAACTGCTAATTGCGCGGTCATGCAATGCTGTACCCAAACGAAATTTGCGTCCTTTTCTTCCCACAAATAGAGCTTTCTTTTGATGGTATTTGATCACCACTGCGGTTTTTATTTTTTGCGCTATAAACGGAAAAAGACCGAAAATTTTGAAAAAAAATGATATTTTCTACTTTTTGTTATAAAAAAAATCCAATAAACTAAATTTTAGTCATACATTTAGGCCAAAATGTATTCGGCCACATGTCTTTGGTAAAAAAAATGTCAATAAGCGTATATTTATTGGTTTGCGCAAAAGTTATAGCGTCTACAAACTAGGGTACATTTTCTGTAATTTACACAGCTTTTAGTTTATGACTGCCTATGTCATTTCTTGAGGTGCTAAAATGGCAGGGCAGTACAACCCCCCCCCAAATGACCCCATTTTGGAAAGTAGACACCCCAAGGAAATTGCTGAGAGGCATGTTGAACCCATTGAATATTTTTTTTTTGTCCCAAGTGATTGAATAATGACAAAAAAAAAAAAATATTTACAAAAAGTTGTCACTAAATGATATATTGCTCACACAGGCCATGGGCCTATGTGGAATTGCACCCCAAAATACATTCAGCTGCTTCTCCTGAGTACGGGGATACCACATGTGTGGGACTTTTTGGGAGCCTAGCCGCATACGGGGCCCCGAAAACCAATCACCGCCTTCAGGATTTCTAAGGGTGTAAATTTTTGATTTCACTCTTCACTGCCTATCACAGTTTTGGAGGCCATGGAATGCCCAGGTGGCACAAAACCCCCCAAAATGACCCCATTTTGGAAAGTAGACACCCCAAGCTATTTGCTGAGAGGCATATTGAGTCCATGGAATATTTTATATTTTGACACAAGTTGCGGGAAAGTGACACTTTTTTTTTTTTTTTGCATAAAGTTGTCACTAAATGATATATTGCTCACACAGGCCATGGGCATATGTGGAATTGCACCCCAAAATACATGTAGCTGCTTCTCCTGAGTATGGGGATACCACATGTGTGGGACTTTTTGGGAGCCTAGCCGCGTACGGGGCCCCGAAATCCAATCACCGCCTTCAGGATTTCTAAGGGTGAAAATTTTTGATTTCACTCTTCACTGCCTATCACAGTTTCGGAGGCCATGGAATGCCCAGGTGGCACAAAACCCCCCCAAATGACCCCATTTTGGAAAGTAGACACCCCAAGCTATTTGCTGAGAGGCATGGTGAGTATTTTGCAGCTCTCATTTGTTTTTGAAAATGAAGAAAGACAAGAAAAAACATTTTTTTTTTTCTTTTTTAAATTTTCAAAACTTTGTGACAAAAAGTGAGGTCTGCAAAATACTCACTATACCTCTCAGTAAATAGCTTTGGGTGTCTACTTTCCAAAATGGGGTCATTTGGGGGGGTTTTGTGCCACCTGGGCATTCCATGGCCTCCGAAACTGTGATAGGCAGTGAAGAGTGAAATCAAAAATTCACGCCCTTAGAAAGCCTGAAGGCGGTGCTTGGTTTTCGGGGTCCCGTACGCGGCTAGGCTCCCAAAAAGTCTCACACATGTGGTATCCCCGTACTCAGGTGAAGCAGCAGAATGTATTTTGGGGTGTAATTTCACATATTTCCATGGCATGTTTGAGCAATATATCATTTAGTGACAACTTTGTGCAAAAAAAAAAAAAAAAATTTGTCTCTTTCCCGCAACTTGTGTCGCAATATAAAATATTCCATGGACTCGACATGCCTCTCAGCAAATAGCTTGGGGTGTCTACTTTCCCAAATGGGGTCATTTGGGGGGGTTTTGAACTGTCCTGGCATTTTATGCACAACATTTAGAAGCTTATGTCACACATCACCCACTCTTCTAACCACTTGAAGACAAAGCCCTTTCTGACACTTATTGTTTACATGAAAAAGTTATTTTTTTTTGCAAAAAAATTACTTTGAACCCCCAAACATTACATATTTTTTTAAAGCAAATGCCCTACAGATTAAAATGGTGGGTGTTTCATTTTTTTTTTTCACACAGTATTTGCGCAGCGATTTTTCAAATGCATTTTTTGGGGAAAAAACACACTTTTTAAAATTTTAATGCACTAAAACACACTATATTGCCCAAATGTTTGATGAAATAAAAAAGATGATCTTAGGCCGAGTACATGGATACCAAACATGACATGCTTTAAAATTGCGCACAAACGTGCAGTGGCAACAAAATAAATACATTTTTAAAAGCCTTTAAAAGCCTTTCCAGGTTACCACTTTAGATTTACAGAGGAGGTCTACTGCAAAAATTACTGCCTTCGATCTGACCTTCGCGGTGATACCTCACATGCATGGTGCAATTGCTGTTTACGTTTGACGACAGACCGCCGCTTGCGTTCGCCTTAGCGCGACAGGGGTGCTTATTTTGCTTTTTTTATCTTATTTTTAAACTGTTCCTTTCATATTTTTTTTTTTTAATCATTTTTATTGTTATCTCGGGGAATGTAAATATCCCCTATGATAGCAATAGTTAGTGACAGGTACTCTTTTTTGAAAAAATTGGGGTCTATTAGACCCTAGATCTCTCCTCTGCCCTCAAAGCATCTGACCACACCAAGATCGGTGTGATAAAATGCTTTCCCAATTTCCCAATGGCGCTGTTTACATCCGGCAAAATCTAAGTCATAAAATGCTCGTAGCTTCCAGTTTCTTAGGCCATAGAGATGTTTGGAGCCACTCTGGTCTCTGATCAGCTCTATGGTCAGCTGGCTGAATCACCGGCTGCATTCTCAGGTTCCCTGTTGAGACAGGAGAGCCAGAGAAAAACACGGAAGACGGTGGGGGAGGGCATTCCCTCCCACGGCTTGTAAAAGCAGTCTAGAGGCTAATTAGCCGCTAGGATTGCTTTTACATGAAAGCCAACCGCTGGCTGAAAAGAATGATACCAAGATGATACCTAAACCTGCAGGCATCATTCTGGTATAGCCACTCAAAGTCGTGAATGGCGTACCTGAAGACAAAAAAATGGTTAACAATAAAGCACAGTAAATGGTAAAGTATAAAAAATTGCATACCTGAAAAGCAAACATGATAAAACATAATAACAATAAAACAATGCAGAATAGAATACAGTAAAAAAGAGCAGAACAATAGAGAGAATAGAGGGAGAGAGAACATTAAAACAACAACTATTTTTTTTTATTTTATATATATATATATTTTTTTTACACTTTTTTTGTAACTAACTTTTATAACTGTAACCGGTTCCAGGTTCGGGTCTCTCAAAATACGATGGCATCTTGGGAGACCCTGTGTTAGTGTGCCCTAGTCTGTGCAATGCTGTACCCTACGCTAATACTCAACTAGTGAATGGTAGCGTTCAAAACATTCACCAATGCAAAGACCAGGATTGTCAGGACAGGAGGGACAATAATAGCGGGTGTCACGCCTATATACGCGATTGCTGGAGACACAACATCTTTTTTGGGGGGGTTCGTTGGGTAGGGGTACTCAGGAGGACATAAAGAAAATGCCTCTCATGCAGCCGACTGCATTTGGTTGGGGATGTGAATGGGGGAAGTACGGGCGCTGCAGAAGCGGTGGGTTCCCAATTAGTATTGGCGAATGCAGCAGGAAGGGCATTATGGGCATGACGGGCCTGTGTTTGTCTTTTTGGTGGCAGCGGGACACTACTTGTGCTTGCCACCTCACCAGCTTGAACTGCACTTATGGGACTCGCCACGTCACCAAGTGTTACTGCAGTGCTGGTTTGACTACGACCGGGGTGTACTAGGCCGCTGGTGCTTGCCAGTTCAATAAAAAGCTTCCAAAAAAACTGTTAGCGATCGCAGGGATCAGGCCTGACTCTGCGAACGCTGCAGTTATGCGTTTAGTGTTCTGTAAGTGACAGTGATCGATCGATACTGCACTTGGGTGGGCTGGGCTGGGCCGGGCGGAGGGGCAAAATGCAGGTGCTAGCAGGTATCTGGGCTGATCCCGCTAACACTGCGTTTTTGGGAACCCTAAACTGCTGGGGACACTAGTATAGATCTGATCGGATCAGATATTGATCCGTTCAGATACTGTACCACTAAGGGAGGTGTATGCTGCGTGTGTGGGTGTTAGCGGTACTGGCGCTAACCTGACGCTGCTTGGGGCTGGTGCTTGCCAGTTCACCAAAATACTACCAAAAAAACTGTTAGCGATCGCAGGGATCAGGCCTGACTCTGCGAACGCTGCAGTTATGCGTTTAGAGTTTTGTAAGTGACAGTGATCGATCGATACTGCACTCGGGTGGGCTGGGCTGGGCCGGGCGGAGGGGCAAAACGCAGGTGCTAGCAGGTATCTGGGCTGATCCCGCTAACACTGCTTTTTTGGGAACCCTAAACTGCTGGGGACGCTAGTATAGATCTGATCGGATCAGATATTGATGCGATCAGATACTATACCACTAAGGGAGGTGTACGGTGCGTGCATGGGTGTTAGCGGTACTGGCGCTAACCTGACGCTGCCTGGGGCTGGTGCTTGCTTGCCAGTTCACCAAAATGCTACCAAAAAAACTGTTAGCGATCGCAGGGATCAGGCCTGACTCTGCGAACACTGCAGTTATGCGTTTAGTGTTTTGTAAGTGACAGTGATCGATTGATACTGCACTTGGGTGGGCTGGGCAGAGGCGCAAAACGCAGGTGCTAGCAGGTATCTGGGCTGATCCCGCTAACACTGCGTTTTTGGGAACCCTAAACTGCTGGGGACGCTAGTATAGATCTGATCGGATCAGATATTGATCCGATCAGATACTATACCACTAAGGGAGGCGTATGCTGCGTGCGTGGGTGTTAGCGGTACTGGCGCTAATCTGACGCTGCCTGGGGCGACGCATATCAAACGGCGGGTGCCCTGACACTATAAAAAATAAACGAACTAACCAGCGTCAACCGTAACGGTTATACGGTGATCAGTGGTGAAAGGGTTAACTAGGGGGCAATCAAGGGGTTAAAACATTTATTAGATAGTATATGGGGGTCCCTGACGCTATAAAACGCTGACGGCGAACCTAAATATTTACGTCCCTAACTAGCGTCACCAGCGACACTAATACAGCAATCAGAAAAATGATCGCTTAGCGACACTGGTGACGGGGGTGATCAAGGGGTTAAAACTTTATTAGGGGGGGTTAGGGGGGTACCCTAGACCTACAGGGGGGTAACAGTAACTGTGCTAACACTGTAACTGTCACAAACTGACACCATGCAGTAATCAGAAAAAAAAAAAAAAACCTGCTTGGTGTCAGTTTGTGACGGGGGGGGGGGGGGGTGATCGGGGGGGGGGGGGATTGGGGGGCGATCGGGGGGGATCGGGGTGTTTTGTATGCCTGGCATGTTCTACTGTGTGTGTGTAGTGTTGTGCACTCACATACCTGTCTTCTCTCCTCGGGCCGGAACGGAAACTACCGAGCCGAGGAGAGATGACATCACTTCCTTTGCTGCTGTTTAGCATAAAGCAGCAAAGGAGTGTTCCCATTGGCCGGCGGCGATCGCGAGGGGGGGCCACGAACGGATGGCCTCCCCCTCCACTCCGATCGCCGGGGAACAAAACGGGACCGCCTCGGGCACCCCCCACCACCTCGGGGACCCCCCACCTGCGGGAGGCAAATCACGTACATGTACGTGATTTTGCCTGCCCGTGCCGCCTTGCCGACGTACATCGGCGTGAGGCGGTCCTTAAGTGGTTAATGTCTAAACCGCTGGCAACAAAAAAGTAAGTACACCCCTAAGAGAAAATGTCCAAATTGGGCCCAAAGTGTCAATATTTTGTTTGACCACCATTATTTTCCAGCACTGCCTTAACCCTCTTGGGCATGGAGTTCACCAGAGCTTCACAAGTTGCCACTGGAGTCCTCTTCTACTCCTTCATGACGACATCACAGAGTTGGTGGATGTTAGAGACCTTGCTCTCCTCCACCTTCCGTTTGAGGATGCCCCACAGATGCTCAATAGGGTTTAGGTCTGGAGACTTGCTTGGCCAGTCCATCACCTTTATCCTCAGCTTCTTTAGCAAGGCAGTGGTCATCTTGGAGGTGTGTTTGGGGTCGTTATCATGTTGGAGTACTGCCCTGTGGCTCAATCTCTGTCACCATACATCTGTATTTCCCATTCTTCAATGGAAAACCATTTCTCAGCAGCAATCTTTCTTTTTATGTTACAATGACCCTGTTCTGTACATGGGCTACTACTTGTAGAGGGTGAATTATTGATGAGATCAAAGTTTTACCAATAAATTCCTATGGGAGTTCCTCACATTCTCTCCCACTGGTTTCTGTAAGCTTTTCTCACACCTCACATGCAATTCAAATAAGAATGTTAAGCCTCATTTGCATTCACTCTCAGCTCTTGATCAGATTTTGGGTGAATGGTCAGTGAATCTAGACAGGCTGAAAGTCCACAAATCCACCTGCAGAAGTCAGCCTGCAGGTTATAAAATAGCCCCAACTTCTGATGTAGTGAAAAAAGGAGTTTGTTACAAGAAAATATAATACAAGTGTATGAATTGTTTTTTTATCATTGTTATACAGGCGGTCCCCTAGGTACAAACGACTCCTACTTACAAATGAAGGGAGACGACAGGAAGTGAGAGGACATCTACCCCTAGGAAGGGAAATTTACTCCTGTAAGAGTTATCATGGAAAAAAAGGTGTCTCCACTGATGTTTATCACCAATCCTTGTTTCCACAACAACCCACAATTTTCAAAATCCAATTGTCATTGGGACAGAAAGTGAGGTGAAATCTTCTGAACTGGGGCACAGACAGCAAAACAAACGTTACAGGGGTGTTAGCTAGGGTTGTCCCGGACTGACACTAGTATTGGTCTGATACCGAGTATTTCAGCGAGTACTTGTACAAATGCTCCCGATGCCTGACCCAATACCTGGTCGGTGGGCAGGGTCAGTGCGCGGAGAGGGCGGGCGGCGTCAGTAGGCAGAGCGGGCTGAGTGGGTGGGCGGAGTCAGCAGAGCGGAGAGCGAGTCCTCACCTGCAGTGGAACTAGCTAGGTAAGCTGGCAGGGTGCAGGGCGCAGCCGCATCAGGATCGGTGACCGGAGCCGTCACATTCGGTCGCCATCAGTTTGGACATCCCGACGCGCATCTTGGTACTGCACTTGGCCGCAGTAAGCCAGCAGCGGATATCTTGTCCATATAGTTCGGGCTGGGTGTAACAAGATGTCTGCTGCTGTTTACTGTGGCCAAGTGCAGGGTATACCAAGATGGGCGTCGCAGCATAGCATTTCAAAATTCTTTCCTCATTTATTGCTGCATTTCAGTGGCTGCCCATAAGTGCCAGCCACCTGTCAGTGCCCATAAGTGCCGCCTATCAGTGCCATCAGTGCCAGCCATCAGTGCCACCCACCTGTCAGTGCCACCTATCAGTGCCCATAAGTGCCGCCTATCAGTGCCATCAGTGCCTATCTGTGACATCCATCAGTGCCACCTATAAGTTCCGCCTATCAGTGCCACCTATCAGTGCCATCCATCAGTGCCTATCAGTGACCTCCATCAGTGCCCATAAGTGCTGCCTAACAGTGCCAGCCATCAGTGCCACCTATTAGTGCCCATAAGTGCTATCAGTGCTATCAGTGCCACCCATCAGTCAGTGTCATCAGTCAGTGTCATCTATCAGTGCCCATCAGTCAAACTGTCACATGACATTAAGAAAAAGTATCGGTAATCGGTATTGGCGAGTACTTGAAAAAAAAAATCGGTACTTGTACTCGGTGTTAAAAAGGTGGTATCAGGACAACCCCAGTGTTAACACTTCTCTATGCTATCCAAAAAGCTTAAAAATAGTTTTTTTGGCTGGAGCTACACTTAAAAAATGTACCTGTTCTGACTTATGCCCCGTACACACGGTCGGATTTTCCGATGGAAAATGTCCGATCGGAGCGTGTTGTCGGATATTCCGACCGTGTGTGGGCTCCATCGGACATTTTCCATCGGATTTTCCGACACACACAGTTGGAGAGCAGGAGATAAAATTTTCCGACAACAAAATCCGTTGTCGGAAATTCCGATCGTGTGTACACAAATCCGACGGACAAAGTGCCAGGCATGCTCAGAATAAATAAAGAGATGAAAGCTATTGGCCACTGCCCCGTTTATAGTCCCGACGTACGTGTTTTACGTCACCGCGTTCAGAACGATCGGATTTTCCGACAACTTTGTGTGACCGTGTGTATGCAAGACAAGTTTGAGCCAACATCCATGGGAAAAAATCCTAGGATTTTGTTGTCGGAATGTCCGAACAAAGTCCGACCGTGTGTACAGGGCATTACAGATTCAACTTAACAACAGACCTACAGACCCGATCTTGTTTGTAACCCGGGTCCTACACATAACCGTTGAGCTGCAGGAATTTCCATTTCTTTTCTTTTTTTTTTGAGAAGGGGGGGATTTAAAATTGTCCTCCAAGAGCCTTGGGAGATTAGCACCCAGGTGTCTAATTTGCAATGTCACCCATTTAAAGAAAAAGTTATTCTTGAGATATCCCAGATCCGCGACAGCCAAGTCTGGGAGGCAGGTATACCTGCTTCTGTCAAATAGGTCCTAATGTCTTTGACTGCCACAGAATCCCACTGTGTATACTGAGGAAATTTGAGGTGGTATAGGGAATCGTAGAAACATTGAAATGGTCCGATTTAATTGGTAGACCTATTTCGGTACAAGTGTGGGATAGGATTTGGTCCTCTACCTCCAAGTCCTCCAAATGTGTAACCCAAAGGGGGACGTCCATGAAGATCCTCATGTTTTGGTATAAAACCCCTGATGTAATTCATAACTGTGATCCCTCAGTCTCGCCGCGTTGTTGGCGTTGCGGGACAGATATAGGCTCCTTGTTTCATATTTTTTGGCAATGTTCAATGATCTAACCCTTTTGGCATGAGGTGAGGCTCCTAATACAGAAAGGGGTTTGTCCATTCCGCTCGATCCCTTGAATTATCTGGTGGGTCTCCCTTTTTCTGGCATAACCAAAAAAGCCAATAGGCTTCTTTCTTATATTTTGTTGGCTGCCAAAAGGCTTATCCCTATATGTTGGTTATCCAACGCACCTCCTCCTTGGTCCAGCTTTCTACATCTAGTGCCTGAAATTCGGAGGATGGAATATCTAACAGCCTCAGTACATGATGCTATCCCCCAATTTGATAAAGTGTGGGAACCTTGGGATCGATCGGAATTTGGGACCCCTATGCCAACTATCACATCTTACATTATGTTGGCATTGTGCTACATGTGATCATGGTGCATCCCCCCATTCCCTTATCTTTATGTATGTCATTAGGTGCCTTTCTGAGTCTTTTACCTCGTATCATATGTCCTACATGAAACCTGTGTCTCTTCTCTTATATGATTGTTCTCTGGTTTTGAAGCCTAAATTACCTACTTATGAGCTGTTTATCCTGTGTTTTCTTGACTTGCTGTGCAGAACACTCCTGTGCCCTGCACTCATGGACTTTGTTTGTACCTTACATTCCATTGTTTTTCCTCTCTGAAATCACTGTGTTTTCAATATCTATATAACTTACATTATGCAACAATTCTGTATGTGTTTGTTAAAAAAAATATAAAAGTTTAATAAAAATACAATTTTGCAAAAAAAAAAAAAGAAACATTGGAGAATGGCGGCTATTTTGTTAGTAGCATGGACTTTGGGTTCACTTTAGGTCTAATTTTGTACACTCATCATGTGATTTCTGTGACTCTTCCAAAATAATGGATATGTTTACAACATGTGTAAAGTTTGGGTCATAGCTCCAGGGCATCTCCGTATGTCATATGAGGTGGCACTTTAGCCTTCTCCCATTAAATCCAGCATTTGTACTTTTTTCCCATGTGACAGTGTTTTTCCACAAAGACTCTTTAAAATGGAATGCTAATTTACTGTAATTTTAGCTTCTAATCTCGATGAAAAAAATGGCGGTCGTACAGCTGTTTACTGTACAGGGTCACTTTCCATGGTTTCAGGAGGTTGTATGATTTTCTTTCCCAAAAAATGTAGTGCACTAAGTATTATTCCGGCTTCCATTGCCTCCATACACTTCAGTGAAACTTTCCTATGATTTATCATTTTGTCAAAGCTGCTTTTGTACAATGTGGTCATTGTATTCATCTGTACATTCCTGCATGCAGCAGTTTTTCTACTAGGCAGCTCAACGCCATTACTCTCAAGGCTGACCAATAAACCGCACAGATCAGCAGAGGATTCTGGGAATGGAAAAGTATTGGCACATTGGTTAAATAAAATAGATCTTTACATTTTATGTCAAAATAGCCTAAAAACTCTGTTGGATAAAATGTCACTTGGGTAAGACTGTTTTAAGAGGAAAACATTTCTTGATACATTTTTGAATTCTTTATTTTCTCTATGCTAGTAAGCTGCCCTGAAGCAGCAAGCAATTCCCAGACCGTGATGCTCCATGCGCTATGCTTTATGGTCTTGGAGAGCAGTACTTTTTTCCTCCAAACATAGTGCCATTCATTTCTATCTTCTGTCTACAGAATTTTTTAAATCATGTTTTATAAAAGTTTTTTTTTTTTTTGCAAATGTGTTGTTTGCACTGTCATCCGTAGTCTTTTTTTGTCATTAGAGACAAGTACTTTTGTATCAGACAATTTGTCATAGGTCTGGTCCTACAAGCAGGGCCTAAGGTTCAATTATAGACATTGCTTTTAAACCATCAAAAAATATTAACAGGGACAAACGTTATTAAAAGCAAACATAGACACTCAGTTGCTCTCAAGGTAAGTTTACATTAGTGGTGTGCTTTTGGCTAATCGGTTAGTTATGTGTTTTAGTTGTTGGCCTCATTCTAATGCTGTCTTTAGTGGATTCCATGGAGTACCACATTGTGTATCTGAAAGTTTGTAGTGTTGCTTCTACTTTTGTTGACAAAGGAGCGCGACTTGCTTACATCGCCAAGTGTGCGCGCTCTCGAAACGTGCCCAGCTCTGATGACATCATCCGTCCGCAGCAAGCTGTCCTGTGCGTTCCACGCCTCGCTCTGAGGACACTCTCTGGAGCCGGCATCCTAGATCTGCCAGAAGATCTCACAGTTGTCAGCAAGGATTCCATACTGCCTAGGACTCGGGGATGCGTCACTGTATTCATAATACCATGCCTGTTTATTCCTACAAAATGTGAGTTGATCTACATCTATTATTAAAAGCGTTATTTCCTAAATACTGCACCCAGAGGCGCCTCTCTACTTGTGTTTTGTTGCAGCTGAAGAATTGGTTTCTACCCTATCATGATGGTAGCCCTGCTTGCATTTTTTGGACGCTTTTCTTCCGTCGTCACCATTCCTAAATAGACTCTTTCAGCCGATATTGATTTTATGGACTGACCTGACTCTAATTTTATCATTATCTCCCTCCTATTTTTTTTTTTTAGCAGATTTTATCAGAATGTTTATGAGGTTTGACTTGTTTTGCGCCTATACTTGTTATATTGTCTACTTCTGTGACTGAGTTGTGGTAACTTTTTGCCATCTTTAAAAAAAGCTATTTTTTCATGAAGTTTTTCTTTCTAAACCTGTTTTTTTGTGGACACCAACTATTGAGTGGTTCAATGAAAGTCATTCACACATTAAATCCCTTCTGATGTATAAATCCAGGCCAGATTTTCTCTCATTGGATTTGGTTTACCAGGGCTTTCCCAGTGTCCACATACTAATAATATTTGGTCAAATGCTATTTTTATTTGTTGGAAGGAATTCATTACTTGTATCCAGAATGTGTGCAAGCCACAGAATGTAAACACATAAGCACTGAGGACCCTCTGATTAGTCCTTTGAAAACTTAAAGGGCCAGTTCACACCACATGCAGTCCAGTGCATCTTTTTTTCTGCATCACAAACGCATGGAAAGTAGATTATATGGTTTTCATTGTTATAGGTCACACCAGTGCTTGCAGTTCCAGTGTGTTCCAGTTCCATAAAAAAAGTAGAACATGCTGCCTTTTTCCTGCACTGGACTGTACTGGCAGGCTGTAAAATGCGCTGGAACGCACCAAAAATGCACTAGAAAACATATCCTGGACTGGAAAACATATCAAGTCAAGAAAAAAGAGGGGGGGGGGGGATGTACTGAACTGCATCACAAATGCACCAAAAACACGCTGGAATGCATCTGGAACGCACATGCAGAAAAGCATCTGGAACCATAGGCGTGCGCACAGGGTGTGCCAGGTGTGCCTGGGCACACCCTAATCACCCCATGTGATGCATAGTCACCCTGTTTAGACCCCTGATATTTGACCAAAGCCCCCTAAGAGGGCTCCTAAAAAATGTGTAAAAGAAAACATTTAAAGAAATAAAATTGTAAAAAAATAATAAAAATAAAAACTACTGACACTGTCCACTGCCCTACTGACACTGTCCATTGCTCTACTGACACTGTCAGTATACAGTATATACACATGCACACACACATATGTGTTTTAGCTTTGGGGTGCACACCCTAATGCAATAGGCTGCACACACCTATGTCTGGAACGCATCCGGACGGTGTTTCTATGTAGTGAACTGACCCAAAGTGTATTCCACCTTTTCAGTCAAATTTGAGAAATCACCACTATGTGTACACTGAAACCCACAAAGGGGAAAAAGGGGGAGCTAGGACTTTCCGATACCAAAAAAGAAGAGTAAATGAACACGTGAGAAATATGTAAATTAAAAAAAAAAACACAATCATTTATTATTAAATTAGTATTAAAAAGACCCCCAGAAAGCTGGGAGAACATGACATACAGTATCTCACAAAAGTAAGTACACCCATCACATTTTTGTACATATTTTATTATATTTTTTCCTGTGACAACACCGAAAAAATGACACTTTGCTACAATGTAAAGTAGTGAATGTACAGATTGAATGCCAACATGTACTGTGACATACTGAAGCAGAGCATAATCCCCTCCCTTAGGAGGCTGGGCTGCAGGGCAGTATTCCAACATGATAACGACCCCAAACACACCTCCAAGACGACCACTGCCTTGCTAAAGAAGCTGAGGGTAAAGGTGATGGACTGGCCAAGCATGTCTCCAGACCTAAACCCTATTGAGCATCTGTGGGGCATCCTCAAATGGAAGGTGGAGGAGCGCAAGGTCTCTAACATCCAGCAGCTTCATGATGTCGTCATGGAGGAGTGGAAGAGGACTCCTGTTGCATTCTATGAAGCTCTGGTGAACTCCATGCCCAAGAGGGTTAAAGGGGTTGTAAAGGTAAAAGTTTTTTCACCTTAATGCATTCTATGCATTAAGGTGAAAAAACTTCTGACAATACCGCCCCCCCCCAGCCCCCCCCGTTTTACTTACCTGACCCCTCGAAAGTCCCCCGCTCTCTCCCGACATCCATTTCGCCGCTCAGCCTGGCCGCTGATTGGCTACAGTGGATGGATTGAAAGCAGCGCAGCCATTGGCTCGCGTTGCTGTCAATCACATCCAATGACGCGGCGCGCCGTGGGCGGGGCCGAGTGATACAGTGAGCGGCTATGGCCGCCGGCTGTATCATGGGAGCGTGCCCGCAAGAACTAACCACCATGTGAGGGAGCTTGCTTTAAGGTGGTTAGTTCTTGCGGGGAGGAGCTGAAACAGCAGCCGAGGGACCCCAGAAGACCAGGTTCGGGGCCACTCTGTGCAAAACGAGCTGCACAGTGAAGGTAAGTATAACATGTTTGTTATTTAAAAAAAAAAAAAAAAATTACCTTTACAACCCCTTTAAGGCAGTGCTGGAAAATAATGGTGGCCACACAAAATATTGACACTTTGGACCCAATTTGGACATTTTCACTTAGGGGTGTACTCACTTTTATTGCCAGCAGTTTAGACATTAATGGCTGTGTGTTGAGTAATTTTGAGGGGACAGCAAATTTACACTGTTATACAAGCTGTACACTCACTACTTTACATTATAGCAAAGTGTCATTTTTTTAGTGTTGTCACATGAAAAGATATAATAAAATATTTCCAAAAATGTGAGGGGTGTACTTAATGTGAGTAAAAAGTGTGGCACTGAAGATAAGTAAATGCTGAGAATGATCAAAATATATGATTGGGTGCAAATAATACATTAAGCACTGGTATAGGACTCATAAAATAAGTGAAACAATATACATAATAAAACATATATCTAATATCAAAAAAATGCAACTGTGCCCAAACATACAAAGATAGTTGCTAGGGATGGGTCTATGCCCCCCACCACCAGGGCCAGATTGGCCTACCGGGATACTGGGAATATTCCTGGTAGGCCGGCTGCCCTGGGGCCGCTTTGAGCGGCGGCTGCAGTGCTCCCCTCCCTCCCTCTGTCCTCCGACTCCTCCTCTTGTATGGCACGGAGCTCGGTCTGTGTGTGTAAGGCGGCGCTGTAACAAGGTCCCGCCCCCCCAGACCAGCTCGTGTGAGTCTTCTAGATAGAAAATTGATTGAATCAGTGTTGCGCCTATCACACGAGCTGGTCTAGGGGGACGGGACCTTGTTACAGCGCCGCCTTACACACACAGACCCAGCTCTGTCCGTGCCATACATCGGCCGCTGTGTGTGATCCAGGAAATAGTGAGGCTGCAATTGGTAGGCACAGAGGCTGCAATGGCTGGCACACAGAGGCTGCAATGGCTGGCACACAGAGGCTGCAATGGCTGGCACACAGAGGCTTCAATGGCGGGCACACAGAGGCTGCAATGGTGGGCACACAGAGGCTGCAATGGTGGGCACACAGAGGCTGCATTGGTGGGCATGGTGAGGCTGCATTGATGGGCACAGCAAGGCTGTATTGATGATCACAGCGAGGCTGCAATTATGGGCACAGTGAGGCTGCAATTATGGGCACAGTGAGGCTGCAATTGATGGACATCATAAAGCATTTGCATTTGATGGGCACCATAAAGCTGGATTTGATGGGCACAGTAAGGCTGAAATGATGGGCACAGTGAGGCTGCATTGATGGGCACAATGAGGCTGCATTTGATGGGCACTGATGAGGCTGCATTGTTCTCTTGTACCATGTCTGCAGTCTCTGCCCATCTCTTATACCATGTCTGCAGTCTCTGGCCATCTCTTGGACTATGTCTGCAGTTTCTGACCATCTTTAGTATAATGTCCTCAGTCTCTAACCATCTCCTGTACCATGCCCACAGGCTCTGCCACCTACTGTATCATGCATGCAGCCCCTGACCATCTCTTGTATCATGTCCGCAACATCTGACCATCTCTTGTATCATGCCCGCAACCTCTGACCATCTCTTGTATCCTGTTCTCAGTCCCTAGCCATCTCTTGTATCATTTCCTCGGTCTCTAGCCATCTCTTGTATCATGTCCTCAGTCTCTAGCCATCTCTTGTATCATGTCCTCAGTCTCTAGCCATCTCTTGTATCATGTTCTCAGTCTCCAGCCATCTCTTGTATCATGTCCTCAGTCTCTAACCATCTCTTGTCATATGTTTGCAACCTCTAACCATCTCTTGTCTTATATCATGTATGCAGTCTCTGAGGGGAAGTCTGGAAAGGAGTCAAGAGTGGGAGTGCCGCCAGGATGGGCGTCATGGGAGAAGTAAAACGTGTGTACTGTGGAGAGGAGACTATAGAATAAAACCAGAGTCACCAATTTGGAGCCCTGCATGGTGTACCTGAGAGGAGGTCAGTGACAGTCTGAGGGGGGAGTGAATACAATAATATAAGGGGGCACTGATATAAAGGTTTCCACCTTATATCAGTATCCCCCCCTATTCTTTCTGTGGAGGGTGGTCTCTGGAAACCAGAGTCCCCCCCACGTTCCTGGGGTGCCCTTGACGATGGACCAATTTTATCACATTTAACTGGAATTTGCTTTTGTATCTGCCTTCTATATATATATATATATATATATATATATATATATATATATATATATATGCAAGGCTGGTTTTTATACCCAGTCTGGCCCTGCCCCCCACCCCCTGGTTCGGTTCGCACCAGAACATGCGAACAGGCAAAAAGTTCTAGCGAAAATGCGAACCCTATTAAAGTGTATGGGACACGAACATGAAAAATTGCAAGTGCTCATTTTAAAGGCTTATATGCAAGTTATTGTCATAAAAAGTGTATGGGGACCCGGGTCCTGCCCCAGGGGACATATATCAATGCAAAAAAATTTGTTTTAAACCAAAGTTTTTTCAGGAGCAGTGATTTTATAAATGCTTAAAGTGAAACAATAAAAATGAAATATTCCTTTAAATATCGTGCCAGGGGGGTCCCCTTAGTCTGCCTGTAAAGTGGCACATCTATGCAATGTGTAGAACAGTGCCGCAGCAAAATGACATTTCTAAATGAAGAATGTAATTTAAACTTGCTTGCGGCTGTAATAGCAATATAGTTGAAAAATCAAGGAAAAAATTGGTGTGGGTGCGCACCCCCCAGTCCATACCATCCAAGCATGCCCCCGGGAGGACATAATAGAGGGGGGCGAGCGAGAGCACCCCCCCAACCATACCAGGCCACATGTCCTTAACATAGGGAGGGTTCTATGGGGAAAAGAGCCTCTTCCCGACAACCCTGGCCATTGGTTGTCTGTGGGTGGGGGCTTATCGGAACCCATATCCATGCCCCCCCTATGTGAATGGGTATCGGGTACATTGTACCCCTACCTATTTACCAAAAAAAGTGTCAAAAAGTAAAAACCACAATAGATTTTTTGACAATTTCTTTATTAAAAAAGAAAAAAAAAGTGTCCCGCGATGTACATCCATCGTCAATCACGCCACCCAACGGACCCAAAAAATAAAGAAGAAAAATTAATAAACTCTGCCTTAATAGGAGACTTCCCGGCGACTGCCGTCTTTTGGCTTTGACAGCGGTTGAATAGGCAAGGCCGGGCCACCCGCTGTTATAACCGGATGACCCTGACATCACATGATGTCAGAAGGGGCGGGGTCACTCTGTTATGTCACTGGGTGGCCCACCCTTGCCTATATAACAGCTGTCACAGCCAAGAGACAGCAGTTGCCGGGATGCCTCCCAATAAAGAGGAGCTTTTTTGATTTTTCTGGTCCATCGGGCAGCATGATTGAAGATGGATAGACATCACGGGACAGTTTTTTTTTTTGCTTCTGGGGGGGGGGGGGCATTCTGTACACTCTGTGTACAGAGCACCACCAGGTAGCCATATTGCATTGCATTTTCATTTTTTTCACCACAGAAGTGGAGTTACCCTTTAATGTAAAAAAAAAAAATTAAGCTTTAATATCACTTTAAACTATTCTAGCTCAGCAACATGCAACATTTGAATATTCACAGTTGCCACAGTGGAAATCTCTAGATCCTGCACAATCATGGTGAAGCAAAATAGACAATAAATATAATTTTAAAGCCCATTGTTTTGCTGCCTTTAGAATACTAACTTGTGCTGGCCATATATTATGCAAATTTCATCTGGATCTCGATGAACCGGACAAAATTTGCTCTGTGGATGGCCCTGTCCCCACCCTCCTGCCCGACATCCTAAAATGAATTTTTCGATGATCAGGTATTTTGACACTTGCTGGGGGCAGCTAACGGAATACAATAGGTGCAACAAGAAATTTGTCCATCTAGACTGTATAACATGGATAGTATCTGTAATGCCGCGTACACACGAGCGGACTTTCTGGCATACTTGGACCGGTGTACCCGAGTCCGTCGGACAATTCGATCGTGTGTGGGCTCCAGATTACTTTTTTTCTCAAAAGTTTGACGGACTTAGAATTGGAACATGTTTCAAATCTATCCGATGGACTCGAGTCCGGTCGAAAAGTCAGCTCGTCTGTATGCTAGTCCGACGGACAAAAACCGACACCAGGGCAGCTATTGGCTACTGGCTATGAACTTCCTTATTTTAGTCCCTTCGTACGTCATCACGTACGAATCAGTCAGACTTTGGTTGATTGTGTGTAGGCAAGTCCGTTCATTCGAAAAGTCCGTCGAAAAGTAGGCCGGACAAAGTCTGCCGTAAAGTCCGCTCGTGTGTACGCGACATAAGTTTTTTTTTCTTATTCGGGCCTAGGAGTGCATGGCCAGCTTAAGTAAAAAAAAAAAAAAGCATGTCAATATGGATTGACCCTTTAACTAAAGTTCTACATTGACTTGTAAAGGGCCTAAATGAAAATTTATGATCATGGCATCTGGTTTCAAACCACTTAATGCCCTAATAATGATCATAAGGAACCATGGATACGATTGTCCTGTTGCCAAAAAAACACATAGCATGAACATGACAGAATCAGCTGTCTAACTCTATGGCAGGATCATAAATACTCCAGGAGATAGATCTTATCTAGCTGAAAACAATTGCTCCCAGGGCTGCTAGCAAACCAGAGATGGATGGGGGCAAGGGAAAAAAACCGGGAGAGCTAAGGGATGAAAATTCAAAAGAAGAGGCATAGATAAGCACGTAGACCATGCTGAAGAAAGGAGCTGACGGAGAAAGTGAGCAGAAGAAAATCCAGCATATTCAGAGCAATGATTAAGGAAATACAGAGTGAACTTCGGTCTCTGCCAAGTTTTCTTGTTAAACATGTTTTTGTAACTCGCAGATTCTGAAATCCAGATGTGAAATCCCTGAAGCTAGAAAAAAAGGATAGTGACATGGAGAGAGGGAGAAGCTTGGCTGAGAGAGAAGTCACAAGGGAGTGCCTTATAAATGTTCACTTCTCTGCTCCTACCCATCAAGTCAATCTCTGATGTGCAGATGCTTTCTTATCTGTGTTTGATAGGACCTGAAGGGAAGACCCCTAAATAGGAGATATCCCAATAAATAAATGATAGGCTGATAAGGCTAAATAAGCCAAATTGTCATATGGGATCAGTGCAGCTCAAAGCTTTAGTGCACCTAATATTGGACTTTAGGTGTTTTTCGGATGCAATGGTGTTAAAGGCTGTATTGGTGAAATCTGTCCCAACATGCTGCCCCCTGCAATTTTTTTCATTACTAGATATAATATTTCATACCTCCCAACATTTTGAGATGGGAATGAAGGACACCTACCAGTAAATGTATGTAAGCATGGGACACGCCCCCTGCCACACCCCTTTAAAGGAGAATTAACCCCAAAAAAAGGTTAATTAAATTCACAAGGGATTATTTTACCACTACTATTCCTTTATATTGGCTTTTAAAATGTACAAATGCAGCAATTTAGAATTGGGAATAAAGGTTTAGCACTGGGAAACACTTTTTGAAAAATAAAAAGGGCATTTTATATACAGCTATATGGATCAGATCAAAATGAGGGACAAATGAGGGGGAAAGAGGGACAGAGGGACATTGCTCCAAATCAGGGACAGTCCCTCAAAATCAGGGACAGTTAGGAGCTATGATATTTAAAGGCACCCTCCACTCAAATCTGCTAATGAAGACCTAAAATGGAAACAGGGAACACATCCTAATTATTAATGGGATATTTGTTTTTCATTCAAGAATTACTGTTGTGCACTAATCCATCCCTTTCTTTTTTGCCATCAAAGAGGAAGTAAACCCCTAATGAGTTTACTCCTCTTTGTTTCCCTGCAAAGGTAAAGCATAATGGGCTGCTATGCATCGCATAGTAGCCCATTATGTGTCACTTACCTGACAAGGGAGTCTGTGATGTCACCGCTGTCCCTTCTCCTACGAAGTGTCCATCTTCTTTCCAGGTATCGCGGCTCCGGTGCTGTGATTATCCGGAGCCGCAATGATGTGACTCCCGCACATGTGCGCTGGTGCCGGCACAATCGCCATTAGGGACGGCACGCTCAGTGCGCCTGCGCACCGTTGTCTACGGGACACGCGCCGTAGACATCGGTGCCTGTCTTTTGGAAATATCTCCTAAACCATGTAGGTTTAGGAGATATTTCTTGCACCTACAGGTAAGCCTTAATCTAGGCTTACCTGTAGGTAAAAGTGGTCTGCAAGGGTTTACAACCACTTTAAAATCCATCTCCTGACAAAAAAAAGAAATTGTGATCCCAGAATGTGATGCAGGCAAAGAATTTCCAAACGCACCCACTGTAGGCTCCTTGCCATCTTTCACATATGGAACCCTTGATATATTGAAGTGTCAATACCAAGAAGTTTCTTACAGCTACTAATCCATAGCTCCCAACTGTCCCTGATTTTGAGGGACTGTCCCTGATTTGAAGCAATGTCCCTCTGTTCCTCATTCCTCCTCATTTGTCCCTCATTTTGGTCTGATCTATATAGTTGTATATAAAATGCTCTATTTATCTTTCAAAAAGTGTTTCCCGGTGCTAAACCCTTCATCCAATTTCTAAATTACTACATTTGTAAATTTCAAAAGCCAATAAAAGGAATAGTAGAGGTAAAAAAAGCCCTTGTGGGTTTAACAAATCTTTTATTTTTAGTTAATTCTCCTTTAATGGGGCGTGACAGGGAGCGTGTCCTATGCCTACATACTTTTGCCAGTAGGTGCCCCTTATTCCCATCTCAAAAAGTTGGGAGGTATGACTAAAACAGTTATGAACCTGCCTTAAAATTCTGAAGCTGACTGGTAATCCATTCAACAGATAGAGAGGACATTACACAATACAGATTCAGGAAGAAGACCCCTGAACTGCAAAGTTCAATGTACATTCTAAAAAAAAAAATGCAAGCAGGAAGGTACAAAGCTTTTATTGCAAAAGACAAAGTACATCTCTTCTGTAATATAAATCATTCCTGCTAACAAATTTTTTACAAGTGTAACCTGGACTCTAGCTGATAACTGCTGCAGAACTGTCTTTGTTGCTGCTGTATTATTCTTCTGCAATGTGGACAGGGTTAAACTGACTATTCATTGATGCCGAAGTACACCAGCCCTCTATAAGGAGACTACATTGCAATGATCGTCTATGGAGTTTCTCCGGTGTAGGGGGCAGCCATCTTGGCTGGTCTGATTCAATCCTGGAGGTGACTAGATGATGCAACAGAGCAATGAGAAGTGGGTCAGCAAGCTGGTGGGGGGAAAGGGAGAGGACTGGCTTGAATCAAGCAGGTGTGTGGGGAAAAAGACTGAGCTGTACTGGAGAGCACTCTTACCGCGTGTGAGGAAGGAAAAGAGAGATTGTCTAAGCAGGATTGAAAGAGAGAGATCAAAGCGATTCCTATCACTGTCTGAGGACTTGAACTGAACCAGAGCAAGAAGAGGGCACCCTGGACCTGGTGAGAGACAAATATCATACAAGTTAATCTGTTGTCTGCTGGGAGCTGTTGTGCTTTGTTCAGGGGCACCAACTTTACTGGAAAATGTTTTTTTTTTTGCCTTAAATCACTGGCCAGTGTGATAAAACTGGGACTGGTATAGCACGTTAAGACTTAATACACTGTTGCAAGGTAAATGCAGTTAATTTTTGTTATTTACATTTAGTCAGAATACTGCAGGTGTTTAACCATATTTCTCATTTTCGTATCGATTGTTTGTATAAGTACACTTGCTAATCCTCCCTTGTCTCAAGCCGGCCATACAGGGATCAAAATTTGTCCAGTTCAGCAGGGACTGGCCAAATTTCAATCCATATATGGGCAGAAATCGATTAACTTGTTGGAAAATGTCCTCTCAATCAGCGCCACCGGCGCTGCTGATCAGTGTATTCTGACAGCAGGGAAGTTTCCCCGCCATCAGAATAGAATAGCTCAACAGGAGTAATTTCCCCCATCCACCTTGAGTGTGTAGATGGGGGAAATCGAGTATTTTTTTTTTTTTGTTCTATTCACTGGTTAAATCAAAATAAATTACTCACGTATGGCAAGCCTTAGGCTGTGCTTGGTCTAATAAATTATTTGAATTATCTCAAAGCGTGTCAGTAAATGCAAGGTATGCCATCTTCAGGTATGTAGAAAAGTCACAAAACAATTCAGTGGCTCCTCTGAGGGTAGCGCTACACAGATAAAGTTTGATTTAGGCTTTCTTCAAACATCATAGAACAGTTAGACATGCAGACACGATTCAAAAGTCTCACTATGTTTTTTGGCCTAGATTCTGCTATAAATGTGCTGATCAGATGAGTACTTGCAGGATTAAAATGCAGTGTGTATATTGCAAACAGCGCCTTTTCTTAAAGGATAAGTTCACTTTTTTAGAAAAAAATAACGAATGCAATATTTTTTTACAGGTAAAAAAATGTGCTTTTTTTTTTATTTTTTTAATAGAGCCTGTAAAGCATTGCACTAGCGATCAGCAGATTGCTGGCGCCATGCAGGTCTCCTTCAGATCTGTCAGTGTATCTATGCCCCCTTACATCTCATACGGGCAGGCAGATACAGTCTAACAGGAAGAACTGATGAACTGCCACAGAGCCATGGTAGTTCATTGAGAACTACAAGCCAACAGCTGCAAAGGATGCTGGGGCTTGTAGTTCATTCACACACACAGCTGTGTGAATGTATGAATGACGCGGCTGTGTGGGCGGAGTTCCTCATGGCCGCACTGATTTTCGAAAGTGACAGCTAGTATGGGGAACTTCTCCCCATACTGCTGTCACAGGGAGTGTGGGCATTGGCAGTGGTTGCAGCATTGGGAACATGTTACAAGCTCCAACCTGTAACATGTTCCCGAAAAGTGAACTTCTCTATTAAAACAGAAATGTTAAAGGACACCTTCATTTTTAATAAAGATGTATTTTATAGCCCTCCTACCCACCAGTGTTCTCAGCAGAAGTGTGAAGCCATTAATATCAGCTCTACTCCCGGGATCTTCGCTATGCATCCTTTTCTGATTTTCTGATTCTGCCCATAAATAGCACCAGCCAGGTTGCGTGTTCAATGCACATTCTTACAGCTTGCTAAATAATTCCTATGGATAGGGCTGTACAACTATGGATGGTCAAGTTCAACATAACAATGACCTTATCCGCTGGTATAAAAGGGAAGAGTGGCGCACATGCAAAATGGATACACACCAAGGTCAGCTCTTTTCACAATGAATGTCTGTGAGCCTGGGCAAAATCTCCTGACCATCCCCAGAGCAGGGCTAAAGGTAAATGTAAAACTGCTGGGTACACTTATGCCCCGTACACACGATCTGAAATTCGTCCAGCAAAAGACTGATGAGAGCTTTTGGTCGGAAAATGCAACCGTGTGTATGCCACATCGGACTTTTGCTGGCGTAATTCCAGCCAGCAAAAGACTGAGAGCCTGTTCTCAATTTTTCAGTCGGAAAAAGTTCCGATCGGAAATTCCGATCGTCTGTACCAATTCCGACACGCAAAATTTCTACACATGCTCAGAAACAATTCGACGCATGCTCGGAAGCATTGAACTTAATTTTCTCGGCTCGTCGTAGTGTTGTACGTCACCGTGTTTTTGACGGTCGAAAGTTCTGCAAACTTTTGTGTGACCCTGTGTATGCAAGCCAAGCTTGATCAGAATTCCGTCGGAAAAACCATCCAAGATTTTTCCGACGGAAATTCCGCTCGTGTGTACGCAGCATAAGGCATCATAGGGAGGGGAAATAATAAGACGCTAACTATACTGCCCAACCGCTGTCTTTCTGAGATCTATGGGGTTGATTTACTAAAGGCAAATCCGCTGTGCACTACAAGTGCACTTGGAAGTGCAGTCGGTGTAAATCTGAGGGGAAGCTCTGCTGATTTATATCATCCAATCATGTGTAAGCACAAATGCTGTTTCTTATTTCCCTTATAAACAAATCCAAAGATAAATCCAGGGAAAAGATCCAAGCTTACTTACCGACCAGCCCGCAGACAACCGAATCAACCTCTCTAACAGTATGTGTTAAAAGCAGGGGTTTAGTCTGCACACATTTGCGAAAACATGCATAAGCTACAGGCCTCGTCAAGGCACCCTGGTATCTGTAGTTCCTATCACTGACTAATTAGTGACTCCACAGTGGAAGCACATGTATTCTGAGTAGGTGGAGGACAGATGGACTGAAGGGAGCCCACCCCTTCTTAAATGAACATGTGCACACTGAGCACCCAGCAAATCACACAATGGCTGCAAAGGTGTCAGTGCGTTGCCTGACCAATATAACATTGTTACAAAAAGGGGTCCACTACCCCCACCCATGACTGGCCATTGTAGTAAGCAGCATTGGAGGGCAAATAGATATAAACAAGGCCAAGGATAAATACAAGGAAAAGATCCAAACTTACTTACCGACCAGCCCGCGGACAACCGAAACAACCTGTCTGCCAGCATGCATTAAAAGCAGGGGTTTAGTCTGCACACATTTGCAAGTCCATCTGCCCTCCACCTACTCATCAGAATACATGTGCTTCCACTGTGGAGTCACTAATCAGTCAGTGATAGGAACTACAGATACCAGTTGGGTTGCCACCTCATCCCTTTAAACCCGAACACATATGAATTACACAGGTTCTGAGGCTAATTTAATGCAGATAAGGCACCAAGTGAGTTTAATTACCACCTTATTCAGCCACAGAACCTGTGTAATTAATATGTGTTCGGCTTTATAGGGATGATGTGGCAACCCTAGATACCAGGGTAACTTGCCAGGGCCTGTAGCTTACGCATGTATTTGCAAATGTGTGTAGACTAAACCCCTGCTTTTAACGCATACCGTTAGACAGGTTGATTTGGTGGGCTGGTCGGTAAGTAAGTTTGGATCTTTTCCTTGGATTTATCCTTGGCCTTGTTTATATCTATTTGCCCTCCAATGCTGCTTACTACAATGGCCAGTCATAGGTGGGGGTAGTGGACCCCTTTTTTGCAACTTTTTATTCCCCTTGCATGACCCCCATCAGATCTACAGCGACTGCACTTCCAAGTGCACAGTGGATGTGCCTTTAGTAAATAAACCCCTATAAGTCAGAGTTTTTTGATGCTGAATTTTTGACAGTAACATTTGACCTACAGCTGACCTGCATTTGACCTGCTTAAAATGGATATCACATTCCTCCCATTGACTTGTGTGAGAATGCAAAATCCATTTGCAGCACAGAAAAGCCTGTCAACACAGACCCTACAGCAAATCCGTTAGGTTTGATTTATTTAAACATAAAAAAAAAAAAAAAAGAACTGGCTTCCTATTGCCTTACCTAGAAAACCAAAATATCTTCTGTGTTATGTCTACATGGAATCTCTCACATAAATCTCCATAGAAGACCTGCGCCAGAAGGAGAGCACAGTCTGATGGGCTGCCCTCTGCCTGCCAGACTGGCATGGTGATTCATAAAGGAAGGAGGTTGATTTTTTCAGGAACTCTATTGAGGTGTTGAGCTGTCAAAGTTTGATGTAGGAACACCTGGCTAGGTTAGGCATATACCGTATATTGCATCCAGAGAGTGTATAGTGCCTTACTAGCATTAAATACCTTAAGGATGTATTCCATCTTCATTTCTTAATAGTTTTTGCATTGTGCTTTAGCATGAAATAAACTCATGGAGAACTGTATTTGCTATTAGGCAATATGTTAAGCATGATTTGTCCTGAACATCTGGTCTCCTAGTGGTCTTTAAGGAGTGGACTTGGACAGCTTCATTAATTTTTGCCATCTACGCTGGAGGTTTACACTATTAATCTGCTACCCTGTCTATGAATTAGTCACACTTCCCTAAACAGACAACACAGCATGACCCCTTGTTCTAGTACTGCCGTTCAGTCTATAATGCATTTCCCAACTGTATTCGTATTTATTTTTCATAAAATGTGAGCCAGCACAGCACCATGTGTACCTTTTTGTCCAGTTTGCTAGTGACATGTATCTGAACGGTATACTGTATATGAATGACATTGTATTACCGAATGTCTGTACAGTAAAAACCTTGGATTGCGAGCATAATTTGTTCCAGAACCATACTTGTAATCTAAAGCACTTGTATATCAAAGCAAATTTCCCCATATGAAATAATGGAAACTCAAATGATTCGTTCCACAACCATTTATTTATAGGTCCTTCAGTTTTCAGTCCATATAAAAATATTATACCAATGTGACCAGGTTGTGTAACCATAAAATGTCCATCTGCAAATGGAAGCCTCAACAAGGGGATTAGAAGAAAAAATCCAGCAGGAGCTCCAGATTATAAAAAAGAAGAGAGGCGCCTCTAATGCCTCGTTTCCACTGAGTGGATCGGTTCGAAACGGTACACTATTTTAAGTGTTTCGATTATGAAAGCGGCCCATACAACCGAACCGCACCATTTAGGGTCCTGCTTCAGATGTGGGGCCATAGAAAATGGTACCGTACGGTTAGGGCGGAGCTACGATACATTCCACTGATTGGCAGACATGTGACGCCATGTTAGGCATTTTTTCTAAACCCACGTATGGCCCCTGGCGGTCCGACTTGCAGTGGAAATGCTCACCTGAATAGGCCGGACCATTCTAGGCCTTCCAAACTGTACCGACCCAAACCGATCCGCTCAGTGGAAATGAGGCATAAGTGTAGCAATATGGTTACATTTAATGAAGGTAAAACATTTAGAAACTCACATGGTTGATGATTAAACGAGTCACATCTAAGTACACAGGCATCCAGGGTAAAGCTGTCCACATAGACCAGTGATGGTGAACCTTGCCACCCAAGATGTTTTGGAACTATCCCCCGGCACCACCGGGTCTCACCGCTGTTTGTCTGCAACCGTGACCAGGAAGATGACCCTGCAGTAGAGCGTTCTGAAAGCGAGGCTTGGACCGCTCATGGAGCGCAGCGTGGAAGGGACGACTTTGATGGCAGTGAGGAGGACAGTCTATGTGGACAGCTTTACCTGGATACCTGCATACTTAGATGTGCCTGTTTTAATCATCAATCATGTGAGTTTCTAAATGTTGTACCTTCATTAAATGTACCCATATTGATACACTTAGAGGCGCCTCTCTTTTATACTCAGTTGTGATGTAACGCTACTTGTATATCAAGACATCGCTTGTATATCAAGTCAAAATTTGTTTAAACATATTGCTGGTCTTGCAAAACGCTCCCAAACCAAGTTACTCTCAAACCAAGGTTTTACTGTAAATACTGGGGGTACACTGTATACTTAAAGTGAAACTAGGCAAACATCATACAAATGGCTGGGTAAAATTACAAATCCTCCAGCAAATAAAACAATAAATTTAAATTGTCTATTTGGTCGTTTGCCCAAACTTTCAGTTTAAATACTGGCTCCGTTATTTAATGCTGTTATGCACAATCAGAATTCAGTGGTTGAGGTCGGGCAGCAGTAGTTAGAGTCAAAGTAAGTATAACCAAACAAGTGGTAAATATAATCTTTCATAAGTAAGCCTAAACAATTATAAAAAATCAATTTATAATATTTCGATTTTTTCTTAAAAAAAAAAAAAACTTGTATCAATCTGTTCATCTTTTTGTCTGTCAATAAATTACTTCTAGGCAAATATAAATCAGAAGAACATAATTCATCCCATGTACTAGCAGCAGCATGTTCATTGCACTCCTTGAACTTTCTGTGACATCATCACATTAACAACTTACTGCAAAAAAAAAGCCAATTATAATTTATGCCTGGATTGACACATTTTGATAATACTAAACCACTTTGTGTTTAGACTATTATTTAGAACCCTTGACACTAGATTTCTTTTTTTTTTTTTTACAATGTCAGGTCTTTTTTAAGAGAGGACTGCATAGGGAGTTTGTGGGATAGTTTTTGTATTACCGCACAAGTCTCCATTGGCTTGCCCCAGTCTTCTGCTAAAGTTCTCAGTTCTCCTCTTGCCCATGAGTTTCCTCTTTCACCATTACAAAGAACCATGAGAAAGGGCAATGCACTCTGTACTTTTTTTTTTTTTTCCTACTATTGGGTTCAATATCCTAGACTGACCGAGTACAATATCTGTAATACATTGACTGATTTTTTACAAGAGGGTTCTAGTAGGTTTTGCTGTTTTACGGCCATATGTGTGATTTTAGTAGCCTAGATGTGTGACAGTCATCTCACCCAAGCTAATATCAGTTAAGAACATGCTTGTTAAACTATGACTCGTATACAACTTAAATGAACAACTTGCATTTGGCACTGACTTATCAAGTCCATGCGTGAAGGTAGGCATATTTTGTGGAAAAATGTGAACCTGGAGCTCACCATACCAGGTAAAGTGGGTGCAGGTCCTTGGAAAAGGTATCTTATGTAATCTACAAACTACTTCCAGTGTACCTTGAGATCTCCATAACCAGAGGTGATTTAATTTACAACAGTGAACAGAGCTCCCGTAGTGGTGCTTTGGCTCATAACCTCCTGTTTCAAGCCACCTTGTGGTCGATGTGGTCACCTCATGAGTTTTGTTGGTAACAGGAAGGTCAGAAAGGAGGTGGCTTGAAGTAACATGTGTATTATTCCACTTTAGCAAGTAAGGTGAGTACACAGTTTTGCTTTAATGAGTCACATAAGTAGATTTCTTCTATATTGTGACAGGGAGAGCAGACTGCAAACTGGGCACATGCATTTACGCTTGTAAACGCATGCTTGTGCACATGGCAATGTACACATACCAATGTACACAAGCATTTCATCTGTATAGTTAGCTGACTTAAAGATCAAGTCTGAAGGAAGGATTAAATATATAACATGTAACTAGTACACTTTTCTTTGCAACCTATAATTTTTGAACAGATTAGGCCCCTTGTCTGATCAACCAGAACAGTAAACTGGACGTGTTGGATTATCATGGAGATCTCTTTTGTTATTTTGGTACCAGCTGGCACCAGTGGCTCTGCTCACTTGTAGACTTTCAGGCTGAGTTCACACTTCTGGTTTCTCCGCGTCCAATTCGCATGACCGGAGAGTGTGACCGGCTCTCAATGGAGCTGGTTCACACACCTCCGTGACGGCCGCAGAGCGGACTGCACAAGGGTCCTGTGCGTCTTTGACTCCATTTCAGGTCCGAATTCAGGCAAAAATTTGGGCCTGATTCGTTCCTGAAATGGAGAACAGGGAAGCACCGGACCCCTGCTGTGAGCCACATGCGAATTAGGTGTGAACTCAGCCTAAGTGATAGATGTAAGCATGTCTATGCAAGCAAAAAAACTGTTCACTGTCTAAGAGCAGGAGCAGAATATGCTTACTATTGCCTGAATTAACCAGAAAATCCACTTTAGTGCACTCCTCTGGGGTCTTGACTTCCCCAATGTAAGCATCAATCAAAAAGTGACACTGCAGTTCCTGCCAGTAACAAACAGAAGTAATGTAGGAGAGTGCAATTCAAAAAACCTATGACCAATAATAACTGTAACACAAGATTAAAGCGGGATTCCGGCCAGCTAATTTTTTTTTTTAAAGTCAGCAGCTACAAACACTGTAGCTGCTGACTTTAAATAAGTAGACTTACCTGTCCTGGGTGCCCGCGATGTCGGCCGCCCGAGGCCGACCCGTCCCTCAGCTCTCGGGTCCCGGCACCGCCATCCTAAGTAAGGGAAACAGGCAGTGAAGCCTTGCGGCTTCACTGCCAGTTTCCTACTGCGCACGCGCGATCAGTGCGGCGCTTTGTGAATGGGACGCGATGTGTTGTGGTACACACACAGTTTCCATAACACACCGCGCCCCTTTCCCCAGAAGACAACGCGGGGAGCAGAAGACTGAAGATCACCGCGGTGTAGGAAGAGACAGATTAGGAAGACTGCCTAGCAACAGCCATTTCACGTAAGTAAAAAAAAAATTTTTTCTTTTTTCCTCCATTTTTTTTTTAGGTATTTTTGTGTGCAATTTTTTTTTTCCTCAATTTTTTTAGGTATTTTTTTGTGCAATTTTTTTTTCCCTCCATTTGTTTTAGGTATTTTTTTGTGCAATTTTTTTTTTTCAGGGTGGACCTCCATTTTAACCTCTAGTGTAGCATTCCTTTGTTAGATTACAGAATGGTATTTTGTGCAACAACTACTGTACTTCAGTATTTAGTAGAGATATATACTTCAACCAATAAATGTCAGTGTTTACCCAATGTAGCTGCATCTATGGTATGCTCCAAGTCTTTTCCATAAAAAAAAGTTTCCTGTCTGCAGTTAAGCAGCAAAGCCAATGTGGCCTGTGCACAGTCTCTTCTGAAGGGCTAGATACAGAATTTCAAACATCCTGAAACTTTGGTAATTTGTATACCAACATTACAACCTTAGCCATGACCTCAATGGAATGGGCAGTAAAGTCTATAAAACAGATACTTATGATGGCAGAGGTCACATCAACAAGTTCACTGCTGCTACAGTTATTATGGAAGGGAATGCGTGCTCTTATGGGGTATTGCTGCACAACAATTCTGATGAACACATACAGTGTGGCGGAATGGCATGAGCGTTAATCAGTGGTCAGTTCCACACTTTGCTAAACTCTGCTCTTAAATCCTAAATTCTATTAGATCATTATGTGTCAGTTTTCAGTAAATTCTGGAATTAAAGTGGTTCTAAAGGCAAAAGGCGTTTTATCTGAATGCATTCTATGCATTCAGATAAAAAAACCTTCTGTGTGCAGCAGCCCCCCTAATACTTTCCTGAGCCCCATCTCAATCCAGCGATGTTACACGAGAGACTCGGCTGTCCAGGACTCTCCCTCCTGATTGGCTGAGCCGCACAGCGGGCGTCATTGGCTTCCGCTGCGGTCAAAGTCAGTGAGCTAATGAGGAGAGAGAGGGGGCGGGGCCCAAGCAATGGCTCCATTTTCTGAATGAACACACAGAGCAGCTGCTCGGGTGGCCCCATAGCAAGCTGCTTATGGTGGGGGCACTCAGAGCGAGGGAGGGGCCAGGAGTGTCGTAAGGGACCCGAGAAGAGGAGGATCGGGGCTGCTCTGTGCAAAACCATTGCATAGAGCAGGTAAGTATGACATGTTTGTTATTTTTAAATGAAAAAAAACTTTAGTATCACTTTAAGGTTATTTCCCAGGCAATATCTGTTCTTCAGACTTTCATGCCATAAAAAAAAAGAAAAGGTGAAACTAAGTATTCATATATTTAACGTGCTTCCTTGACCTTTGAACCCAGAAACACACATTTTTTTTTTCAAATTAGACTGTCCTCATATGTTGGGGTTTCTTAATAGAGGAAATCTAGTGACATATTTTAACAAAGGGGAAAAAAAGTATATTTTTCAAAGCCAACGTTTTACACCACTGCAGAACATCAGAGTTTCCACTGATCAAGACAATAAAACCGGTTTAAGAAAAGTTGCCAGTAATGAGAACTACTGGTAAATGAGTAGTTTCTATTAAGACAATTTAACTTCCTCATATAGGAGTATTTTTACTGATTTCATAACCAGAGACAGTGATAAGAATATTGTTACCGTTTCCCATTTTTAAAATATGTGTAATCAAATTTACTTTAAAAATCTGAAAGGATTGCAAGATTCCACCTACTTGTTAACTTGCCACAGACATCCAAGGGTGGTCTAATATGTAGTAAAGTTTCAAACCACTGCAGTTATCTTTTGGATAAAAATCTGCCATAAACAGGAACTTTCACATTGAATGAACATTTCTGTTTAAGCATATCCAGAAAGAATGGGAGGCTCACAACACAGACCCAGTGCTAGTTCTCTAAGGGGAATCGCCAGTAGTGTATTTAGGTTTTGTGCTGCCCTAGGCCTGACTAAACTTGTGCACCCCCTAATTTAAACATGGCCCACCCCTTCCTGTCAAGGCTACACCTCTTGCTGTTAGACATCAAATAAATTCTGGACAGCCGCACTCCGAAAATATTTGCCTTTATTCAATAAGGTGTCATCCAAAATACAGGTCACTGCAAAGTGGAACAAAGCTTACGCGTTTCGCACAAGGAGTGCTTAGCACTCCTTGTAATGCAAAACGCATAGGTTTGTACAGGTCAGTGCTTAGCACTCCTTGTAGTGTGAAACGCGTAAGCTTTGTTCCACTTTGCTGTGACCTGTATTTCAGATGACACCTTATTGAATTAAGGCAAATATTTTTGGAGTGCGGCTGTCCAGGATTTCTTTGAGGTCTAATTGCCATAGCATTGCCAGCACCTGGACTTCTAGACTGATGAGATGCCTTTTACCTTGATCTGACCCACCTGGAGCGGTGTTACTCTCTCTCTCTATTTTACACCCCTTGCTGTTTAACCTCCCTGGCGGTATGATTATTTCTGATTTTAGGTGCTGAAAGCGGTACAATTATTTTGCACAGAAATTTGGCGTTTTATATCGTAGGTCTGTAATTCTTAGGAATAGTTCACTTAAATCTGTCCAAACAAGAGTCTAGTAGACATCCCGGTTATGATAAAGTTTGAAAAACGAAATAAAAAATTATAATATAATAAATAACTATAAATAATTATAACAAATAATAATATAATAATAATAAAAATTATATAATAATGTAATCAAATCAAAAACACTGAAATTTGCTCAGTTGCAGAATTGTCGCTTTTGTTACTTTTAGTGTTTGGTGACGGATTTCCCCACAAATCACTATCGCTCAATTCTGCGAGTGATTCTAATTTATTATCGCTTTTTTCTAGCTGGTCTAAAAGCACTTTTGATGTAAAGAGACAGTTTTGGTTGCTATGGACAATCTCCAGTTTCCTGGCAGAAAGAACAGTTTTATATATATAAAACTGCATGCAGGACACTGGGCAGACCACTAGGGACCAAGGGGGATGTGTAGTTATTTGATACAGTACTGTAATCTGTAAGATTACAGTATGCTGTATCTATACTATGTGTTTCACTTTTGAATTTACCGCCGAACTCCGTCCCCGTGCGTCGCACCGCTCGCAGGGAATGGAGCTCGGCACTGTGAATCGAGCGAGACACAGCGGCTCGCCGATCACAGCAGGGAGACATCGCAGGATCCAGGGGACAAGGTAAGTAAACTCTTCCTGGATCCTGCGATGCAAGCCCGAGTCTGGCTCGGCGATACCGCTTTTGGTATGGAAAAATCCAACCCGAGCCAGACTCGGGAATACCGCCAGGGAGGTTAAGACCCACCCCGAAATTTTCCAGTGGGGGACACTAGTTCTGAGGACCTGGGGGGGGGGTGGATTCCCTTAATTTGCATAGAATTCCTCTCACTTCCTGTTAGGCTATGGGGCAGGAAGTGAAGGGAAATCTCTGCAATGGGACAGGGATGGAAAGAATAAACTGACAGGAGCTATAACCCTCTCTTACTCTTTCCAAAATGAAAAAAAAAAGTGTTGCCTATAGTTCTACTTTAAGCACAAATTTCTGATAATTTTATGGAGAGGACTAAGAAGATATAACCATGTGAATGGTGCAGCAGAAAACATATAGCACAGTGAGGAAGGTTTGTGGTCCAGGATGATAGGACAGTCAAAATTAGAAGTGGCGCCCCCCCACAGTTGCGGAATACCGGCCGCTTTCATACCGGAAGCAGTGCAACTGCTTTATGGGGGCGCTAGACTTATTTGCATCTCAGCCCAGTCCGACCCAAAAGACTGGTGCTACACTAACAGCGCAAGCCAGCGGGGACTCTTTCTGTGCTGCCCCCCTGCAAAGTGCTGCCCTAGGCCTGGGCATTGTCGGCCTAGGCCAGGATACAGCATTGGGAACAGCAAATGGACAAAGTCTACTCACCTGTCTGATCACTTCGGTCTCTGGGGGGTCTCTTGGCTATGACTTTCAGAACTGTTTGATACATTGAGTGACTGCATCTCATGTCTATGGGTATCTTAAAGCCTATTTTACAAGGACATAAAGAACAGGCATCTACTTTACATAACTTAAGTTTTCGGAATGCTTTGTAAAGCCAATGCCTATTCTGTAACATAAGAAAAAGGTCTAGTGCAAAAATTCTGAATGAACTTTTGCTGCTTTGCATCACTGTGCATCTCAAACATGTTTTAAGTGCTTGCATGGTGTTTGAAAAGATTTTGCTTTTAATTATTTCCTTTCAAATGAAGAAGAAGAGAACCTTACAAAAATGTCAAAAACAATAAAAGAAAAAAAAAATCCATCTCGCAATGATATATGCAACAAGCGTTTTAACCCCTTGGCACCGGCGCCTCCCCACCCTTTAAGGGGTTTCAGATGCCAGGGGCAGGGTTTATGATCATGTGACCGCCATGATTGGCTGTCACGGCGGTCACTTGATCAGTAAGCTTTCCATTAGCCGCCAGTAACTGTGCCAGGAGTGCGCAGGGTGCGCGCTCTCGGCAAAGCTGTTTTTGTAGTGTAGTACTCAAATATGTGGCCCACTTGCTGAGAGGCCACATATTTGCATGCTGTTGGCACCAAGAGGTTAACGCGCTTTTCTTTCGAACACCCATGTGAGCCTAAAGTGGATATAAACCCGACAATTATTTTCTTTTGCTTGCTTCATTTTGGTCTGGTAAAAATACCATTGTAAGTATTCTGATATATTTGTTGGTACGTGCAAAAAAATAACAGATGATCCTGCCAGAAATCCACTCTGCTGTAGTGAACTCACGTGCTGCTCTAAAATATGCATGTTTTTAGCTCTGGCCAGTTTGCCATGTAATGTACAGAACACCTCCCTCGAGGAAAGGGGAAGGTGTTCTGTAGTCCTAACACACTTCCTGGCCTATGGTGACAATACTGCTCCAATATGGTGAGTAGGCACTGCCACCCTGGCACAGGAAGAGTGTTACTGGCAAGACAACTGATAGGAAAAAAAAAAAGACTGAAACAAAGAACCAATACAGCCACCACATCTGACTGATATGATGAAATATATTACATTTTTGTTATGGGGTTTAGATACATTTTGAACGTAGGATAGGCATGGATGGAAGACGACTCTCCAAGAGTGACCACTGGGAAGTCACTTGCTTGTATTCCATCGATATAGCTCCAGAACCTGACACAATATTTAGGTACACTTTACATTTTTGATACTTTTTGCGTATTTAATGTACAAAGTTCAATTTTCCAATGTGTCTTTACCACTTCTCTTTTCCCTTGTGGTTTTGTGTCATCTGTTGTCTTGTGTTTAAGAAAAATTAGGTTAAGCCAGCCATAGATGGTTTGAATCCATGTATGGGTAGGCCGATTGTACCTAAGTTGATTCATCGATCGACTTTGGTACAACCATCATGTTGGGTTTCTAGCATGCAACTATTGCCAGCAGCTTTAGCCGCTAGCAATAATCATTGTGGTTTCCCCACATGGACCGCTCCCTGCCCCACCCCCCCTACTGGGAGAACAAAATAGGGTGGGGGGGTGGATTCAGTTAGTGTTGAGGAGGGAATGGAGAGATCATCTATGGCCTGCCTTACCAAAAGAAGCTTCTCTCCTTGGCAGAGACCCTAACTAGGTCACAAATTAGTAAATACACAGTGGGGGAACTGAACCAGAAAGACAAATAAATAAAGATAAATTTAAAAACAGTCCATATAGTGTAGGTGAACTGGACAGGTATCGTAAAAAACGTTGTCCATATGGTGTATGAGTGCCGAGTTGAAGTCAGAGGGTTGATTACCGATTAAAGGTAAATAGGTTGTTCAATATGCAAGGGAACTTTCCTAAAAGCTTCGTGAATGAGGTGACGCTCTGCTGACTTCCATCATCCAATCATGTTCCATTGCAAAAAAGTTTTTCTTTTTTTTCATAGTGCGTGGTTGGGGTCTTTGCAGAGTGAAATTTCAGCACATTCACTAAACTCTGGGAAAAATTCCTTTGTGCAACTTCCCTTGCCTAAGTGACCAGCCTATTACCCTTTAGTACAGGGGTCTCCAAACTTACTAAACAAAGGGCCAGTTTATTGTCCTTCAGACTTTAGGGGACCAGACTGTGGCCAGCAGGAGTGAAAAAATTTCCCGGCATCAGTGGGAACAAAATATCACCACATTTGTTATTAGAGGGAGGAATAGTGCTCCATCATTGCTATCACTGGAGGAATAGTGCCCCATTGTTGGTGTCAGTGGGAGAAATGGTGCCCCAATGTTGGTGTCAGTTGGCAGGAAAGTGTCTTGTATTAGTGGAAGGAATAGTACTCCAAGGGCCGGATAAAGGCAAGCCAGGGCTGCAGTTTTGAGGCCACTGTTTTAGTAAATCAACCCCAATGTGACCCAATACAAGGGTCGTTATGGTTAGTGGAAGGAATAGTACTCCAAGGGCCGGATAAAGGCAAGACAGGGCCGCAGTTTGGAGGCCACTGTTTTAGTAAATCAACCCCAATGTGACCCAATACAAGGGTCGTTATGGTTAGTGGAAGCATAGTACTCCAAGGGCCAGATAAAGGCAAGCCAGGGCCACAGTTTGGAGGCCACTGTTTTAGTAAACCAACCCCAATGTGACCCAATACAAGGGTCGTTATGGTTAGTGGAAGGAATAGTACTCCAAGGGCCAGATAAAGGCAAGCCAGGGCCGCAGTTTGGAGGCCACTGTTTTAGTAAACCAACCTCAATGTGACCCAATACAAGGGCTGTTATGGTCAGTGTAGTTTTACAATAAGTTGTGCATGCTAATCTTTTCTCTCCTTGGTGCAATAATCGCATAAAGATTTCAGATGCCATCTAACTTGGTCTTTACCAAAAAACAATTCACAAGAGGGTATCAAAGTACATACAATACGTCACGTGCATATGGCTGGGTTCAAAGACTGCCAGAGTGTGCAGCAGACAATTATTCACATGCAATATGCACAGATATATCAGAGTTATGCCAGTTTGTACCGTTTCAACAGGTTGACTTTAGTTTGTCTTCTTTTTAATCTTAATTCACCTTTGCCATAATGTATATATGTCTTCAGAAACTCTATACACTGCTCGTTTATGCGTTAGACTATATTCATACATTACCAGAATTAATTCACAATTAATTAAAGATTCTAGCTATAAAAGCAGACGGAGATAGTGTTCTGTTGGTTTCTATAGTTTTGTTCAGTAATCTTGGATGTATCACAATGTAAGACTATAAACCTCCTTTGAACTACATGGTACAGCCATTCTTTTCAGCGTCCATTTTCCAGCTATTTGTTCAACCCCTCTAGCTGTGCCGTGTTGGTACGGTCTACATTTGATCATAAATAAACATAACACTAATATTAAAAAATACCTCTGGAGTATCCCCTGGAGCAGTGTGATACTTTCTCTGGGCTTATTAGAAAGGTAATGTGTACACATGACAGTGCTATATTAACTGGAAATTCAACTTTTTCTGAAATCTGAGCAGTTCTGTTCACTTCAAGATTTGCCTGAGGCTAAAAAGGAGGAAAGTGAAGAAAAGAGAGTCCTTCAAATCTCCTCTATCGCTACTGACACTGAGACTCGTATATGTGACAACATACCACTAAAGAGACAAAACACTTTTAGGTCTGTCCAATAATCTGATCTGAAATGATTGTTAAAAAAAAAACCCATTAATGTCTGTTCCTGCTCTGATCTGTCAGACCTACTTACAGGACGGGAGTGAAAATTGTATAGAAACCGGCACTATGTGATCTTGTCCTGAAGATCTGAAACTGGACCAACTGACATTTTATTTAAAAAAAAAAAAACACACTATATAATTTTGTCCTTACAAAATCTGTCTGGAAGATAACTGTATGTATGTAATTCTTTCATAATCTCCAGCTGGAAGGTCACCAGAAATCACATTTTAGTAATATGTAAAAATGTAAAAGATTACATTTGTTGTAAGAAGAAATCCCAGCGCCCAACATGCCATGACTCCTTACTCTGACCTAACTCTTAAACTGACTGAAGCACTTAACCACTTGCCACCTGCCATATAGCAAAATGATGGCTGCAAAGTGGTTTCAATACCCTGACTGGGCGTCATATGATGTTCTCAGGAAATTAAGCCGTGATGCGCGTCCCCCGGGACGCGCATCACGGCAATCGTTGTTGCGGGGTGTCAGTCTGACACCCCGCAACACCGATCTAGGTAAAGAGCCTCTGACGGTAAAAAAGAGGGGGGAAGGTTTGGGACTTTAAATGAGGCGCGGGTGGGCACCTCCATCCCTATTTTGAATCTAATCAAGAGGGAAATGGGACTTTAAATGAAGCGGCTGAACTGCGGAGGTGATAATATAAATATACAATTTTATTTATAACAAAGTAAATATGGTAATTTCATATATACATAAAAGCACAAGGTATAGACATAGTGAAACAAAGTATATAAATATAAACGTAAATAAAGAAAAATTCATGAGGTTAATCAATGGTATATGACAGCAATCTAGCCTTAAAATGCTAAACACAGCATGCCCGGCACCTGTGTTAATAATCACATAAAAGGAATCTACAAATGTTGGATTCATGTTATAACATAGTCAAAGCGTAGTATGTGTCTCTGGAGCATCCAATAGCTCTACGCGTTTCGTGGAATTGTCTCCACTCGTCAGGAGCAGATGCAACAGGTTCCTGTAGATTAAATGGTTATGGTGAAACCACATTCTGTATAAGAGTAAAAAATGTTATTTAAGGAAAATTAACCAAATACACTCACCAGCCCCAGCAGTGGGAGCGATAAGGGGTGAGCGAGACAGGTGAACCGGAAGCACAGACCACATCACGGGAGCTGAGGCGGCGTAACTGTACATGGACAGCTTGGGGTGGTGGTATGGTGCCTAAGGTGGTCCCCATGAATGTAGGTGCTGGCTTTGAGGTATGAGCAAAACAAAACATCTGAAAGTAAAAATGATAATGTGTGTGAGGTGAGATGATGAGGATGTGTAAAAATAAGCAAGGTATGTGTGAGGGGATGGTGAAATGGTGATGAAAAAATATATATATTAGTGGTATGAAATTGTAAGCCCAATGTGTAAGCATGTGTGAATAATGGAGGAAAAGGATGGGATGTGAAGTGTGATTGGTGTAATGTGTATGAGATGGGCTAACCTATAGGTGAAAATGGTCTGAGAAAAACAAACCTACAAGTGAAGTGAGTGTAAAAAACAAATGTGTGTAAACAAAAACGTGCAAAAGTCAATCGTGTTGTGTGTGGGTCTGAACCAAAGGACACTTAAGCAAGCTGTAAACCAGGCAACACCAGGCGGTGGAATAGCTGGTGTGCAGGAGCCCCAGGCAGAGACCGGCCATGTGAACAGCCGGCTCTGACTGAGGGTATATGTACAGGTACGCCACCAACGCCACGTGCTTGAACGCAGGGGGGGGCGGGAGAAGGCGTCAGCACCTGGGTCAAACCCTAGGCAATTGGCGCCAAACCGCTCCCGCACAGGTCACGCAGAAGGTGCTCTCAATGGCAGCGTAATGACGTCATGATCGACGTCAAATGCTGGACGTGAGGACCGTGGCGCCGATGCGCGAAGGGGCGTCCTCCCGATCTCCCGAACACCACTGTGCAACGAGAAAAGGGAGGACCCACGAGGCGCATCGCAGCTCCCGCGATGGGAAAAGACCCCCATACACCATGACCAGGCTCAAAACCCCAAACCTGCACACATCGCCAGAGCGGCAGGAGCGCATGGATGTAAGAATTGTAAAAAGTGTAATCATGTAGGGAATGTAACTTATGAGGTTACAGCTCCCGTGATGTGGTCTGTGCTTCCGGTTCACCTGTCTCGCTCGCCCCTTATCGCTCCCACTGCTGGGGCTGGTGAGTGTATTTGGTTAATTTTCCTTAAATAACATTTTTTACTCTTATACAGAATGTGGTTTCACCATAACCATTTAATCTACAGGAACCTGTTGCATCTGCTCCTGATGAGTGGAGGCAATTCCACGAAACGCGTAGAGCTATTGGATGCTGCAGAGACACATACTACGCTTTGACTATGTTATAACATGAATCCAACATTTGTAGATTCCTTTTATGTGATTATTAACACAGGTGCCGGGCATGCTGTGTTTAGCATTTTAAGGCTAGATTGCTGTCATATACCATTGATTAACCTCATGAATTTATCTTTATTTATGTTTATATTTATATACTTTGTATCACTATGTCTATACCTTGTGCTTTTATGTATATATGAAATTACCATATTTACTTTGTTATAAATAAAATTGTATATTTATATTATCACCTCCGCAGTTCAGCCGCTTCATTTAAAGTCCCATTTCCCTCTTGATAAGAGCCTCTGACGGAGACTCTTTACCACGTGATTAGCCATGTCCAATCACGGCTGATCACGATGTAAATAGGAAGAGCCGTTGATGGGCTTTTCCTCACTCGCGTCTGACAGACGTGAGTAGAGGAGAGCCGATCGGCTGCTCTCCTGACAGGGGGGGGGGTCTGAGCACAGCCCCCCCCCCCTCGGATCTCACCCAGGACCACCAGGATGGCCATCCACACTGGACCACCAGCTATGCCGCCTAGACCCCCAATACTAATCTGTGCCCAGGCAGCTGCCAATCAATGCCCAGGCAGCTGCCAATCAGTGCCCACTCATAATGTCTACCACTGTCAGTGCCACCAGGGATGCCTGTCAGTGCCTCATATCAGTGCCGCGTATCAGTGCCTATCAGTGCCCAGCAGTGCCGCCTATCAGTACCACCCATAAGAACCCATCTTTGCAGCCTTTCAGTGCCCAGTGTTGCCTATCAGTGCCCACCAGTGCCACCCATGAGTGCCCATCAGTGCCGCCTATCAATGCCCATCAGTGCTGCATATCAGTGCCACCCATCAGTGCCGCATATCAGTGCCCATCGTCAGTGCCCGCTCATTGGTGCCACCTCATCGGTGCCGCCTTATCAGTGTCTGTCAGTGCCCGCTCATTGGTGCCACCTCATCGGTGCCACCTTATCAGTGCCTGTCAGTGCCGCCTTATCAGTGCCCATCAGTGAAAGAGAAAATGTACTGATTTACAAAAAATTTTAACAGAAACAAAAGCAAAACTTTTATTTTTTTTCAAAATTTTCGGTCTTTTTTTATTTGTTTAGCAAATAAGTGCCCTGTATTGAAGTGGTTAAAGTGGAACTTTAGTGAAAAAATTTAGTCCTGCTAGGTCACTTCAGCCTGGCCGCTTTCGCAGGTACAGGTATGTAAAACATGAAGTGCCCATACTGTTTAAAATCCAGTAAAACATTGTCTCACCCTGCTCTGCACATGCTCAGTTGCTCTCTATTTTTCGGCACTGTGTCAAAAATCAGAGCCACTAAAGGCCGATCTGCTGACAGCCTAAAGATTGCTGCTCAGGGACTCTGGGCTTCAGCAAAATGGCAGCCTCCAGCAAGATGAAACAAGAAAAATGCTGGAGGCAATTATAGCACACACCAATTTTGGTAGCATAGTTATCAATGTGGAATATACATGTTCCTTGCTAAAGAACATTATTTTTTTATCAAGTTGATATGGGTAAAGTTCCACTTTAACAACCCATCCCCAGCAATCTCACTTGAGCCCCGAAAACTTAGAGGACACCTGTACTTTTAGCACAATTGCACTTTAAAGTGAAATTAATCCCTCCTATCCTAGTCAAGGAAGCTGCCATCTTAGCCTTAGTTTGATCTGCAGTTGCTATAGTCCTGTACATGTGATCAGTTATGACCCCAGCCATTTGATGGCTTTACAGTTTGGTTGGGAGCACAGGCAACTATGACCGTTATCATTCATGGTATGCCTTAAATGTAACAAATACATTGATAGGTGTAGTTCTGCTTTAGACCCCTTACACACAGGATGGGCTTCGTTGGAGTCTGCCTGCTCAGCAATGAATCTGTCCACTGACAGATGGTTGGTCCACGTGTGTACTGTTTATGCAGAGCAGACACAGCTCGCTCTCCTCTATGGGCGGTAGGATGTAAACAGGCTGCTGGTCCGTTTACACCTGTCTGACATCCAATCTGATTCGCCAGACGGAAGGGGATTAGATCCCCATCTGTCTCTTTTTAGTGGATCGGACATTGGCGAGTGTCTACAAACACATGTCCATTGTCACTCGCTGCTCCATAGAGGAGATTGGGGGGTCTGATCAGGTCCGCTTGACCCGATCAGTCTGCCCGTGTGAAAGGGCCCTTAAATGCCCAAAACTGGGCCTTAAACCACTTTTCTTCCAGGAATGCCCTAATGTCCTTTGTGAACAACGTTCTATTGAATGTTCCTTTAAACTGAAACCCAGCACTGCCCAGCACTGTCCAATTCTGCTGTGTCGCCTTTAAGATAAGTAAATAACATAGAAGTATTCTGTTTTGTCCCAGACAATGTTGAATCTCCTTTACCACAGTAAAAAAAACATCTTCGTGCTGTGTCATTAGGAGTCTGCAGTGGACAGAAAGGTTAATTTGGGGTAACCCCTCTCCCCCATGCTAACAAGCTGTTTTTCTCTGCTGTGCATCTTCATTACAAGACGGTTCATTAGCTTGATGTTTTTCTCTCGCTCCCACCCTCAGGCTATTACAGAACATGTAATAATCAGCAGCCTGCCTCCCTGAGTGTTATTTTGACACACTGAATGTGCACATTAACAAGAGGGTGAAAATGATGTTTCGCCACTCACCCTGTAATCCACAAATGATGTCACTTGTCTGATGCAAAAGAGCCCTGAGCCACTTAATTTGTGGTTCCTACGTATCAATTAAAACTTTGTTCTATCACCCTTATGCCCCGTACACACGATCGGATTTTCCGACAACAAATGTCCAATGGGAGCTTGTTGTCGGAAATTCCGACCGTGTGTAGGCTCCATCGGACATTTTCCGGCGGAATTTCCGACAAACAAAATTTGAGACCTGGATCTCAAATTTTCCAACAACAAAATCAGTTCTTGTAAATTCCGATTGTGTGTACACAATTCCGACGCACAAAGTTCCAGGTATGCTCGGAATCAAGTACGAGACGGAAGCGCTCATTCTGGTAAAACGTTAGCAATAGCGTTTGCTCCATTGCAAACATAGCGTTTGCAATGGAGATAGCACATTCATCACATTACAAATTTTAAAATCTTTTAATGCAGCGCATTCTCTTCTTCTTTATAATGCTAGAATAATGAAGTTGTTTTGCTGCTGATATTCTGACAAACTGATTTCTTTATTATTTTTCGTGATCTCAAGAATGATTTTTTTTTCATCAGATCTCCATAATAATCTTTAGAATTTTTGTTTATATATTATTTTTTTTTATCCAGATCTCCTATTTTTTTTCTTGTACAAAGGTTTTGATTGAAAATATATCAACAGAAAACAGTGATGGATACATCATAAATGAACAGGTACATGGCTGCCGGTAACCGGCCATTAGAGCTAATGATCAAAAATTTAAGCCTGGTCTCAGGCTACTCTAAGCCGAGGCCAGGTGACATACCAAGGCATATCCTCAACTCGCGTTTACTGGCGTAACTATATAGAACCAGCACGAAGTAGTATCTTTGTAAACGCACATGAATAACTAAAGTAATACATAGCAAGATGTTGTTGCAATATGTAACGTTACATGCAAAAAAAATGAGGAACAAAAAGAACCAAAAATAAAATCAGCTTAAATTGAATAACTTCAAAGAGGAGAACATACCTCTGCATGTGATGATTCGTATGTTATATTAAATATCCCATCTCTGCAGAATTAAGCCTGAGGGCCTGAATGAGGAGAAGGAGAGAGAAAATTGAAGTGGGAGAAGAAGGGGGTAGAAAGAAGGGAAGGAAGGACCCTGGGGTGGGGGGAACGGAGGCTCATTATAGGGAAAGGAGCATTAGGTCAAATCTTGATGGGCGGTTATAAGTCACCCAGGGTTGCCATATCCTGAGGAACTTGTCATGTGTGTCCAACAATATGGCCGTAAGTTTCTCGTTTACCATGATATCATTCACACTGTTTTTAACTGCTTCAAAACTAAGGTTCAGAGTTTTCCAGGCCCTTGCTATGGTCAATTTAGTTGCAGTGAAAATATGTGCTGCTAGTTGACGTTCAGGACGAAGAAGTTCTGTAATTGGTTTCCATAAAAGGGCTTCAAAAGGGTCCCGCTTTATAGTGGTATTAAAAAGATTGCGTAGTAGTGCATATACTCTGACCCACAGTATGCAAACTCTGGGACAGGTCCACCAAATATGCGCCATCGTGCCTTCCTGTGAACGCCCACAAAAACAAAGAGGGGAATAGGCTGGAATGAAGCTTGCTAATCTAGCCGGGGTATAATACCATCTATAGAAGACTTTGTAAGTGTTCTCCAATAAGAGAACATTCTTAGAGCATTTAAATAGCGCAGTAGTCATGCTTTGCCAATCCTCCGGGTCTACTTGTTTCCCAAGCTCGGCCTCCCATTGGAGATGGTAGGGTCTCCCAGATCTCCTACTTTTTTTTTATAGTGATCTCCATAATTTTTTCTTTAGTTTTGTGTCAAGTTACCACAACACCATTATTATCTTGTATTTTTTACCCTCAAGGAGGTTGTTTGTATTTTTGAAATGTACCTGCCCACTCACAAACAAACTATCCTTTTTGACGTAAAACACATGGGCAAGTATTTGTGAAAAATAAATAGCCATTTATTATGGGTCATAAAAAAATAAAGGAGGAAGGCAACGCTGGAGAAACTGGTGTTGTAGTTGTGGCAGCAGGTGGAGGAGGAGGACCATGGTTGAACTCACAAATGTGGCTTTGGCTTGTGAGTTCGCCCCTCAACCCCTTATTTAGAGCTTGTAAGATAACTTCCTCACATAAGAGGCATTGGCTCTCCTCCATTTCCAGGATTTTGCAGGCTGCCATGTAGGCATAGTCGTCTTAATTATTGGGGGGGGGGGGGGTTCTGAGGGCCACAGTAGCCTTCTGAAATAGGCCAAGTGCTGCCTCCTCCAGGTTACTCCTCTTCCTGGGACTTTTTTTTGGAAGGTGGAGGGGAGGGACCTGGGATTCAGGCAGGCTACTGGGCCCGGCCACCTCCTGGCTGCCACTTACCACTTACCCCCACCACATCCTGACTGCCACTTTACACAGCCTCCTCCTGGATGAGACTTTCCTGTGTATGAAAAAGGGACATAGTTTTAGTTTTTGGTTCATCAATCACACACAATTTTCAGCTCATGACTGTTGCAAATTGAATGTTAATAAATATAAAAGACTATCATTCTGATCCCAGCATTTTTCATTTTTCATCCTTGTCCCAATCATTTGTGGCCACTACTGTCTATTGATATGTAAAATACTTTGTAAAATCAGAAATTACTGATCAATAACAACATCTAGTTAACATCATTAATTATTTGACTAGAAATATGTTGAACAATGCTATACCTGGCTCAAGCTGGGCTCCTCCACTTCTTTCTGGCTGGAAGGCCCAGGTTGGATGTTGAAAGCCTCAGCTGAGGTGGAAGGAAGCCTTGAAGGAAGACTTGAGAGTGCTGGCCTGGGTTCAGTCTAGCCTGCCAGAAAATGCAGTCTGTCATAGTACCACAGCCTGGGTACATAAATGTCATCTGCTGCAGCTCCTGATCTCTGGGAATCCTGGACCTTCTTGCGCTCCCTATTATAAGTGCTCCTCATGCCACCAATTAGGGCCTTCAAATAGGGGATGTCTGCCGCAGGGATCACAAATTCCAGCAATTGATCCAGCGCTGCCTACCTCTTTGTTTTATTGTTATAAAAGGGGTGGTTTACCTGCCACAGACAGGGCAGCTCCCTGTACATATCAATGAATTTGGGGATAAAGTCCTCACCATTGAATAGATCCATTTTCTCTGCAAGAAACAACACAAGATAAACCCTAATGTCAGGCTAGGATAGGCCACTGATGCACCAAGTTAAAATTGTACCTTCCTTCTAATGATCGGCGCTTCCGATACTCCTTCCTCACAGATCATACATACGACGCACGCGCGTTACGCTTCATATACACTGCGCATGCGTGAAACTCTGCCCGCCCCTGATGTTCTTTCCAGTCTATTCTCCGCCCCTTCTCGTTCGGCGCAGTGGGAGAGCACATGGTGGAGAAATAGAAAGTGCATGCAGGGGAGAGCAGCAATGACGAAAGCCTGGAGACACGAACGCCCCGATCCCGGAGGAGATTTAAGGCCTCAAATATGTCCTTTATAGAGATGGTGGAGATGGTGGACATCTTGAAGAGGACCGACTATGATGGGAAGCATGGACCTTACCCAAACCCAAATGTCAGAAAGGCCCAGATCATGGCTAAAGTTGTGAAAAGTCTGCACAGGAATTTTGGGGTATGACTGACGATCCAAGGATCAATTGAGGAAACTCTGGTCAGACCCGAAATTGAGGGAGCAGGATCAGTACAGAAGGATCAAGAGAGTTCTTCAAAAAAGTAAGTAGTTGTCGTGTGTTCCTATTATTATTACTTGCATGCTGCTCCATGTGCTTTTCTTTACTGTTGTACAATTTCAAATGGCAACTTTCAGGTTTGTGGGAACAGTAATCGTTCGTAGTAAACATCATTCGTTCGCCCACTAATGCAATGTTTTTGGCAGATACAGGTTAACTACATTTGTTCAGGCCTATTTGTAGTAAAAGAAGTTTATGACATTGTTGTCTAGCTGGTTTTGTACTAGAATGAAATGCAAACTTGATTCAGTGTAAGCAGAGGACACTCAGCAGCTGTTTACACAGCTGGACGCAGGAGCACTAGTGTGGGACACCAGAACAAACGTTTTAGGATGTCCCACACAGGTGGATACTAGGGGTGTCTCCATGTGTGAAAATTGTACAAAAAAGGTAAGTATTCCAGCTTTAGAAAGGGAAAAAAATAATGTCTTCAGCTTGGAACTCTGCCAAAAAAGACAATTGTACGACACTTCCAAGCAATGTTTCATATTACTATTTCTGGCCTCAAATATCTGTGTGCTAAGTATACTTTTTTTTTAATCACATATGGGAGAAAAGACTCGAGACATCTGAGGACACCAGGGACCCCCCACCTCCGAAAGAAAAGCAAATCCCTACACCAGAACCAGAAGATGTGGAGGAAGGAGAGGTTTATGAAGTGGGCGAAATAGTGACCACAACAGGTGAGTGTCTGAGACCACAGCTTCCGTTAATAGATGGATGCCTGCATATTTCTAATACATGGTGTGTTTTTTAATTTTAGGTGATGTGGATGTTGTGGAATAAGATTCGCATTTCACAAGTGCAAGTGCACACGTCCTCATCGGGGAGATCATGGTGTGGAATTGTGATTTACAAAAGCAAAAGATCAAGGAAGACATCAATGATGTGGAAAAAAGATTCAAAAACATCATTGGGGTTTTAGGCAGAATCTAAAAAAAAACAAAATTCTTCTAGTTTACTTTTATTTTTAGTATTTTCACACATTTGAAATAATTTTTAGAAAGCCAAATTTTGAAGATGCACACAGTGTGTCAACATGTGCTATCTGCCACCACGGGATATCAAGGTACGTGTTTTGGGGGTGCAACCCCTTCCTCGCAAATAAAGTAGATGAGAGGAAGGGGTTGCACCACCGAAACACGTCCATTGATCCCCCATGATGGGGGCTAGCACATGTTGACATTAGGCATGGGATCAGGAGGGAAATCCCCATTTTGACCCTCAATTTGTGTGCATCTTCAAAATTTCACCCCATCTAATGAAGGCAAGATCAACACAGTTTGTACATACTAATGTCTGATATTGCCTTCACTTTGTCAAAGTTGAACTTTGTAAGTTTCTGAGTTGTGTATTGTTTTATGGTTTTAAACATGCCTGTTTTAACACAAAAAAAGCTATTTGTACTGTCAAAAAAATAAATGTTATTACTAAAATATGTTGGTTTGTTCAAAAACCATTTTTTAACGCACATGTGAATGTGCACAGAGTAAAAAGTTTTCTACTAAACAATGTGTGGCTTCTTCTTTCAATGCTCAATATCATTTTTTGGACTAAGTTGGTGTTTACACTGAAATGGGGGTTATTTATTAAAGGCAAATCCACTTTTCAGTACAAGTGCACTTTCAGTGCAGTTTCAAGTACACTTTTGCAGTGCACTTGTAGTAAAAAGTGGATTTGCCTTTAGTAAATAACTCCAACAGTGCTTTATAATTTGCCACAATCATGCCATTTTCGTGACTCTGCAAAATTAATTCATGGTGCTGAAAATGATGTATATTTTTAACAGTAATGCATTACATACAATAACAACAAAAACAAGGTGTGTGTGTGTAGCAGACCCACAACATAATAGTTCGCTGAAGAAGAGATTGTCACCTCATGTATCAAATAAATTACATTTGCACTTTTGAAGAAAATGTCCAAAAAAAAGCCCATTGGAGAACCTAGGAGACAGCTAAAAGAAACACAAGCAGTAAATCAAAGGAAATATTATATCAGTTTAACCAAAAAATGTATTTTTAAAATGTTTATTAAACATTTTCTGGCATATCAATGGCCCCCCCTACCCGCAAAGTTCTCCATATATTTTATACGGACCTCACGTGCGCTTGGGGGAGGGCGAGCACTGAAAACCAGATACGAACCCACAAGCACAAACTGAAGAGCAGTAACAATCGGAAAAGCACGAGGCTGAAAAGCGTGAATTGTCTCTCACCAAACTTCTACTAACATGGGATTAGCAGAAGGAGCCCAAAGGGTGGCGCACTTTCTATTGAACTTCCCTTTTCTAGTGCCGTCGTACATGTTGTACGTCACTGCGTTCTTGACGTTCGGAATTTCCGACAAGATTTGTGTGACCGTGTGTATGCAAGACAAGTTTGAGCCAACATCCGTCGGGAAAAAAACATGGATTTTGTTGTCGGAATGTCCGATCGTGTGTACGCGGCATTAGAAAGCAGCAGCTCACAAAATCACCTGGATTGAGGTTTGCAACACTATCACCGGTAGAGTTAATGCATACGGGGGGGGGGTGAAATGTCTGGTTGCACCCCTGTAGTGTCATTGCCTCCATGTTTACTTTAATTAAAACAGAATTAACGCTTCTTGGCTGCTGGTAATTACACCCCCATACCGTGGTGTTATGGAGACCTCTCATTAACCCTGCAGGAGTCTAGCTGAAGGGATGGCACTTGGCAGCCCGTAAATCAGCTGCAGTACAGGGAGTGTGTACAGGATTTCCCCAGTGCCAGTTTAACACTGTTTAAATATTTCAGATTAAGTTTGGAGTTTTTGGCTGTCAGCAGGTCCCACTAGAGAAAAACCTGTGTAGTTCTCGGAAAGGGGATGCAGTACGGCTAGAAGCGAGCGTAGCTGATCCCACTCCTGTACATTTCACATGTTAGCTGCACACTTGACTGAACGGGTAATAAATACATTTACAAGTAGGAGCCAGATGTGCGAACACAATTCTTTCTGGCCTTCTGTCAAAGGATTCACCTGTAGAATTTATGTGGGTCAGGCAAGCTTTCAAAAACAATGGGACAGTTCTTTTTTTTTTTTTTTTTTTTTTTTTTGTTGTTTCTTTCCTTGTACTGGTGGGGTGGGGGGGGTAATGGGGTTAAGGGAAATGAAAAAGGGGGAATTATATGCTTGCCCTTGGAATAGAAGAGACTCAGAACCAATTGGTAAGGAAATGAGTGAAAAAGCTATATTATGATAGAAAGAATATGTATATGCTGATATGATGTTTAAAAGAATATGTTCCATGTGGCATGTGATATATGACTGTCAGAAAATAAAGAATTTAAAAAAAAAAAAAAAAAAACAATGGGACAGTTCTGTATTTGGAATTTTGACAGCAGGAAAAATGAAGCCATTTACATGTTTGTCTTCAATATACAGATGGGAAGCAGATTTAATAATAATACGATGCCCCGTATCCTAACTTTCCTGCTCCAGTGCATGTATATGTATGGTAAAAGAGAAAGTTAAACACCTTTGCAGAAAAACAAGCTTGCCCAGGAACCCTCTGGTGCTGGTAACAAACATTACTAAAGCCCTAAACTCTGCCTGAAAACTGACCCTGCCCTTCAACTGGGACCATGTGACCAAATGCCAGGGCACCAGATCCCAGGGTAGAAGTGTCTTTAGGAAAAAGTATTACATATAAACTGGATATCTACTGAAGGAGATTCTGCAATGCTGCTGTACGCCAGTAACTTCTAGACCAGGGGCAGGCAACCTTTGAGAGGTGGAGAAGATCTACCTGAACAACATCAAAGATCACTGGGGTTTGGTGCCCCACCACCCCCAGCGTTTTCTCTTTTTTTTTTTTTAAATTAAATACATAACTAAATAGTAAGGAAAATTTAGAAAAATATAATAAAACAAATTTGACTGTAAAAATATAAACTTCGCCTAGCTTAAATGTAGACAGTATCAGTAGGGCAGTGGACGATGTGTGGCCAGTGTCAGAAGGTCAGTGGATGGTGTCAGTAGAGTAGTGGACATGTCAGTAAGGCAAAGGACCGTGTCAGTAGGGCAGAGGATGGTGTCCGTAGAGTAGTGGACACATTTCAGTAAGGCAAAGGACCGTATCAGTAGGGCAGAGCATGGTGTCCGTAGAGTAGTGGACACATCAGTAAGGCAAAGGACCATGTCAGTAGGGCAGAAGATGGTGTCTGTAGAGTAGTGGACACATCAGTAAGGCAAAGAACCATGTCAGTAAGGCAGAGGATGGTATCCGCAGAGTAGTGGACACGTCAGTAAGGCAAAGGACCATGTCAGTAGGGCAGAGGATGGTGTCAGTGCAGTGGACGGTGTCAGTAAAGCAGTGGATTGTGTCAGTTTTTATTTGTATTATTATTATTTTTTTTTTACAGTTTTATTTATTTTATTTTTTCCTATTTATTTAGCAGCCCTGTTGGGGGCTTTGGTGAAATGTCAGGGGTCTAAACTTCTGATGTCTTACTTTTAAAAGAGAGAGAGTGATTGAGGACACAGTCCTGAATCTCAATCTCTGCAGTTTCAGCAGAAAGAATGAAAAGAAAGAGCTCTGCACACTCTCCTTGTTTATTCACAAACTGAAGCACAGTAAACATAGTTTACTATGCTTCAGTTATGAATGAACACATTAGGTGATCAGTATCAATTACTCACTGTGTTCATTCACAATAGGAAGGGGCCCTGCTCTCCATACTGAAGATTCCTTACAGCAGCCGGCAGGAGAGGAGGGAAAGCCGGCGGTGCTGTGAGGGGAGGTGCTGGTAGCAGAAGGAAGGGGATCTGGACAGGAGGGGCAATGGGGGGAAGCATTTACTGTAGCCAATACCCTGTATTTTATATTGTATAGTCTTGAACGGGTGTTGGCGACCCTTTGATCGCGGCCAGGTGGTAGATTGCTTGCCTTTCTTTCTGACCAGGAGAACCTAGACATTGGTGTCATTGGCTATGGCGACCCTAGGGGGGGCCAGAGGGGGCCCTGACCCCCCCCCCAACATTATGCTGTGCCCCACCATGTGCCCCCCCAATAAAAATTTTTATTTTTTTTTACAAAAAATCAATGTCTAAGAGGGAGAGTGTCCACAGTCAGCTCCTGTGGGTGATTCCTCCCCCCTCCCTCTGCTCGCTGACACTGCATAATGTGAGCGCTCACACAACCATGGCCGCCCGATCTGCTCCTTCCCCTGCATCCTCATTGGCAGGGAGAAGAGCGAGTTGCAGGAAGGACTCCACCAAGACTCTCAGTTACTGAAAAAAAACAGACTGATTTCTCCCATCCTTAGGACAGGAGAACCAGCCTGTAAATTCCAAGAGATTCCAGACCAGCGCAGTCAAAAGCAGGGGCAGGACAGCAAGAGGAGGCTGGGGAACCCCGCAGTGGCAGGACACAAGGGCCCGGAGGCAAGACAACCTTTGCAACCCTGATAGTTCTCCCACTGCTTTGGATCCTTATATTTTCTTGCTATGCTGGTGACATATACATCTTGTTTTCTGCCACCCTGGGGGACCCCAATACAGTAGGAAGGGAGCTCACTGCAGAACATGTGAAAGGGCCGTTGTGGGGTCATAGTAAAGGGCCCCAGTATCTATCTACGGTATCTATCTATCTATCTATCTATCTATCTATCTATCTATCTATCTATCTATCTATCTATCTATCTATCTATATATACATTTTATAGTTGCCCCCCTACTTTTGTCCCTGTGCCCCCCCTAAATATGAAAGCTGGAGACGCCACTGGTCATTGGGCCCCTTCGTTGGGGTCATTGGGAGGAATTGTGCCCTTCATTGGTGTCACTGGGCCACATTGTTGGTGTCACTGGGAGGAATTGTACCCTTCATTGGTGTCATTGGGCCCCATTGTTGGTGTCGTTGGGAGGAATTGTGCCTCATCATTGGTGTTATTGGGCCCTATTGTTGGAGTCATTGGAAGGAATTGTACCCCATTTTTGGTGTCATTGTGCCCTATTGTTGGTGTCATTGGGAGGAATTGTGCCCCATTGTTGATGTCATTGGAAGGTATTGTGCCCTTCATTGGTATCAGTGAATAAAATAGCACCCCAAAGGCCTGATAAAAGCAAGCAAAGGGCCACATCTGTCCCCCGGGTCAAAGTTTGGAGACCACTGATCTATGTATTACTAGCTATTACAATAGTTGTTTTCTGTCATGTGACCTCCCATTGGTCCTTATTTTTGAAAATTCTTTCAAACATAGTTTCTTTAGTGGGGTCCCTGCTGATGATCTCTATCACTTAGTACAGACACAGTTGCATTTTAAGAAGCAGAACTTCTATCTATATAATTTCAATTATCTGTATACAGATCACTCTAGCCATACACAGACAGTGGTCCTAAAAGCAGAGCCTGGCTCTGTATACATGCAACAGATTAGTGAGTTTATGGCCAGACTACATGTCTCCTGCAACAAAAATACCGTAATTATTAGAGACAACGCTGTTAGATCAGGATTTATACATGAATGATATAAATGCAGTTTATGAGTGGAGATATACTGGTTTTTATGTTTCCCATAAGAACGCCACTAACGCTAGAAGTTAAGAAGATGAACTTTGTTAGTCCCTACTGAGCACTGTTCCCCTTCTTAAAAAAGAATTTATATCCTGTTTTATATAGGTTTATTTTCTTCTTAAAAAAAAAAAAAAAAACGGACAAGAGATTTTACATGCACAAAGCATTGTAAACACGTTTGTCCATAGCTGATGTTTACAATAATTTTGGATTGCTTTCTCCTAAATAGCAACACTCTAGATTAACCATCAAGGTGAGTTAATCAAGGCGCAAAGAAAGACTTCACCTCTATCCAATGACTGGGGAGGAGGAATCATATGAGCCCTTGGTACTTATGACTTTCTTTACCCTATGATGCAGCTCAATAATTCTATACACCTATAATGTAAAATATATTTTCCACAATATTTTATAAAAGTATATATTTTATAAAAATCAATTGCCTGATTACAAAAAGCAAAAAATAAAATTACCTGATTAAAAAGAAAAAAAAAGTTACAAAGAAAATATTGTAAATTTGTTCAGCTCACTATTTTTTTTCATAAACTGCCACATAAAACTGTCAGGGTGTAATATTTCACAATATTAGAACAAGCTCCTTCTCAGGCTACCTTGATTTTATGTTGCTTTTAATTACACCCATTTTTAGCCAATTTAACTTAGAAAATAGGAAATATCTGTAGATTCTAGAGAACGAGGTTGTAACCCTAAAAAAAAAAAAAGACATCCTGTTCCCTTATAGCAGGTTAAGCTGCACAGTGCTGTCTAATCTGTCCCTCTCTAAAAAAAAATAGGTTGATCCTGCCTATTCCTGTGTCCCCCTTAGTGTGCTGACCACGGTAATCATGGCTACTGATCCACGATTACCGTGGTCAGGTTACGTGCCTCTGTCATCCCGCTGCTCTCCTCTCTCCCCCTTCCTCCCTGACTGTCAGCTACTGTGTGTGTGAGCCGCCCCTCCCCTCTTGCCGCTATTAGTAGCTGACAGCAGGGGCGTTGCTAGGGGGTGGCTATTGGGGCTATAGCCCCGAATCTGGGGCCCATAGCCCCGAGTCTCTTTCTGCAGGGTCCCTGCCTAACCAGTGGGTTGCGGCTGCTGTGGCAGGCGGGCTGGCTGCATAAGAGAGCGGAGGAGAGGAAAGAAGTGAGCTCTTCACAGCCGGGCCTCTTCAATTTAGGAGCGAGGTGTGGCGAGCAGCAGATAGATGACATAATCTCTCACTGTCCGCCACAAATCTGCGCTCTTCCACCGTCACAGCACGGTCTTTGTTGAGCTCCACTTTGCAGCCAGACCCCCTTGCTTCAATGTCGGAGGTGCGGCGAGGAGCAGCGAGATGACATCATCTCTCACTGCCAACCCCGCATCACCGCTCTCCTGCTCTCACTAAAGTGACAATCTGCAAATGGAGGCAGGAGACGTGGCAAGTGTCAATCCACCTCTGGTGGCAGGTGACATGGCAAGTGACAATCCACATCTAGTGGCAGGTGACGGTGGCAAGTAAGACGCTGCATCTGGTGGCAGGAGATGTGGCAAGTGACACGCCCAGGGCTCCCACTGATTCTGCAGTATGGTGAGTTGAACCACTTCATTATATATTAGAATGTAACTATAGAAATAATGCACTTCAATCACCCTGACACCATATCAACCATTATGCCATGATGATTGAAGCACCAACACCAGCCATCGCCCGTGAAAAATTGCTTACCACTGGTCCCCCCCCCGTGGGCATGCAAAAAGGTTGGTGACCGCTGCTATGGGCTCTAGCCCCAGATCTTTTGCAGACCTAGCAACTCCCCTGGCTGACAGTAAAGTTAAACTAAGACTACTACCAGTCCCTCTGTTCTATCAAGTCATCCTACACACTGTGCATGTTTGTATAAAACAATGCCTCTAAATACCTTATCTCAGATCTTTTCTGGCTGGTCACATGACCTCCGGGCGCTCTCCTCCTCCGATCTAAGGGCTACAGCCCGAGTGGCTGAGCAGACAGCACAGTGGTCACGTGACCTCCCCGGCCCCTCCCGTTGTAGACCTTAGATCAGGGGAGAGCGGTCAGAGGTCACATAACCAGTGAGAAAAGATTGTAGATAAGGTATTTAGAGGCATTGTTTTATACAAACATGTACACTGTGTAGGATGGCTTGATAGAACAGAGGGGCTGACAGTAATATTTATTTGAGTTTGCAACCACTTTAAAGCTGATCTCCAGTCTAATAATAAGCATTAATAAGAAATGAACTTTATTTAAAGCGTGCATGCATACAGAAAGTTGATTTTTTTCAGGTGGCGGGGGGTTAGCCTTGTCTAGAGCAGAGAAAAGTTAGACCCCCTGAAAAGTTTTAATGTTTTCTGAGTCTCCAAAGTCACTCTCTGGTGACGTGAACACTGCCCACTGGCTGTCATAAGAGTCAATCGGTGGGGAAGTGCTCATGAAGTCCTGAAGACTTCCAGCAATTGTGCCAAAGTCACGGGACAGCAAGACCTTAGTAAAAATAAAAAATGCATGAATGGGTATGGGTGAGTGGGTGGAGTGGAAGGTTTAAGGGGGAAAGATCTAAAAATAATGAAAACAGTGGTCTAGGCGGCCTAAATTTATCCTCACTGGTACAGTAGAATGCCACAGTTTCACTCATTGTACAATCACTAACAGATCACCTAACAGATAAGCAATTTAATTGAACTCATAACTTGTTCAATAGAAATAACATGGTAAACAAATTACAGCTGACAGGCCATATTTAATTTACCCAAATGTTGAGCTAATTTTTTTATAAATGTAATAAGTAGAGTAGGACTAATTATCAGACAGTTACTGATAAAAAAGTAATTTTAAAGTATAACTAAAGGCAAAACTTTTTTTTAGTTTTGGATAAAGAGGAGATGATTAGAACACCTGTCAGTTTTTATGGCTGTCTGTGTGATTCACACTCTCTATTTGTCCTGTTTACCATTATCATTGAAAGTAAAAGTCAAACAAAATCCCAAATTTTGGGTTGTCCCCAGAAAAGTAATAGAGGGGAAATCTTCCAATAGTTCTGGTGACCTGGGCGTCCCTAAGAAATTCCCTTAATTTGCAGGGATTTCCTCTCATTTCCTGTTTGGCTAGGGGACAGGAGATGAAGGTAAATCTCCCCAATGGGACAAAGATGGCAAAAACAAACCTTATAAGTGGTCATAGCCCTGGCTTACTCTATCCAAATTGAAAACAAAAGTTTTGCCTATAGTTCTACTTTAAGTGCAATCTGGCTCTCAGTGTTCACAGAAAGGCTTTGCCACTTATGAAGTAGATCAAACCAATGCTGGTGTATTTACCCTCACAAAATATGTAACATCAGCAGGTATAAATAGACCTCGCTATCTCATTAGTTTAATAGTAGGCCTTATAACCAAATGAAAAGTAACACTAATGCCCCATACACACGGTCGGATTTTCCAACGGAAAATGTGTGATAGGACCTTGTTGTCGGAAATTCCGACTGTGTGTGGGCTCCATCACACATTTTCCATGGGATTTTCCGACACACAAAATTTGAGAGCAGGATATAAAATTTTCCGACAACAAAATCCGTTGTCGGAAATTCCGATCGTGTGTACACAAATCCGACGCACAAAATGCCACGCATGCTCAGAATAAATAAAAAGATGAAAGCTATTGGCCACTGCCCCGTTTATAGTCCTGACGTACGTGTTTTACGTCACCGCGTTCAGAACGATCAGATTTTCTGACAACTTTGTGTGACCGTGTGTATGCAAGACAAGTTTGAGCCAACATCCGTCAGAAAAAATCCTAGGATTTTGTTGGACTGTCCGAACAATGTCCGACCGTGTGTACGGGGCATAATGCCGTGTACACACGATAGGATTTTCCAACAACAAATGTTCGATGTGAGCTTGTTGTCGGAGATTCCGACCGCGTGTAGGCTCCATCGGACATTTGTTGACGGAATTTCCGACAGCAAAAATTTGAGGGCAGTTTCTCAAATTTTCCGACAACAAAATCCGTTGTCGGAAATTCCGATCGTGTGCACACAATTCCGACGCAGGAAATTCCATGCATGCTTGGAATCAAGCAGAAGAGCCGCACTGGCTATTGAACTTCATTTTTCTCGGCTGGTCGTACGTCACCGTGTTCTTGACGTTTGAAATTTCTGACACCATTTGTGCGACCGTGTGTATGCAAGACAAGTTTCAGCCAACATCCGTCGGAAATAAATCCACGGTTTTGTTGTCGGAAAATCCTATCGTGTGTACATAGCATAAGGTCAATATTATAATTTACTAATCAACAACTAATCTTTCATCAACTAACTGGGTGCCCAAAAACATTTTAAATCATTTAACATTTCCAAGATTTATCGAGGGACTTAGCAGCGTTTAAAAGCAAAGAAAGCATATCATCCACAAACATTACAGGTCAACAGTCTTTTACCTATCATGGCTCGCTTTAAGGATTTTCCATCACTCAAGGCTGCATTCAGATATCTAAAATAGAAAATTAAACAAAAATGGAGATAATGGGGTTGATTTACTAAAGTCAAATAGTCTGGTCACTTTGCAAGTGGATTTTCTCCAGAGCTTACTATATGAGGCAAAGCTCTGCTGACTTCCATTATCCAATTATGTTCAAGCAAAACTATTGTTTTTCTTTTTCCTTTGCACATGATTGGGTATTCTTTACAAAGTGAATTTTCACCACATTCACTAAGCTAAGGGAAAATTCCCTTGCAAACTGAAAAGCCTATTTTCCTTTAGTAAATCCTCCCCAATGGGTACTCTTGCCTGGTGTTTTTAGAAATTCCTGTTGGTTTAGAAAACCTCTCCAACAAAGTATGTGTGCATAGGAACAAACCTGTAATAACTCTAAACCAGTTTCATAAGAATGCGAATGATGGTGAAAGCCTATTTGGCATATAATGCCAAAATGGCTGCAGGTGAATTAAAAGGAATGACTGAGCAGACTTTATTGGCTATACCCTTACAATACAAAAACAATAAAATAACAATTAATTAAAGCTGAATGCCAAGCAGATATAAAAAACCTACTTACTATAGTTTTTTTTTTAACTTTATTTAAAAGATTTGTGTATATCATGCATACAATATAAAAGTGGAAATATATCACCATTATAAATTGCACAGAATTGACCATAGATAATTCCATATAGTGCTAGTCAATAGTATATTGCAATGATACACTACTTACTATAGTTACAGTATCTCACAAAAGTGAGTACACCCCTCACATTTTTGTAAATATTTTATTCTATCTTTTTATGTGACAACACTGAAGAAATTACACTTTGCTACAATGTAAAGTAGTGATTGTACAGCTTGTATAACAGTGTAAATTTGCTGTCCCCTCAAAATAACTCAACACACAGCCATTACTGTCTAAACCGCTGGCAAGTGAAAATGTCCAAATCGGGCCCAATTAACCATTTTCCCTCCCGGGTGTTATGTGACTCATTAGTGTTAAAAGGTCTTGGGTGTGAATGGGGAGCAGGTGTGTTAAATTTAGCATTATCGCTCTCACGCTCTCATACTGGTCACTGGAAGTTCAACATGGCATCTCATGGCAAAGAGCTCTCTGAGGATCTGAAAAAAAGAATTGTTGCTCTACATAAAGATGGCCTAGGGCTAGGCTATAAAGAAGATTGCCAAGACCCTGAAACTGAGTTGCAGCACGGTGGCCAAGACCATACAGCGGTTTAACAGGACAGGTTCCACTCAGAACAGGCCTCGCCATGGTCGACCAAAGAAGCTGAGTGCACGTGCTCAGCGTCATATCCAGAGGTTGTCTTTGGGAAATAGACGTATGAGTGCTGCCAGCATTGCTGCAGAGGTTGATGGGGTGGGGAGTCAGCCTGTCAGTACTCAGACCATATGCCACACACTGCATCAAATTGGTCTGCACGGCTGTCATCCCATGATCTAAATATGATGCACAAGAAAGTCCGCAAACAGTTTGATGAAGACGAGCACGCGAGCTTACTGGAACCATGTCCTGTGGTCTGATGAGATCAAGATAAACTTATTTGCTTCAGATGGTGTCAAGCGTGTGTGATGGCAACCAAGTGAGGAGTACAAAGACAAGAATGTCTTTCCTACAGTCAAGCATGGTGGTGGGAGTGTCAAGGTCTGGGGCAGCATTAGTGTTGCCGACACTGCGGAGCTACAGTTCATGGAGGGAACCATGAATACCAATCTATGATATACTGAAGAAGATCATGATCCCCGGCCTTCGGAGACTGGGCCACAGGGCAGTATTCCAACATGATAATGACCCCAAACACACCTCCAAGACGACCACAGCCTTGCTAAAGAAGCTGAGGGTAAAGGTGATGGACTGGTCAAGCATGTCTCCAGACCTAAACACTATTGAGCATCTGTGGGGCATCCTCAAACAGAAGGTGGAGGAGCACAAGGTCTCTAACATCTACCAGCTCCATGATGTCGTCATAGAGGAGTGGAAGAGGACTCCAGTGGCAACCTGTGAAGCTCTGGTGAACTCCATGCCCAAGAGGGTTAAGGCAGTGCTGGAAAATAATGGTGGCCACACAAAATATTGACACTTTGGGCCCAACTTGGACATTTTCACTTAGGGGTGTACTCACTTTTGTTGCCAGAGGTTTAGACATTATTGGCTGTGTGTTGGGTTGTTCTTTTAATTTACACAGTTATACAAGCTGTACACTCACTATTTTACATTGTAGCAAAGTGTAATTTCTTCAGTGTTGTCACATGAAAAGATATAATAAAATATTTACAAAAATGTTTGTGAGATACTGTATATAAACCATAAAAAAAAAAAATTAATAGCAACTAGTGCCTACATTTGTCTTCAACATCATTTTCTGTAATCCCTTCCACTGCAACATTCACACACAGAGAGGAAGGCACTGCACTCTGAGCCAAACAGGCACTGCTGCATGCACATTTGCAGAGACTGAACATGCTGGCAGGAAGGTATTGCAGAGTAAGCAGGGATGGATTATCAGTGTGCTGTTGCTTTTTAATGTCCAGTCAGCAGGCTGGAGTGTATTTTAACCTTTGTTCTGGACATTGCTCCACTGCTGATTCAGTAGAAGTCAAGGACCCGGCTATTCGGTCTTCTAGGGGCTCTTTGGTAGGTCAAACCGTACCTAAGCTATTAGGCGTTTAGGTGGCCATATGTGGTTTCAACTTTGGCCGATTCCTGCTGAATCAACGAAAATGCGAGCTGTGGTTGGCCCTGTCGGCACCCCTACACTTGACAAAAGTCAATCTTTTGATCGATTTCTGTAAAAAGAGGTCAGAAAAAAGTTTTGCCCAAACAAAACTTGCATCCAATCAGATGCAGGCATTATCTGGGTATTCAGCAGCCGCTGGAGTAGTGGCTGCTAAATACAATAGCTGGCGGCGGGGATTCCTTCATCCGCGCTGTAGATGGGGGAATCAATAGATTTTTCTTATTTAGCCCAGGAGCACTAGTTGAGCGAAAGCTACACGTGTACAGTCAGTTTCAATTAAATAAATGCAAAACCATTGCATTGAGCAGGTGGATATACAGTGCCTTGCAAAAGTATTCACCCCCCCCCCCCTTGGCATTTTTCATGTTTTTGTCTCACAACCTGGAATTAACAATTAACATGGATTGTTTGAGGATTTGCATCATTTAATTTACAGAACATGCCCACAGCTTTGAAAATGTTTTTATTGTGAAGCAAACAACAAATAGGACAAAATAACAGAAAAAGTCAATGTGCATAACTATTCACCCCCCTAAAGTCAATACCTTTGTAGAGCCACCTTTTGCGGCTATCACAGCTCCAAGTCACTTTGGATAAGTCTCTATGAGCTTTCCACATCTTACCACTGGGATTTTTGCCCATTCCTCCTTGCAAAACTGCTCCAGCTCCTTCAGGTTGGATGGTTTGCACTTGTGAACAGCAATCTTTAAGTCTGACCACAAATTTTCTATTGGATTGAGGTCTGGGCTTTGACTAGGCCATTCCAACACATTTACATGTTTCCCCTTGAACCAATCAAGTGTTGCTTTAGCAGTGTGTTTGGGGTCATTGTCCTGCTGGAAGGTGAACCTCTGTCCTAGCCTCAAATCACACACAGAGTGGTATTGGTTTTGATCAAGAATATCCCTGTATTTTGCACCATCCATCTTTCCCTCAACTCTGACCAGTTTCCCATTCCCGACTGCTGAAAAACATCCCCACAGCATGATGCTGCCACCACCATGTTTCACTGTGGGGATGGTGTTCTTTAGGTGATGTGATGTGTTGGGTTTGTGCCAGACATAGCATTTTCTTTGATGGCCAAAAAGTTCAATTTTAGTCTCCTCAGACCAGAGCACCTTCCTCCATACATTTTGGGAGTCTCCCACATTCGCAAATTCAAAACGTGCCATTTTGTTTTTTTGCTGAAAGTAATAGCTTTCTGCTGGCCACTCTGCCATAAAGCCCAACTCTATGGAGCGCGCGGCTTATTGTCGTCCTTTGTACATATACTCCAGTCTCTGCTGTGGAACTCTGCAGCTCGTCCAGGGTTACCTTGGGTCTCTGTGCTGCCTCTCTGATTAAAGCCCTCCTTGCCCGGTCCATGAGTTTTGGTGTGCGGCCGTCTCTTGGCAGGTTTCCTGTTGTGCCATGTTCTTTCCATTTGGTTATGATAGATTTGATGGTTCTCCTAGGGATCATCAAAGATTTGGATATTTTTTTTTATAACCTAACCCTGACCTGTACTTCTCAACAACATTGTCCCTTACTTGTTTGGAGAGTTCCTTGGTCTTTCTTCATGGCAGTGTTTGGTTAGTGGTGCCTCTTGCTTAGGTGTTGCAGCCTCTCAGGCCTTTCAAAAAGGTGTGTATATGTAATGACAGATCATGTGACACTAAGATTGCACACAGGTGAACATCATTTCACTAATTATGTGACTTTTGAAGGTAATTGGTTGCACCAGAGCTTTTTATGGGCTTCACAACAAAGGGGGTGAATACATACGCACATGCCAATTATCAGTTTTTTATTTCTAAGAAATAGTTTTATGTATATATTTTTCGAATTTTACTTCACCAACTTAGACTATTGTGTTCTGATCCATCACATATAATTCAGATTAAAAAAACATTGAACTAAAGGCTGTAATGTAACAAAATAGGTAAAAAGCCAAGGGGGGTGAATATTTTTGCAAGGCACTGTAATATGTTTGTTATTTTAATTAAAAAAAAAAATCAAGCTTTACAATCACTTTAAATAAATCTATTTAAACCAATTTTCTGCCATAGTTCCCCATGATAATGTCAGGAAAGGGGTGACTGCTCAGTAAACAAACATGCATGGTCTGCTGAAAAAAGTCTGCATGTTTATGTAGCAATCCTTCTACAAAATAATCGTATTGAAGTCTGATCTTTTGACCGCTGTTTCCTGTCTAATGTCAGCTTTACAAGTATTAACCCTCAGTCAAAAAAAGTCTTTTAAAAATCGCAGTTTTACCCTCCACAGCAGATAAAAAGTTAATTGGGCATTACTCTAAAACATATACAGTATATATAAAAAAAAAAAAAAAAAAAAGACTGCATACTTTTCGTAACTGGCCCAGTTTGGCCTTTGTGAGTTCCTCAACCAATTACCCTCTCTATTTCTGTATTAAGGACACATATGGTAATCATTTGCTGAACATCTTCTGGAAAAGTGAGTAAAGTAAAACAAATGACAAAAACAAAGATAATTATTAGCGAGGAAGCTGCGTGCTGGCCAGTTGGACTATGTTGTTTTAAAAGTTTTTTCAGGACATTATGAGAAGTTAATGTCATTTTCTAGCATGTTTATTGGTATGCAAGGACAGACTCATTAATCCTGGACCTCTGAAATGCTTTGTGGTAAACAATCTCCAGGGTTCATTAAAATCAGGAACGGGGGGGGGGGGGATGGGAAATTAAGGAAATATTAAGGAGGATAACATGTTCTGGGATCGTTTTAACGTTATTTTGTTAGAAAATTGCTGTTTAGTTAGAGGCTAGATTCCTGCAAACAACAACAAACTGTAAGAGACATCTGCATGAGGACAAACCAGCTGATAAAGAAAAAGTAGCATAAAGATTGGGCCATAATGAAAGATACTGAACTAAACCCATCGATTTAAGGCCCCTTTCACACTGGTGGACCAACCGGGGCCGCTTGTTCGTTTTTCAAGTGGATCCGATTGGACTATCCATTGTTCTCTATGGAGCGGCGGAAGTCAGCGGACACGTGTCCGCGGAAATCCGATCCTGTCCGCTAAAAACAGATGGATGGGGATCCGTTTCCCATCCCTCTGGCGGATCAGGTGACAGTCGGATGGAAACAGACAGGAGCCAACACGGACCTGTCATTCACCTGCTCAGCAGAGAGATCCTCTGCTGAGCGTGCAGATTCGCCAGTGTACCATCAAATGGTTGGTGTCATAACTGATCACATGTGCAGCATCATGGCAGTTGAAGATCAAACAGAGGTTGAAAAGGATAGGAGGATTTAGTTCCACTTTAAAGCGGTAATAAATGAAAAACCTTGTAAACTCTGAAGCCTCATACACACAATCGGATTTTCTGACAGCAAATGTGTGACGACAGGCTGTTGGCGGAAAATCCGATAGTTTGTATGCCCCATCGGACAAATGTTGGATAGCAGGCTTTAAAATTTTCCGCGGATATCGGTCTGTTGTCGGATTTTCCGAGCGTGTGTACACAAGTCCGTCGGACAAAAGTCCAAAGTACAAACATGCATGCTCGGAAGCAAGGACAAGCTTGAAGCGGTCGGTCCTGTAAACTAGCGCCTGTAATGGAGAATTAACATTCGTGACGCGGCAAATTATGAAATCTCGAAATGCAGCGCACAATTCTCTTCTTCTTTAACCTCCCTGGCGGTTTTCCCAAATGTGGCTCGGGGTTAAAATTCAGGACCATTAGCGGTAACCCCGAGCCACACTCGGGATTACATCGCAGGATCCTGGTGCCTCCTTACTTACCTTGTCCCCGGGATCCTGCGATGTCCCCCGCTGTGTCTGCGGGCTCCGTCCTCCTCCGAAGCCTCTCCGTGCCAGGCTCTGTTCCCTGCGAGCGGCGCGACGCACGGGGGCGGAGCCTGGCGGCAAATTCAAAAAAAGTGTAAAATCATAACACATACAGTACTGTAATCTTACAGATTACAGTACTGTATGAAATGATTTCACCTCCCTTTTGTCCCCAGTGCTTTGGCCCATGCCCTGCATGCAGTTCTATATGATATATACTGTTCTTTCTGCCTGGAAACTGGAGATTGTCCATAGCAACCAAAAAGTGTCCCTTTACGTCAAAAATGGCTTTAGACCAGCTAGAAAACAGCGATAGTAAATTAGAACACTTGCAGAATTGAGCTATAGTGAATCGTGTGGAAATTAATTTTATTACTATTTATTTTTATTTTTTTTAATTATTATTTTTTTTTTATTATATTATAATTTATGTTTTTGTGTTTCAAATTTTATCATACCCGGGATATCTACTAGACTCTTGTTTGGACAGATTTAAGTGTGTTATTGTTAAGAATTACAGACCTACAATATAAAACGCCAAATTTCCATGCAAAATAATTGTACCGCTTTCAGCACCTAAAATCCGAAATAATCATACCGCCAGGGAGGTTAATGGGATAATAATGAAGCTGCTTTGCTGGTGATACTGATGGAGTTATTGCAAACTAATTTTCAAAGGATTTTTTTTTTCTAGTGATATCAAGAATAATATTATGGTTATTTTTTTTTTTTTTACCACAACACCATTATCCCGTAGTTTTTAAGATCAAAGATACAACTATGTTGGTGCCCCTTGTTAATTTTACATTGTATTTTATTTAAATGTAACTGCCTACTCCCAAACTGTCATTTGAAGTAAAACACATAGCCAAGTATTATTCTACACAATTTTTTTATTGTGCATTAAAAAAAGAAAACAAATAAAATTAGACATGCTATCTGCCAATAGAACTTAACCAAAAAGTGCATTCTATGCATCCAAAAATATAGAAAATATACCAAATCAAATCATTATTCAACCAAAACATAAGATAAAAGCCTCATGCATGTGTCCTGCTTCTTAATATAGGGGGTCAACAATGCCAAGAGTTGGTGAAAGCAGGGGTCCGTCATCCGGAGATAATTCCGAAATCATCTGGATTATTCTCCTGGAGCTCCCGCAGCAAAGGCATATGACATAATTGGTCACGATTAATAAAGCAACCAATTTTTGGTCCAAGAAATCTTCCTCCTCCTGTTCCTGAACTGGACTTGGATCAAAGCAATAACTCCAAGGCCAATAATAAATAACATGTTATCTCCTCTGATTCCGCAACATGGCTGGTTGACGAACGGCCATTCAGAAACTAACTGAAAAGCGTGAAATGAAAAGCACGCAATAAAAAGCGTGAAACGAAAAGCGCGAATCAACACTCACCAAACTTCTACTAATGTGAAATTAGCAGAAGGAGCCCAAAGGGTGGCACTAAAGAGCTGAAAAAAACATGTAGTACGTCACTACGTTCGTGTTTGTTGGTCGACAATTCCTTGCATTGCATTTGTATGCAAGACAAAATCCAGGCACACGCCTTCGGTCACAAGTCAAAGGTTTTGTTTGCGGAAAATCCGATTGTGTGTACGAGGCTTTATAAGCAGGGTCCTCTAATTCCTCTTGTACCAAATTGTAATGCAACTGTAAGGTCTGCCTTAATTTTGTTAAGCGCTGCGCAAACTGTTGGCACTATATAAATCCTATATAATAATAATAAAAATTTTCTCCTGGCGATCATCAGGACAGTAACACACATCATATCTCCAGGCCACTCTATTGGACAAGCAATGGAGATACCTTTGGACAGTAGCATGGTCAATATGGGGAGAAGGTAGTTTTGGATGCACTAGCTGATTTAGATGGACTTAAAGGGCAACTCCACTTTTGCGGGGAAAAAAAATAGCAAATAAAAATATAGTGTATACAATTGCGACACAAGTCATAATATAATTGAATGTTATTAAAAATTACCTTTCCTGTTCAAGATGCAGCCACTGTAATGTTCTGAAAATGCAATACAATATGGCTACCTGGAGGTGTTCTGTACACAAAATGTGTGCTGAACACACCCCAGCAACATTTCCTGCTTGTGTGATTGGCTCAGAGATTTTCCCAGAAGTCTGCACTAGGATACAAATCAGATTTCAGGCATCCCCTGCAACAAAAATGTCATTTTTAGTGAGATACTCACAATAGGAACACATCTAAAGGGATGCAGGCCCAGCAGCTTACCTCCTTAGTGTCCTGCAGGTGCACAGCTGATTGATAATTATGAAACCACTCCCATTAGAATCACTTTCCCACATGAGCACAGAGAAACACACAGAGATTTCTTCAGAATAACAAAAAGGTAGGAATCTGCAACAAAGTTTGTTAAAATACTAGCAATGTACAGAGATCACCCGGAGGGGAATGTTTTTTCTCAACAAAAGTGGAGTTATGTTTTATCCAACAAATAAAAGCAAAACTCCAGCTTAAAGAATGTTCATCATACATTTTTGCTACAGATTTGTCTGTGGAAAGTGTTCTCAACCGAGACAAGCTGCACTTCTGAATCAGCCATCTCCGTTAAAGTGGTTGTCAGATCGGCAGTGGCAGGAGGGGAGGGGGGCAGGTCGGACCTCATAACTATGGTTAGAAAGCACTTAGCGCCCTGGGACAAGATAGTACATGTACTTGGTGCCATAGGGGACAGAACTGTAACAGAAATTATTATGATAGATCTTTAAAGAGGAACTGCAGTCTGCTCACATCATTTATAATAAAAACATCTTTGCCATTCCGAAGCTTCCCTCCAACCACTTTGCATATTATTTTCTATATACTGTGATTCTGTACTTGGCAAATAGGGGAAGGAGATTTCTGCAGCATGAGTCTGGCAGCAACCATTTTAACTGTGGGCAGCTGAAGCTGCTGCCTGTTCACTTCCTGGATTTACACAGAAACATAGAGGCTCACCTCCAGCTCTGCAGCTCTCATTGGCCCTCTTATAACTCATCCCCCACGGCGCTCGAATATAACGCTAATTTTCATTGCATGCTCTTGTAGGATACGAACATTATGACCCATTCTTTATGCTGCCTAATCTTTATTTTAACATTTAAATACATTTTTGTGTCACATTATTTTTTTTTAGTTATCATTCGTATTAAGAGTATGGTATTTTTATGTGTTCTATATTTATTGAACATGAGTTCTACCCAAATAGGTGCATCTGTAAAACATATTTTGGGTTTTTTTTATTGCTAATTCAACTGTGAAGTCTTTCTTTATATGGACTTGTGGGTTTATATACAATTTTTATTTGGTATCTACATTTCTGAGGGCTTCTTTATAACCTTTATTTGATATATATATATTTTTAAATCATGTCTTTTTCATATTGCTGTACCAAATAAATGATACATTTTGTACACTAGCAGATTGGCTGATTGCTTCTTGAACGGTTTGTGGTGGCAAAGATCGACCAGCACATCAATTCATTCCAAGAAGTAAAAGAGAAGTCTATTTTATTCTGAACTATCATAAGCATTTTGGCAGATAATGCAGCACAGGAGCAACGTGTTTCGACCCAACTGGATCTTGTTCACACAATACATAAAATCCTAGTCTATCCTTAAATAGCAAACTAACCACACCCGTTAACCCTTTACTAGTTAAAAGAAAAGAATTCTGAATGCAATCAATATCTGCTTCTTTTTGTTGTAACTCACAAATATCAAACGTTTTGTTAAAGAAGAGTGGTGTGCTGAGAGGCTGAGCCAGCTGCAATCAGTCATCTGGGTGGATCCCAACATTATTGTTGGGATCCATCCAGAGACTACAATGACTCGGTGACATCAGCCAACAGCGGGCTTTAGCTCACTATCGGCTAAATACGGGACATAGGAGTGCAAAAGTAAGTGTACTCTTGTGATCCAAAAAAGCTTTGGCCATACATCTTGTTTTTTTGTTTTTTTTTTACCAAATCTGATCATCCCGTACATAATGAAAAAACACAGAAAGAACATTATAATTAAAAACAGAATTAAATAAAAGGTAGTGATGTAGGTAAAGTACTGTAAAAATATTTTTTTTAACCGCTTGCCGACCAGCCGCCGTCATTATACGGCGGCAGGTTGGCACGATCCCGTGAGCCGTCGTAGCTATACGTCGGCTCCTTTAAGCGGGATAGCAGGCGCGTGCCTGCTGCACTTAGGGGGGTGCTGATGCTAGTGGCCGACGGTCGCAATGACCACCGGCCACCAGAGATTGCGGGCACAAGAAGCAGAACAGGGACATGTGTGTAAACACACAAATCCCCGTTCTGTTCTGTGAGAAGAGACAGATCGCGAGTTCCTAATAGCTAGGAATCACGATCTGTCACTTCCTCTAGTCAGTCCTCTCCCCCTACAGTTAGAAACACACACGGGGGAACACACTTAACCCCTTGATCGCCCCCTAGTGTTAACCCCTTCCCTGCCAGTGACATTTTTACAGTAATCAGTGCATTTTTATAGTACTGATCGCTGTATAAATGTGAATGGTCCCAAAAATGTGTCAAAAGTGTCCGATGTGTCCACCATAATGTCGCAGTCCCGATAAAAATCGCAGATCACCTCCATTACTAATAAAAAAAAGATAATAATAAAAATGCTATAAATCTATCCCCTATTTTGTAGACGCTATAACTTTTGCTATAACTTTTGCGCAAACCAATCAATATACGCTTATTGCAGGGTTTTTTACCAAAAATTAGTAGAAGAATACGTATCGGCCTAAATTGAGAAAAATTTGCTTTTTTTAAAACAAAATGGGGATATTTATTATAGCAAAAAGTACAACATATTGTGTTTTGTTCAAAATTGTCGCTCTTTTTTTGTTTATAGCGCAAAAAATAAAAACCGCAGAGGTGATCAAATAGCACCAAAAGAAAGCTCTATTTGTGGGGAAAAAAGGACGTCAGTTTTGTTTGGGTGCAATGTCGTTTAGCCTTGGTTCGAAATTGACTGGAATTCACTTTAAATTTTCTAAGGTAAATGCTGCTTGAAGATCCTTCCAGACCATTTGGTCATGTAATTTAAGCAAAGGGAAGGATCAGAGTAGAGCATTGACTGATTCTTCCTTTAAACACATGTAGCACCCCTTAGCTGTGTTGCTTTTTGTTTTGTTAATGTAGGTAAATTCAGGTTTGGCTGGCAGCCAAGCCTGTGTATTTTTCTGGGTCAGGCTTTGAGTGACTCAGGGAGGGCAGGATGACTCACAGACAACATCTCTCAGACCTCCTCCAACTTCTAGAAACTGGTAGAAGATTCTAGAAGAATGGGAGTGGAGGTGAGGAGGAGCAGCCTGGAGTATTCTGAGGGCCCTGACCAATCC